>CM047805.1:186788130-187480848 GCA_026214975.1 Gentiana macrophylla | reverse complement strand
TTCACTCTGTAAGATCACCCGGAGATAGTCAGGAGATTTAGCCCTTTCGTTTTGTTGTGGCCTCAAGCCCATAAATATTCATTGTTAGCTTTAGTCTTCCATGATTTTGTAGTCTTTCTTTGTTTCTGTTTGCCTTTCTAACTCTTTGTATTGGTTGTGTTTTCTTAAAGCTGGTTTGAACGTTTACGGGTTTTGTTGTATGTGTTGAATTCAAATGAATTTGAGGGGGAGGGGTATGTGGGGGTTTTAAATGAATCAAAACATTTATGTTATCAGCATTGTGTACATTTATCAAATCTCTTCAAAATTTATTCTGTTGGGTTACAATGGCTGTATTCAAATAAAAATCAGTGATTTGAACATCATAGGCAGTTTAGTTGATCCTTTATATTTAATCATCAGTTGTGTGGTCTGCATTTGTGGATTGTTACACTCTTTAGTGAATTATAATATATTAAGTAGTTATTTATGACCAATTTTGCATTGGATTCTTGGTTAGTTTATCCGTTAAGATGTTTATTTGTTTTACACTCAGATGGTGTAACCTTTGTTTGCATATAAGGTTCATTTTGTGAAGGAGAGTGAAGTCCTCTGCTTTTGTTACGACACAAATTTTACGATGTCTTTACCCTTCCTTAGTTTCAGTCTGCAAATTTCGAACTAGTAAGGCAAAACATGCCCTTTATCTTGAATCCATCAAAGATTATGGAATGGCAAGAAGCTCTCTTTTATCATTTAAACATGTTACAGGAGACCTCTTTCTTCTCAACTCATCACCATTTTCAAAACTCCTGGAAACCTGCATTTTATCCAAGTTGGGACGTGATGTATCCTATGTCCATGCTCAGATTCTCAAAACCCCGTTTCGCAATGAGGTGTTTATCAGTAACAGGCTTATTGATGCTTATGGGAAGTGTGGTTGTTTGGACAATGCACGAAGGGTGTTTGATAAATTGTCAGACAAGAATTTTTAACTTGGAATTCAATGATTAATGGGTTTTTAGTTGCGGGTTTTTGGATAAAAGCTGAGGGGTTGTTTTGCTTGATGCCTGAGAGGATCAATGCTCTTGGAATTTGATGGTTTCGGGTTTGTTCAAGGTGGGTGTGTGTGATAAGTCGCTTGAAAATTTTGTGAAAATGCATGGAGAGGACTTTTGTTGGATGATTATACTTATGGTAGTGCTCTTAGAGCTACTGCTGGGTCGGGTGCTCAAATTCATGGTTTGGTGGTTAAGTCGCGGTGTGGTGTTCGTTGGATGTTTATACCGCATCAGCTTTTCTTGATATGTACTCAAAATGTGGAAATGCTGTTTGTGCGCAAAAAGTTTTCGAAGGGATGGAAGTGCGTAATGTGGTATCTTGGAATAGTTTGATTACTTGTGATGAACAAAATGGACGAGCAAATGAGGCAAAAAACCGTAAGGATGATGGAGTGTGGCCGTGTGGGTTTGAGGCTGATGAGATGAGTTTGTCGTCCGTATTGAGGGCATGTACAAGTTTGTTTGCAATCAAAGGCTTATTGAAATCGATCCTGATAATTTCGGTCCTTATGTCTTGCTTTCTAACATGTATGCTGAGCTTGGGAAATGGAAAGACGTGAAAAGAAATTAGGCAAACTAATGAGAGATGGAGGCTTTTGTAAAAGAGTCTGGATGTAGCTGGATTGAAATACAAAATGAAATCAATGTTTTTATGGTGAAACATAAGAGGCATAGAAGGAAATATACGGAGTACTGAAAATGTTGACAGAATCCATGAGGTTTTACAGGATATGTCCCGGATATGCCGGTGCTATTGATGATGATGATGACGATGATGAAGATAATACGTTGAAGAATTGGATGACTCTGTGATCTTTGCCACTGCATAATTGCTCAGAAAGGCATGATTACTAAATGCTTTTGCTTGATTTCCCATTGTCAACTTTCTTATTAATTGACAATTGTGCTCCGTCCGAACGTTCTATTTTAGAATAAAGACTGGTGTCCAAGGCAGCGTTACAATTTATAAGGTATTTAGTCTTTATTATATAAAATCATGAATTTCTTTGGCGGTTTATTTAAAGACAAAGGTAAGCGAATAAACATGCTAGGCGAACTAACTCAAACACGACTGATATGCTCGAGATACATTAGAATCTCTACAACATATGATTTGAATTTGAAAAAGCGTATAGTGAGAAATACATATAGTGCATCATTTACAAATTCGGTTTAAACAAATCTAAGCAGATTCTTGTTTCACGAATCTACAGTGTTTTGAATCACTATTTTCTTGATTTACCTTGACTTTTACAAATCTACTATCTAATACAAGTGCTCTGAAACCCGTATGAATCGGCAAACATTCCGATATCTAAAACCAAAGTCTCACATTTTTTCGAGCTCCACGTTTAGCTTTGCCCCTCATGTCATGTTATCTTATCTTAAGTGCCACGAAACTTGAAGCTATGGTTTTCACATGAATCCCATGGATTAACAAGGTCTTGTCTTCAGAAACCACAAAATAAAATGAATCAATGTAGAAAGTTCATGCAAAACTCAAAAGACAACGCATGATGTAACACCCTATATGTATGTGTTTTATTACGATTACTAGAGCCAAACTACTAGACATTTCTTCACCAAAAGGTCTTATATTTTGGGGCGGAGGTGATGCGTTATACCAAGTTCAAAATGCATAGGAAATATCCAGATATGGTTGGACCTTTTAAGGTGTAATAGTAGCACCACATGGTTTGTTGCTCGATCCGTTGAACTTAATTATGTTCTGTTGTTGTGATTGTGTGGCATAAATCACATTATCAAAGTGTCGATGCAGTCTGTTTCATCTTTCTGTATGCGTTTCGCTTTGCAATTCTAATGATCAATGTGAGTTGCATGACGTGGGAAAATTATGTTATGTCTTTTTCATGTGCCATGTGCTCTTTTTCAAGTAAGAACTAGGTATGTGATGAAAGGCGCCGCTCAAACAAAATTTGGTTTATCGTAACTAACATAATCGGATAAAAGCGGTTTATAGTAAATAACATAATTCGGTAAGACTTGGTATCCGGTAAAAGAAGCGTCATGCAAACAAAACAAACAAAATTGGTTATAGTAAATAACATGATCTGGATAAAATTTGGTTTGGTAAATAACACAATCGGATATGAATTTGGTATCCGGTAAAAGAGCGTCCATAAACAAAATTTGGTTTATAGTAAATACTACTCCATCCGTCATTAATTGTTTATGACGTTTTGGAACTATGAAATTTTGAGAATACATGATTAATAGGTTGTATGCAGTGCGTATAAAACTTATTAATCTACATTTTTGTCCTTTTTCTATGTAATACAACTTACTTTCACTTTATAAAGTACATTGGAGCAATTTAGACAATTAAAACAAAAAGCCTTAGAGTCTAATTAGAGTTATAAAACATTTTGTGTGACCAATAAATTGAATAAATCTCAAACAAATTGGAGCGGAGAGAGTATAACATGATAAAAGAAAACATGTTTCTCTTTTAAGAATCTTTTAATACTTCATTTGTTCTAATTTATATCATACAATTACTAAAATTACGCTTATTAAAGGCGTGGTTTAAAACAATGATTTTTGAAATGAAATGAATAAAAAGTCATTGGAGTGCGACCAATGTAACATTTTTTTATATTCAGCGTTTTTATTTAACTGTCGTATGATTCTTTAAAAGCACATAAATTAACGAGAAAGTATTTTGAATTTAAAATCAAAATAGCAATATCACTATTTAATATAATTAATATACAATATTGTTTTCACTCTTTTATTTTTAATAAATAATGGTAAATTTAAAATTAAAAAAAAAACTTTGAAAACGTAAGAACGATAAATACTGAATATATATTTTACACAAATTTTCTTATAGTCGCCTGATAAAATCCTCATTAGTTGTTGTCGTAGAGTAAATTTAAAGGAATTTACGGTGATCAAAAGCATGTTTAAAAATCATTATGATGATGTATTCCGAATTGATGGCGTGGTGGTCGATTCACTTGGTCAGGAAGCAGCGTAAAATCGCTTGATATATTTTGACAGCCGACAATTAAATATAAAAACATATAAATCAGGAGGAAAGGAGTGTTTTTTTTTTACTTTTATTTTTAAGCAATTTTTAAAGGTATTTTTAAGCATTTTGAAAAGAAAAAAAAAACAGGGATAGAAATAGGGCACTCTTCAGCAAATTGGTCTAGATCTAGAATAGACAAAGCCCTTGGAAAGCATTTTTACTCTTTCACGGTCTCCGCAATAGTAACGGATCCCCTAAACTCCGCGGCGTAGATCCTCTCTAACTCTTCCTTTTTCATCGTTGATCCAGAGGTTATTGATTCGACCACTTATTTCAGAGCTATTTACTGTTTTTTCTTCCCTTTTCTTTTCAAATGTGACGATATTCTGCTATGCATTCTAGTTTAGAACTATTCAGCTAATTATGTATTTTGTTTTTATTTTTGTTCTATCAATTATGCTCAGGAAATCATGTGTCTAACGGTGTAGAATTTCACATGAGTATTTGTTAGAGCTGCTTATTTTATTTATTTCTTCATTTTCATGATGTACATGATCCATGTCTGTGCTGATACTTGGGGAAAAATTTATGATATGATTGGTATACTTGTATCTTTTTACTAGTCTCTTTGTTAAAGAAAAGAAAGTTGCTGTGTATTACTTCTATGTATACTAAATCGCCTTTGAAAAACCTTTCCGTAGCGTAGCAGTACCATTATCGTCAAATTTGAGAATAGTTTGTGACAATTTGTTTCTCTTGGATTATATAGCTAGCTATGGCGGATTGGTGCGCTCTACCTGAAGGCGTGGCTGCCTTGATTGCAAGGCAGCTTACAGCTAATTGAAGATTTTATTGCGTTTGAGCTACTTGCACATCCTGGCGGGAGGGAACAACTTTGAAGGATTTTGATAAAACATCATGTCCTAAACTTCCATTATTGATGCTCTACAAGTATGAGATTGATGATGACGACAACGATAAATCTGAGATTTCCGTTGAAATCTATGATGAACACCATCAGAGGAAGGCCCTGATGAGGAGCATGAAGGCTTTGAGCAAATTACATGTTGCTAATCGCAAATTTGTGAAGCGATTTTAAGAGGAAACACCCTCCTGATGAGCGAGAGTTTATGAGCCTTTCAAAGGGAAGAAATGCAAGTTTTCATTTCCTGAAGCCAATGGCATGGAGTGTAGAGGATCCAAAGGATGGCTTATCATGGTTGAGCGTAGAACAGGTAATATGTGTTTGTTCCATCCATTAACTTCGATGCTCAGATTCCACTCCCCAAAGCGCCACCTAAGGTTGTTATCCCTTTCCTCAGAAGTGCTGTGTTGTCTGCTAGCCCATCCGAGACACCAGACTACGTTGTCATGATTGCTTATGTGGAACCAGGTTATGTATCAGGGCGTTATGTGGGGTTTTGGAAACCCGGAAAGCGAGGCGTGGACAAGAGTAGAAATACCATATTGTGTTGAGGACTTGAATTACTACAATGGGAAGTTTTATGCTCTGACATATGGGGCTCAAGTTTGGATGTGTGATGTTTCAGGGCCAAGCCAAATAACAAGGCAAGCAAAATCACTGAGTTACCATGGGGATGCTCGAGGCGTAAGCACAACTTGTGGAATGTGGAGGTAGATTATTGATAGTTGCACCCTTCTATGACCATCTTAATGATCGCCATATGTACATGATCTCAAAATGGTTGAAATAGATGTGATCAAAGGAGCTACAGCATTATCACGAGTTTGGGGGAGTTCAACTGTTTTCTTAGGGCGTAATGAAGGGTTTTCTATTGATGCCAACAGATTTCCAGGATTATAGAGCCAAATTTAATTTACTTCTCTGATGGATTTTACGGATTGCTGCACCTGGACCCAGTGATATAACTCAACATAGCTTATGTTTAGGCGTTTGGGTTAATTTCTAGCTACAGTAGTAGATTATATGATTGTATTTTGTCTTGCCAGATTAGTGCTCGTCTTTCTGTTTCCACTTATGAGAAATTAGATGGTATTATTTATGTTATAAGCATTTGACAGACACTTGTCTGAAGTGTCTGTTTGAGAAAGATTGAATTGGTCGAGTATTCCGAGCTTTGCAGGATAGTTACAGATTGATCAAGTGAATCAAGAGTATAGCACTCTTCCTAGTTGCATCAAAGAGAAGTGCTGAAGGTGCGTGTGCGAGTCTGCTGCATCATCTGGTAGTAAGTGCAATCTAAAATGGTGTTCCTTGTTGTTCTTGACAGAAGAGTTTGTAACTGCATTAGAAAACACTGATTTGGGGATGCTATATATGAAATAGCAGTTTATATAAGGTGTTCCTTTCTGTGTGTTTGTGTGGTCTACATTTGTTTCTTTCTTTAGCCCAGATTGGTTAATGCTCTCTACTCTATTCGATCAGTTGGTTGGTTCCTTTTAGGATTTACTTTATGAAATAGTTATTTTGTTATCAATTCTGCTTTGGATTTTGCTTATTTATTTTGTTTATATAGTCAAGGTGTTTATTTGTTTTACACTCGGACGGTGTAAACCTTGTTTGCGTTTAAGGTTCATTTTGTGAAAGAAGATTTTTTTGTATAATACAACGGGACCGTCATACTTTGAGCAGGGAACATAACTCCAAATCACACCGACGATTCTATATTTTCTGAGGCCGCCTTTTGATCAATCTACTGAAAGTAGAAGAAGCAGACTTGTGGGCCCCGGAATTACATAATAGTTAGTAAAGTCTTTACAAGGAGATGGGAGGGACGCCTCCATCGGTTACGGAAGAAAAGAATATACTTAATGACAATAGTTGAATGATATGTGACTGAATGAGAAATAAAAGCGATAATTAATGGCAATGATTTGAATGCTTATTTTTGATTTGTGTTTTAATGACAATGCAATTAATGATTACATTAATGATAATCGAAGATATCAAAATATATCAAAAGATATGATTAATGGCAATGATTAAACATACCATGAGCTTTTTTTTTTATTGTCTCAAAAGATATGTCAATCTTTCATTCTGATGAGGCGTTATTCTTCTTTTATTTATCTTATCTGTAATTTAATAAAAATCATTTCTTTTCAAATACGTTATGTAATTACATTAATGATAATAAAAATATTTAATGCATTTAGTTATATTATTAGTTTTGTAAAAACACCTTAAAAAAAAACTTATATTTTGGCAAGCAATAAGTACTTACTTTGAATATAAACAAGTGGTTATTAGTTATAAAGCGCCCATTTAGAAACTTAATGATCATTTAGAATGACTCAAAAAACTTATTCGGTTATAAGAACGATCTAATTTATTTTACAAGACCCGTCCGCTTCCTTCTGCGGTTCCGTTCATGATTACGCCTTGATCCCCAAATGATTTCTTTCTCTTCCGGGAATCCATGAATCTCCACTAAACCACAGTTCAACGTTTACCGTATATTTTTAGCTCACTTCTCCTCTAGCATCACCCCTGAAAAAGAATAAAGTGTTAAATCCTTTATTCTTTGTCTTGCTCCGGCGACTACGAGCTACCGAAATCTTATTCGGCTTTCGATTTATTTCTTTGCGATCGGTAGAAGTAAAAATTTGTTGATTTTATGTAATGGAAAATAGTCGATTCGTGTTTGAGAGCGGCGTGGATTGCTTCAATTTTACGGTTGTTGTTGCTTCAATTCCTTCTCGTAACCTCAAAGGCCTTCATGATTTAATGGCTGTATTTGCAAAGCGAGAGGAAAAATTGTACAATCTTCTTCAAAGTAAGTTTACTCAATTGCAAATCAAGTTCATTAGTTTTCTCTTTTCCTTGCTGCTTTGTTTGTTGTCTAGAATGGATTGCGGTAAAAAAATGGTCTTTACTTAGTTGATCATTGATTAATATCTTAGTATTTACCAATATGACTTAGTTGGCTTGGTGAAAAATTTGTGTTACAAATCTTTTAATTAGTTCACCGTTTGTTTTACAATTTAGCTACTTTTCGGCCATATTTGTTATTTTGTCTTTCTTTTTATGCTCTAACACACAATTGTTGGAAGTTCACTTTGTTTTGTTTTGGTTTGGTTTGCTTTGTTTTGTAACACGAAGTTCACTTTACCACAAAAAAATTCATCCACTTTTATGTATTGGTATTGTTTGGACAACGCTCTTCTTTAGTCACAACTTGGCATTATCGCGTACACAACAAAATCGCTTGTCCCGAGCCTTTCCAACTTTAGTATCGCCAGGACGATTGGCTGGAGATTCAAGTAACTTCTCGATGCATAGGGTCTCACACCGTGAAAAGGAGAAGAGATATAGAATTTGGCTTTCCGTTTTATGCTCTTGTTAATGGATATTCAAGTATTGAGACGTCTTTTTGAGGCAGTTTATGTTTTCAAATCTGATCCTTCCATTTCGAATGCACATTTTGGTTATCTTGCAGGCCTTTTGTAAGTGCTCTCTATTTGTCATTTGCTTAGCATGCTCTGTTTTTAATGGTTTGATGCCTTTTGACAAAGAAGTGTAAGCTCGAGAACTAAGCGAAGTAAGAAATATTTTACGATTACATCTTACTTGATGGAGTGACATTGATGATTGATCACGGGGGACATTGATGACTTATCGCGGTGGCATTCTTTGACTTATCGCGGTGACATTGATGTCGATGCGGGGACATTGATGACTTATCACGGTGACATTGATGACTTATGCGGTGACATTGATGTCCGATACAAGGACATTGATGACTTATGCGGTGACATTGATGTCGATCACGATGACATTGATGACTTATCGCGGTGACATTGATGGTGATGTAGCATTTGCTTAGCATGCTCTGTTTTTAATGGTTTGATGCCTTTTGACAAAGAAGTGTAAGCTCAAGAACTACGAAGTAAGAATATTTTTACGATTTACATGCTACTCTTGATGAAGTGACATTGATGGTGATCTGGGGACATTGATGACTTATGCGGTGACATTCTTTGAATCATCTGATGACATTGATGTCTGAAGCAATGGCATTGACCTACTGTTGCAATGACATTTGTATTTATTTTACAATTAGAAATTGATGCAATGATATTGATGTCACTTTGCATATACTATTTGATATACCAATTTGGTAATTTTGTAAAATAACTTTATTTCTTTGATATCTTTAAATATTTGATTGGTGTTGGTTCATTTGATTAGTGTTGGTTTAAATATTCGATAACTTTGTAAAATAACTGTATTTCTTTGTTTCTTTTGGTTTAAAGGCAAATTTTTATAACAAAATGTATGCATAAATCGTTACAATAAAACGCCACTGCATAGTTCGATACAATAAGATGTCAACTTTGCATAGATCGGTACAATAAGAAGTCACTGCATAAATGGCTACAATGAGACATCGTTGCATAAATCGTTACAATGAAATGTCACTGATCAAAGTTGACAATGGATCGCAGCGGTCAATACATCAGGGTAGTCAATGAATCGCGGCGGTCAATGCATCTGGGTGGTTAATGGATCCCGGTGGTCAATGCATCGGGGTATGTGGTCAATGCATGGCGGTGATCAATATGTCACGTCGATATTTATGAAGAAAAAAATCGATTTTATGAAATTTAGTCGGAAAAAATATCAAATTTGATTTTAGAATAAAGAAGGCGGAAAAATATGAATTTTAGTGAAAAAATTTACAATCGAGTTTTAGATCAAAATATATAACCTTTAGAAATATGGTGAATTAAAAAAAAAAAAAAAAAAAAAAAAAAACAACCAAACATCATCGCATTTTTTTTTTCTTTTTTTTTCCTCCATCCAGGCTATCCAGCGCTTCCTCTTTTTATTTTTTTTATTTTTTTCTCCTTCCTTTTTTTCCTTCTTCTTCTTTATCCACTTGAAATTAGAATGTCTTTATAACTAAATAAGATTTCGGAGTATCCTATTACCCCTAATAAGTTGAAAATCGATCATTTTAAATAATTGGCCCTATAAACAAATATCCTTTAAAAAACCCTTTGAAAACCCGTATCATCGTGTAGCATTAATAGTATTGTCGACAAATTGGAGATTGTTCCTCTTTGATTATAAAGGTATTAGCTATGGCGGATTGGTGTGCTTTACACGGAAACACTTTGTAGCCTTGATTGTACTTCCATTGTTGATGCTCCACCGTTTTGAGATCGACTATGGCGATGAGATTGACAAGAACGAGATCGGCGAGAACTCGTGGACTATGAGGTGGGCGAGAACTACGGATCCCGGCGATGATGATGATAGCGGCGGCAATGACTATGAGATCCACGAGAAGAAGAACAATGAGATGGTAATTCGGAGGAAAAGCAAGATGGAGAGATGGCGAGGAGAATCCAGTCTGAGCAGGCAAACAAGCGCAAGTTATCCGACCACTTTGAAACCAATCCCGAACTCTTTCACGATGCCAATCCTAAACACCACCATGGCTTTCCCGAATCAATCTCAATCTCAAATGCAAGTTTTGAGTTTGTATGCAGAGGAATGTTAACGTAGAATCTTATTATAACGAAAGAGACAACACAAGAGTTAATCCAAGCTCTTGGAAAATTCACTCAAAAGTATCAATTATTACATAATCCACCTTATCAAGTAAAGACTTAGACTATTTATAGGCTAAAAAAGCTCATTAGGTAAATACCAATACACTTAAAAGGCCCAAAAGGCTACTCACTAATTAAAACAATAATAGCGGTAATTCGATTAGGATGTCACTAATCGGTCCATCCTCCTCCTCAAAAGCTCGTCCATGAGCTAACTCGTAGGATCACATTGAGGCCTGCAAACACTATCAAGATCTATTGGTGGGTCAAGCTCATTCACCACTTTGTAAAACAATTTCAAAGGCTCCCTTGATTATCTATTCTTGCACAAAGTATTCACACGTGAGCTCATTATAATTCCAATTACATCCACCATGATGAGTTTTCTTCCACATTAACATTGTTAGCATCATTCTAACCCTCCGCATGGAATAACTCGTCCACGAGTTAAATTGAGAGCCGATATCCGTTTGAAAATTGCATTGCCAATATTCTTGAGCACCTCGTCATGTTCGCCAATTATACACATAGCATTGGTGAAGAATATGTGTGTAACATCATCTTCCCTTCCCAAATCTTGCTTTAAAAAAGATCCTTTGGCTGCATATCCATGGTAGCGGTTATAGTGCAACAAATCATGAATTATATTCTTGTGACTATCAAGTTGTTCAATAACATTTCCCTTGTTGAAACACAAGTCCTCTTAAAGTGCCAAGGGACACACTTGTTTGGAAATTGATTTCAAAAGAAGCATCAACTACTCCAATAGCCATTATGGCAAAATGCTTGTTCCAACTCCCATTAAACTTAGCTTCTTATGCAACATGGGGCCGTCATGATGGCCAAAAATCATCCATATAAGCGAGTAAGTATATCACAAGCCATTGCATCTCTTGCTTTAACTACAACTCACGAAGTTATTTTGTGGAGCAATGTGAACTCGGAGAGGTTGTGCTCCAAATAAGGAATTATTAGCAACAACTTGGTTATGTTCCCCTTTAAAGTTGTATATTTGGATGTACAAATCCAAGATCTTGCTTCTTCACACTTCTTGCCCCCAAGTTTCAATCGATCACATGATCAAAGGTATCACAAATTGTGAGCATACACTGCAACTCCATTGGAAGAATCCATGGTTGCACTTGAAATGGAATCCTTGAAGTTGGATGTTGTTGTGATTCGTTCATCGTAGCCCAACCTACGCATTTTGATGCATACTTCACCAACAATTTCTCCTGTTCGCTTGGTGGCGTCCGATTTGAATACAAACTAGAAATATTCCCAATAACAAGTGAAAGCGCTTCTCCATTTCTCGATAACTAGGACAACCACCGGATCAAATAAAATCACGACCCGTGTTTTTTATTCGCGTTGAGTGCCAAATAACATTAAGCGCCACCAGATCTGATTGCGACTTTCCGAATGAACCCAATTCTCAACACGTCGTAAGTCCACCAATTCATTGATTGGCGCCAATGTTTTAATCACTTTTGAAAGCGGTTGTATAATGACCTCTGGATCTATGTGAGGGGACTTGTAGTGCGATAATTAACTGCATAAATTCCATTCTTGAAAGAGATGAATGAGATGTAACTAATGTGTTAGATATTTCGTTTGCCATAAACATGCACATACCAACTTTAAAGTTACAATCTTGATGGTTGGCCAATATATTCTTCAAGGCTTCATGTAAGGTAGGGAAATTGCTCATAGAATCAGGTACTAGGCAAGACAAGGATGGACTCAATGTCAAACTTTGAATTATCCTTTGAAAATAAGCGGTGCCAGAACCAACATAAAGCAAATCGGACCCAACATATAAAGTCTTAATCATGTCAACAAGACTTGATTTTTCTAATCTGGCGGCTTTTATCTACTTGGAGTTTATCTTTGTTCCTCAATTGCCATAGACCAATTGGGACAAAAACAATTGCCAAAAATAGAACAACGATGTGGGTAAACATTTTCCACCAACCGTAAGTTAAGGACAAGACAAACCAAAATTTTAATTGTGCGTTGTCCATCACTCTATTCCATTTCCACGTGCCTCGAGGATCAAAATTACGCATTATCATATTGTTAGCAAGGAAATCGACATCATACGGGCCCATTTCAGCCTTTTCTTTGAAAGCAGAAAATGCATTGCACAGCTTGAAAATCGTCACTCAAAACCTTGAGCAGTAGATATATAAACTACGTGAGAGCCAACATTTAAATCTTTAGTTATATTTGTAGCTTCATGTTCAACTCCAACTTCATGGTCCTCAAAAGAACAATCTTCACTGACCAAGCCTTACATCGGTTTGTATTTCCATTTCGATTAACTCTGCTTCAATCTAGTTATCAATGGACTTTTCCTCAACCTTCCTATACTCAAAATTTGGGCATGTAAGTAGCAACCTTGAAACAGCGTTTTGGGATTGATGGTGGGCATTACAGATCGATTCTTCCATAAGGCTAGTATATGGTGTAGATTTCTTGAAGTTTCGATGCCGTTGTCTTGAAAATTAGCCCATTACACCATACGAGGCCGTTGATCATTTTCCCCATCATGTTTGTTGATGTATGGCTCAAAGGGGACTTTTGTCGAACACTTGGAAGATTTCACCTCAACCATTTCCACTTGATTGCTCAACAATAAAATTCTCATTTGAAGCAACCTCTTTGTTTTCATCTCTGAGTGCTCTTTCTTCTTCCACTAGTATATTTCCTTTCAAGCTACTTGCTTCTTTGCATCACTTTCGATGATTGCCGGAGTGTGGTAGAGTCCATTTGATAAATCATGCATACAATTCTCACTTGGATTTGTTATCAGTTACGATGGACATTTCATCGATAAGTTGGTGTGCTCCACATTTCCTTCATTTGTTTGGCTTGATTAATTGGTTGAGGAATTACAGCCGAACACTTGGTGAAATTGCGTTATCGTCGATCTTTTGCTTGTAAAAATATGTCAAGCGAGAGTCTTTGCTTTGCTTAATTTGCTTAACTACTAGTATATTTCCTTTCAAGCTACTGCTTTCTTTGCATCACTTTCGATAGTTGCCGGAGTGTGGTAGAGTCCATTTGATAAATCATGCATACAATTCTCACTTGGTCACATTATCGATTCGATGGACATTTCATCGCGATAAGTTGGTGTGCTCCACATTTCCTTCATTTCTTTGGCTTGATTAATTGGTTGAGGAATTATGTCGAACACTTGGTGGGCACCCACGTTATCGTCGATCTCTTGCTTGTAAAATATGTCAAGCGAGAGGTGTGCAAGAATTTCTTGATCAAAAGCTTACTCATTCTTGGCCAGAAGTAATTAAGTTCTTACCTTCCCAACAATCTATGGTTTTGTAGCTCTTTCCACCATAATCGTGCTTCACCGCTTAACGTAGAAACAACCAATTTACATTTGATAGCCTCGGAAAGATTCATTGTCTCATAATAGTCCTCGGCGTCGATCCAATCCAAAAATCCGGCAAGTGAAGATCCATCAAGGTCGGCAACTCCACCAGTTTGGAAATTATGCGACCAGCAAAAGTGAACCTTTGATGAGTTTGTTGCTTGGATAACCCGTTGTCTCGTAAGGTACCGCTTGTCTTGAATCCAAGCAGCGGTGAGCGTAAAAGCTTTCTTGACTTCACCAGGCGATTGTCACGAGAAAGTCTCGTCCCAAGCGGCGTCCGTCGAGCTTGGCTTCATCAAAGCTGCGTTTCACGCATCCCGAAGGACCGGATCTCAATCTGCGTCGAAGAACCGGCAGGCTTCTGAATCGTGACTTGCCATCAGCGGAACCAAGGAGAAACCAAGGCTCTCTGATACCAAATAACGTAGAATGCGCTATAACGAAAGAGACAACACAAGAGCTAATCCAAGCTCTTAGGAAAATTCACTCAAAAGAGTATCAATTATTACATAATCCACCCTATCAAGTAAAGACTTAGACTATTTATAGCCTAAAAAGCCCATTTAGGTAAATATCAATACACTTAAAAGGCCCAAAAGGCTACTCACTAATTAAAACAATAATAACGGTAATTCTGATGAGTGATTTTATGGTGCAACGGTTGTAGGAAGGTTGTACCAAGTGGCATACTTTAGAGCCATTCATTTTAACTCTCTTTCACATAATACACTTTTGGCGTGTGTGAGAGGTTAGAAATGAAAGGTGGTAAAGTATCTTGAAACAATCTGACATCATCTGAACAATTCTTAAAATCAATCTGATTCCCGATTAGGATGTCCCTACATCAAATGTGGAGGTAGATTATTGATAGTTGCACCCTTCTTTCGCTATCGTTATGATTTAAAATCTCATCATGATCATAGGTACGTAGCTACAGCATTATCACGAGTTTGGGCAATTCATCTGTTTTCTTAATTAGGACGTAATCAAGGATTCTCTGTTGATCGATGCCAACAGATTTCCAGGGATTATACAGCCAAATTTAATTTACTTTGGTGATGGGAGTTACAGGGTTGCCTTGCCGCACGTGGACGCAATAATGTATCTCGACCAAGGTCAGGGTGGGGTACGTACGTAGGGGCGTTTGGATTAATAGATAGCTACAATGCCATATGAGTTTGGGCATGCATGTTAGCAGATTACTGCACTGGCCTAGGCTAGGCTAGCTAAGGTCTTTCTTTTCTTTCTATTTGTGGTTTACCGAATTGTATTATTATTATTTATTATCTATTGTTTTAATTTTCTAGTGAGCTATTTAGATATTTCGGAGTGGTGTGAGGATATTATTTATGTAATCTTGATGGTCATTTTAGTTTTTGTTATATTTGAAGGGTACAATGGCTGTAACAGAAGAAAAGAATGATGTTTACAGCAGCAGAGGCAATAAATTTGTTCCTTTATATGTGTTGTGTGGTCTACAATATAATTATGAATTGTTATTACTGTCTATTCAGTTGGTTCCATTTAGGAATTATAAATTATATAGTTATTTGATAACTAACATATGCTCCTCGTCTCTCTCTAACCTTTTTTTCTCTGCCTTCTCTCTAAACATCAACCTTCGCCGTCTTAAAGTCTGCCCTCTTTCCGGTACCGGCTGTCTTCTTCCTTCCTTTTATAGTTTTTTCTTTTCATTTTTGTAGATCTGTTTTTGTTCTTTCCTCTTTCGTCTTAAATAAATCCAGATCTGAGACTTTTCTCTTGTTTTTCCGGCGAAGATGGCGGCAATTTCTGGCCGGCGATTCTCTTTTGTTCTGTATTGTTTGGATTAGAAAAACTCACAGCTAGCCTTTGGTCTTGGGATCTTTCTTTGGCTTAAAGAACCGGTTGCTGGCCGGAGTTGGTTCTTTCATAGTGTTTCGACGGTTTATATCAAGAGAGATGGGTATCGGGGATATGGACTTGATGCATGTCGGCGGGGAAAGACTTGTGCGTTTACATTATACATTCCGTTTTCCAGGCCGCCATCACGAAATCTGGTTTCTTCACCCTCTTGCCGACCGTGTTATTTGCGGGGTGATAGATCTTTTCGGCATCTGATCGGTGGTTCACAGGTTTGGTGTATTGGTGTTTATCTGTTGTTTGTATGTATTATCTGTTTGTTCTCTGTGTCTTGGATCGAATTCGGTAATAGTTTGAATATTCCGGGTTGTTGTTTATCTTTTTAGGTTTGTTTAAGTCGGTATATGCTATGGTCAAAATTGGCTATTTTATTATGTTCTGAAATCAAATCATACTAATGAGGTAGAATTTGGTCGGCGTGGAGTTTCATGTCTTTTCTCTTTCGTTCCGTATGGTTGGTCCAAATTTCTGAGTTTGGTGGTGATCCGGAATTTGTTCGGTTATTTTCCTGCGTTGGTTCAGTTGTAATATGTTTTTTAGTTTATAATAAAATCTTTCGTTTCTGGTAAAAAAAAAAAAATTATATAGTTATTTGTTACCAGATTCTCAGTTATTTTTTTTAAAGATGTTTAGAATTTTTTTTGCGGTGGATGGTGTAACTAATAACTTTGTTAGTGTTTAAGGTTCATTCTGTGAAGAAGAACTCCTGAATATTTGGCAATTTTACTGCTGTTGGAAAAAACAGGTGTGTGTGCAGAGGGTGTTTATAGTATCTTTCTAAGCTTGAGCAAAAGCTCACCCACTGTGCCGCATCGACGGCATTTGCATTTTATTTCCCGTCTGGGCTTTTTTTTCTGCCCCAGTTTGAAAAAAAATACTGGGTTTTTATTCCTCCCCAGTTTGAAAAAAAAGTACTGGATTTTGTTTGGTTTGGGCCGTTTATACAAAATAAAACAGCCCACCTTACATATCGGTAAAAGAAATAAGCAAAAAAAAAATATTGAAAAACCCTACGTCTTGCCTCGCCTCCGCATGCTTCGACTATGTCACCGCAACGTTATCCGTCTCTCCTCATCCATGGCGTCATGTTCTGCGGTTGATTGGATTGGTTTCAGTTCGCCGTTTATTGAGACAATAACACCGTTTACCTTTGGTGCATGCTCATCGACGGTGTCCTACAATGGATTTAACAGGCATCTGCTTCTGTCCTTCCCGATTTCATCTAGATATGATGTGTTGGCTTCTCAAGAAATTTCTTAGAAGATATGTTCAATCTCTCTTCTATTTTGGGTACTTTTTGCTTTTTAGTACCTCCTATATCTACGTCTGAACATCTGTTTGTCCGTTGTGTCGAAGGGTGTCGTTTTTTGCATGTTTAACCGTGTAATTGGGGTCATTATCTATCGAATTATTCCGGAAGTCAGAGAAAATGGTGCCATAAGGACTGTGGTTATTTATATCATCACCCTTTAACACAAATTTCATTGTGTTTATTGCTCATATTAGTTATTCTCTTTCTTCACTCTGTGTCTTAGGTAAACATATGAACGAAAAAGCAATTTATTTTCTTTTGTTTGGATTCTTCTCAATCAAGAATTTTTGAATTTCAATACATATCGCAATATCGCAATGTACGAATACACAAAACATTAATCATTCTTATAGATGCGCTAATGTTTTAGGGACTTCAAGTTGAAGAAGAACTGAAGATAGAGTTAGAGCCCGACAATTGCGTGTTTCTAAAAGAAGCAAGAAATACGAGGACTAGGCAAGTGCATCTGCTCAATTATTCGATATGTAGCAATCAAAATATACAATGCTCTTCATGTGAAAAAAATGTTGATCCTCATGCTCTACTAACCGAGATGGATGTCAAGGGTGATGACCCAAATGAGAAAGCAATTTTTACCCAATTTGCAGACTAAAGTGCTAAAAGAGATAGAAGATGAACATCTTTGTTGGACAAGTTTCTGAGTCAGCCCATCTACCAAAAGGAACCTTGACTTTGTTTCTCCAACTATAAAGCTGAAGCGAGGAAAAAGTCGGCGGTATCCAATGTTCTTCATGAAACTCCTTCATTGGTGAGAATGAGCAAGGTCGATCAAGAAAAACAAGGAGCATTGGGGCATAACTAACCAACTCATGATCAAAATACCCTACAGAAAGTTGTATTTTGCTTATAGGAAAACAAAATTATGCGTCCTCTTTTGCAACATGTTTTGTAAGGTATTACAAAGCATTACACATTTTCTTATATGCAATGCTTGGTAATATGAATACTATATTAGCTGCATAACAACTTATTTTGCTTCTGCTTATATTGTTGTAATGATACCTAAATTCCCGCTTTTTGCATCTACTTCTGCTGTTGTAATGCAGACCAATATGTATCGATTTCATGAATCAAGTTATTTATGCTAGGTTTCATAATTATCTGCATCTGAACTACTTTGTTCTTGCGTCTACATAATGTTATCATTTTTATAATTTTCTAGGCGTCAGTTTGTACATCGTCTTCTGGGCCGAACTCTGCTTGATGGGGCATTAATACTAAGACAAACTCTGCCAAATTGTGTATTCTCTACTCTTCATTTTGCACCATCACTTCCACCACCGTGGACTCCACTTTCACCACTGTGCACCACCACTTTTACACTCAAATCACAGTCAGATATCCACCCAAACCACCGTTAAATAGCAGCGTGATAATTTAAACATAATCAATTGTCAAAAACACACAAATTAATGTTCTTATTTAAGCTTGTTGTAATTCTTTAAAAGCATGTAAGTGATTGCAAAAACACACAAATTAATAAGAAAAATTAATTATTATTTATTTTTAACAACAACGACAGTACTGTATTACTTTATGGATGATGATTTAGACACATCACTTTTGTACACAAAGTACACAGAAAAAAGATCTGCACCATCCAATGAATTTGTGAACTAAAAAAAATAAGGAGAGTGATTTAGGCGCATAATTAATCCAAATAAATCGTCCATGTGACTTTATAACCACGCGTTTTAACGTTTAAAGAAAAGCAAAATAACGTAAAAATTATGAATGGCAAATCCACTTTTTATTTGGATGGGTTGGGGATGAGAGGTTGTGCCTTAATCATTTTTAAAAAGTAAAATGGAAACAATCAATATCTAAATTCAAAACACTCCACACCAAAGCGTTCTATCAGTATATACATAACATTAAAATATTTATTTTAGATATGAAACAGCTAATTGAATATCTACTACTGAGTGTCTTTTTAGGTGTTACATATACAAAATAAAATAAAAAAAAAAAGCGGTGAAAATATGGCCTCACAATGGATAAATTTATCACCAAAATAGAAATAGAAAGGTGAATAGTGTTGTTACATATATAGAACAAATATTATTCACTATTATTTAAATATAAACTCATCTAACTGTAAATCATATTACAACCAGATTTCAACTTTAATTTATTTTAGATATAGAAACACTTTAATAGAGCATCTATTTATAAGTCTTGCAAATTGCTATCGGTACATTTTTTTTTTTTTATTTTTATTTTTTTTTTTTTGCCAAAATCATTTTCCATTAGAAACGGATGAGTACCTTTTTTTAAAGCATTTTTTAAAGCATTTTGAAGCAAGTAAAAACGAGGATAGAATTTAGGGCATCCTTCCTCTTCTGCAAATTGGTCTAGATCTAGAATATCTTTCAGTCTCCGCAACAGTATAATACGAACTGCACTCGGAACGGATCCCCTAAACTCCGCGGCGTAGATCCGGAGGAGTTTTGGATAACAATCCCCTAAACTCCACTCATTCCCTCTCTAACTCTTCCTTTTTCATCGTTGATCCAGAGGTATTGATTCGACCACTTATTTCGAGCTATTTACTGTTTTTTTTTTCTTCCCTTTTCTTTTCAAATGTGACGATATTCTGCTATGCATTCTAGTTTAGAACTATTCAGCTAATTATGTATTTTGTTTTTATTTTTGTTCTATCAATTATGCTCAGGAAATCATGTGTCTAACGGTGTAGAATTTCACATGAGTATTTGTTAGAGCTGCTTATCTTATTTATTTGCTTCATTTTCATGATGTACATGATCCATGTCTGTGCTGATACTTGGGGAAAATTTTATGATAGGTATACTTGTATTTTTTTACCTTTTTTTTTCTGTCTCTTTGTTAAAGAAAAAAAGAAAGTTGCTGTGTATTACTTCTATGTATATACAAAATAGCCATTGGAAAACCTTTCCGTAGCGTAGCTGTAACATTGTTGTCAAATTGGAGAATGGTTGTATGTGACAATTTGTTTCTCTTGAATTATATAGCTAGCTATGGCGGATTGGTGCGCTCTACCTGAAGCGTGGTGGCCTTGATTGCAAGGCACGCTTACAGCTAATTGAAGATTTTGTTGCCTTCGAGCTACTTGCACATCCTGGCTGAAGGAACAACTTTTAAGGATTTTGATAAGACATCATGTCCTAAACTTCCATTATTGATGCTCGACAAGTATGAGATCGATGGCGGCGGCGATGATAAATACACGATTTCAGTTGAAATCTATGATAAACAATCTCAGAGGAAAGGCCCTGATGAGAGCGCAAGGCTTTGGCGAATTCCGTGCTGCTAGTCGCAAGTTTGTGAGCGATTTTAAGAGGAAACACCCTGCTGACGAGCGGGAGTTTATGAGCCTATCCAAAGGGAAGACATGCAAGTTTTCATTTCCAGAAGCCAAGGGCATGGAGTGTAGAGGATCAAAGGATGGCTTATCATGGTTGAGCGTAGAACAGGTACTATGTGTTTGTTCCATCCATTAACTCGTGCTCAGATTCCACTCCCCAAGCGCCACCTAAGGTTGTTATCCCTTTCCTCAGAAGTGTTGCGTTGTCTGCTAGCCCATCCGAGACACCAGACTACGTTGTCATGATTGCTTATGTTGAACCAGGTTATATATCAGGGGCGTTATGTGGGGTTTGGAAACCGGAAACTTGAGACCTGGACAAGAGTAGAAATACCACATTGTGTTGAGGACTTGAATTACTACAATGGGAAGTTTTATGCTCTGACATTTCAGGCTCAGGTTTGGATGTGTGATGTTTCGGGGCCAAACCAAAATAACAAGGCTAGCAAAATCATTGAGTTACCATGGGGATGCTCAAGACGTAAAGCACAACTTGTGGAATGTGGAGGTAGATTATTGATAGTTGCACCCTTCTATGACCATCTGAATGATACGCCATATGTACATGATCTAGAAATGGTTGAATTAGACGTGATCAAAGGTAGCTACAGAATTATCACGAGTTTGGGGAGTTCAACTGTTTTCTTAGGACGTAACGAAGGGTTTTCTATTGATGCCAAAAGATTTCCAGGGATTATAGAGCCAAATTTAATTTACTTCTCTGATGGATTTTACCGGATTGCTACGCCTGGACCCAGTGATATAACTCAACATAGCTTATGTTTAGGCGTTTGGGTTAATTTCTAGCTACAGTAGTAGATTATATGATTGTATGTAATTTGTCTTGCCAGATTAGTACTCGTCTTTCTAATTCCACTTATGGGGAATTAGATGGTATTATTCATGTTGTCAGCATTTAGTAGATGTGTTTTGTGATGGCAAACCCCATGGATTCAATCAATGGCTTTAACTTTAAGAAAAACACTGATTTGGGGATGATATGAAATAGCAGAGGCAATTATTTAAGTTGTTCCTTTCTGTGTGTTGTGTGGTCTACATTTGTTTCATTCTTTAGTACTGATTGGTTAATGCTCTCTACTCTATTCGATCAGTTGGTTAGTTCCTTTTAGGATTTACTTTATAGATTAGTTAATTTGTCACTGATTCTGCTTTGGATTCTCTGTTAGTTTTTTTGGTTTGTGTTGTTATGATTCTGTATTTTCCGGTGCCGCCTTTAGAAGAGGCTACTGAAAGTAGAAGAAGCAGATTTGTGGTAATACTAGTGGTTATGATTATCTTGGTGCGCAGCTGGCGATCTTGTAAAAGTTCAAGTAAGCATATAAGTGGATGATATTTTTACAATTATAGAGATGATCTGATCATGGATTTTTTATTATTAATATGAAATCATATAATTCAAAAAAACATTAGTTTGGCTATCATAAGTTACAAAAGATAGTGTAAAACAATCATTATAAGCACTCCTAATTATGTATATCACTGCACCATTAAACATTATTGATGACAAAAGATAATAGTGGTAATATACTAATTATGTTCCCCACTACATCAAAGTTTTGCTTTTAAAAATCTTACAAAATAACCATGATTGCATTATTAGTAAATAAACATACACCAACTCTTAACTTGCCTTTTCCTTCACCATGTATACTGTTTAGGTTTGGGGCGTTGCCTCTAAACCCCATGAGTTAGCGTGACCAGGGCGAGTCGAACCTCGTTTCTCTGCGATAACATTAATTCGTACGACAACTTGTATGCAAACGATTATAAAAATATTTACTTTATGAAAAAATATCTAACAGATTTTATTTCAATAAATCGATATCATAAAAAAAAACAACACAACACGAATCAATTAACGATTTGCAATCTCTATCTCTATGTTATCTTTCTTTCTCCCGAGGCCAATATTTGAGATGACACATCAATATTTTTCTAATATATGCCCAAAATAGTTACGTTTCATCTATCTCACCGACTTACGGGAAATAATATGTTGATATTTCTTCTTGGAACTCATTGAAATACTATTTTGTCTTAAGTACGTTGTTATTTTTCTATGTTAATTATTCAATGTTGTAGTTGGTAGTTTTTTAAGGAAGATGTCCGTTCGATATTAATAATGTGTCGGTGTTAAATGTTCATTGGTGAATTGAAATGAGAAAAATACGATTAGCTATTATCTTGACTAAGCCTAGTTAAGAAATTCGGTGGTAGGTAACGCATGTGTTAATTTGGATGATGGATGATGGTTGGGAGTGGGAGGGGGGGGGGGGGGGGTAGGGGGTTGTTTTGATTTTGGGATCCAATTTTAGGATTGGTATGAATTAGTTCAATATAGATAATTTGTTATATCATCTATTCGTGTTCAATCACATAGTAGTATTGATGTAGCACCTATATTACCATATTTTTATTTTGGATAAGTAGTCATTTTTAATCGATAATTTTGTTTGTTCAAGAAAAACCGAAGCAAAGTCATACCAAACCGTACCGAACAAATGATTTTAGCCTAACGATGTTTTTTTTTTTGATAATTAGTCATTTTAAATCGATAATTTTATTTGTTAATGAAAACCGTGAAAAATCGAAACAAAGTGGAACCAAACCGGACCGAACAAATGGTTTTAGCCTAACGATGTTTTTTTTTTGGATAAGTAGTCATTTTTAATCGATAATTTTATTTGTTAATGAAAACCGTGAAAAATCGATCCAAATTCGAACTAAACCAAACCGAACAAATGGTTTTAACCTAAAACTCGTTTCAGTTTGGGTTGAAAATAAAGAAACCGTATAAAATAGTTGGTTTTATAGAAACGGAAAAAAAAAGCGCCAAACCGGATTATATTCACCTCAGACATTTAGAACACTTTTTTTTTTTTGTTTAACTATATATATATATATATAAATATAATACGGCAGTTTTTTTATATGTATATATAAATATAATACGGTAGAATTTTTTTTTCAAACATTAAAACCACTTCTCAAAAAAAAAAAAAAACATTAAAACCTGCTGCCACGTGTCAAGCTCACAGCTTGCCACATGGCCGCAGTTGAGCAAACCAAATTTAAAGGTAAAGGGAGACGTGGAGCATTCTTATGCATTTTTTCTCATCATATAGTATATAGACTAGTGACGGCTGCCGTGCAAGGCACGGCGAAGAACGGCCCTGGGAAGCTAGTGTTGATTGGTGAGGCAAACTAGGGCTGAGCAAAAAAACCGAAAAACCAATCCGAACCGTAAACCAATCCGAATCGAACCGAAATAAACCAAACCAAGAGAAAGCCGATCAAATCGGTTTGGATTGAAACCGAACCGAATTTAAATGGTCTGGTTTCGGATTACCCTGATTAGAAACCACCCAAACCGAAACCGAACCGAATTCCCAACCATATATATATGTAATAACAACTAACTAGTAATTAGCCCTGATGTACGTTTGCTATGCTATTAAGTGGCTTTTGAATATGTTGTGTGCACTAATGTTATTAAGTAATTAGCCCTGATGTACCTTTAATATGTTTTTACTTTATATTAGTTACTTTATATTTAAATACTTCAGGTGAAAATTGTGATTTATAATAATGTGTAGTTCAGACTTGTGAAACCGAAACCAAACCGGATCCAAACTGAAACCAACCCAAACCAAACCATTGGGTTCGACATAGTTTGGGTGGTAAAATATGTCGACCAAACCGAATAACTATGTGTAAAATCCGAACCGAAACCGACTAAACCGAACCGTGCTCAGCCCTAAGGCAAACCATAAGAAGAAGTTGAAGATATGAACGAAAGAATAGAGGTAGAAGCTTGAAAAGCCTTGAAGATGAAGCGAGATTTTTAACTATGTTACATAATAAAGGCCTATGGGTGCCAAACATGGCCTTTTTACATAATAAGTTGATATTATGTTATGGGCCACAATTCTAGGTAATTTATGTGTTGCCCAGCAGAAGGAAACATAGTAGAAAAAGTCATATTGCTAAACCATTACAATCATACGAAGAAGTAATGGTTTACAATATGCAAAACCACCATACATGTAGCTTTTGTTACAACAAAGATATGAGCAAATAGTTATTGTCGCAGTAGTAGATACGATAATATTACAAAATACGATTAACCATTAATCATTTTTTTGGACATCAGAAGATATCAGTGCATTTTCTGGGCTTCTTTTTCTTTCTTGACAGGGCTCTCGGTTGGTTTGTCATGGTCATCTAGAGTGGTGTTAAGCTGAGCAGCTTCCTTGCAAGGCAGTAGCTCATCATTTGTTTTCTCAACCTTAGCAGGCATGGACATGAAGTCAAGGGTTCTTTTGGCTGGTGGAGTTGATTGTTCAGCTTTGTTGCTTTCCATCATTTCTTCAATCTCTGTCACCGTTTTTTTTGCTACCGGTGTCAAAGAAGCGTGCATCATCGATAGATGCGATTTCTTGTGGTGGTGCATAAAGCAACAACTCAAATTGGTATGCGGAGCGCGGTTTAATGGCATCCACAGTGTATGTTTTGACAACGGATATCGAATCCTTAGACCAGGTTGGGCTACCTAAGGTGTGTCTGAGATCGTATTTCCTAATGAAAGAGACAACTGAAGCTTATCCAATGCTTTGCGTGAAGGTCATCCTCTACACCCAAACCCTTTAGAAAGTACGCAGATTCAGAAACAAAGTAAGATAAAGTGTAAGCAAATCTGTAGTTATGTGTAATACTCTGCCTAATATACTTACCAATTCATGAGACTCTCTCAGTTGTATTGACGTGATTCCAGTCAGGTTTTCAACATCTGGAGAGGTGAGCACAGTAAATATTTGTCTTCTCTCATAAGTTCCAAGGGTACACGACACCTAGATGTAAATGACATTTGAAGAAGAATGTAAGTACATTGTAAAAGTACGACCATTTCATAAGATAGTTAATATGAGAAGGGGAATGGATACATACTTGAAGTCAACGTCTCTCATTTCACCACAAGATGAACAACGAAGGAACCAATCAGCACCAGCCTTCACTTTTTTCTTACAGTTTCCACAATTACTGAGGTAGTATTTCTTTGCGGATGGTGTGAAGTGTAGCTGGCCAACCACCCAAGCAGTATGGACCTAGAATGCATAAGACTCGAGAGTAAAGAAGGATTATTTTTGGCTGTAATGTAAGAAAGTATTATATGAATATTACCGCCAGAAGTGTGGCAGCTGCTGTTGGTATGTCAATTGTGTTGTCTGCAGTAGGAGGTGGCAACAACAGTTCAGTTTTTTTGTATGCCTCGTTACGGACCAACTGTGTAACCTCAGCTTTGTTGTTATTGTACCTGTGCAGAAAGTTAAAAGTAGAGATAAAAAAAAGATAATGTGAAGGGGTAGAAAGGTCGAAGAAGATCTTGTTTGTTTTACCATTCCTTGAGTGAAGAATGTCATTCAACGGAGGATCGATCAAGAGGTGCAGTACCATCTAGTAGTGAGTGAAAGGCACGCATATAAAACGGTAACCGAAGAAGATAAAATAATAAAAAACATTTAAATAGTGTATATTTTTCATTGAAGCGGAAAAAAATGAGGCAAATACCATTGAACGTTGTTGCCTTCACACTGGTTGCAATGATTACAGGTGCGTTACTTATGTTGTTTGCTATGATATTCTTTTCCACATCTCCAAATGAATTCCACAGTGTTAGAATAATTGGAACCTTGCTGCAAATGTGACAGATGAAATGTATTACAAAGGACTGAAAACTGAAAGGTGATAACCAAATCTGTACATACCTCTCATCCATGAGCACGATTTCTCGTTTGCTTGAATCAACGGTAACTTGTTTTCTTGCAAAGGCATGTATAGCCACCCCCTTCACATCTGTAAAAGAACATGTTTTTTTAGGACTGTGAAAGTTTAAGATGAAACAGTCAACCCAAAAAGTACAGCAACTTACTGAATCCCACATCTTTATCAGCATGCTGGACGAAATTCTTGAACGCGCATAAATTGTACGAGAATGGGAGTGTTGGTGTGACAGGTTCGTCGATCAGCTCAACTGGAATGTCATTGGTGATAATCCAAGAAAAAGGATAAGGTCCCACTTTGAAGAAAGAGTAAGCAGGAGTCAAAGAAGCATTTGAAATCATATAACGCTTGAATGGTCTGCAGGGATGTTGAAAGTATCGGATGTCATTTTCGTAAACAATTCCAAAGACTTTGTCTCCCTAAAAATCGAGAACATAAAAATGCAAAGAATGTTAAAATATTTACATGCATATATCTAGAAACAGATAGTAAATGTAGATGGTCTAACATGAAAGACAAGAGATATTATGTGGTAGAACTCACATGTTCATCAACCAGCAAGTACCGCTTGTATGTTTTGGGTTGTCCACCGCGCTTGCCAGAGGTTACGTCGGACCGGTGACTTTCTACGACCCGAGCGACTCACTCATCCCATAGCCCTGAGTTTCGATCGATGTCGAAATGTACGACAACTTCCTCTTTGATACCAACGCCATTGTTGTCTGACATAAATGTGAGAATTTATTATTTTACAGCAATACAAAAAAAAGACGCAAGCAAAGAAAGACAAGTAAACAAATAATATGTATCCGTAAAACTAAAATAAATGAAGATGAAACAAGATGTAGGTAAAGCTGAGGTGCATTTCAAATTATGAATGACTAATAAGAGCTGTTTACACACGCCATAAGTCAGGCCAAGCGATGACTCTGAACATACTAATCAAGAATAAGGTCAGAATATCTTATAGTTGTTAGTTATTTAAAACTTCCTTGTACACAATGTTTTTAGTCATGCCGGGCTGAAAATCACCCCCACATTGTTCTTTATAAGAACCTTAACTAATGATGATGATCTCACACGAGATAAAACGACATACAATTGACCATGTGAAAAAAACTGGTTCTCTAAGGTAGACACCAACGCGTTGTCGAGTGTTTGTCCTTGTGCCTTATTTATAGTCACATCGTTTGTGGGTTGAAGCGGGATTCTATGTAAGAAAACATTCTTTCCCGTAAATTCTCCTAAAGAAATTTCAGCCTCTATTACGTTCTTTTCGAGAGAGTCAGCTTATTAGATGGGTGCCGTTACAAAGGCCTTCCGATGTATCTAAATTTCTTAGCAAGATGATGGGAGCGTTTTCCTTAAGAAATAGTCTGTGTGGAGGTAGACCGCTGGGTGAAAGATTACTCAGTATATCTATGTATTGACCTTGTAAATCAGGGTTGATGGTCTCGTCATAACTTCGGTATTCAACCTCCAAGCCAAGAAAGTTGTTTATCATAGTGTTGTTAATTTCAGCCACAAATTCATTTTTCGTAGTTAAGATCGAGTTGTTTAACGAGACGAAGTAGGTGTCTGTGTATGAAACGTAGGATAGACTGATCTAATCAGCCTAGCAAGGTCTGATTCCTCATCATTAGTAGTTGACACAACGTACGCATGCAGCCGGCAAACTTACCATACCTGAATCTTCTATAATTCCTACACCCTCTCCTATTGACATAAGTAATGATGTGAAAGCTGGATCTGTTTTGGCTCTCATATTTTCAGTAAGATAAAGTTTAGTTATGGCGCGCCACAACGGCGAATTTATCAAGCATGCATTAAGTGTTTGAGATTTAGTACCTCCGGTGACAACCGGAAAAGTTTTTCTAAAATCACCTCCTAAGAGAACCACCTTACCACCAAAGATTTTAGTGTTGTACATCAAGTCTTGGAGCAAATCATTTAAAGCCTCAACGGCTGGTTTCTTGGCCATTGGAGCTTCATCCCATATAATTAGTTTGCTTTCTTTTATCAGTTGGGCAAGTGCAAATTGTTTACTTACACTGCATGTTGGAAACTCATTTGTGTCGAGCGGGATTTTGAATCGTGAATGAGCAGTTCTACCACCTGGTAGAATTGAAGCTGATATGCCAGATGTAGCAGTAGCCAATGCGAAGGATCCTTTGGACCTTAGTTTTGCAAGTAAAGCTCTATATCTGAACGTTTTCAGGTACCACCAGGGGCCATCAACAAAGAAGGCACCGATTTCCCGGCATATATTGTATCACATGTCGAGAGTAAATAGTTCTTTCTGTCTTGAATTGAGCATGTACTTCAGTGTCAAATCTGTAGCAGAAACAACTAAATTGGCTTCTGTTCTAATCTCTTGCCCCATTTCTTCATACGAACTGTGTGGCTCGTCTGAATCAAAGGTGAAATATGTTTCTACGCTGTGCCCCATTGATCTTAGAAAAGACTATATTTGCCGGAGAGTAGTATTCCTTATCTTTCTTGCAGTCATTTTTGAATCCCTAGAAAAGTCCTCGGACATAGCTGTTTCAAATTTTAGATAAAGTAATTGTGGGTCGTAGGAGTAGAGTAAACTGAAATGCTCGCAAATAAGCGTCTTAGTTCGTACGGCATCTGGAATACAGCTGCTTCCTCTAAACACAATTCTTGACTATTATCGTCCTGCAATAATCCATGAAGAAGTCTTTGCCTCCGAAAACTTTTGCAACAACACCGTTGAAATTTTTAGGTTGTCATAAGAAGTAGGACAACGAATAGTTGACAATAACATCCTAAGATAAAATCTCTCGCCTTGATGGGTGGCGCTTACAGTCTGCCAATTGATTCACCCTTATTTCTTACTTGCCATTTTTCTTGTTTGAAACCCATACAAAATTTGTAGGAATTCGGGATAAGTGCATCTAAGTGTCTTTGCGATTTCATTGGTTTCATTCATTGAGAAAAACTCACAAGATACTTTTGTGTTGTTGTTTATCAGCGATAAGACTGTTAATGTCTTGATTGATTTTAAATCTCAAAGGTTGGTAGTTCTCTAAGTGTAGAGGTAAAGGAATGACATGAGGCTTCATCTCACTCATTAGGAATCTGTAAATTCTTCACATGGCCTCAGGAGGTGATATCCAACGAGCAGAGACAAAGTTAGTTATTTCATCAACAATAGGTGTATGCTCAGAAGTGTTAGAGAGTTGGAAAAGTATCCTATCACTACCCTTGCATATGTACTTGTAGATATATTTTTCGGCCTTTATTGAGGTACATATTTCTACGTTGATATGGCAGTCAAGCAACGCAACCAAGTAAGAGGAATGAGGAACAACCCATCTGTTGTCCAACCATGTTCCTCGGACAAATACTTTTTTGCCATCATTTCCCCTACGATATTTTGGATAGGAATCATCTGTTGCTTGTGTTTCAGCACAGAATTCTCTAGGGTACATGTTCTTGCAAGTGTTTTTTTTGCGCATGAAAACATTTGATGGGTTTAGCTTGCCATATGGACCATGCAACATATGCTTGACAACAGATTTATATAGAGAAGGATGAGAATTTGCATCAGGGAGTTCAGCAGAAACGATTTTATCATATTCATCTGGGCTAAGAAGTTTATGTTTCATTTTCAATATGAGCAAGAAATGTACATATGGTAGGCCACGTTTTTTGTATTCAATTACATATGTGTATGCAGAAACCTGACCAAAAATTTCTTTTTTAAAAAGTTCAATCTTAAGCTCCTTAACCTTGGTATGGAATATTCTAGCTGCTAATTAAATCTGGTCTATCCTGGACTATTGCAGTTAGTAACTGTTCTTTTATTTCAGGCCAATTAGGATTGCAAGTCATTATAAGGAATATATCTGACTTGCCAAATTTCTAAACCAATGTCATTGCATCTGCATACTTCCTACGCATATGACGAGGGCCTCCAATAAAGCTTTCAGGAAAAAGAATGCGCTGTCCTATTTTTGACGGTTCACTCTCACCACTCCCAACTGCATCTACAATCCCTCAGTAGAACTCTTGTCTAAACTGTTTCTTGCTTTGCCTTGACCCTAAAAAGTCTAGCCTTTGTGTCTCTAACTTTACATACATGTCTACACAAGTATTCTTTGGAACAACCTACCATACCGCTTGAGAATGTGTGATTAAATCTTTATTCCTTATTTGAAATTTATAGAATAATACTCTCTTAAAGAAACAAACGAATGATCTTCATCAAATGCAGCAGCAGCTATAAGTGTTAGAAGATCAATTAGATTTTGCACAAGAAAGAGAGTCTACTAAACATAGATTCACCTAGAATTACCTTGTTCCTCTGACCTAAGCATCTGGTCAACACTTGAGAAAAGATATGGAGAGGTAAAGCCTGAAGTGTTTGAGAGAGGACAAACCCTTCTCTTTCTTTTCTTAACCCCATTCCTGGGAATTCCTTGATGCCATACAGGATCACCGTAAGGAAACATTAATGGGTACTGAAGTGGATCGTAACAGCCAAAGTAATATTGGATTGTTTTAGACTGTCCACTATGTTTGTAGACCCGTATGTCCCTGTGGCTTATATCACTGGATGTTTCATCAACAGCCAACAACACAGCTACCTGAGAAACAATAGGCTTGTTGTGCGCCTTTGCTGTCGGTTGTAGGATTATGCATCAAGATTATCTGATGGTCATCCAAGCACGGTATGATAGACAATGTACGGAAGAAGCGAGCATAGGGGTTAACACCTAGAATGTCAAGTAACAGTTGTAAGGTTTGTGGATCTAAATCTGGACACATAGACATCCGGGTAGAAAGGTCATAGTCAGTATCATGGTAGTAGAACTGTAAATTGTTAGGAGTATCTTTGGTTGTTTCTAGAGCATTAATCCAATGGTAGACTTAGCCTTGAACCCTAAATGTGTATACCCCTTTATTTATCTTGGCAAGCTTCTTGTCATATTTTATCCCCAATGAAGTAAACGCCAAGTGGTTGTTGTATGCACGAATCATGACCCTGAAACATCTAAGTTTAGATGTACATGGGGCAAGAAGCAAATCACGTAAGCGACTCGGTATAGCATTCGAACAAGAGTAATATCTCCATCAAAACAACAGAGGTTTGTCAGATCGTGTGGAAACTTCTTTGCACCACAATGTTTGGGCAGGCAAAGAGAGTATCCAAAATGGAAGGAGTTTCGTGTATGCAAGATGATATTCTCTACACACTGGGGCATTTTTGCATTTTACATATCTTTTGGGTTTTTTATTAGCTGAAAGAGCGTAAGGCTGTCCTGGACTAAGGACTGGCCCTTCTTGGGTATTATCTAAGAGACCATGAGACACACTACATGGTCTTCCATTTAGATGACATTCCTACGCACGCACGAACCTTTTATGCCTGTGATCGAGTACAATAAGAGCCCTGTTTTGGGAATGAGTAAGTCACAGTGGTGCATCACTGAACTATTCCCAGGCACCCTCGCCGCGACACGGGACACGAAGGCATGCATGAGTTAAGTGTACCAAGAGAATCCCTTGTGGAATGCTAGAGGTAGCAGAGCAAGACAATCTTAGAATGTTATTGTTCGGACCAGAACTGGACATGCCACTGTTTGAAGAATTTACTGTCATTGATTGCGGAGAAGCATGTCTACGAACTTTATTAGGCCTAGGTGATGATGGAAAAGTACGGTGAAAGTCAAAACGGTGGACATTCGTAAGATGAACAACTTGGTTGTCCATAGGAGGAGAGAGACTAATGTCATTAGATGGGTCTGAAAAGACAGGTAAGGCCGATGACGGCCTAGGCTTTGCCTTCCCCTTAGTCCTCATTAGTTTTTGGGAGGCACTAAATTACCCTATACTGATAAAGTGCAACCCAGCTGCAACAGCAACAGAATTACTGAACTAAGAATGACCAACAGCAGCAAGTCTGAACAACTACTCCTACAACAACTGCATGCATGAACACCAATGCAAAACAACTAAGTGCAAAAGAAAGCAACACAGTCACACTTGGAGAGGAAAGCAGTGCTAAAAAACAGTATATATTAAAAGCGAGACAGCAATTAAAGAACACCAACACCTCAGAACCCGTACGAAACCATGCGGAACTTTTACACACATACAATGATCTCAACTTGCAGTGCCGAAAAAGAATCCAGATATTAGCACAGCAGTAGGAAGAAACGAACAACAAGTATATGCAGGAAAAGGATATTGCCTACCTAAGTACCCCGAATAACATTATGGACCAACTACAACAGGATAAGAACAGCAACGAAGCACTATATGACAAGAATTGAGGCAACTAAAGAATGGTGGAAAAGACATGTCGAAAGGGGAAGAAATTTCAAATTTTCCCAAAAAAAAAGGGGAGAAACAAAGACACCTTAAAGAAGCATAACCATTAAAGTGAACTGCAAGTACAGGCATGAGTAGAATCATTTCTACATTGAGGATTGACAAGAAAAACTACAGGTGCAGCTGTGCAAAGAACATACTCAGCATAAAAGTACCAGAACCAAACAACATGTTCAGAGCTTAATTGAACAGAACGAAGTGTGCATACCTTGGAGCAAACTGTGCTGAAGAAGCAACCAAGATCTGCGAGAACATCAAAACATAAGCATATGTGTGAATAAGTAAGTCTCTTTGTAAAAAAATACTGTAAATATGTGCAGAAAAAGCCTCTTCGCAAAAGAATACTGTAAATGTTTGTGGAAAAAGAAACCAAGATACTTTCTAAGAAGAAGAAAAGCTGCAAGATAAATGCATGACATTTGTTGAAGAGGATAAGTACATATATATATGTCATGTCATAACAAGCAAGCATACACCTAAAAATGACCCCATAATTGTACAATAAAAGAAAGCATGATCCTTTCTATGAACAGTAACAAGTGTGAGAAAAAGCACAGAATATTGGTCTGTAATGAAAAGTGATACTGAAGTAATGTAATGATACATATTTAATGCATATTAACTGTAAGAACAGAATATTGGTCTGTATGAATGCAAGAACATTAAACATGAGCAGAGATGATCTGAACATTAAATAAGTCGGTTACATCCTAATCATATGACGAAAGCAATGTAATGATAAAGATTTAACTGCGTATTAAATGTAAAAGGAGATTTTTTGTTGGTATGAATGGAAGAACACAAGACATGCTCTTGGAAAGAATCTGACCTAATTAGTACGACCAGAACAGAAACGCAAGAAATCTGCAGGTGTGATAACTCTTTCACAAGAAAAGGTATATATATGAGGATGATAATGCATGAGGGTATGTATTAACCGGTAGATTTTTTTTTTCCGAAACGAAAGATTTCATTAAATAAACAAACAAATTACAACCGGACCAAACGTCGGGAAAACAGCCGAAATAACTCCGGATCACAGGCAGCCTAAAGCTGGACCACCACCAAAGCAACGAAATAAAAAGACATGGAAGAATCCATGCCGACCAAATTCTGCCTCAACACAGAGGACTTGATTTGGTAAGATATTACGATAATCAAACTTGTTCTTAACATACTTAAACAAAGCTAAAAAAACTAAAAAAAACCGGAGAAATCGACTATTACCGACCCGATCCGAAACACATAAACAAGACAAACGAAAAAAACTACAGATACACAAGGACCATAGCCGCCCCAAGTCCCCATCCATCAACACTAACTGCCAAAAATCACCTCCAATTCTCAACCGGCATACCCAGATAATAAGAAGAGCAGAGAGCAACTCTGCAAATCCAGCAACCAACCGTAAAATCAGAGCCTTCGCCGGAAAAAAGAGGAGAGGAAAGGACAGATCTGAGGGGAATAATGGATAAACATCCATCGACATGCAAGGCCGCCCCTCTCCTGAAGCCGATACCGGAAATCGCAAGCCGCCAATCCCACTTTAAAGCACCAGCTCCGGCCAAAATTCGGCTATATCAACGAATCACCACCGGAAAAATTTCCCCAATAAAAACACCGTCGATCTACATCAGAACAGAGGGAATTCCATTGTCCGGCGAGAAGAACCGACGAGACTGTTGGAGAAAAAGCCCTTTTAAAGGGTTGAACGGTCAACTTTAGCGCGATTTACGGATAGACTCCGATGTATGTCATCGAGAGTTAATGATATCATTAAATACTCCATACGGAGTAGTTGATGATGGGCTTTTGAATCACTCGATTCGGATATCGGATGAATGAGAAATTAATGCCTAAAGTTGGTTGAAAATGTGTTGGAGATAAGAGTTGAAGGGAGTACCTCAACTCAATATCCCACATTGGAAAGATGGGAGACTTGAGCTCCATATATAAGGGCTAGTGTATGCTCTTATAAGCGTGCCCCAAGGGGCAAGGCACTTTTGTGCAGGAGGGAGGACTTAGATATTTCCACACGCACACGCGCCGCCGCCTCGGCCTCGGCCTCGGCCTCGGCCTCGGCCTCGGCCTCGGTTCGGTTCGGTTCGGGTGTTACTATTAATTTTTTGGACAAAATTTCTTTATGAAATTAATTCTAAAAATTAATTTAAGTAACTGTGTCATCGGACCAATAAGATTTCGTTGAGTCATCCGACCAATTAGAATTCATAGATGTGTCATTCGACTAATCAGGGTGTGGAAATAAAATTCAAATTTTATTAATAATTTAATAAGAAATTTCGACCCATGTCTCTTTCCAAGGGAAAAGTATTGATGATGTGTTCGCCAATCGATTAAAGCATTGGCTCCTCCTCTCCACTATATAAAAAGAACCCCATGGATGAAAGTTTATTCATTCAGCTTTCTCTTATCTTTTCCACCACAAAGAGAGTCTCATATAGATCTAGTCATGTAGATCTAGATTCGAGTTGAAGAGAAGTCGGAGCACTCTGTAAGTTCATTTGGAGCTCGGATTTTTGAAGTGCCTCTAAATCCGAGACGTAAAGCCGTTGTATCTTGGGAGACATTTGCTACTACCGTGGGCACCATACCGAGCAATTTGTCTTAAGGAAAGAGTATCTACTCGCCTCGGTTTGATCTCTAGTCCTTTATTTCAAGCATCGTAATTTGCATTAGATTTGCGTAATATTGAGATTGTTAGATCTCGCTAGATAATATGAATTGTTCTATTCACATGATTTATTTTCTAGATTAATATTCCGTAATTTAATCCGTAAATTACGGATTTGTTCCGTAAATCACTCAACACACGATACACTACCTGAATTGTTCTATTCACATGATTTATTTTCTAGATTAATATTCCGTAATTTAATCCGTAAATTACGGATTTGTTCCGTAAATCACTCCACACACGATACACTACCCCAACAAGCTTAAGACAAATTGTACTGTATACGTGTTGTGGCCTGTTGCAATTTACCATGGATAGAATCGGTCTCCGGTAGCACGGTTGGTACTTGCAATCAATTGTTTAATATAAGTTTATGCATTTGTTTTGATGCCTCAGTAGTGTGCTAGTTCCAATTGACAGTTTTTCTCTGCTATATATTTGGTGATTGCTTTAACCGAAAATGAAGTAATTGCTATGGCTTTACTTATGTACTCACCGACTCTACTGTGTTCGCCGGTTTATATAATTGATTTCGTTGGATTTATGAGTAAGTTAATCTGTTGAAATTAACATTGTGGGATATTTTAGGGAAAACTTTGATTGATATTTAGTATATTTTCCCGACAAATTAGCTCCAAGAAATAGGAAATTTTTTTTAAAATTCTTTTCGCTGATTTGTTGATTCATTACGCAATCGAGAAATTCAGATAATTATTGTTTCGTGAATATTAGATTGCGTGAGAGATAAAAGTGTATTATGTGAAAGAGAGTAAAAATGAGAGGCTCTAATGTATGCCACTTGGTACAACCTTCTTACAACCGTTGCACCATAAAGTCTCTCCTATTATCGTTGTTTTTTTGCCAACGAAATACTAAATTTTAATGACTTAGTATGTGTCATTGATTTATTTGGATCGAAGGTACCATTATGGTTATTTAATGTAGTATGTCTTGTAGTGTGCCGTAAGGAAACCAAAATTATATCGGATATATTTTTGGAAAGAATCCCGGTAATTAATACACTATATCATCGTTAGAGTTAAGTGCATTATTGTTATACTCTATGAATTGATTTGATTTAGAGCGCTATTATATAAGACAAGTAACATTCTGAAACACGCTATTGTCTAAAATTAAAATTAAATTTTACAGTGTGCGGTGCTATGGTGCCATGATTGAATAAATTCCCGTTGTGGTTATTCTTAAAGGTCGTTGATTGTTGTATACCTTGCGATGTATGTCACTGGAAATGTATCAATTTAATTAGTTCAATATAGCAGGTAATGGTTATATTCCTTATGCTATGTGAGCGGATTTTCTAAGCAGATTTATAATTGTATTAAAGGTGATATATCGCAATTGTGTGCAGCTTAGATTAAAGTGACTAGCATTATGTTATATAGATTAGAATGCTATGGTACGGTAGTTGACCTTTATTCCTATGATGGTATACTACTATTTGGTTTGATGATCTTTTGTTCGTTGAACAAAATGGAAGGAAACACCAAGGTGAATCCTATAGAACTGTGTCTTTTGTGACACATGTTTACGTGCCTCGTGTAGCACTAGACGTAGCACCAGTGACCGGTTAATCTCATCCCTTGGATGGAGAAATTCGGTGGTGCAACGTACGATGGTTTGAATGCTCAAACCAGATTGACCAATATGTTGACAGTGAAACTGTCTGTTGAGCACAAAAGTGATGCTCCGCAAAGAGCCAGTAAGATTGGCTTTAAAAATTGCTTACATGCTTGAGTAATATTTGCTTGTGACACTATGACTAGGACTTGAAATTAGATCCTAATCACAAGTATCAAGTATGTGTTGTGACCATATTGGCTAACTCACCGTTTCCAACGGTAGTAAAGAACACAGAAACCCTAAGTTCGTGCGAACTAGAGGTGATAAAAGTATCATGTTACTTTTATAGCGCCAGATGTTGATATGCTGAAAAATGATGATGAGGCCCCTGATGCCTTGAGATTTGTCAGAATGAATGTGATAATAAACATAGCAAACGGATGAGATGTATCCGTAGTGATTGTAGCGGTGGATATGATGTATTGTTTCATGAGTCTTGCTAAGGGCCCGGCATCATTCATCAAACAACTACACCATACACACCTAAATCAAGTGGTATTGCTACGCAAAGAACCGAACTCTTTAAGAGAGAATGAATGCTATGTTGTTAAGTTCGGGTATACCTCGTAACTTGTGGGGGGCGCGCTCTCAACAAAATTCATTCTCGACCGGGATCCTTCAAGAAGAAGGATGACACCCTAAATGAGTTGTGGAAAGGCTGTGGTTTAGCTACAGATTCTTGGAATGTGGGGTGTTTGGCTAAGGTCGAAGTACCTAAACCAAAGTGAATGATAGGACCTAAATCATTGGTGCCTATTGTTTCTGGTGCATAAATTAGACATCAATGATGTACATTAACATGTCATCATCGAGTATAAGAATGTGGTGTTCCTCACGGATATCTTTCCTTGAAAGGAAAGTGTTAAAGAAGAAGCAAGCATGAGTAAGCGGACATATGAGTCTTAATAAGAGAGTGGTCCTCAAGAAATTGAGGAACATCGTCTTAGTAAGAGGGCTAGGACTTCCAAGTCCTTTGCTCTTGATTTTCTGCCTATATGGTAGAAAACGAACCAAGACATATGCTGAGGCAATGTCAATTCCAGAAGCCCATTTTTGGAAAGAGGCTATAAATAGAGAAATCCATCACGCAAAACCACTCAGGTGGAAGTGGATCTTCAATGAGAAGTTAAAGGTTGATGGATTTATTGTAAGGCGTTGTTGGTAGCCTGAGGGTATCGACAGAAAGAAGGCCTTGACTTCTTACTCACCAGTTACGAGAATTACTTATTTAAGGTATAGCTGGAGACTATAACCTGGAAATCCATCAAATGGATGTTTGTGGTGAGTTGAAGGAAGAGATGTACTTGGAACAACCCGATGGGTTCATAGTTCCAGGCTAAGAGTGTAAGGTGTGTAGACTTGTTAAGTCTCCCTGTGGCTCGAATAATAGTCAGAGCAATGGCATATCGAGTTTGACAATACGCTGTCAAGTGGATAGGATACATATATGTCTACATTAAGGAACACGCTTTTTGTGATAGTGTGTCTATGACATGCTAATAATGGGAAGTACTCATGAGAGTATCATGGATACGATAAAGATATTGACAAGGAACTTCGATGTGAAGGGCCTGAGAGTTGCAGCTTTGATACTAGGGAGTAAAATCTCTAGAATATTTGATGGACTTGTGATGACAAACTCATTATATTGAGTCTGTTTTGAAAAGATTTAATGTCTTTGATAGAAGTCCAGTGAGCACTCCACTTGACCTAAGTATGCACTTAGTCAAGAATAGAGGTGAACCTGTGGATCAGTTGAGATATTCTCAAGTGATCGGAAGTCTGATGTACATAACCAACTGTACACGACCAGACTTAGGATGTGTAGTGAATAAACTGAGTAGGTTCACGAGTAATCCAGACCATAACCATTGGAAAGCCTTAAATAGGTTGTTTGAGGTACATGAAGTACACTATGAGTCTGGGATTACGATTTTTGAGATATCCAGCAGTGTTAGAAGGATACTGTGATGCGAATTGGATATCAGATATGAAAGATTCAAAGTCCACCAGTGGATACTTATCCACGATTGGTGGTGCTGCTGTGTCCTGGAAGTCTACTAGACAAACGTGCATAGCTCGTTCCACAATGGAAGCTGAGTTTATAACCTTGATAAGGCTGGAGAAGAAGCTGAATGGCTTAGGAATTTCCCTAAGGATATTCCATGTTGGCCTAAGCTAGTGGCTGCTATTAGCATACACTGCGATAGTCAGTCGGCGATAGGAAGGGCACAGAGTAGTATGTATAATGGTATGTCTCGACACATACGCCGTAGACACAATACCATTAAAGAATTGATCTCTAATGGTTTGATTTCCATCGATTATATACTATCGAAGGAGAATCTTGCGGATCCGCTTACAAAAGGTTTAGCTAGAGATCAGATGTCAATTTGACAACCGGAATGGGACTGAAGCCTATTACGCATGTTTCCTTGTAGTGGCAACCTAACCATGTTGACTGGAGATCCCAAGATCATGGTTCAAAAGGGACAACTAAGCTATAAGGAACAGTCCAGCACTTTTCACTTACCCATTCTGAAAGAATAAAAGTGCTATCTGCAGAGGGTGTGAGGTTAAGCTTAGCTTTTAATGATTCCTATAGCTTGATATTCAAGTGGGGTAGGGCAGAATACCCTTGATAGGAGGTCACCTATGTAAGTGCGAAGTGGGGCCGCTTCTATGAGAATTTTGAGGCTTGAATTCTCTAAAGCACTTTCTGAAACCAAGTGTTGTCCAGGGCCGAGATGGACACAACCATGAGAACCGAAAGGTGCGAGGGGAAATATTGTGTGAGTGCTATTGTCTTGGTTTACACTAAAGGCCGAAACAGATTCAAGACCTAGTTCACGATTAGCCGAGTAAATCCGATAGTAGATTTCACTAAGGCGAGTTCAAGGCCGAAAACTACCTCTCCTGATGCAATATTTTTCCGTCTGACTTCTCTTCAGAGTCTGCATTTGCATTTGCATTAAATTTTCATTCATGTGGGGGATTGTTGGAGAAAAAGCCCTTTTAAAGGGTTGAACGGTCAACTTTAGCGCGATTCTGGATAGACTCCGATGTATGTCATCGAGTTAATGATATCATTAAATACTCCATACGGAGTAGTTGATGATGGGCTTTTGAATCACTCGATTCGGATATCGGATGAATGAGAAATTAATGCCTAAAGTTGGTTGAAAATGTGTTGGAGATAAGAGTTGAAGGGAGTACCTCAACTCAATATCCCACATTGGAAAGATGGGAGACTTGAGCTCCATATATAAGGGCTAGTGTATGCTCTTATAAGTGTGCCCCAAGGGGCAAGGCACTTTTGTGCAAGAGGGAGGACTTAGATATTTCCACACGCGCGCGCCCGCCGCCCGCCGTCCGTCCGGCCGGCTCGGCTCGTGCTCGAGCTCGGTTCGATTCGGGTGTTACTATTAATTTTTTGGACAAAATTTCTTTATGAAATTAATTCTAAAAATTAATTTAAGTAACTGTGTCATCGGACCAATAAGAATTCGTTGAGTCATCCGACCAATCAGAATTCATAGATGTGTCATTCGACCAATCAGGGTGTGGAAATAAAATTCAAAATTTTATTAATAATTTAATAAGAAATTTCGACCCCATGTCTTTTCCAAGGGGAAAAGTATTGATGATGTGTTCCGGCCAATCAGATTAAAGCATTGGCTCCTCCTCTCCACTATATAAAAAGAACCCCATGGATGAAAGTTTATTCATTCAGTTTTCTCTTGTCTTTTCCACCACAAAAGAGAGTCTCATATAGATCTAGTCATGTAGATCTAGATTCTGAGTCGAAGAGAAGTCGGAGCACTCTGTAAGTTCGCTGGAGCTCGGATTTTTGAAGTGCCTCTAAATCCGAGACGTAAAGCCGTTGTATCTTGGGAGACATTTGCTACTACCGTGGGCACCATACCGGAGCAATTTGTCTTAAGGAAAGAGTATCTACTCGCCTCGGTTTGATCTCTAGTCCTTTATTTCAAGCATCGTAATTTGCATTAGATTTGCACGTAATATTGAGATTGTTAGATCTGCTAGATAATATGAATTGTTCTATTCACATGATTTATTTTCTAGATTAATATTCCGTAATTTAATCCGTAAATTACGGATTTGTTCCGTAAATCACCTCCAATTCTCAACCGGCATACCCAGATAATAAGAAGAGCAGAGAGCAACTCTGCAAATCCAGCAACCAACCGTAAAATCAGAGCCTTCGCCGGAAAAAAGAGGAGAGGAAAGGACAGATCTGAGGGGAATAATGGATAAACATCCATCAACATGCAAGGCCGCCCCTCTCCTGAAGCCGATACCGGAAATCGCAAGCCGCCAATCCCACTTTAAAGCACCAGCTCCGGCCAAAATTCGGCTATATCAACGAATCACCACCGGAAAAATTTCCCCAATAAAAACACCGTCGATCTACATCAGTACAGAGGGAATTCCATTGTCCGGCGAGAAGAACCGACGAGACAGTCAGAGTTGGAGAGACTCCTGAGTTGTGATAAAGGAGGGGAAAAAAGGACCATATAAAAGAACAGGAACAACAAGAATGAAAAAGGAATAAACGAAAAGAAAAGGAGGCCGGCACCGGAAAGGAGAAGTGCAGAAGAAGGAGGCTGATAGATTTGTTTTAGAGAGTCGGCAGAGGGTTTTTCTTAGAGAGAGTGTCAGAAGATATTTAACCGGTAGATTTGAACATGCCATAATCTATTGGTAAAAGAATGAGTCTTTTCCTAACACTCTGAATGACAGCTACAAACGTGTATGAGTACACCTACACAGAAGAAAGGTCAAATTTTCCAGAAAAAGGACTCCAGATTTTTAAAAAAAATACCAAAAAAGCAGAGAAACAGTCCAGAAGTCTTATCTGTCATTCCAATTCGAAAGCCAATCTAGCCCGTTACATGCATCTTCCACGAAAGCCATCCAACTCAACCTTTTCTTGTCAAATCCGATGCATCAGAAACGTCTACAACTGTTGTGAGAGAAAAAGCCGCCATCGTTTATCTCTAAGGACGTTGCAAGACGGCAGATTTCAAACGATTTTTGTGGCTGAAAACGAAGATGAAGAGCCGCCGTCTAACAGGAATTTTTCTGTTGTTCGATTAAGGAGAAAAAATTCGGAAAAAAAATATAATAAGGGAGAGATAATTATCTTCTCAACAATATATATTTGTTAGTCACCTCTTACTGAATGGGCTTTTTTTTTCTTGTTGGGCTGATTAAAAACCCAAAGCCCAACCGGAATTGTAATGTATGATATTCTTTAACCAGAAAGAATTCTGTTCAGATGTAGGATACCTATCCAGAAGTTTTCGCAACTCAATCATAGATGATGGAATCATCAAAGATTTGACCTTTTCGAACTCATCTCAACTCACTAGAGGCCCGGAAATAAAGAGAAGATGTGTACGAACGAGATATCCAGCAACAAGAAGAAGGAAAAGGATTGAATAGAGGAACTCCCGAACATTTGGTGATCTTAGATGTGTCGATATCAGTGGTGACTCATTATTTTGATGAATCGTTTCTTCGGACAGAAGAAGATTATGTAAACACTTACTCGTTTCTTCAACAGAACACTGGACGTGGCTGATTTGGACAAAAATGAGCATCTATCATATAAATAATGGAAAATTAGGGATAAGGACACAATCTGGAATATTTTTAAGTAACATGACTGTAGAAATGAAAAATTATGTGGTATGTCAAATATGTCACATAATACATTTGTCCTAGATAAAATTTATTTTATATTATTACCTATTTAATTTTGTTAGGGAATAATGTAAAAAATAAATAAATGATTAAAATCTCTTTAAAGAAACTTAGAGATTTAATTATTTATATAATTAAATGGCTATGTAGATATACAAAATATGTGACATATTATATTTGTCACATACTACACATGCCATTAGATCTAAATATTTTTATATTATTTCCTACATTAAATATTAGGAGATAATATAAAAGTCAATAAATCATAAAAATCTCTTAAAATCAATTAATTTGGAGATTTTATTGGTTTATAATAAATGCAAAATGTTCTGAAATCAATCAAGGTGTGTGAATGCATTTAATGTGAATTAATACAAAGGCATCACCTAGCACTATAAATAGGAGAGGCCTTGGTCATTTACAAAGACAGAGAAGACATTGAAGAGTTGATAGAAATCCCGCAACTGGAAGGTTCAAGCATTCATCAACAACACTCAAGATCTTCAAGAAATCCTTGAAGTTCTTCAAGAGACAGAACAACAACGTAAAAGGAGAAGACAAAAGAAGGTGAAAAGTCTCGAGCAAAAGCTTCAACACTCAGCAACTACACCAAAAGCATCGAGATCTTCCAAAGAAAAGGGCGGAAGTTCTTCAAAAGAAGAAAATCAAAAGCATCTCCAACATTCGAAGATCAACAGAAAAGACTTGAAGTTCTTCAACAAGGGGATCGAAGGTAACATAAAAGTTCCTTCCAATATTCGTCAGCTTCAAGGCGCATCCGCTATATCCGGAGTCGTCCACTCAAATTAAAAGCACCTCTGCTATAGCCGGAGTCGTCAACTCAAAATTAAAAGCACTTCCGCTATATCCGGAAGGTCAACAATCAACACCAAATTAAAAGCACTCCCGCTATATCCGGGAGAGCATTCATCATCACCGACAAAAAAAAGGGAGAATCAAAGGATTCAAGAGATTGTACCACTTTTATTTTATAAATTAATAAAATTTTAGTTGTCACAATTTTCGTGTTTTCTTTCTTTGTATTTCAGGGATAACTACGAAATTTGTGTTACAAATTCTGGCACGCCTGGTGGGACCCATCTCTCCTTTCATCTCTCCTTTCCAAAGAAGTCAAGAAAAAATGGCACCAAAGGTTGCTTCTACCGCTCAGAAGGTTGCTGCTGTTAAGACTGTGGCTTTGAAGGGCGCTACTACAAAGGTGGCTGCTGCTAAGGCTGTTTCGTCATCTCAAGGACAACTTTCCGGACCTATCACGCGAAGCATGTCAAAGGAGTTTGGCATCAACCTCCTTTTCCCGCATGAAAGCTTCCGATAGACCCACGCCACCAATGGTTGCGGACGTAATGATGACGAATTCCACAACTCTTGAGGAGCATATTGCTACCCTCACGAAGGCCATTGAAGCCCTCACATCGCATGTTCAGACTCAAGACATGCAAATTGCGAAGCTTGCCAGCAAGATTGATTCCGTTGGGGAAGCAAGTAAGTCAAAAGAAGTGATGCGTGATGAAGAGGACGAACACGATGTCACTTCCAAAGACCAAGAAGTCTTCAAGTCTCTGCATATGGCAAGCAACTTGAAGGTCGCTCCAGAAAACTCTTTCAAGGACCAGGAAGGCTCCAAGTCCTTTACCTTGGCAAGCAATCTGAAGATCTCCCCCGACGGAACCATCCCTATCAGCCAACTCCAGGAGTTCATCATGGGGACGATCAATGACAAAGTCGGAGGGTCCATGAAGTCATCTCAGACTTATATCAAGCCATACACCAAAAGAATTGATGATTTGAAGATGCCGGCTGGTTATTAACCACCAAATTTCCAGCAATTTGACGGGAAAGGCAACCCGAAGCAGCACGTCGCCCATTTCATTGAAACTTGCAACAATGCCGGGACCTATGGAGATCACCTGGTGAAGCAATTTGTGCGTTCTCTCAAAGGCAATGCGTTTGATTGGTACACCGATCTTGCCTCCCTCTGGATAGTTGGGAGCAATCGAGCAGATCTTTCTCAATCGCTTCTCAAAGACTCGTAGAATCGTGAGTATGGTGGAGTTGACCAACTCCCGCCAAAGGAAAGAAGAGAAGGTAGTGGATTACATTAACAGTGGAGAAGTCTAAGTCTTAACTGCAAAGACCAATTGTCTGAAGCCTCTGCCATTGAGATGTGCATTCAAGGCATGCATTGGGGATTGCAATACATTCTCAAAGGTATTCTGCCGAGATCTTTTGAGGAGTTAGCCACTCGCGCGCATGACATGGAACTGAGCATTGACGCCAATGGAGGTCAGGCCCCTGTTCAGGATCCTAGAAGGATCAAGGAAAAACAAGAAATGAAGAAACCTGTTAAAGCTGCTCCAAGAACGGAAAAGAAGGAGTCCAACGCTACCACCATAGCTCCAGTAAAAGTTAACAACCCAGCATCAAGCCAACCTGAATGGAGGAAGGTTGAGCCACGACAAGTTGAAAGACGGAGGCCAACTCTGAATGAAAGGCAACAGAGGAAGTATCCATTCTTCGATTCTGATGTACCCGCAATTTTTGATGAGTTGTTGAAATTGAAACTCATTGAACTTCCAGAAACAAAGCGTCCGGAGGATGCAGCAAGAGCCCACGAAGGTAACTATTGCAAATATCATCGCTTATTTGGTCATCCCATCGAAAAATGCTTTGTCTTCAAGGACAAGGTTATGCGTTTGGCCGAGGAAGGAAAGATCGTGCTTGAAGAAGAGAAGGCAAGCACAAATCAAATCACCATAGCAGAGCCGACAAATGGTCATTGCATGACCATCCAATTCGATCACTCGACCTGTTAAGATTAAATTCAACGACTCTCTACCCATAGCTAAGAAAGAATCTGAACGCCTCCCAAACAAGCAAAAGTCATTGCGGAAGAAAAGAAAAACTCGAAGCCTCGAGCGAACAGACAATGATGGATGGATTCTGGTGACTCGCAAGAAAAAGCAAAGGAAGTCACCTTGTTTCAAATTGGAAGAACCAAAGACGATTTGTTCCAAGTCTTCCAAGACAAGAAGAGGCCGAAGGGCAAGAAAGATGAGAAGAAATCAAAGGAAGGTAAACAAGAAAGTGAAGAGGATCTTCCCTGAAGGGGTCGAGTACAGAAGCCCTCATACTCCAATCACCTTATTAGAGTACATGCCCAAAAGAGTCCTCGGTCGAGACGACCAAGAAAACTCGAGAGGATGAAGTTGTCCCAGTTTACGCTATCCACGCAGAAGAAAGATATGGTGAAAAGGAAAATGAAGATTTGCCGACTGAGGAAGCGGCTTCAAACAATTCAAAGCTTGCTTGCATGGTTGAGATCACCTTTACAGATGATGACATGCTTCTTGGATCGGCACCCCATAACCGCCCGCTATTTGTCACAACATACACACGTGAGCAAAAAATTAATCGCGTGTTACTAGATGGAGGATCAGCTGTAAACATATTGCCGCTCCGAGTAATGAAAGAGTTGGGTGTCTCTATGGATGAACTCTCCGACAGTCGCCTTATGATCCATGGATTCAACCAAGGGGGGCAAAGAGCCATTGGTGTAATCCGACTTGACATCTTGATAGATGAACTATCTTCAAGCGCACTGTTCCATGTGATTGATGCCAGAACGTCCTACAACATGTTGCTAGGGAGGCCGTGGTTACACGAGAATGGAGTCGTCCCTTCAACCCTTCATCAATGCTTTAAGTATTGGCGCAATGGTGTTTTAAGAAAGGTCGTTGCTGATGAAAAACCTTTCACTGAAGCAGAAACTCACTTTGCAGATGCAAAATTCTACCTGAAGCCGGCTTCTTTGAAGATAGTAGGCATTTCCAAGTCACAAGAAAATGATGATGAGGAGAAGGACACACCGTCAGAAGACAAGAGGGGTTGGCAAGCATGGAGAGACAAAATCATCACTTCCTCAACACCAAAAATCCAAAGCGATGAGTGGACTGACGCTGCCACTTCCCAAGATCAATGCCGTACAAACAGATGCTCCTCTACAGGGGTTTACCCGTCCTAAAGAAGGTCCGGTTATAGAACATGGAATATTGCCAGCCACAAGGAAGGAAGGTTTTGATCCTATTGCTTACAAACTCCTCGCAAAAGCAGCAAATGGATCCCGAAGCCCTGCTCTAAAAATGGGGGCAAAAAATGAAGAATCTGGAGAAATGCAAAAATCCACAAAAGCTAATGTTCCGGTTATTGGGTCCCGAAAGGTCAGGGTATAATCCTCACCGCTTTGTCCGTATCTCAATAAGGAAGGCAACCAATAACTATATTGGAGTTGAAGAAGAATCATCATCATCAAACATCCCAGAACCTCTACATGAAAGGCCATCGGTGTTTGAGAGGTTGCAACCCAAGAAAGAACGTGTATCGGTCTTTGAAAGGCTTTCGGTCACAACCAAGAACCCGCCAAAATCTAAGGGTGTCAAGAGCCGAAATCGATCAACACACAGGCATGCTCCCGGAAGGGAGATGACAAACATTGACTCCAAAGAAATCAAGAGCCTGATCCCGCTCTAGAATGAGGCGTCATACATGTCTTCTCGCTCATTGTGGAAATATAATGAAGGCTAAAGTGCGCGCGGTGGTCTACACTAAAATCTACGCCAAGCACGATATAGAGAATGTGCAAGAAAATGAGCCTGAAGAAAGCGTTGGATCCTCATATATTATCACCGTCGGTGAAGAATTGTATCCTGCCAGAACTAGAACGGTGTTAGAAGAAGTCATGGAACTTGATGAAGTGAAGGAACGGGCTTCCGTCTATCATATCACCTTGGGAAATGATGAAATTGAAGAGGATGCCGAGGAAGCGCCCCTGGAGCTGGAAGAAGGGGTCAAGCCCACTATCGATGAATTGAAAGAAGTCAATCTTGGCACCCAGGATGAGCCGCGACCAACCTTCGCTGCTGGTCTCTTGTCTTCAGAAGAGGAAAATGTCTACTTCGAACTTTTGCAGAATACAAAGACGTATTTGCATGGACGTACAAAGAGATGCCTGGTCTTGACCCAAAAGTAGCCGTTCATCAATTATCCCGGAAAGAAGGGATCGCGTCCCCGTGAAGCAAGCTCAAAGAAGATTTAGGCCGGACCTCGTGCCTCTCATAGAAGCAGAAGTCAACAAACTCATTGAAGCAGGCTTCATTCGTGAGGTTAGATATCCAACATGGATTTCAAGCATCGTACCCGTGAGGAAGAAGAATGGGCAAATTCGTGTCTGCGTTGATTTTCGAGACTTGAACAACGCATGCCCCAAAGATGATTTTCCCTTGCCAATCACTGAGCTGATGGTAGATGCAACCACTGGTCACGAGGTGTTATCCTTCATGGATGGATCTTCGGGTTATAATCAAATCCGTATGGCTCCAGAAGACGAAGAACTCACGGCATTTCGAACGCCCAAGGGTATTTATTGCTACAAGGTGATGCCATTTGGATTAAAGAATGCGGGGGCAACTTATCAGCGTGCGATGCAGAAAATATTCGATGACATGCTACACCAACACGTTGAATGTTATGTTGATGACTTGGTCGTCAAGTCGAAGAAGAAGGCCGACCACATAAACGACTTGAGATTAGTCTTTGATAGGCTCCGAAGATTCCAACTGAAGATGAACCCCCAAAAGTGTGCATTTGGAGTCAGTTCAGGCAAATTCCTCGGCTTCATCGTCCGTCATCGAGGAATAGAAATCGACCAGTCCAAGGTTGAAGCCATTATGAAAATGCCGAGCCTCGTGAATCGCATGAACTTAGAAGCCTGCAAGGAGACTAGCATACATACGAAGGTTCATATCAAACCTCGCTGGAAGGTGCCAACCTTTTAGCCATCGATGAAAAGGGAGTTCCGTTCGAGTGGGATAGCTCATGTAGAAAAGCATTTGAAAGCATTAAATCATACTTGATGAATGCCCCACCCTGGCAGCCCTATCAAAGGTAAACCTCTTATCCTTTACATCACCGCCAAGAACGGTCGGTAGGTGCACCGCTCGCTCAGGAGAAAGACAAAGGCAAAGAAAGTGCATTATATTATTTGAGCAGACGATGACTCCTCGCGAGGTGAAATACTCTCCAATTGAGAAACTATGCTTGTCGCTCATATTCGCCATCCGTGTTAAAGCACTACTTTCAAGCTCATCTTCGTGCATTTGGTGTCAAAGGCAAATCCAATCGAAATATGTCATGTCCAAGCCCGTCTTTGTCGATAGATTAGCAAGGTGGTATCTCCAACTTCAACAATTTGAAATTGTTTACGTGCCTCAAAAGGCCGTCAAAGGGCAAGTGCTTGCGGACTTCTTGGCTGATCACCCAATCCCGGCGTAATGGGGAGCTCGGATGATTTGCCTGATGAGGATGTCATGGTGATTGAAGTACTTCCGCCTTGGAAAATGTATTTTGATGGAGCGGCGAGACGAGACAGTCTTTGGCCGCTGAGTCATTTTTATTTCCCGTAAGGTGAAGTCTTTGCCATACTCATTCAAATTGATGGAATGTTGCTCCAACAATGTTGTCTTTGAATACCAAGCTTTGATCTTAGGGCTTGAGATGGCAATGGATGTAAAGCAATGCAGATTAAATGTTTATGGCGACTCTCAATTGATCATCAACCAGCTTGAAGGCACTTACGATGTAAAAAAGCCAGAGTTATTCCCATACTACAAGTATGCAAGAAAAATCATTGCTTACCTTGGCGACGTCACAATTGAGCATGTTCCAAGAAAAGAAAATAAGCAAGCGGACGCTCTAGCAAACTTGGGCGCGACAATCGCAATCGGCCGATGGAAAGACGCAAGTCCCCGCCTCCGTGAGTTAGCGAGTGGGTGGTTCCTCCATACTTCAAGAAGATGAGGAAGAAGATAATGATAGTTATGCTTTCTGCGTCTATGAAATAGACCAAGAGGATCAAGCGTCATCCATTAGTGGAGTACTTGAAATACGGAAAGCTCCCGGACGATCAAAAGAAGAAAGTTGACATAAGACGGCGGGCTCCACGCTTCTTCCTTCATAATGATATCTTGTATCGGCGTTCTTTTGAAGGAGTCTTTCTTCGTTGCCTTGGAGAAGATGAAGCTCTTCACGCCATGAGGAGGGCTCACTCCGGGATTTGTGGCGCCCATCAGTCGGTCCGGCTACACTTTCGCATCAAGAGAATGGGATACTACTGGCCGACCATGGTAAAAGATTGCATGGATTACGCTCGAAAATGTGAAGCATGCCAATTCCATGCTAACTTTATTCATCAACCTCCCGAGCCATTACATCCAACAAAGAGCGGCATGGCCCTTTGATGCCTGGGGAATGGATGTGGTTGGTCCCTACCAAAATCATCGGGCCAACATCTTTATATCTTGGCCGCCACCGACTACTTCTCTAAATGGGCCGAGGTCGCTGCAATCGCGCCAGGTGAAGAAAGAGGATGTGGTCCGCTTCATCCGAGTAAACATCATCTATCGCTATGGAGTTCCACGCTACATCATCACGGATAATGGGAAGCCGTTCGTGAATAGCTTGGTTGATAAGTCGTGTGTGGCAGCTCGACTTCAAACAACACAAGTCCTCCATGTACAATGCGCCGCCAACGGACTTGCCAAGCTTTCAATAAAACGTTATGCAACTTGTTGAAGAAAGTGGTTGCAAGGCACAAGAAAGACCGCACGAGCGGATGAGTGAAGCGCTATGGGCATACCGTACAACTTTTCGGACGCCAACTCAGGCCACTCCTATTCTCTTGTATACGGTGTTGAAGCCGTGTCGCCCTTGAGAGGCAAATCCTTCACCGAGAATCGCTATCCAAGAAGGTCCGATGATGAAGAAAATGCTCGCCGCGCTTGAAGAATTGGAAGACCCTTTGAAAAGCGGCTCCAGGCTCAACGAGAATCTTGAATGCTACCAAGCACGGTTGTCAAAGGCATTCAACAAGAAAGTGCGTCCGAGATCATTCCAAGTTGGTGAAACAGTCCTTGCAGTGAGAAGACCTATCATCTTGACACATAAGTCCAAAAACAAGTTCACCTCAAAATGGGATGGCCCCTATGTTGTTCGGGAGGTCTACACTAATGGAGCATACAAGTTGGTGGACAAAGACGGCGTCAAGCTTGGCCCAATCAACGGCAAGTTCCTCAAAAAGTTTATGCATGACTCAAACATTTTAAGCACGAGCCTAAACGCACAATCAATGCTCCCAAGCACGAGCCTAAATCGCACAATCAATGCTCCTAAGCACGAGCCTAAACGCACTAATCATATCAAAAAAAAAAAAACTTTTGAACTACGTTTGACTTGATCCCCTAAAAGCATTCCCGGGGTACGTAGGCAGCTTGGGAAGTTACTCCAAGTTCAGTCATATCAAAAAAAAAAAAAAAAAAAAAAAAAAGGTCCATTCAGAAAAAAAAAAGTGAATTTCAAGCTCAACTGCATACAAAAAAAAAAAGGACTTCAAAGAGATGGAAAGAAAATAATAAGATTTTATTGATAGCAATAAAGTTTTATTACATCTAGGAAGAAAGTAAATAAACAAGCAAATAAGAAATCTCAAGAACAAAAAAGGGGATTTAAACGGGTAGCTTGAAGTCTTCCAAGTCGCGTCGGTTGCCTTCTAGTAACTCCCTCATCTTATTCAGAACATCAATCTCCTCCTGCTGTAGTGGAAATGTGTCCTCCAAGTCGGCGATCTCCCCCCTCAGTTGGGACACACGAGCGGTCAACCCATGTAGTCCCTCATCAAAATTGTTGAGTGACAAAGCAACCTCATTCTCCTCTTTCTGCAGGGCGGCCAATTCCTTTTGGAGTTCTTCTCTTCTACCTCGAATCTCTGAAAGCCTATCTTGAGAAGATTGGACTTTTTCAAGATGTACCTTCTCAGCTATCTCGGCCTCTGAAAGATGTTCGCAAAGAATTGAAAGTTTTGCATCATGCTCCTCTTCTTGAGAAGCCGCTTCAAAACGTCATCCAAAGCAACTCCGTAGTGTGAGCGTTCCTAAAAAGTGTGTCCAGAAGAGACTTCAAATGGGAAAGGTCCAACACTTTGGTATTCTCCATCTCTGAGAATATTTCATAAACACCACTTTTAACGGAGGATAACTTGTCTATAGCGCAACATGAGAGCTTGTCTCTGATAGATTCCCACAACGCCACAAGAAAGTGGTGACGACACTTCGAGATCACGTCCCTTGGCTTGAACTCTGAAACCTCTGCCTTTCGGGGAAGTGAGGCCAAAGGAGGAAGTATGACGCGCTCTCTACTCACGGAATGGGCTGTAGAAAGACCCTCATCAACGTCTTGATCACCTAACTCAGTTTCACCATCGACGATCTGAGTGCCGCTCTCAGCGGTAACCTCCGCATTGGGCATAAGATTAGTACCAAAGTCATTTCTCTCATGAGAATTCAGGGATGGTAGAGTATCATTTCCATCTTCAACTGTTATTGGAAGAGTGTGCTCCTTCCCGACCTTTTGAGCTTCCAAGCTGAAGGCATCGGGACCGTTGGTTGACGACTCGCTTTGTTGTGGAAGATTAGCCACGTATAGAGGTTCATTGTCCAACTGCGAAAAAAAAAAAAAAAAAAAAAAGGTTGCAAAGTGAGCAGGTAATAAATATAATAAAAACAATGCGATTTAACGGCAAGTAAGAGTCTTACAATCCTTGAAAAGTTTGTGTTAGAGTGACTCGGAGATGGGACACCATCAAAAAAGGTTGACCAATTAATGTCGCTATCTGTCAAGGAGTAAGTGATTACCTGTTTCCCGGTACCCTTCTTTTGACGCTTCCAGTTCACATCGCTACGAGGAGAGCTGCCGCTAAGAACCGCTGCATCATCTAGTGGTCTCTTCTCCTTCAAATCGGTACGGACATCCTTGGGCTTTTCAACCTGCTTCTGGGTACAAAGAGGGTTTGGGGAAAGTGATTCCTTGTGAGGTTCCGGAGGCTCGACATTCTTTATCTTTACAATAGGGGTACTTTGCTTTGCTTTAGTAGAGCCCCTGTTAACAGTCGCGACTAGAGAAGATCTTCCATCAAGCAGGTACGTGCCATGCACTTGTGGCCACCACTCACCAAAGTTGGAAGAGAAGTAACTATCATATTCCCGAGGGCTTTCGGGAAATACTACCTTGAGACGACTATTGGGAGTAAAGTACATTTCCCATAATTGTTTTCCGTCCCCAATTGTGATACGGCGGCCATCGTCGTGGAGGTCCTTAGAACGACTTGGAAGAACCCGAATTGCCGTGGCGAACCGATCTGGGGCTATACGGCTCGAAAAAGCATGCTCCATCTTGATGAAATACCAAGAAGCTCGGTCGCACCGACCGGAAAAGACTGATCTCGAGTAGGCAATCCACCATCATCAACTTTAAGCTCTGTTTTGGTTCTTTTCGAATGGATGCCCACCAAGCGACGCCACGAGCTTGGTGGATAAGGTCTCGACCTTCATGATCATTGAGGTTTTTGGCTCCTCCTACGCCAGAGTAAGAAACCATCATGGGTCCAGGCAAAGGTGATGACACTCTGTGATGAGTTCCAAAATAACGTGCAATCCACCCAATGACGTAATGCCATGGAAGACAAGCATCCCCCGCTCGAAGCGCATTTGAGCGTGAAACCATGTTTAACCTCTATATATGTTGGCCAACACCGGAACGGCAAGGCAATGAACTTTCCCATGGCGTCGGACTTGCCATTTTAAAAGTCGAAGGCCTGATTGTCGCATCACTAGACGGGAGGGCAAACGAACACAACCAAAGAAGCGATAAAGCGGCAAGGAAGGACTCCTCCCTTGAGTTTTCGTCAATATGAAGGCGAGCAAACAACTCTTCATCTTTTTTCGACCATCGCTGAGGATTTTCTGCTATGGCGCCACTAGGATTTTGAGTATCCTTTGGACGATACGCTCCTCTTTTCTCCGGGGTGGGCTTTTTGTACACCGTCGACTTTTTACACCAATAATCAACCCAGCGGGAGAGGGGAACTTTCGGGTTCTCGTGGTCATAAACGCCCACCAAGCAGTGAAGATATGCATCAAAAAGATGCTGACAGCTCACGGGAAGGGACTTCGCCCTTTGATGAGCATCTGAAGCAGTCAACTCGTCAACGCTAGGGATGACCTCCTCGTACAAATCTCCTGTGACAGGAAGTCCACCAATGTGCCATAAATCCGCTAAGGAGATGGACATCTCTCCGGCATCAGTGTGAAGCGTATTAGTTTCTGGACACCATGCCTCGCAGAAAGCTCGGATGGCGCTTGGGCATTTGGAGTAGCTGAAGAGAGATGCGCTTAGGGCATCATATAAACCGGTCTTTTTCAGAATGCTTTTATCGCGGGAAAGCACATCTTCGAGCCATTCCCAATATCGCTCGATGAAGGTAAAGACTCCTGTGGTTTTTAACACGGTTCCCCATTGGACCTCGCCGTCAATGATTCGCCGACCAAGGGTGGAAAAAGTGTGGCTCCGAGGCTTCGTGCTATTCGCCAAAGGGCATAGCGCGTACTCCACATGGCTGTTCGACCGCTTCAACTCCATGTAAAGTCGTGTTGTTGTGTCGATACCTTGGGTTAGGCTGCCAGAACGAGAGCCACTCATAGGTGGATGAACCGCAAGCTTAAACCCAGTTTGATCCGCGTGTTCTGGACCATGCACAACCACCAAGTATCTTTTATTATTTTTCGCCACCTCCCGGAAAACAACCATGATCTGAAAATCTGAAAAATAAAAATAAAAAAAAATAAAATAAAAAAAAAAAAAAAAAAAAAAAAAAAAAAAAAAAAAAAAAAAAAAAAAGTTTATATATATATAGAAAATTTTCTAGTCAGTATACATCATCAAACAAGCTGTCGATTGATTGCCGTTGACACAAAAAAGGGTAATATTCTCCAAATAGTTAATCATCTGTTTAAAAAAAAAAAAAAAAAAAAAAAAAAGAGACCACGGAAGATCCACGGTAGATGCACGGTAGTGCATGCTATCATGGCGGCGGCAAAGAGAGCAAAGGAAACAGGTTATACTTCATAAAAAGAAAAAGAAAAATTGAATAAAGCACCTGTGTTTGCAAACCTTCAAGTGTATATACATATGCTCCGCATGCATGCAGAGGTTATAGATATGCAAACAAAATACTCTGATTGTTTTAGCAAATGCATGAGAGTCTGAAATCGACAGTGCTGCGACAATTAAGAAAAAGAACAGAAAAAATTAATAAAAAGATCGATAGTACGATGGGTACTCTGTTCAGCACGGAGGGAAGACGCACGTTTTAAGGGAATTCAAAGAGAAACAACCGCATTGATAATTCTTGAGAGCCTCAAATTTGATCAAGACAGTAGTAAGTGAGGAAATAAAAGACAAAGGGTGATGAGATTTCTACACCACCCTATAATCCTTTATATAGTACATACGGTCCATCATACTTAGGAAGCAAGTCGGCTGAAAAAAAAAAAAAAAAAAAAAAAAAGGAAAAAAAAGAGGCGCCGCCTCCTTGGAGAAAGGGAAACATACTATCACAGTAAATCAAATTACATCTGCCGAGGCCAACCTAGGGCATTTTGCTATGTTGATTAACCTTGGGCCTGGCCCACCGGAACAACCTCATTTGCTCATGAAAGAAAGAAAGAAAAATATGTTGATAGAAAAAATTTGAGACTCGTTTGCTACGGTTAGATTTTACCGGGACAACAACAAGTCTCGAGGGGGCATTTGTAGAAATGAAAAATTATGTGGTATGTCAAATATGTCACATAATACATTTGTCCTAGATAAAATTTATTTTATATTATTACCTATTTAATTTTGTTAGGGAATAATGTAAAAAATAAATAAATGATTAAAATCTCTTTAAAGAAACTTAGAGATTTAATTATTTATATAATTAAATGGCTATGTAGATATACAAAATATGTGACATATTATATTTGTCACATACTACACATGCCATTAGATCTAAATATTTTTATATTATTTCCTACATTAAATATTAGGAGATAATATAAAAGTCAATAAATCATAAAAATCTCTTAAAATCAATTAATTTGGAGATTTTATTGGTTTATAATAAATGCAAAATGTTCTGGAAATCAATCAAGGGTGTGAATGCATTTAATGTGAATTAATACAAAGGCATCACCTAGCACTATAAATAGGAGAGGCCTTGGTCATTTACAAAGACAGAGAAGACATTGAAGAGTTGATAGAAATCCCAGAACCAGAAGGTTCAAGCATTCATCAACAACACTCGAAGATCTTCAAGAAATCCTTGAAGTTCTTCAAGAGACAGAGAACAACGAAAGGAGAGACAAAAAAGAAGTGAAAAGTCTCGAGCAAAAGCTTCAACACTCTGCAACTACACCAAAAGCATCAGAGATCTTCCAAAGAAAAGGGCCGGAAGTTCTTCAAAAGAAGAAAATCAAAAGCATCTCCAACATTCGAAGATCAACAGAAAAGACTTGAAGTTCTTCAACAAGGGGATCGAAGGTAACATAAAAGTTCCTTCCAATATTCGCTGGCTTAAGGCGCCTCCGCTATATCCGGAGTCGTCCACTCAAATTAAAAGCACCTCCGCTATAGCCGGAGTCGTCAACTCAAAATTAAAAGCACTTCCGCTATATCCGGAAGGTCAACAATCAACACCAAATTAAAAGCACTCCCGCTATATCCGGGAGAGCATTCATCATCACCGACAAAAAAAGGGAGAATCAAAGGATTCAAGAGATTGTACCACTTTTATTTTATAAATTAATAAAATTTTAGTTGTCACAATTTTCGTGTTTTCTTTCTTTGTATTTCAGGGATAACTACGAAATTTGTGTTACAATGACAGCTACATATTTTTTATAGGGAGAAGGACAACTGCATAATTTTTATAGCGAGAAGGACAAACAGTGAATCCCGAAAATTAGTGAATCTCCCCAGTGAATCCTGAAATCAGTGAATTTCGATAGTGAATTTCGACAAAGGAATTTTGAAAATTAGTGAATTTAATGATGAATTTCGGCAAGAATTTAAATAATGAATTTCGAACACAAGTGAATTTCGACAGTGGATAAATAGTTTTGTCCTTTATGCAAAAGTTTCAAAAGACTGTCCTTCTACTCAATTGATGAAATATTTCTGTCCTTCTCCCTCATTCCCCCTATAAATAAAGAAAGATATAGATATAGAAAATTGCTAATAAGTTTTCATCATGTATATGTATTTTTTTAACCGATTTACATTTCAATAAAATCATTGGGTATTTGTTTATAAGGACTAGTTTGAGTACTTAATTAGGCACTTAGGACACACTTAAATCTTATTTGGTTATAAGGACAAAATTATTGTGTTGATCCAATAATACCCCTCTTATGTTCTATCACCGCCCCTCCAACCTAATTCATCAAACTGCTTCGTCGTCTTCCTCGTCAGTCCATAGTATAAATTCTCAGCCAAAACTGCTCCAAAACAAAACCATCGATCAAAACAGAGCAAAATGAAGACTCAATCATGTCGGTTGCTCGATCTACCACAATCAATTTCCATTGATATTCTTTCAAGATTACCACCAATTGACATAATCCATGGCCGTTGTACTTGCAAAACATCGAGCAATTGAATTTTACACCCTGAATTCATCGCTCTCCATTTCTCAAGAACACCTACTTATTTTCTCATAAACAATCTTTCCTCAAACCCAATTCATTCCAGATCTTTCAACCTTATTGAGTTTGAAGATGATCCTGATCATCGTCATCATCTTCAAAAAATTGCAGGGATCAAATCGGAGCTTCCGAAAACGAAATTGGATTCTGAAATGAACATTGTTTGGATAATTAATGGGTTCATTTGCATCTGAAATGAAATTTTGCTGGGATAATAATGGTGTTCATTTTGCTAATGAAATTTCAAACTCCCTTGAGGATTCAGATTGGATCAAAATCTGTACTACACCTCTCAATTTTATATTTGGAAATTGAAACAAATGAATTTGAAAACGTTGCTCCTAGATATAACTTAGGTGGTATTATGATGAAATTATGCCTTGCTATGGCTTGGACTGCAATACGGAAGCTTAAGCACTCTGTTCAAGTTTTCAAATGTTGTTTTCAAGATTGCTCGATTCAGGGGGAGCATCAAGTCAATATCCGCCACTTGATTGAAGAAGTGTTTTTGTTTGTTCATTTTTTTGGTCAATCTTCCAAACCAAGATGTAATATGTTAGGAAAAGCTAGTTGGATTTCTGCATCTGGTGTTAAATAGTGCATGAAACACTTCATAGTTTCCAAAAAAAAGTCAATTCATTGTTTTTCTTCTTCATGGAAAATATCATTTGGGAAACTACTAAGATTATTGACATGTGGTGTTTAAAAGTTCTTTTAGTATATTGAATTTGGTAAATGATGAAATGTTTCAAATGATTGTAGTGTTGTGTTTCAAAAAGTTTGGGCTTGGTAGCCATAAAAGGCAAGATCGAACTCGACTCGCTAAGTACTCGATAAAACTCGACTCGGCTCGTAAGGTCGATTATTTTCATAGAATTCATTTAATTTTTAATAAAATATAACAAGATCGAGCTCGACTCGTTAATAGTGGTCAATGCATCGCAATGTCTCAGATCGAGATGTCTCTTCATCGAGGTGTCTCTTCATCGTAATGTCTCAACTTTGCGGTGTCATCGCATCGCGATTGTTAGTGCATCGTGGTCTCTCTCGCATCGCGCGTCTCTGCATCGTGGTGTCTCTGCGCACCGCGGTGTCTCAGTAATTGGGGTGGTCATCTGCATCGCGGTGGTGAATGCATCACGGCGTCTCAGCATCTCGGTGTCACTTCATCGCGATGTCTCTCATCATCGGTGTCTCTGCGATCGTCAAATGTCATAACATCGCGATGTCTCGCATCGCGTGTCTCTGTAATGCGGAGTCACTTCATTACGGTGTCTCTGCATCGCGGTGTCAATGCATCAGGGGTGGTGTCTACATCGCGGTTGTCAAAGCATCGCGGTGGTCACTGCATCGCGGTGTCTCTGCATCGCGGTTGTCAGTGCATCGCGGTGTCTCTGCATCGCGGTGTCACTTCATCACGGTGTCACTTCATCACAGTGTACTGCATCGTGGTGTCACTTCATCGTGCTGTCTCTGCATCGCAGTGTCACTTCATCGCGGTGTCTTTGCATCGGTGTCTTTGCATCGCGGAGGTTAATGAATTACGGTGGTCACTACATCGTGGTGGTCAATGCATCGGGGTGGTCACCGCATCGCGTGGTCAATGCATCACGGTGGTCAATGTGTCGTCGCGTCGCGGTGGTCAATGCATCGGGATGGTCAATGCATCGCGGTGGTTAATGCGTTGTGGTGGTCAATGCGTCGCGGTGGTCATGCATCGCAATGTCTCTACATCGCGCGTATGTTCATCGAGGTGTCTCTTCATCACAATGTCTCTACATCGCGGTGTCACTATATCGCGGTGTCACTGCATCGTGATTGTTAGTGCATCGCGGTGTTTATGCACCGCGGTGTCTCTACAATGGGGGTGGTCACTGCATCGCGGCGTCTCTGCATCACGGCGTCTCTGCGTCGCGGTGTCACTTCAACGCGATGTCTCTACATCACGGTGTCTCTGCATCGTCAAATGACATAACATTGCGGTGTCTCTCGCAATGCGGTGTCACTTCATTGCGGTGTCTCTACATCGCGGTGTCAATACATCAAGGGTGGTCTCTGCATCGCGGTTATCAATGTATCACGGTTCTCAGTGCATCGAGGTGTCTCCGAATGGAGGTGTCTCTGCATCGCGGTGTCACTTCATCGTGGTGTCTCTGCATCGGGTGTCACTTCATCATGCTGTCTCTGCATCGCGGTGTCTCTACATCACGGTGTCACTTCATCGTGATGTCTCTGCATTGTGGTGTCTCGATCGCGGAGGTTAATGAATTGCGGTGGTCACTGCATCGCGTGGTCAATGCATCGGGTGGTCATCGCATCACGGTGATCAATGCATCGGGATGATCAACGCATCACGGTGGTCAATCGCGTCGTGCATCGCGGTGGTCAATGCATCGGGAAGGTCAATGCATCACGCTGGTCAATGCGCGTCGCGGTGGTCACCGAATCGCGTGGTCTTTGAATCGTGGTGGTTAATGCATCGTGGTGATCAATGCATCGCGGTGATCAATGCATCGCGGTGATCAATGCATCGCGGTGGTCACTGCATCGCAGTGTCCCTGCATCGCGATGTCTCTACATCGTGGTGTCTATGCATCGCGTTTGTCAGTGCATCGCGGTGGTCTCTGCATCGCGGTGGTCATTACATCGGGCATCGCGGTGGTCAATGCATCGGGATTAGCTCGCGACGTACTCGATTACTATATTTTAAACTAGAGATCGGCTCGGTTAATTATTCTAGTAGCTCGACATCGCGGTTGTCAGTGCATCGTGGTGTCACTTCATCGCGGTGTCTCTGCATCGTGGTGTCTCTGCATCGCGGTTGTAAGTGCATCACGGTGTCACTTCATCGTGGTGTCTCTGCATCGCGGTGTCTCTTCATCGTGACGTCACTTCATCGCGATGTCTCTGCATCGGGTGGTCAATGTATCGCGGTGGTCACTGCATCAGGGTGGTCAATGCATCGCGGGGGTCAATGAATCGGGGTGGTCAATACATCGCGGTGGTCAATGATTCGGGGTGGTCAATGCATCATGATCTTCAATGCATCGCGTGGTGAATGCATCACGGTGGTAAAAAATAAAAAAAAACTCCTTTTTTAGCATGCAAAAAAAAAAGAAAAAAAAAAGAAAAACTTTTTTAATCATGCAGAAAAAATATATTATAAAAATAAAAAAAATTAAAAAAATTAAATAAAAAAAAAAAACATAACAGAACAACAAACAACTTTTTTGCGCCGGCTTTGTTCTTTTTTTTTTTTTTTTTAATTCAAATATGTGGCTTTTATCAATTGAGGTAGTTTGTCTGCATTGTCTTAATTTTGTGTCCTTATAACCAAATAAGATTTCTTGATGTCTTATTTGCCCTATTAAGTCTATTTTGTGTCCTTTTAGACCATTGCCCCTAAAATCATAAATCCGGTCTAATCGAATATTTGGGCCTTTCACGAGCTATCCTTTAATTTATAAATGATGTGTTTTTGCAATTTCAAATCAATAAATTTGATTGAAAAACTAAACTAACATTTATCGGGATATTTTCTTCCGGCCATATGGGTAGCCGACACTTCTCATGTACGAGATCATGATAAAATGTTGATTCTCGAATTACCAAATCAGAATAAAATATAAAATAAAGATGTGAGTGAGTGGAGAGGGAGGAGTATAATGTAAATACACAATTCACCTTAATGATGAATTCCCGAATCACGCAATATCCGAAATCACTTGAGGAAAAATTTTGCAGTAACAGAAAGGCGGTGCTAAGCAATATATATACACTAGTAGGAAACCCGTGCGACGCAAGGGTAGATGCTAATTTAAAAATCAAGAGGGTTGAGAAAATGATATAAGTAGAAAAACATGTGCAACGCACGGAGAAGGAATATATGAAAAGAAGAAAAAGTAAAATCACAAAAGCAACAAAGAAAAAGGCTCTAGCACAATCGACAATAGAAGGCTCCAACATCTATAAATATTCTATTGTTGTTTTAAATCTTACATCATAAAAAGGCTCCAGCACAAACTAAATTAAATATCAATCAAATGAAAATAAGAAGAGTTTGCAGTAGAATCCACCAAGTATTCAACTTGAAATGATAAAAAAGAAAAAAGTAACTCTCAAATCCCGATGGTGTAAAATTTCAAATATTTTTTCATTAATCAAACAAACTAAAATTGAAAAAAAGTGTTTTTTTTTTTTACAGAAAAATGTTATGCCTGGATTACATGGTTCTTGAAATCAACCCCTTCCTTCTCCTCTCGGCTTATGTATTCAACATATAGAACATTGATAAGGTAGGCTGTCCAGCTACCCATTATACCACAGAAAATCTGGAGTTATTATTCGAGATAGCCGGAAACTTTTGAGAGACTCCCATGTACTTTTTAAAAAAAGGGCAAAAATTTACAAAACGCGAGCAACTTTCAGCGACTTTTTCCCTTGATAGCACAGGGATGAATGAACAACAAAAAAGCAATTCTCAACATTCTAAATATAATTATTTAGTCCACTGACATGGAACAAAATGTAAAGAATGGTAAAGAAGTGTGGGGTTAGTAAAATGAAGAAAATAATAATAATAAAAAAATTCCAACTTTTCAATAAGCTTCGTCCCATTCACAGTTGATGCCGCATCTTTCCAGGAATAAGCTAACGAATTGTAAATTATGATTAGACCAACTCACACTATTGGAGAGATAACAAACATAGATTGAATTTAAGCCTATGAAATGGAAAGGGAAAGCCATTTTACCTAGAAACCGCCGCTCGAAACCAGAAAGTAAGGCAGTGAGCGGAAGAATCACCGGCGTTTGTTTACCTTCGAATGGACGTATTGTGCACGGTAAGAAGATTGAGGTACTGTTCAGATTGAAAAAGAATGCGATGAAGAAAATAGGAGGTTTCCATCGGTTTTGTTTGAGTAGTGAGGCGATGGGAGGTTTCCATCGGTTCAGAAAATTAGCACGATGGTTTTTTCTTTATTTTTTAATCTGAAAATAAGATTTTATTTTTTTTTCTGTACGGAAAAACCGGGTTTGGGTCGGGTAATTGAAGGAAAAAAAAAAAAGCCAATTAGCAGTTTTTTATTCGAATATATATATATATATATATATACTAGTAGGGAACCCGTGCGAAACCAGACAAAATTAGAGTTTTTATAGTGGAAAAATCAGACTTAAATACCATAATCATGAATCTGTAGACAAACGAAAATGAAAGAAAAGAATTAGTATTAGAAAACTTGAGTGAATAACTTGACCTAATGGAAGAATTGTCACAATAAAATGTATCAAGGTAACGATAAGGACCTTAAATTTGAAGAATCATCAACTATCTATTCACAACGAATATGAAGAAAGTTGTTACCATTTCGATTTCTCTAGCGTCATCTAGCCTGCATTAGCTTCCAAATCACATTCTTTAAGATAATATATTAAAAAATAAACATCATGAACAGAATATGACGAAGCAATCTGTAAAATAATGCTTTAAAAAATTCATGAATGAAATCTGATTGTCACTACAAAAAACAGACCTTTTCGTGACAAAAAAAATCGTCGCTAAAAGTGCTGATTTTCGTCAGTAAAAGTTTTCGTGACAAATTTTTTTTGTCGCGGCGTTTGTTGCGTAAGCAGCGACGCTAAAGGTGTCTCTTGTGACGATCGGTGAATTAGTCATTGAAAGAGTTCAATGGCGACAAATCTCATATTTTTGTCACCAAAGCTTTTCATGACAAACCTCCATCTTCTCACCAAAAGGTTTTTCTTGCAACAAAACTTTTGTCACAAAATAATGAACATTTTATCACTAATTCGAGTGTTGTTGTCACCAAAAGGTATAAACACGTTTTACATTAATGGTTAATATTGACAAAGGCTTTGTCACTAGAAGTCATATTTTAATAATAATAATAATAATAATAATAATAAATAAATATTCAATAAATAGAAAACTAATAATAATAATATTATTATTATTATTATTATTGAAAATTTTAATTAAATAATAATAATAATATTAACAATCTACAACCTATAAAAATATACACATACCCTACAAACGAATAAAAAAATAATACAACACACAATAAAATATTAAATAATTATTAAAAATCATTTTGCATTTACATATCACAAAAGCACAATAGCTCATTCGAAATGAAGTGACTTACAATCCAACGATCGTCAACCCCATCAAGAATTGCAAATTGCTAGTTTGAACGTAATGGATTCCAAACTCTTTATTCAATCTTCATCCATTAGAACCTTGAATGCTGAATCATCCAATTTGTCCTGGAACATTTGCAAAATCGAGGTACATGAATCTATAAAAACCAGGCTATGTAAAACATATTACGTAATATCAAACCAATCAAATCCATGGATCCTGGAGGCCCTTTTCCATTTATCGGCAAGAGGATATTTTTTTCTTTTTTTACTTCACATTGTTATCATCCAGAATGGGATTGCAAAAAAAACAGTAATGTAGCCATGTGAATGTTCTAACATTATTCTAGAGTATCAGTATTTTAGTGTGCAAGAAAAAGAGGATGAGGTAATACCTTTAATCTAGACACAGCAACATAAATGGATCTTCCCGGAGCTTGGAGAGCTTTACCATGAAATTGGAATTCATAATGTTTAACATGATTGCACTAATGCAAGCTAAACAAATCGTAGAAAATGGATAAAACACAACGTCTAACCTTTCCTCGCTACTGCTCGTAAGGCTGTCATGAAAGTATCAACCCGCTGCAAGACAGAAACCCAATCACATGTCACAATGTAACTATCGGTTATCAACGGCATGGAACAACACCAAGATTCTTGGGTTAAAGAGTGAGCCAGTATTACACGGCAATCTTTCATTTGCAAATAAGTGGTTTTCAACATTAAAGTGTAAGTTGTGAACACATTATGTTTTCAAAGGGATGGACAACCAAAGATCATTTCTGTCATCCAGACATTTGCTTCTAAAGCTTCAAGTAATGCCATAGCCTTCACCTACAAAAACAGAGAGTTTGCTTATTCATCATTCTACCAGTGTAAAAAGTTCTCCAGAAAAAGAAAGGAGCTACAGTTAGACAAAGGCCAATACAAGAGCAAGTCTCTCTCCAGGACTCACGATAACAGAATCTGCCTTTTCAGAATCGTTAACTTCAATGCCGTTTTTCAATTTGAATTGCATATCCTGCACAAGAAATTTACAGAATCAGCTCAAAAATCAAGTTGGTTAAGAACTTTGGATCTTTGAAATAGGGTGCTTGCATTAAGAGGATTAGATGCATAATTGCATCCAGCAATCAAAATCACAAATACACACACCCATAGACTTTTAGCACAACATGCAAGTTGAGTTTCACACAGGGGACTCGGGTAAGAGTGCCTACAATAACCATAAAATGTATACATTCAAAAATGTATCTCACTGACCAAAAAATATTTCATAAAGACACAAGCTAGTAGGAAGAACAAAATTTCTTCATATTATTAATAAGAGAGAGCATATTAGGCTACAATGTTTTATATGCTTATAATATACAATCCACATATTAAGTGCTCATGTATATAACATAGTGCACCAGAAATTGCACCCAGAATACATGGAACCATTTACAAAAAATGCAAAAAAGAATGTCACCCAAAAAATGCAAAAAATGCAAAAAAGAATGACACCCAAAAAATGCAAAAAAGGACACCCAAAAAAATGCAAAAAAGAATGAATAATGCACCTAATAAGCATGAAAAAATTGGGAAACACACACCTGATGAGCATCATTAACAGGGATGGTAAATGTGCTATTTGAGGATACATAAAGTTCAGGTCTTCCACAAAATGCAGGAACAAGGAAATAGCACTGAACTTCATTAATGAGTGAACAACTTGATTGTTACAGGTCCTATGGAAGCACCCTACATATGTTACTTACATTCATATGGCCAATTCTCACATTGACAAGTACTAACTGAAGATAGGTATTTCCACATTCTACAATGTTCCTTTCATTGTTTCATCAGTGAAAGAAAGAGCCCAATGTCTACTCTATTTATAAATATACATAAATGAGTCCACTGGAAAAGAAAAAGCCTTATTATTGTAGTGACCATAGCAAATGGCATGAATGTGATATTGCTAAATAATGACATAAAAGTAGTATGCCATGCCAATAAGAATATGGTATGCATGTCTTCTAGTGAACTAGTTAAAATATCTACACGCACATACTTACAATATGTTCTCTGTCATATCATTTCCTATAAAGCATACAATCATTAGAATTCCGTAATCAAAGCAGTTGCATACACTTCTAAAAGAGATGTATGGCAAGCCAAACTGGACAGACCACTTAACAGAGCAAGATGCTAAGAACAAGAAAACAGAACTTAGCACATTCAAGCAATCAAAACAAGAACACATATTACATAGAGCAGGTAGACCTGGACTAATAAAGCATATTGTAAGACTCTGGACTGAATATAAGCAAAAAAATGATGTTAAAATAGAGAATATGTTCAAACAAATGATGAATAACAAGATCATAGCATCAAAATAGAAAAATATATGTACCTGGTATATCTTTCTAGGTGTGATGTTATTATCTTTAGTGAGTGTTACGTCCAAAGAATGTTCATAATTGCCCAGGTCTAGATCAACCTATATGAAGATTCTAATGTTCTAAACGTTATCATTAATTGAAATGTTCTACTCAAAAAAACAAAGAAACACTTATTTAGGGATGAAAAAAGAAGTGTAAGAGTACCTCTCCCCCATCATCTAGGACGAAAAATTCACCATGTTGGAATGGGGACATAGTGCCAGCATTAGAGTATTCAAATATGGATCTAAAATCGTAGGATTCAACCAAGCAAAATCGAGATAGAAATTAATGAAATATTAAAACCACATAAAACCAAGTGATCATGCTAACAGATGAGCAATTAGAGAGGAAGTCATACAAAAGACTGAAAGAGGAAAAAACGAAGCAACAAGAACAGTTGAACATGATAACAACCAAAAGCAAACCAGCGACAAAGACTTGGAACAAAAAAATCAAATAAACTTGAAAACATAAATAAAAGATGAGCACTTAAATCAATCAAATAATCGGAAAAACAAACCAATTTTGATTAAGGTGACCCGAAGGCCACAAGCTTTGAATCGACATAATCGATTCCATAAACGAGATGTTTCTTCATCTCATAGTTCACTTTCTAATATAAACTTCTCAAAATCATACAGTTGAACCATCTCCTAATTCACGTTCTAGAAAAATTTAAAAAATTGGAAAGCGATACCTCAAGAGGAAGGAGATAATTTGAGACTCTAATACAAGGAATCGAGAATGTGAGACTCTGATCAACGGCGATCACTTTGACACAATAATGAATCGATTCGCGACTAGTGGGAGAAAGGAAATAATTGTAGGGTTTTGAAGAGTGAGAGGGGAGGGGTTTGCTCAGATCAACCGCCGAGATCCACCAACGATCGCAAATCAACCGACGAATTGGACACAATTCTTCCTTGGATCACCATAAACACGATGCTTTTAATCAACGTTTCCAATTTGGAACACCGCAACCACCACCGGAGGTTTTGTGGTGAAAGAAACGAGGGAACGAGGAGACGGGGGCAACGAGAAGGTGGAGACCAAAGCGAAGTTTAGAATGATTTTTATTTTATTTTAGAACAGCGAAGTACACAGACTTTAGAAGGTTTTTTTTGAAATGTATACAGGTGTATCGAGCCGAGTTGAGTCTTTCTATGGCTCGACTTGCCCCGATCGCACTATAAAAAGTCATGCTCGACCTTGATTGAGCCATAAAAAATCAAATTTTCAAACTTGTCTTGTTAAGTATTCGATTCGACTTATAAGATCGATAATATTGTTTTTGTTTAAAGCTCCGGTATCCGAACCCACCGATCCGACCGATCCGGAGTTCGACACGGTCGTCGTGCTCGCATATTGATAATATTTTTAGATTTCAACGAATTTTATAAAACATGACAAGATTATTTATTCACAAATACTCGATTCATTAAATAATTCATGTCACAAAATAAATTCATGACTTAGATGAATATTATGTAATAATTTATAGTTATTTTAATTCTTTTGTCACCAAAGCATCATTCCAAAGATGATACGCAAAGTCGGACCACATATACTATGAAATTCACTTAACCTCCTGTAACAACATAACCTTTTGTCACTATAAACACATTTTTTAGAGAGAAACAAAGCTTTTGTCACTAGAAGCAACCCTTTTGTGAGAAATCTCCTTTTTGTCACCAAAGATTTGTCACAAAAGAATCTTTTTTTTGTAGTGTGTATCTCCGCCGTACTCACAGCAAACTCCATTTTGTCGCCCTCTTTTTTTAGTCAAGAGTTCTTTTATACAAAAATTAGAGCTTTGCGCAATTAGGGGCGGGTGGTTAATTAGTTTAGCAGATCACGGGGAGGAGATTCAGGGTGGTTTCAATTGACTTGAATTGCAAAGCAGCAGGACTTTCAAAAACCCATAGTCGTAGTACCGAATGCAAGCAAGTAAAAACAATAAACGAAAAATTAGAGACTTAACCAATTTGAACATCGCAAAGTATATCTCGAAAACCAAGAGCCAGGTAGGTTAGAATCTGAAAAAAAAACAAAAAAACAAAAAAAGTAAATCACTAGTTGCCACACTTCACCCCTAAAGAAGCTGCTTGTATAGAGCACGCGGTCTCTGGTTATCACCACCCTTCGTGCCACGACATTCCAAGCAATTCAAATAGAATAATTATCTTAAAAAATGCTCGTACTGATAATAACATTTATTAAGGCTTTGGTCTAAGTAACTAAATACAAATTTACCTTAACGATGTAAGCATCACGTGTCTTTAATCAGGAAGGCCAATGATTATCAAACTCCATAGTCATTATTCTTTATAGTTCTTGGTGTGACCTCAATGTTGCTCCTTATCCACCGCCACTACTGCCGGCATTTATCAAGAAAATCAACGTGCCCATTTATCAAGAAAATCAAAGTTCATGAAGGGTATGATGATAGACCAAGGAAGATGAAATTGATTGGTTTCACGAACCTGCATGTCTTCCATGTCAAGGAGTGCTTTGAAATTGATTGGTTTCACGAACCTGTCTTCCATGATTTCCTGGCAAAGATTTTTTTTTAACAATGGGGATCTGTAACCTTTTGAAAACGGAACCAGCATTGAATCGCTGAACCTTTCATACTCATCCTTCACAAAAATGCATAAGGCACAAAATCAGCAGAGCATCTATGTGAAATCAGAAAAGGTAAAAGAGCTAATTAGATTCAGAAAAATCGAGAAGAAATCTAAACTTTTAGAGAGAGGAAAGGTGAAATAAGAAAATTGTAGTTACCTTTGGACCGGCAAAATTAGGATTTTAGTCCTCTAACTTGGCCTATTTTTGGCTTTTAGTCCTGCTCCTGGTCCGGTGAGGAAAATGGTCCTCTAAGTTGGTTTTTTTTTGGATTTTTGTCCTATCCGCCGGAAATAGCTGATTGGGCACCGGAATCTTTAAAAAACGCTTACGTGGTAGCCTAGTTAGAGGACTATTTTTAAAAATTCCGGTGCCCAATCAGATATTTCCGGCGGATAGGACTAAAATCCAAAAAAAAAAAAAAAGCAAACTTAGAGGACCATTTTCCTCACCGGAGCAGGAGCAGGACTAAAATCCAAAAAAGGCCAAGTTAGAGGACTAAAATCCTAATTTTGCCCCTTTGGACCTGGCAAAGAATTTTTTTTTTACAATGGGTATATGTATCCTTTTGAAAACGGAATCAGCATCGAATCGAGAGAAGGCTGAACCTTTCATACTCATCCTTCACAAAAACGCATAAGGCACAAAATCAGCAGAGCATCTATGTGAAATCAAAAAAGGTAAAAGATCTAATTAGATTCAGAAAAATCGAGAAGAAATCTAAACTTTTAGAGAGAGGAAAGGTGAAATAAGAAAATTGTAGTTACCTTTGGATTGCTTCAAATCGGCGCTCAGAATTTGGAAAGGATGGAGAACAAAAAGGAGGAAGAGGAGATGGTGGTGGTGGGGAACGTGGGATAATGGGATAATCGTAGGTTTTTTTTTTGTTTTTTGTTTTTTTTTTGCCAAACGCGTGTTGTAAGGCGGGTATGGGTCGGGTTAGAGGTGGCCAAATGGTGTAACCGCCGGTTTTTCTAACCGCCGGTTTTTCAAACCGGTGGTTTGACGAACCGCCGGTTTGTCAAACCGCCGGTTTGAAAAACCGCGGTTTATCGCTCAAAACCGCCGGTTGCGGTTTGGGCCGTTCGGTTTGCCCTGGTTTGCTCCCGGTTTGCTCCTGTTCGAGATCACGGTTCCGCCACGGTTTTAAAATTTCATTTTTTTCTTTTCATTTTTATATAACACTTATTATTTTCACTACAATAACAAATTATTATTATTTTAATTATAATTATTAAAGCGAATGTAATATATATATTATTTTAAATAGATTTCTATTCGGTTTTAAAATAATATTAATATTGTGTTATTTTATTTATATGTAAATAATGTTATTTTAAAAATTATGTTGTTTTTCTTATATGTAAATTGTGTTATCTTTTCAACGCTTGTACCGTAATTCGGTTTGCTACGTATTTTTATATGTAATCGTGTCGGAGGCACAACACATATAAAAAATCAAAGCGAATGTAGTTCTAATTGTTTATGTTTTTAGTCTTTTATAGTTTGTTGTAATGATTTTTATAGTTATTTAAGTAGGTTTTAAGTATACTTTGATTATAAATGTTGTTTTATAGTTTCTTATAGTTTTTTTATAGTTTGTTATAGTTTTTTTATAGTTTGTTATTGTAGTATTTTATAGTACTTTTATGTGTTTGTATTACATAGTTTCATATAATTTTTAGGTTTGTATATGGTTTTTTAGGTTAGTATATAATTTTATAGTATTTTTAGGTTTATAATTTTTAGGTTTTTCTTATTTATAGTTTTTATGGTTTATTTGTATAATTTTTTATGGTTTATAAATTGTTTTTATTTACATGCATCCGAAAAAAAAAAAAAAAAAAAAAAAAAATCTTGTTGGGCGGTTAAACCGGCGGTTCCGTTCCGTCCGGTTCGGCGGTTTTACCTGGTTCCGGTCATCCGGTTTGAACCGGCGGTTCCGGTTCCGTTCCGTTACCAATAACACAAACCGGCGGCAAACCGGCAAACCAGCGGTTAAAAAAACCGGCGGTTTTCGAATCGCCGGTTCCGGTTCGAACCGCCGGTTCCGGTTTCGGTTTGGCCACCTCTAGGTCGGGTCAATTTGCCCAAAACGAGTCAATTTGACAGTTATTTTTTTAATGCGGCATCTCCAATACTTCTCTCTCTGTATATATGTAAAACCCTTTGACAAACCCTTATCATAGCGTAGCAGTAATAGTATTATCGTCAAATTGGAGAATAGTTGTTTGCGTCAAATTGTTCCTCTTTTAGGCTATTAGCTATGGCGGATTGGAGTGCTTTACCAGGAAGCGCTGTAGCCTTGATTGCTAGACGTTTACAAGTAATTGAAGATTTTATTGCTTTCCGATCTACTTGCTCATCTTGGCTCAAGGCAACAACTTTGGAGGATTTTGATAAATCATCATGTCCTAAACTTCCATTATTGATGCTCCACGAGATTGAGAACGACCATGACGACGAGATCGACAAGAACGGGGAGGTCGACCAGGTCAACGAGAACTACGAGATCCCCGACATCGACGGCAACGACGAAGACGGCAACAGCGACGGCGACGACAGCGACGACAGCGACGACGACGACAGCAACAACGATGATAGCGACGGCGATGACTATGAGATCTACCAGAATTACGATGAGAACTTTGAGATAGATGATCAGAACGACGAGATGGAGATGGACATTGACGAGATGGACAAGATCGTTCACAGGAAAGACAAGATGTATGAGATGATTGAGAGGAGAATCCTTGGTAGCCTCATTCAGAGTAAAAAAGACACTGAAACCAATCACGAAGCCCTTCCTGATGCCAATCCCAAACGCCACAAAGGCTTTCCCGAATCCAATCTCGATGTACAGAGGAAAGACCCTGAACCTCAAGTCAATCACCAACGCAAGTTTATGAGCCTATCCAAAGGGAAGAGATGCATGATTTCAATGCCCGAAGCTAACGTCATGGAGTGTATTGGATCCAAAGGATGGCTTATCATGGTTGAACGTAGAACAGGTAATATGTGTTTATCCCATCAAATTACTCGTGCTCAGATTCCACTTCCCAAAGCGCCACCCCATGTTAATTACCCTTTCCTCAGATGTGCTGTGTTGTCAGATAGCCCCTCTCAGACGGCGGACTATATTGTTATGGTTGCTTACGTGGAACCACCTTTTATATTAGGGTGTGGTTATGTGGGTTATTGGAAACCCGGAAACCGGACATGGACTAGAATAGAAATTCCATATTGTGTTGAGGACTTGAATTACTACAATGGCAAGTTTTATGCTCTAACAGATCGGTCTCAGGTTTGTATGTGTGACGTTTCTGGACCAAACCCAAATAACATGGCAAGCAAAATCATTGAGTTACCATGGAAATGGTCGAGACCAAAGGCTCAACTTGTGGCATGTGGAGGCAGATTATTGATTGTTGCACCCTTCTTTCGCTATAGTTATAATTTAAAATCTCATCATGATCTTAAAATGGTTGAATTAGATGTGATGAAAGGTAGCTACAGCAATATCACGAGTTTGGGCAGTTCAGCTGTTTTCTTAGGACGTAATGGAGGGTTCTCTATTGATGCCAACAGATTTCCAGGGATTATACAGCCAAATTTAATTTACTTTGGTGATGGGAGTTACAGGGTTGCCGCACGTGGACGTAATAATGTATCTCGACCAAGGTCAGGTTGGGGTAGGGGCGTTTGGATTAATATATAGCTACAAAATTGTCTTGTGATTTTGTGATTTTCGTGTTACCAGATTAGATTTAATTTATCTTTGCAGATTAGTGCACTGGCCTAGCTAAGCTCTTCTTTTTTTTTTTTTTTTCCCTACTAATAACTGGCAAAATTAGGATTTTAGTCCTCTAAGTTGGCATATTTTGGATTTTAGTCCTGTTCCGGTGAGGAAAATAGTCCTCTAAGTTGGCTTTTTTTTTTTGATTTTAGTCCTATCCGCCGGTTTATGCTGACTGGACACCGGAATCATAAAAAATAACTTATATGGACGCCACATCATATGTCATGTTGGATCTACGTGGCGGTGGGTCCCATTTCTACCCCATTTACTAAAAATAAAAAGTTGATGAATGAATGATTTAAACCGGCGACCTAGTGTAAACCATCAAGTACTTTGCCATCTAAGCCACAACTTTAATGTTTATACTATGACAAGATTTATTACTTATGCATAACACGGTTTCCTTTTAGTTTAATTTTCCATGTTAATTTGATGTAGTTCTTTTTTATAAAAAAAAAAAATACTATCTACGTCCCTAAATGTAAGTGGATTTAGAATTATCATATACATTAATAAAGTGATTAATTTTTTTTTGAAACACAGTGATTAAATATATTAGACTATAATGTATGATTCTCAAAAAATAGTATAGTGTTTGATATACAATTTGATTATCATTAATTAATGTAATAATTATGATATTAAAAAAGTTGACTGAATATATACAAATTAATAGTAAGATAAGAAATTTTTTTATAATTATTACTCTTCTGGTAATGTGAGGTCGACTTACATTAATAATAATAATAATAATAATAATAATAATAATAAGAATAATAGGTTATAAAAAAAAACATTATGCAAGAGCTCTTATATATATATATATATATCATCTACGGTTAAATTAATTTTGTAAATAAGTTTATTTAAATTAGGCACATACAATGTTGGAAGAAATGTCATTGTGCATAAGTAATTACTTGTGTCGTAATATACATATTGAAGTTATAGCTTGGATGACAAAATGCTTAATATTTTACCACAAGGTCGCTGGTTCGAATCCTTCTTCCTTCAACTTTTTATTTTTAGTAAATGGAGGAGAAATGGGACCCACAAGCCATGTAGGATCCCACGTGGCAGCCACATCATCAATTTTAAAATATTCTGGTGCCCAGTCAGCAATATCCGGCGGATAGGACTAAAATCAAAAAAAAAAAACCAACTTAGAGGACTATTTTCCTCACCGGAGCAGGAGCAGGACTAAAATCCCAAATAGGCCAACTTAGAGGACTAAAATCCTAATTTTGCCCAAATAACTAAATGTGGTTTACCAAATTAAATGGAGTAAAATTTTTTCAGTAACCGAAGAAGGCGTCGGGCTGTAACCTAAGAAAAAAAAAACCAACTTAGAGGACTATTTTCCTCACCGGAGCAGGACTAAAATCCCAAATAGGCCAACTTAGAGGACTAAAATCCTAATTTTGCCCTAATAACTAAATGTGGTTTACCAAATTAAATGGAGTAAAAATTTTTCAGTAACCGAAGAAGGCGTCGGGCTGTAACCCAAGAAAACACTGATGTTGAACGTTTGGACATTGCAGTAGTATGTAAACTGTTGTCTTGTCTATGCCAGGATTTTGACCGATGATGCTTTTCGATTTCTGTGCCATGTTTTTTTTTTTTTCTTTTCTTGAACAACAATGAAAAAGATATTATTAAAACTCTCCAGCAAGATACTAGGGAGCCTTGAAGAGTTCCAAAAACACCACAAAGTAATGCACTTGACACCATAAAAGCTAATTTTCCCCTGCATCTTTCAGTCACAGTTTTCCAGGCTTCTTCTCATATCATACTGCATCCGGCCAACGGAAAGTCCTAGATTTTTAAAAGGCAAATTAAGTATCATCAACACACCTAAAATTTCTGCCTTCAGTTGTACGTAGATGCAACAATGCTGACATTGTTGCCACAAAGGCTTTTATAGAGGTTGATCTTCAACCCTTACAGCCTTTCAAAACAAGATAATTAAGATACACTTAATTTCAAAATATTAATTAGCCAATTCCATTCCCCAAAGAACAAAGAGTCGTCAGCACCAGCACCGGCGGAAAACGAATCCGGTGATGATTTATTGCCGCCGGCGGAGGCAGTGGTTAGCAGTGTGTTTGGCTCTCCAGTAATTATTGCCAAAGTAAGTATGAGTAAAGCCAAGTCTATTGCTAAGAGAATGCTTTTTGCCATGATCAAAAGAATTTTTATTATAATAATTTGTGGGGTTATTTTTTATTTTTGGGTATGATTTATTGGCATTTGGGAGAGGTATATATATAGGGAAATATAGGTACAAGGGTGAAAGGTCTTTATCAATGTACTATGATAATCTATTTGTTGTGTTCATTAACTTGGTTAACGTTGTCAGCGGCGAATAAATTAGTTTAATTAATTGTAAAGGCCTAAACGCATCCTTCATTAGAGGCGTAAACGATCTGAGCCGCTCACGAGTAGTTTGATACTCGGATCGAGAAACTGCTCGTTCGAACTCGGGAAGTTCATCAAGGTTAAAGGGACGAACTCGAGCATTTTTAAACCTTTGACTCAAAATGCTCACGAGCTATATGAGCATTATTATAATGTATTAAAATAATACATTCTTTTGTATTTTTTGAAGATTCAGATTCAAGCGCCTTAAAGTTTAACATTTTCTTTCGAGCTTAACTAATAGTGTTAATAAGATTTTCGAGCACACCCGAACTCAAGTATAGTTAAAACTTAATTGAACCGATATAGAGGAATATTTTTCTTGCTCGAACAAACTTGAACCGAGTATGAGTATCACTGTTTTAAAAGGTTGTTCAACTCGATAAGTAAATATTGATTCAAATCAAATCAAAACGTTTACACCCTTAACATTGATATAAGATTGAGATAGAATAAACATAGTAATTTACGTCAAACGGAGACGTTGTAGTTAAGCCGTCGGTGAATCCATAAAGTCTCTTGAGTAGGGATGAGAAAGAACAAAAAAAAAAAAAAAAAACCCCAAAAAAAAACCCAAGAAAAACCGTAAACTAAAACCGGTTCAAATTGAAATGTCCCAAACCAATTGCAAATGGAATAGGGGCAAAATTGGGAGTTGAAAAATATCTTTATCCCTTGCCTCCAACATTATAATATGTACGCCTTCTGCAGCAATAAGAAAGAGAAAAGGTGAAATGGGATCCCCTTGTCTCAACCCACAACACTTGTGTTGAACCTAGAAAAGTCAACCGAACCGCCAAAATAATTTGAAGCGATTTTGTGTCTTGACAATGAGCTGAAGACTGCCCGGATCTGTTGCATTATATGGAATATTTGGAAAGCGCGCAACGATTGGACATTGGAGGAAAAAGAAATACATGTGAGTTTCATATTATCAAGCAAATGCCGAAGCTGAGGAATATTTCCAGGCCGCACTACACAATAACCATGCACTGCCAGAGCCGATTCATAACACGAAGTGGAACCCACCCACACCAGACATGCTTAAACTCAACATGGACACTGCTTTTGGAGAAGACTCAATAGCTGTTGGTGGAATATTATGAAATAGTCAAGGTAAGATCATTAAGAGTTATTCCAGATGACTGGAAGGCCATTATGATGTTATGGTGGGAGAAGCTCTTGCTATATATCATGTTCTTGTTTTTACTCTCACGTGGGGTTTCTTTAGAGTGGTGTTTGAGGGTGACTCCTTATTGATTCATCAACATGAAGGATTCTTCCGAGGACCTTTCGCCTCTTGGCAGCCTAATAGAGGATTGTAGAGTTTTACTACATGCGTGTGTAAATGTTTTTGTTAAAAGACAAAGCAATGTGCCCGTCCATTTGCTCGCTAGACAAGGTCTCCGTCTTGTCGGATGTGTGGAATGAGGTTTATCCCTACCTTCGTCATTCGTGTTTGTATGATGGACGTTGAATAAATAAAATAATTTGGAATTCTAAAAAAAAAAACAGAAGATTACGCTATATTTCCGCTCAAAAAAGAAAAAAGAAAAAAGAAATTAAGATCACGCTATATTTTCCCTTAAAAAAAAAAGAATCACACAATGGCGATCTTGGATCCGAAATCTTGCGGTAAGAGAAAGACTGTGCTAAGCAATTTTTTTTTTTTTTTTTTTTTTAGGCGGCGGCCGGCGGTGATAAGCATCTATTTGCTTGCCAATGGTTTTAAGGATGTTTTTTAGCCTATCCAAAGGGAAGACATGCATGATTTCATTGACTGAAGCTAAAGGCATGGAGTGTATTGGATCCAAAGGGTGGCTTATCATGTTTGAACGTTCTACCTGCAATATTAATATGTGTTTAGTTCATCCAATAACTCATGCTCGCATTCCGCTCCCCAAAGCACCACCCCAGGTTAATTACCAAGTCCTCAAATGTGCGGTGTTGTCCGATAGCCCCTCTCAAACATCGGACTATATATATTGTTATGGTTGCTTATGTGGAATTGAACCACCTTTTATAGGGTGTGGTTATCTGGGGTATTGGAAACCCGGAAACCAGACGTGGACAAGAATAGAAATATCATATTGTGTTGAGGACTTGAATTACTAGGTACAATGGCAAGTTTTATGCTCTAACAGATCGGTCTCAGGTTTGTATGGGCGACGTTTTAGGGCCAAACTCAAATAACAGGGCAATCAAAATCATTGAATTACCATGGAAATGGTCGAGGCCTAAGGCACAACTTGTGGAATGTGGAGGTAGATTGTTGATAGTTGCACCCTTCTTTCACTATCGTTATGATTTAAAATTTCATCATGATCTTAAAATGGTTGAATTAGATGTGATCAAAGGTAGCTACATCACTATCACGAGTTTGGACAGTTCAGCTGTTTTCTTAGGACGTAACGAAGGGTTCTCTATTGATGCCAACCGATTTCGAGGGATTATACAGCCAAATTTAATTTACTTTGGTGATGGGAGTTACAGGGTTGCCGCACGTGGACGCAATAATGTATCTCGGCCAAGCTTAGGTTGGGGTAGGGGCGTATGGATTAATTTATAGCTACAATCTTATGATCGTGTGAATTTTGTGTTACCAGATTTGATTTAATTTGTCTTAGCAGGTTAAATGCACTCTCCTAGGTAGCTAAGCTCTTTTTTTTTTTAATTTAAAATTTGTGGTTTACCGGATTAAATACTATTTATCTTTTTTTTCTTTTTCTTTCTAGTGAGCTATTTAGATATTTCGAGTGAGGAAAAACGAAAGTTTTATTAAACGCCGGTAAACACATATACAAGGCCGGACGAAGCCAGAACAAACTGGACTAACAAACTACAAAAGGTGCTACAGACTACTACTACATTACTGTCAAAGCCAAGAACCCGTAGGATAAGTTTTGACAAAGAGAAAGCCCCATGAGGACCAAACATCACCAAACCGGAAACATACCCAGCAAGATACAACATATACTAAAGAAAATACACGAATAAAACACTTAAAAAAAAAACAGACGATCAACTCCACCACCTGCCGCCACCGTACAGAGCGAGGGAGCATGTAAGAAAGACATTTTCTCCCGAATAAGTGGACGGCAAAGTTCGACGTAGCGCCGGCGAGGAAGCAGAGGCGTCATCCTCCAAGCACCGGTCATCTACTTTTTGTTATATATGTAATTGATAAGATATTTGACTTTCAATTTGCAGCAAGATGTAATACAACTTATAAGAAAATACTACAGACTAGTCAACAAAAGAAAATTTGACTGTCCAGTTTACCGTTAGATTGATATCAAAATAATAGCAAGCGTTTGATTGATTTGACACATTATTAGTTATTGTGTACCATAAAAAATACTTTTACCTATCAAACAGATAACCGGTCATCTAATTAAAAAAATGTAAAAAACAACTTAGATTTTTTTTGTCGTCCTAAACGTCTTCCTCACCATGGTTTTTATTATTATTATTATTTTTTTCAATTTCCACACTCGTATACTTTCCTTGTCCTCTTCTTCTTGTACTTTCTTTTATTTTCTTCAAAATTCTTGTTCTGAATTCCATGTATATTTCGATGTGATTCCGCACAATGATTTGGTATCAAAGCCATGGTTTGTTAAGAAACCCGACACAAGAAACTGCACAAAATCGATTTCTATTTATTCCATTGAATGGTTCTCGATTTTTGGAATCCAACGCAACAAACGGTGCGGAAAACGGACATCGGAATTTCAAGAGGTGAGAATTCGATAGAGCAACCTTGACAATGATTGACGACCGGAGTGGAGATTGACGGACGGAGCGGAGAATTGGCAGCGGGAGAATTCGACAGAGCAATAACGTGTTTTTCTAGGGAAAAAATTAATGTCGTGATGGAGAAAAATGTTACTTGAATGGGTAATCTTGCTGTGATGGATTCCGCACGACTCTTCTAATCAGACTCTTCGTTCATCTTCTTCTTTCCCTAAATTTTTTTTAGGCTAATTATTTACCGGTTTAGGAGGTTAAATGATTGATTATGTTAATTATTGTACATATTAATTATGATGTATTAAAAAATGATTCAACATACATAATTATTTATATATAGTTTTTCAACGGCAAAGATTAAAAAACTGGATAATTAAAGAACTGAATTGTAGCCGCTCTTTGATAAGTAGAGATTTCGCAATCCGGCTCGATCAAATACAATTTATAGAAACTCGAAACCTTAGGCAAAACTCACTTTCTAACCGGCAGTGGACCGGGTCGATCGTAGGTAGTGCGTTCTGAGTCCGATGTCGATTCCACAGGGAGATTGAATCGAATATAAAATTTGTGTTAAAATCAGAGGACAAAGAGTATATGAACAAGACAAAAGATCGAAGCTTTTATTATTTCACGGCATAAACAAGGATCTGAATCAAGACTTTTATCCAGAGTAAATTTCATCAAACTAATGATCTACACAATCAAAACCATATTGAGAGAAAACAAATCGAAATCAGGAAACTCACAATAATGAAGATCAAAACATTGTAGATCAAGACTTTTGAATCCCAAATCAGCAAAAGATATCAACCTTTAATTCATACAATGATCCCAGGCACGAACTCCACCAAGTTATCGATCGAATATCGTATTCTACTCTATATACAAAAATCTAAACTAAGAAATTGAAATACGGAGCCTAGTCCAGAACTCTAATCCGACTATTTAGATGTCAACCTGTCATAACAACCGCCGAAGCGGCTGGGTTGAGCACCTAAGCCGGCCTCGAACTCAGTCTAGGCCAATAAAAATCAGAATATCTGCTTTCTTAGGTTTAGATGCTCTTAAATAGGCAAAATTAGCGACTTTGACCTAGTTGGACCGACCAACTCGGCCCATTTGACTTGTTTTCATTAAATCACCAATAACTTCCTGTGTAGAGCTCTGATTTGAACGATTCAAGATGCGTCGGAAAGATCGTTCAATTACCTACAACTTTCATGAAGACGACTTGACTAGAAACTGCCTCCAAGATGGGTCAAAATAAAGATTAACGGACAGGTACAGCGAAATACTGCTGTCGGGGACAAACTAGAGTTTGCATTGGCCAAACGCTAGTTTGCCTTGTATGAGCTTTCTTGATTCGAGTTGAACCCACACAAATGCCAGTTTGAGGTGATTTGGACGCTAGTTTTCCTGAAAACCCAACTTTCAGTATCAAGTGCTAATTCCGTGAACGCCAGTTTGGATTGGCCAAACGCTAGTTTGACCTAAGCTTGATGCAAACACCAGTTTGGGGTAGGGCAAACGCTAGTTTGCATTGATTTCACTCCAAACTCGATTTTCCTCCACTTTCATGCTACACTGGTCCTTGATAAACTCTTTCACTTTAAAATATCGCCTTCCGGGCCTCGAGTCACCTAAGTCCTGCAATAAACACACTAACAAAACACTACGCACAATTCTGCAAGACAAAAGTGCTCGGAAATGAGGTAAATATCGCTAAAAAGGCGGAGTTTACTATCGATGTGACAGTTTAACTCCCCGTGCGTATAACTCTTGATATTACCCTTGAAAAGACCTAATTCTACCCAAAACATGCCACTAAAGTAATAACCGGGGCAGATTCACATACAAAAGTGCAGTGAAGTTGACTCTCATCAACTACCCCACACTTAGCCTTTGCTCGTCCTCGAGTAAAATAGGCGCATGAAAAGAGACCAAGGGATCAACTTCACAAACACATATAAAAACACTCACATTGCCAATGTAAAAGATAAGTAAAACAATGAATGCAAACATCTTGACTCAATCGTGATCAGGCAAACGGAATGGGTATGTGTGAAAATTAGCTTCCAAGTCATAGACCAAATCACCGGTTCGGATTATAGACGCTTAGCTATCACGACTACACTAAAGCTCATTTTAATAACATCTCCACTAATTGGGACCAACCAAGGCTAAACACGGTCCTGTAGGACTTTATAAGGTTATAACGTTAAGCTCGGGACGGGGCTAATCGAAAGGAAATTTGGAACTGGAAAAGAGAAAGTACGAGTGAACCTAATCATCGAAAAATCTCTCGTCATCAAAACTGTGTAAAACCACTAAACTCCTCCACAAAGCACTGAGTACTATCAATAAACGACTCCCGACACTCCAACATATATATAATCATAACACTTCTTCTTCAACCTCAACTCTTATTCTTTTACGTTTCCAACTTCTTTTTTTTCAATTCAACTCTTTTCATTCTTTTTCAATTTATTCAATTTCTTTTGTTTTTTTTTCTTTATTTCAAGCCAACCCAACCTCATCAATAAATAACTCGAGCTCCTCCCCTTAATATGTATTAGCTCATATCACTAACTCATTTTCGAGACACATACCTCTCACCACCCCACACTTGCGTCAGAAAATGTGTCTAAAGTAACAACTAAGTACACTTGTAGGGTAATCAAAGAAACGTGACCTATAATAAATCTCAGGGTTAGGGATAATATAGGTTACGTAACCAAAACGGCTAAATGTCGGACGGTGGTCAGACCATCCTATTCAAGGCTTAGAGGGGGTACGAGGGTATAATGTTGGGATTTTGACTTTTTTGGCTCTGATTGTGTCAAAGAAACGCCAGGACTGTCATCCCGTGTTTAACCAAGGTCAATCCTTCTATTTCGCTAAGTCTACCACCCCACACTTTGAATGAAACACTGTCCTCAATATGTGTATGAAAGAGAAAGAAGACTTAGCTTTAGACCCGGTAGAAAGGCGTGAACGAATCTCGTGACATCTTCTTATAAGCGCATCCCGTATACCTGAAGTCAAATAGACAGAAAACAACGCAAACACATGCACGGGACGTGGTCCACGTGCCAAAAGTATGCAACAGATACACTGGGGATAGGAAATAAAGAAGTCATGCCACATTAGTAGACTCGAAACACAAACAATCACTCAACATGGACCGCAATAGATGGAAAAATAACCATAAAGGTAAAAGAACAGAACATGTACGCATATCATATAAATGCCACAGAGAGTCACATTAAAACATCCATGTCAAGTAGTGAAAGCATGTATCACAATCAAATACTCCTCACTATATTCATCGTGAATTCCTCTTACACACACCTAAGCTTGCTTTATTCCAAAAAGTTCCTTTTTTTATTTTTAATTTTTTTTTAAACGGCAGCCTTTTTTTCATTTTTTTTAAACCCCTCCCACACACGATATTTTAAACCCCTCAAAAAGTCATGGTAGCCGAAGGCCCTAAGCCCCAGTTCTAGCCGGACTTACAAGATATCAACCTAACATAACAACCCCATAAAGGGATTGGGTTGAGTACCAAAGTCGTATTCAATCCGAGTTCAAGACAATATCACTTCAGCATCCCATGGCTCATATCGAAATCTAAATAAAACAAGATGATGAAAACCTAAGCCCAAGTTCTAGGACAACCTACAAGATATTAACCTAACATAACAACCCCATAAAGGGATTGAGTTGAGTACCAAAATTGCATTCAAACCTAGTCTAAGAAAATCCCATCAAAATGTTTTCATTTTTTTTTTCTCTTGACCTAACACAATTTTTTATATCGACTTTTAAACAATCTCCCCGGAAACGGCGCCAATTTGATAAGTAAGGATTTCGCAATCCGGCTCGATCAAATACAATTTATAGAAACTCGAAACCTTAGGCAAAACTCACTTTCTAACCGGCAGTGGACCGGGTCGATCGTAGGTAGTGCGTTCTGAGTCCGATGTCGATTCCACGGGGAGATTGAATCGAATATAAAATTTGTGTTAAAACCAGAGGACAAAGAGTATATGAACAAGACAAAAGATCGAAGCTTTTATTATTTCACGGCATAAACAAGGATCTGAATCAAGACTTTTATCCAGAGTAAATTTCATCAAACTAATGATCTACACAATCAAAACCATATTGAGAGAAAACAAATCGAAATCAGGAAACTCACAATAATGAAGATCAAAACATTGTAGATCAAGACTTTTGAATCCCAATGATCCTAGGCACGAACTCCACCAAGCTATCGATCGAATATCGTATTCTACTCTATATACAAAAATCTAAACTAATAAATTGAAATACGGAGCCTAGTCCAGAGCTCTAATCCGACTATTTAGATGTCAATCTGTCATAACGACCGCCGAAGTGACTAGGTTGAACACCTAAGCCGGCCTCGAACTCAGTCTAGGCCAATAAAAATCAGAATATCTGCTTTCTTAGGGTTAGATGCTCTTAAATAAGCAAAATTCGCGACTTTGACCTAGTTGGGCCGACCAACTCGGCCCATTTGACTTGTCTTCAGTAAATCAGCAATAACTTCCTGTGTAGAGCTCCGATTTGAATGATTCAAGATGCGTCGGAAAGCTCGTTCAATTACCTACAACTTTCATGAAGATTACTTGACCATAAACTACCTCCAAAATGGGTCAAAATAAAGATTAAAGGACAAGTACGGCGAAATACTGCTGTCGGGGACAAACTAGAGTTTGCATTGGCCAAACGCTAGTTTGCCTTGTATGAGATTTCTTGATTCGAGTTGAACCCACACAAACGCCAGTTTGAGGTGATTTGGACGCTAGTTTGCCTGAAAACCCAACTTTCAGTATCAAGTGCTAATTCCGTGAACGCCAGTTTGGATTGGCCAAACGCTAGTTTGACCTAAGCTTGATGCAAACACCAGTCTGGGGTAAGGAAAACACACTAACAAAACACCACGCACAATTCCGCAAGACAAAAGTGCTCGGAAATGAGGTAAATATCGCTAAAAATGCGGAGTTTATTATCGATGTGACAGTTTAACTCCCCGTGCGTATAACTCTCGATATTAGTCTTGAAAAGACCTAAATCTATCCAAAACATGCCTCTAAAGTAATAACCGGGGCAGATTCACATGCAAAAGTGCAGTGAAGTTGACTCCCATCACTCTCCAACTTATAACCGTACCCTCTAATCGTATCAAGCCGTTTCGTGTAAAATACGGATAACTTATAATTATAAATAACATTTTGGGTAAAGATTCTTGGAAAATTAAGAATAAAAGAGAATCCATTACTACGATGAGACGATGGCATAAAAGAAATTATATACCTCTACGGCTTAATTTATTAATCAGATGAACGTTACGTACCTAGAAACTTTCCACGCTCCGTTTATACTTTAGATATATCATTTTCCAATCAAAATTGTTAAATGCATGCTTTATGAATATTTTTTGATAACAAATATTTATTTTTTCAAGAGTTGCCTCAAAAGAAGTGTTTTTTTCACGGAAACAAAATATACGCACACTTTTTAATTTATACCATTAGGACTCGAACCCAGATACTTCGGATTAAAATGTCACAGTAATTATCATTGGCCGGACCAATATCAGGGTTCGAGCCTTGCTTGAGGCCAAAAAAAATATGCGTGTCTTTGTTTCCGAAAAAAACAAAAAAAAATATATATATATATATTGGAAAATTAGGGATAAGACAATAATCAAATATTTTTAAGAATGCGACAAATTTACATATTTTTTATAGGAGAATGACAACCGCATAATTTTTATAATGGAATGACAAACAAATGAATCCCAAAAATCGGTGAATCTCCTCAAATGAATCCCGAAATCGGTGAATTTCGACGGTGAATTTCGACAAATGAATCCCGAAAATTAGTGAATTTCGACGATGAATTTTGAAAATTAGTGAATTTCGATAATGAATTTAAATCGATGAATTTAAACAAAATGAATTTCGAACACAAGTGAATTTCGACAATGAATAAATAGTTTTGTCCTTTATGCAAAAGTTTCAAAAAACTGTCCTTCTACTCAATTGATGAAATATTTCTGTCCTTCTCCCTCATTCCCCCTATATATATATGTCAAAAAAACCTGAATAGAACCAAGAACCGATCATATTTTTCAATGCATGGTTGAGTGTATGTCAAGTTTTTAATTGGCTATCAAGAATCTTAATCGTGGTGATCATTGAGCAATAAAAATTTGTTTAATCACCAATGAAAAGGCTCGTGAATACTTTATATAGTGGTGAACAAAGATTCTAGAAACCAAACTGATCGGTCGGATCAAATTAAAGCAAACCGAAAAAAATATAAATTGTGGTTTTTAGCCGGTTTCATATAACTAATAACCAAACCGTTTAATACAATTTGATTTCAATTCAAAAACATTAAATCTTTTTAAACCGCACCAAAATCGGTTACTTATTTCACTTAATAATATATATCATATTTGTTTAATTCGTTATCAATGTGATTAATTCGTTCTAACTAAGCACACTTATAATTTGTAATTTTAATATGTTATTGATCCACCATTCATTTCATATCATATTTATTTGGCTTTTTGTGATCTTTACACTCACTCATATTCAATATTTCAATCTCTTAAAACACAACACAAATTGTTTAAAAATTTAAAAAACTGTATAAAACAAATAACTTTTAGAGCACTTGCAGTAGATATTGTAATCGTTTAAAAACTCTATTTTAGATATTTCAACAAAAAAAACTACAAATATATTCTTAACTCTCAGCTTGTTCTTAAGCCCGGCATTCCAGATTCGTTAGGTGGATAGGATGGCAATCTCCTCCACACCGGAGTGGGTCCAATTTAACACTGATGCTAGTTGCAACAATGCCACGGGTTCCTCTTCAATAGGGGGAGTTGCTAGAAACTCCGAAGGTAAATGGTTATTTGGCTTTATGGAATACTAACTTGTCTCATATTTTTTGTGCAAAACTCAAAGCGATTAGAGAAGCTCTTAAGCTGTTGAGATTCAAGAATGAAAAGGAACAAGTGTTTGGTGTTCATTGGGGCACACATCAAACACCTTGATGTCAAGTTAGTTAGGAATGATAGTTAGGTGGTTACAACTGAATTGTAACTGCTTATACTATATATACAAAAGCACTAAGCATAATGAAGCACTCTCTCGATCATTCTGTACATTTCCCCAATGCCAATTTTCTGCAAATTTCTAGTTCTTCATTTCCCGCCAAAATTGTAATTCAAATCTGTGAAGAACACTTTGAATGTTCTTGATTCTATTATTGTTTTCCAGTTCGATTATGTTCTGTTTTCAATCTTGTTAATTGATTCTTGTTAGTTGATTCAAAATTCAATATGGTATCAGAGCAAATTTAGTTCTTCTGCTGTCAAAACGAGTTATAATTTCTTGAAGGTTGTTCAATGGCTTCTAACACAAATTCTGATCAGGCTGGAAGTAACCTTGATAATCCTAGTCTAGTTATTATGCGTCCATTGCTTAAAGGTGTGGACAATTATAATCATTGGAAAAGAGCAATGACTAAAGTTGTTTCTTCTCGTGGTCGTCTCAGTTTTGTGAATGGATCTTCAACATTACCTGATGTTGAAGATGCTGGATATGCAGGTTGGATGCAAGTTAATGATCTGGTCCATTCTTGGCTTATAAATTCGATGATTCCTTCTGTAGCAGAAAGTGTTATGTATTTTGATACTGCTAAAGAAATTTGGGATGATCTTTAAGATCAATTTGGAAAAGGAAATGCTTATAGGATTTCCAATCTTGAAGAGGAAATTGAGAAGACGAAGCAAGGTAATTTATCTGTTACTAATTATTACACAAAGTTGAAGTCTCTGTGGGATCAATATCTTGTTCTAAAACCTATTCCTCCATGTGTTTGTCCAGCCCTGCAAATTATCAGAGAGTATTACAGCAATGCCTACACTACAAGATTTGTCAAGGGCTTGAATGGGAACTTTGCAAATGTGAAATCATAAGTTTTAATGACTCTGCCTCTTCCTGACATTAAGACTGCTTTTGTCCTGGCCTTAAACCATGAGCAGCAACTCAATTATAACAATACTGAATCTGTGGTTCTTGCTGCTAGAAATGATCAGTTTGTTGAAACAGATTGTAATCAAGTTTCTGGAAATTTTAGGTCAGCAAATCCAGGAAGAGGGCAAGGTAGAGGATATGGAGGTGGAAGAGGTTTTTAAGGAAATAGCACCAAGAAACCTTACTGTACTTACTGTGGAAAAGAATGTCATACAGTTGATAAATGCTACAAGAAATATGGTTTTCCACCAAATTTTAAGGGATATGGTAGAGGCACAGGGGCACCTATGGCAAATAATGTGGCATACAATGAAGATCCTGAGGAATTAGGTGATTGTGTTGTTCAAAATCAAGATCAGAATCCTGGAGATGCAATCACCAAGTCTCAGTATGAGCATTTGCTGTCTTTGATCCAAAATCTGCAATCACAAAGCAGTCAGTGCAATGCAGTAGTGATGGTTGCAGGAAGTGGTGCTCAAGGGCAAGGTATCAAGGGCATTTTAGTCCATTGGATCATAGATTCAGGGGCTACTGACCATATTACCTTTTCTTTGAAATGCATGTTTAATATACAATTGGCTAACAATTTATATGTCAAGTTACCAAATGGATCATCAGCACAGGTTACACACACTGGTGATGTTAGAATTAATGCTAATATCACACTATACAATGTTTTTTGTATACCATCTTTCAGCTATAATTTGGTTTCTGTTAAGAAACTGTCATCAGATAGCAAATTATCTATTGTTTTTGGTACTGATATGTGCCTTATGCAGAAGCCAACAACTATGAAGAAGATTGGTTCAGCTAAACTTCAAAATGGGCTCTACATACTTGAAGCATTATCAATTGGAACCTGTTCAGTTTCTGATTCTGTTCAAAGTGTTGTTTGTAATTCTTGTTCTTTGAATAATGCTGATCTGTGGCACTATAGATTAGGGCATCCCTCTACTGAGAGGTTGAAAGTTTTGAGAATTTTTGATAACAGAATTAAAATGCCTGATAATCAGTGTAATGTTTGTCCTTTAGCAAAACAAAAGAAACTCAAATTTCCTGTTAGTATATCTACAACTTTACAATGTTTTGATCTAATTCATGTAGACATTTGGGGTCCAAATAGAGTACTTTCTGTTGATGGACATGCTTACTTTCTTTCTATTGTGGATGATTATAGTAGATAAACATGGATTTTTCTTATGCATTCAAAGGATCAAGCTTTTGATTTATTAAAACAGTTTTGCATATTTGTTCAAACTCAGTTTGATAGATGTGTAAAGGCCATTAGGTTAGATCAATGTGCTAAATTCACTATGAAACCTTTTTATAGACAAAAGGGCAAAGTGCATCAAATGGCTTATGTCAGAACTCCTCAACAAAATGGTTTAATTGAGAGAAAACACCAGCATATCCTTAATGTGGCTAGGGCTATTAGAATCCAGTCTAATGTCCCTGTTGAGTACTGGCACTATTGTGTTTTACATGTTGTTCACTTGATCAACATTATACCTACACCACTGCTCAAAAATAAAACACCACATCACATCTTACATCAACATGAACCTAGCTATGAAATGTTAAAAGTTTTTGGATGTCTTTGTTTTGTTTCTACTGATTCACAAGGCAAAGGAAAGTTTGAAGACAGAAGCAAAAGATCTATTTTTTTTAAGGTTTTGAACATAATATCAAGGGTTATAGAGTAATGGATCTTCAATCTAGGAACATTTTTGTTTCTAGAAATGTGGTTTTCTATGAAACTGTCTTTCCTTTCTATAATATAAATGAGTTTGATACTTCTGCAGATCTTTGTCTTCCACTACCTATTGATGATCATGATATTCACCATGATCAGGTTGTGGTTAACTCATCCACTGATCATGATCCTACACCAGAATCATCAGGATCTACAAGTCACACATCAGTGGAACCACAACCTAGAAAATCAACTAGACAAAGATCAGCTCCATCATATTTAACTGATTACATTTGTACTAATCAAGTAAATAGGACATCTCCCCATTTATTACAAAATGTCATATCTTATGCTAATATATCTCAGTATTATCAGGGTTTCATTGGAAGTCTTAACACAGAAAGAGAACCAACAACTTACAGAGAAGCAAGTTCAGATGTCAGATGGCAAGAAGCAATGAATCTGGAGTTGCAAGCCCTACATAAGACCAACACATGGTCTTTGGTTCCTTTACCAAAAGGGGTAAAACCAATAGGGTGTAAATGGGTATACAGAATCAAAAAAAAAAAGTTGATGGCACAATTGAAAGATTTTTAGCAAGATTGGTAGCAAAAGGATACACACAAACTGAAGGCATTGATTTCTTAGAAACCTTTTCTCCATTGGCAAAACAGACAACAATAAGGATGTTTATGGCATTGGCAGCTCAACAAAATTGGCATCTACACCAATTAGATGTCAATAATGCTTTTCTACATGGAGATTTGGAAGAAGAGGTTTACATGAGACCTCTTGAAGGATTAAATGCAAATGGACTTGTTTGTAAACTCAACAGGTCATTGTATGGATTAAGACAATCCAACAGACAATGGAATGCAAAATTAACACAGAAATTACTGGAGCATGGATATAAACAATCCAGCAATGATCACAGCTTGTTTACAAAGGGACAAGGTCACAATTTTGTAGCTCTCTTGGTATATGTAGATGATATTGTAGTTGGAAGCAAGGACTTCACAGAAATACAAAGTCTGAAGGACCTGCTGCATACTGCCTTCACAATTAAGGATCTTGGCACACTTAAATACTTCTTAGGTTTTGAGGTTGCAAGGTCTAACAGTGGTATTGTTATCAATCAGAGAAAATACTTCCTGGATCTTCTAAAGGAATTTGGTTTCATTGATTGTAAACCAGTCCACACACCAATGGACACATCCCAGAATTTGACAGAAGTAGAAGCACCTATACTTGACTCAAACACAGAATACAGAAGCCTTGCTGGAAAGCTCTTGTACTTAGGCAACACAAAACCAGACATAGCATTTCCAGTATAGCAACTTAGCCAGTTCTTAACAAAACCTAATGAAGCTCATCTAAAGGCAGCACATAGATTGCTTAGGTTTTTGAAATTTGCCCCTGGAAAAGGCTTATTCTTTCCTAGTACAGGTTCTATTTCCTTAAGGGCTTTCAGTGATTTAGATTGGGCAGGATGCACAAAGACTAGAAGATCTACTACAGGTTATTTGGTGTTTCTTGGGGATGCATTGATTTCCTGGAAATCTAAGAAACGGTCCACTGTTTCCAGAAGTTCAAGTGAGGCAGAATACAGGGCAATGGCTGTTACTGCCTGTGAGATACAATGGCTGATCTATCTACTCAAAGATTTCCAAATTCAGTACAAAGACACTGTCCCTCTTTATTGTGACAGCAAAAGTGCCTTGGCCATAGTTGAAAATCCATTTTTCCATGAAAGAAATAAGCACATAGAGATTGACTGCCACTTTGTGAGGGAAAAATACCAGCAAAAAGTGTTAATTCCTCTTTCCATCAACACAAAAGATCAACCAGCAGACATATTAACTAAACCTATGGACATACACACCTTGGACAGACTACTACAAGCCTTCCCTTTCAAAGACTTGTACACACCACCCAGTCATGAGATTCAAGAATGAAAAGGAACAAGTGTTTGGCAAGCTTCACTGGTTTTAACCTTGTTCAGCTTGATGGGGGTGTTGAGATTCAGGAATGAAAAGGAACAAGTGTTTGGTGTTCATTAGGGCACACATCAAACACATTGATGTCAAGTTAGTTAGGAATGATAGTTAGGTGGTTACAACTGAATTGTAACTGCTTATACTATATATACAAAAGCATAATGAAGCACTCTCTCGATCATTCTGTACATTTCCCCAATGCCAATTTTCTGCAAATTTCTAGTTCTTCATTTCCCGCCAAAATTGTAATTCAAATCTGTGAAGAACACTTTGAATGTTCTTAATTCTATTATTGTTTTCCAGTTCGATTCTGTTCTGTTTTCAATCTTGTTAATTGATTCTTGTTAGTTGATTCAAAATTCAATATAAGCTTGCTTGGGATGCTGAGTTCCACAAAGTCATCATCGAATCAGATTCTTTATCTGCAGTCAGAAGAAGCATTTACCAAGAGGATGAATGGGAATCAAGCGAAGGCATCCTCATTGAGGACTGTAGAAGTTTCTTGAAGAAAGATTGAAACTGCATTATCCAACACACTCTGAGAGAAGGGAATTGTGTAGCTGACGGTCTTGCGTCTAGAGGACACTCGTCTTCTTCTAGTCTTATTTTGCTGAATGAACCTCCGGATTTTGTTAGGAGTCTTTTGTCGTATGATATGCTCACCCTCCGATTTGTACCCAAAAAAAAAGATACTTTATTTTTTACTTTAAAATACAGATTTTGTAAAATTTATTTTATATCTACTGCATTTATCTACATTGTGTAAATTTTCTTTAAAATCTACCACATTACACAGAAAACCTGAACTATAAAAATATGTATTTAAAACTGTAATTCGTTGAAAAGATCTGATGCAACAGCTCTTATAAATAAATAAATAAACCGGTTAAATCCAGCCATATTCATCTCTGACTCCGTGTATTAAATTTAGCAAGTCAACTGATCTTTTTTTTAAAACTATTATGTTTGGGATCAAGTTTTGGCTCAGTTCATTTTAGGCCAATAAAGAAAAAGTAAACAAATGAAATTTATTTACAAACAGAAAATAAAAAAATAATTAAAAATTAAAAAAAAAAAAATGAAAGAGAATGTCAGTAATGCGATTCAAACGTGAATTAGATCCGCAAAGAATGCCATCAAAATTGATACGTATTTTTTTTATGTTCTTGTGAGAAAAGAGACACATGTTTACCTAATTTTTCGTTACGAATTGGCTTATTGACTTCGGAAATGATTAATCACGGAAAATTCGCACACACAAAATGATCCAATGGAGGGTTTGTTTTTTTTTTTTTTTTTTCTTTTTTTTCCTTCTGAGTTTTTAAATTTTTATTATGTAATTGTACTGTACTGATCAATTTCTATATATATTTGTGTCGATATTTTTTGTGCCTATATTATTCACACCATCGCGATTTTAGCAATACACTACATTATCAAAACGACCATTCAAAAAATCGATTTATTGCGTCAAAAATCGATTTTTTGAAAATTGATTTTATATTTTTGGTGTGATGAACCGGTAATTTTGCACTGATAGAATTTATGGATCCCAAATTAGGGGTGAATAAGAAAAGCTGCCAACCCAAATCAAATCGTAAGCTGATACGTAACAAATCCAAAACTCAAACCTAATGAAACCTAGACTTTGGTTTGATTTAGGGTTAGTCTCGTAGCATTGTAATTAATTTGTTTTTATTTGTGTTATGAATCTTCTTGCGAACTTAAATTATCTTTTTATTTTTTACGGAAACGAAATACTTTACACATGCATCATTTTTGTTTTTAATGAGGTTCGAATCCTGGTCACTTTTCAAGTTATGTCCTAGTGCTCACCACTAGAGTCATACCTTGTTCGTTGCGAACATAAATTAAACAAAAGCAAACCAAACTTATTGTTATTGTTATTTGGTTTAGATGAGAATTAAGGAAATACAATTCCTTACGATGTTTTGCAACCTAAGTAAACTTTTTCTTTTGAGAAGCAACCTAAGTAAACTTAGTATTTTACTTTATTTTATTTTATAGGGGACTTAGTATTTTTACTACAAGATAAAAAAATATACTACTAGTTTCCCTTTTCTTTTTGCAAAACCGATCCAATTTTATTTAAAAGGAAACAAAAACGGTTTTACAAGCATTTTCATGGCCCTGCCCGGAACTAACGTGTCTATACATGGTCCTGGGATGGACCCAGCATGGTGATTGTGGCTATGACCCTTACTCAAATTTCGGTGCAAAATTACTTGTATACCTCTCTATTAATATTAACATTGTGTATGTATATTATTTCAAACATTTTTAATCAAATTGTCCTTGTAGCTTAGCCAGTAAAGTGTCTAACTATTTACATTAAGGTTATGAGTTTTTCTTAATCTAGTGTTTGTAATTTATGTTTTATTTTCTCTTTTATAGTGTTTATAATTTATGTTTTTCTTTTTCTTATTAATATTTGTGAATGTTACGAGAAAATTTTGCGCTACCACATTTTATTGAAATCTCGGCCCTCACTGAAATAAAATCATGGGGTCAGAGTCCATAAGGACATGTTTTAAACTTAAATGATTGAGAAGGACAATTACTACATGTGTTACTACATTTTTATACATGTGTTACTACATGTTTGTCCTTCTCACCCATTTTAAATCAAAACCTGTCATCCACAACCTTTAACCTTAAAATCATGAGCCTGCCTCATCAAAACCATAGTCCGACAAACTCAGTGTGCGAAAATATGAAACTAGCGTCATATATACATTGTGTGTAGAAATACGGAAAGAGTATGGCACCATATTTGTTAGAAAATAAAGTTCCGTTTAGTAACTTTTACCCTGTTCAAAAGAGACGAGTTCTCAAAAAAAAAAAAAAAAAAAAAAAAAAAAATTCCACTATGATCAACCGTCACTTTTACCCTGTTCAACCTCCGTTGGATTTGTGTAATCAAGATCGAATAGCACATTAAAAATATCAAATAAGATTATTATTTTTTAAATTAAAAAAAAAGGGGATATTTTTCCATAAAATATCATCAAAACGAGAAGAGTCATGATACAACGGTGATTCATGAGTTATACCAAATGGAAGGTTGTGATGTATCCACATCACCCTTACACACCATTACTGTGTGAGAGAGAGTATAAAAATTCATCACAACCCTCCATTTGGTACAACAGATGAATCACTGTTGTACCATAACTTTTCTCCATAAACACGTACAATGGATTAAAAAACTAGCTATAGAGGTGGATAATATTTCCAAGCCGTACACTCTACCTTCCTTATTTAGCCTAATCTTTAAATACATCCATATAATTAAATAATTGATCCACTATAATATCCCGACCTTTCGTAGAAGGACAGACGTGTATTTTTGCAAAAAAAAAAAAAAATGAAATATTATATTTATTAATTCTGGATTTAAGATTAAAGGGAAAAAGAAAAGGAAAGAAAAGAAAAGGGCTTATTGGGAATTTATGGACTTATAAGTATTTAATTGGAAATAAAGAGAGTTATTTCTAATTAATGGAGGGAGGTTTATTTTGGAGAAATTAGGAGAAGTTGTCAGAAATAATGTTACAAAGGAACCTTCAAACTATTGAGAGAAAAAGAAAGAAAAGGGACTTCTCCAATTTTGTTGCTCATCAAGTTTTAGTCGGATTTCAGAATCGCTTGAAAGCTCAGAACCAGTGGGAAGAGAGGATTGTGTTGATACTAAAAGTTCAGAGTTTTGTAAAGTTATGATTTCAACCCTAAGTATGGATTTGTCAAGGATTGATCAATTTTCAAGGCTTTGGTTGGTTTGATTCATAGTTCTTATAGTTTAGAAGCTTTGATCGTCAATTAATCCAAGTTAATTATGATCAAATAAGTTTCCAGTTGATGTCCTAGAAAGTGCTGCAGATCTTCTTGTGGTTTTGCTTTGGTTTTGCTTGCTTGAAAGGTAAGATGCTCTTCCTAATGTTTGATTAAGGTTTTATGGTGTTAAGGTTGTGTTTTGAGTATGTTTTGTGATTAGAAATCATGCTAGTTGTTGTTGTCATACGAGGTGTTATAGCATGTTTAGAACCTGTTTTGATGCTATTCGGATGTATATTTTGGTGTTGGACTTGGTTGGTTTTGAGTAGAAATCCATAAAGTGCAGAAAATTGCATATAGTGCAGTTTTGGTCCAGTTTTGGCGCCCCTGCCCTTTTGGCGCCCCCCTGACCTGTTCAGAGAGTTCTGTGAATTCTTTGAAGCAGTTTTGGCGTGCCCCAAAGGCTTTTGCGCCCCCCAAACCTGAACAGAGAGTTTAGTGAAGTCTCTGAAGCAGTTTTGGCGCGCCCCGAAGCTTTTGCCGCCCCCTGACACCGTTTGAATGTTGTTTCTAGTGTTTTAAGCTATGAGATGAGTTTTGAATGTTGTTTCTTGATCTAATAAAATTATATGAACTTGAACAAGCCCTGATTAAGCTTCTGATGCGTTTAGTTACGGCACCGAATGTACTCTTCAAGGAAGTTGAAGTTCGGGACCGTCGGAAGAGTATGATTGGCTTGTGCTTTGATGAATTATAATTCATCAATGTCTGTGTATGTGCTAGGGCTTGTCCATGTCTAGGGGTCTAAGTAAGAGAGTAGTATATGTGAGGGAGCTTATTTGAAAACACTTAGGTGGCTAGTTAATAACTAATAACCTACATATTTGTGTAGTTAAAAGATTAAACATCATGTCATTCTTGGTAAGACACAGATTTATATCGGCGATGTGTGGCGGTCGGACTAAGTGAATAACTCTGCTGGCCTCGACTAGGCACCAGGAGTAGAGATTATCTCTGCTGGCCTCGAAGGAGCACTAGGAGTAGAAGACTTCACCGAACGTGTATGCATACCGGGGAGATCCCGGGGCTATCGGTGTAACCCATCATAGTCGGCAAGGATACCTTCGTGGTGGATTTTCATCATGCATTGTGCCCTTGAGTGCTGATGTAACTAAGATAAGGTAAGCTAGAAACAGTTAGTCACGATATGTTGATGAACATGAAGTGAACCCTAGAATCGAGTCGGTCTCATAAAGATACTTTAATAATAACTAATGACCCTTTCGTTGTAAGACTTAGTTATACATTAGCTTCTTACTCTTGCTATGTACGTTGTACTTACCTACATTGCATTTTGTTATGCTTTGTGGGGTGAGAAGATGAACATGTAGATCTTGAGCTCGATGAGGAGTTTGACGATGTTTGATGACGACAATGCCATGATGATGTTTTCTTTTCTTTGCTATCTATGATATACTAAACTATGTTGTACTTCTAATTTTCAAGACAAGTGTTGTACTATTATTTTCATGTTGTAAGACAAGTTTGTAAGTCATTTCTTTGAGATTTCGTATGTTGTAAGTTTCTTTTCGTTGTTGTAAGGATAACTTTCTATCTTTAGTCGGTTTGTATCTATTCTTAGTAGCATTTATGATGTTTGCCGAGTCTTTTTAACTTCCGTTTGCTAAACTCGATACGACGTAGTAGAGGCTTACGCGCGTATAATATTGAATTTATTTAATATTATACGTGTCGAACATTTCTTATGCGAATAAGGACTCGGTATCTGGAAACGGAGCGTTACATCCACTTACCATATTTCTAATTACGAAAGATTTCAAAACGATATATATATATATATATATATATGGTATATATATATATATATATATATATATATGGTGATGCATTTTCTGACACCACAAGATCTTATTTTTCCCAATTAATCAAAAAAATCATAGTCATAAGCACGTGTTTCTCTTGAGGAAATATAACAAATATGTCAACCGCTTTAAAAATAAATAAAAATAAAAATAAAAATGTCAACCAAGAAAAGTAAAACACGGTTATTTTACTAATAATCCAGTAATTACTCTTATCCACAAAAATCCAAATAGAGTATTTTTTTTTTTAACCGTACAAAATCGTAAAAAACGGAAGATTGATTAGCCTCCCACGGCTATAAATTGAGATAATCATCATAACTGTAAATCCCACATCTGATCATCCTCTCTCTTTTTCTTTTTTGCATTGTAATTATAAAAAGTACTGTCAAAGTCCAAAATGGAGTTTTCAAAAAACAAGTTGATTAGGGCTTTGCCGGTATTAGTATTGCTCTCCATTATTGTAAATAATGGCGTAATAAAAGTAGAAGCTTCTCATAAAGTGTATCTTCATCTTCAAAATGAAGAAGCTGTTAACATTCATCAACTGCACAGAACTGGATACCACTTTCAACCCCCTAAGCATTGGATCAACGGTTTGTTTCGTTAATATATTTTTGTATTTTCTTCCTTTCTTCTCTGGTTGGAAAAAAAAATATTTATATATATAAGTGAGATCCGTGTGTTCTTCATATATCCTTTTTATACACACAATTTATTACTGAGAGTATGATTACTTCACCATATATATATATGTATACACATTTTCTTCAACGAAAAAAATTTTACTTTGACCATTTAGATGTTTTTTCAGAAGAATAAACATTTAGATTTACATTTTAGTTTTCACAATTTATTACTCAGAGGTTTTATTACTTCGCCATACATAAACATTTTCTTCAAAAATAAATTGAGCATTTATAAATTTTTTTAGAATAATAAGAGAATAACGTTTTTAGTTTTCACAAACTGTCTTTATGTTTGAATTTATTTTTTTTGTGAATAATTAAAATGGATATATGTAACAATTAAACAAACGGTGCATTTTTTAATTTTTTTTTTTTTTTTTGGAAGGAACAAGTCAAACTTTTATCTTGTATATCCTAAAAAGTAGAAAAGAAAAGTGAAAAAGTCACACCATTTGGCTATTTTGGTGGATAGTAGTCATTTTTAAGATCAATAATATAAGGGTTTTTTTTTTTTTTTTTTTTTTTTTTTTGAGTGGAATGATATAAGGATATTCATTCGCCTAAAATCATTATTTTATTGATAGGATCTTGTATGATTTCGGTTACTTGATACATTTAGTTTTCTTATTCGCTTTTTTTTTTTTTTTTTTTTTTTTTGATTAAATGCATTTATCAATCTGGAAATTACGTTAGGGACACGTAGAGTATACAATTTATAATTTAGTTTGAGCTATTGTTAGATGCGTTACAGGAAGAAATTAAGTCTCATATATATTGCACATGTTAAATTGTAATTAACTTGTAAACCTAATGCTGATTTTGTGCTCATTATGTTTTGTGTATTTGTCATATAATGATGATCTGATGTATTATTATTGTCTTTGCATGATCACGTGGATCAAATAATTGATTGGAGCAGATCCGAATGGTACGTGGTTATTTCTCCATACAATTAATGTTGCAAAACATTTATTATAGGTCTTTTAACGACATGACATCATACCGTATTTACTAAGAAAATGATATGTTAATTGACTAAATCCATCCATATTTTTTTTCTTTTAACATCTTTCCACGATCAAAATTCAAAAAGGTGATTCTGGAATGAATCTCTAAAAATAATTGAGATTCTGCTTTAAAAAAATCGATTCAAGAATCAAAGTGAATATATTATAACTCGAAACTGCGATTTAATTGAGTGTTCAGTAAATTCGGTGTAGTGTTATAAAAAATACCAATATTTTCAGAGGAAAAATGACCAGTTTATTACCTTTGCTTTGTAAATGTTTGTTTGGTGTTTTGACTTTATGATGACTAATTACAGGCCCCATGTACTACAACGGAGTTTATCATCTATTCTATCAATACAATCCCAAGGGTGCTGTATGGGGTAACATTGTGTGGGCTCATTCAGTATCTAAAGACTTAATCAATTGGACCCCTCTGAAGCCCGCCATCTTTCCTTCAAAGCCTTTTGACAAATTTGGTTGTTGGTCTGGTTCTGCCACTATCCTTCCCGGTAACAAGCCCATTATCCTTTACACGGGAATCATAGACCAAAACAACACCCAAGTCCAAAACTATGCTATCCCCGCCAACTACTCTGATCCAAATCTTGAAGAATGGATCAAGCCTGATGACAACCCATTAGTTGTCCCAGAAATCGGTATTAACAAAACTGCTTTCCGTGACCCAACAACTGCTTGGATGGCTCAAGATGGACATTGGAGAATAGCCATTGGTGGCAGGAGGAAAAACAGAGGAGTTTCTTGGTTATATAGAAGCAGAGACTTCAAGAAATGGGTTAAAGCCAAGCATCCATTGCATTCAGTTGCCGGAACCGGTAATTGGGAATGCCCGGATTTTTATCCCGTCGCCAAGGAGGGACAAAACGGTCTAGACACTTCTGTGAATGGGCCTAATGTAAAGTATGTTCACAAAGTTAGTCTTGATGTAACTAGATTTGAGTACTACACTTTTGGGACATGGTCACATATAAAAGATAAGTACATTCCCGATGCATCATTGGTTGATGGATGGAAAGGTTTAAGGTATGATTATGGTAACTTTTATGCATCAAAATCATTCTTCGATCAAGGAAAAAACAGAAGGATTGTTTGGGGTTGGGCAAATGAATCCGACTCTGCTGAAGATGATAAGAAAAAGGGTTGGGCCGGAATCCAGTTGATTCCACGTAAAGTATGGCTTGATCTGAGCGGAAAGCAACTATTACAATCTCCAGTAGAAGAACTCAACAGTTTAAGAGGAGACCATGTCCAGCTTAAAAATCAGCCCATGGCTAAGGGTATATGGCACCAGATTTCTGGAATCACAACAGCTCAGGTTTGTATCATAAAATCTTTGTTATCTCAATATGAACATTTTAATTGATTAATATTTAATCATTTGTATTTGTTGAAATCTAATCGAATAATATCTTGTTGCATATAGGCTGATGTTGAAGTTGTATTCTCCTTCTCTTCATTGGACAATGCTGAAACCTTTGACCCAAGTTGGGCTACTATGGACTTTGAGAATGTGTGTGCATTAAAGGGGGGTTTGAGTGAAGGTGGTCTTGGACCATTTGGCCTAGCTACTCTTGCTTCTAAGGAACATGGGGAGTACACCCCTGTCTCCTTCACAATCTTTAAAGACTATAATGGAGGCCACAAAGTCTTGATGTGCTCTGATGCCAGACAGTAAGTATTATTTAAACTTATTATCTTAGTTTTTAGAATACTTGGAATGTTATATTTATGAGTAATTGATGCAGTATTGTAAGTTGATTTTTTTTCGGCACCTTTTTACAAACAGTGCATCTACAAGGAAAGAAGGACTATACACACCTTCATTCGGAGGATGGGTTGATGCGGACTTGAGCCAAAAGAAGATTTCACTTAGGAGTTTGATCGATAATTCAGTTGTTGAGAGTTTTGGCGCCGGAGGAAAGATTGCGATGACTTCAAGGGTTTATCCGGTCCATGCTATATATGATAAAGCAGAGCTATATGCATTCAACAATGGCACAGAGGTCGTGACCGTAGAGACTCTTGATGCCTGGAGCATGAAACGTCCAGTGATGAACTAATAAATTAAAGAGAAGTACTAGAGATTAAAAGGGAGAGGGAGAGAAGCGCTACTACGTTTTTTTGAATTGTTATTGTTGTTCAATTTTAGCATGAAATGATGTTGATCCATCTTGCACAGATTTGTCAATAAAATGGATATTTCCTTTTTGCAATCTTAGATTGATAATTTTTGTGTTACATGGGTTAGCTAGTGTTGCTTGAGAAATAATAAAAACAGTTCCTTTTTTTTTTTTTCCCTTTTGTTTTCTTATATTATGCAAATGAGATGATCACATTCGAAAATGCCAAACCATGCAAACATGTTGGATTTCTTGCACTTGATTAGGGGGTTAGATCAATTGAATGAATACAAGACAGATCCATTAACATGATGACAAACATCCTTTGCGAAAGAGGTAGGAGCATATATATATATATATATATATATATATATATATATATATATATATATATATATATATATATATATATATATATATATATAACTCTTACTCTCAAAGATTGGGGAATTTCTCTCATTCCATATATATTCCATAAACAATACAAAAATAACGTATTAGAAAGGCCCATTATATGAACTTGCAAGAAATGTCACGATCTTACAGTTGGAATGATCATCTTTAATCCAATTAAGCTCTAAAGTTTAAAATGTTATATATCCCTGCCAATCATGTAGAATATTCTGCAATAGTATCTACATCTACCACAAGTTCTCGCACAATGTTTAACATCTTAATTTCACAGACATGAGAGGAAGACATATATCTTATAAATCATTACCTTTTGAATCGCCATATTAAAAGATAATGATATGGAAAAGAAGGTAATTCAAAATGGTTTGAGGGCGGGAAGTCACATGTTTAAACCTCTCTACAAACATTATCTTCTGTCAAAAAAAGAAAAATGTTTAAAGTGTTGGGTCTCTCTACAAATTGTAATACACCCACACTTGATGGAATAGTAATTAATTCAACAATTACCAGGAAGATTGTTAGAGTTTAATTCCTTTTTAAAACCCCACACTCATATCCTGATCGAGATGAGACATTAACTACATTGGACATTATTTTTTATACGGATCAAATTGGCACTCATACCTTACAATTTCAAGAGCTTATGGAGTTTTGAGAGACAGGGAAGGGTTTGAGTTGGCATAGTTCCTGAATGGCCTTGGATATCAAAGTTTCTGCTTTGTTTTTAGTTGTTCCTTTCTTGTTTCATGCTTTTAGGTTAGACGTCGTTAGTATTCCTTTTAAAAGCAATTTGTAATCGTTTATGGACAAATTTAGTGGAATAGAATGTTGGTTTTTGTGTTTGGTTTGTTATCAGGTTCCCCAAGCTAAGTTGAGTTGATTCTTCCCGTTTTGTCGTTTTATGGATAAGTTGATCGAGTTAAGACCGATGTGTCATATTTGATTTTTAAATGATGTGTGCCCAATGGTTCGTCTTAAAAAATACTCGCATTTCGGAAACGAGTCGTTACAGTTTTAGATAAAATAAATACATTATTGCATTGTATTACTCATCGTCCTATTTTATTTGTCTCGTTTGATATTTTACACAGATAAAGAAAAGTGCATTTAATGCTTTGAATCTCATTAAATAATACAATATTTTACTCATATACTCCCTCCATCCCGTAATATAGGCCATTTTAGCTTTTTGGTTTTGCCTCATAATATAAGATCTTCTCACATTCCAATAAAATATTAAATGCATTGTTGTCATTTTCACATTAAACAATGCAATATTATAGGTCACTCTCTCAAAAAACAATACTATATTTTACCTTGAAATTTAAAAAATCAACTTATTCATTAATTTTCTTAAACTTTTATTGCGGGACGGAGGGAGTACCATATAAGTAGGTTGTGGAACATTTAATTCTACACACTTTTTATTGTAAATAACGTAAAGATGGAATGACATAAGAAATTTGACAATTAAAATAAAAATGTGGGACAAATCAAAAATAAACGTAGACAAATAAATGACGAGGGGAGTAAAAACAAGATATAAGTGATAGAACCACAACTAAAAGATGAGGTGTTTTGTGCAATTCAGTCAATTAATTAGTTGATCCGCTACCATATTTACATTTCAAAACGATATAATGGTGATGCATTTTCTTATACACAAAAAATTCCGAAAAAACAGAAAACTATTTTCTCAATAAACTAAAAATCATAGGTGATAAGCACGTTTTACATCGCAACGGCCATCATCTCTTGCAACGAACAGGTGGAAATACTTATGGAGGGAGGTGGTTTACGGCGTATGGATGTGGAGAAATAGGATAAAACATGGAATTGATGACAAAAGGCCACCGACGTTTGTGTTCCTTTCGAAGGCAGCTGAAAGAGCAAGGAATTTAAGACTAGTCTAGCAGATAGACTAGTTAGATGTTCAATGCTTTTACGCTAATTCTTGTTTACAAACATAATATTTTTGTGGCACTATTTGGCCTTCCATTTTTAAAGCAATTGTAATGGCTTCAAAATAGAAGCCATTTACAACAAAGTCTGTAATATTCCGATTTTCGGGAAAGGGCAGACGTGTCTTTTTGCGAAAACGAAATATTGGGTTCGGTTCCTTTTAATCGGAGTAAATTAATTTGGACGTTATATATATATATTTCGAGTGGTATATATATATATAGTAAGGAAATCTTTTTTTTTTATAACTAAGGGCAAATAAGGAAAACTAAGGTTTTATGGGAATGGGTATTTAAAGGAAAAATTAGACTGATGATCCCCATAACCTTTTTACAAAAAAAGAGCAGCCACGCTTTTCCTCTCTTCTGCGCATTCAAGGAGAGAGTTGAGGGTTGGGAGAGTTTCACCAATAATCAAAGCAACTCTTGGCGATTTTCGATCGTCAGACGAAAGATTTGGAACCGTTGTGAAGGAGCAAAGATTGGTTACCGTTTGGTTGGCAAAGCTGCAGGCTTTTGTTGAGGTTTTGATCAGTTTCTGCGGCTGCAAATAGGTAAGGAAACTATCTCTATGATCTCAAATGTCTTTTATAAGGTTTAGATGAAATTGTAGGGTGTTTTGATGCTAGATTGATGAGTTTATGGATTGGTCATTGACCATAAGTGCCATGATATGTTTAGACATGTTTTTCTGAGTTTTTGTGTGCTGTTCTTGCTGTGGTTCGGTTTGGAATCGTTTTGGAAATCGCATGATGAAGGGTTAGGGTTCTAGTCGAACCCAGGTGGACGAGCGTCTGGCCTCTTTGGACGGGCGTCTACTTGGGGCACATTTCGGACGAGCGTCTGGCCTTTCTGGACGGGCGTTTGAAGTGTTGTTTTACATTCAGGATTGAAACTATTTTAGGTGGACGGGCGTCTGGGTAAGGTGGACGGGCGTCCATTAAGGTTCAGACGGGCGTCTAGCTAGTTTTGTCCTTCTTCCTTTGTTGGGTGTTGTTCAGCCCTATAAGCATGATTTAACTTTATGAAACCTTTAAACATGGTATGTTAATCTTGGTATAAACTTGAACAAGCCTGAATTGAGCTTCGATTCGTTCAGTTAAAACACCGAATGTACTCTTAAAGGGAGTTGAAGTTCGGATCCGTCGGAAGAGCATGATAGGCTTGTGCTTTGATGAGTTAGTATTCATCAATGTCTGTGTAATTGTTAGGACTTGTCCGTGTCTAGTGGTCTAGGAAGAGAGTAGTTTGTGTGAGGGAGATTATTTGAAAGCACTTAGGTGGCTAGTTAATCACCCTAATAATCAACGTACTTGACTAGTAAAAGATTAAACAACATGTATCTCTTGGCTAGGCACCAGGCTAAATCGCGATGCATGTGCTACCTCTGAAGGTGGAGGAACTCTGTAGGTCAATGACCCTGAAGTGCGAAAGGACTCTCTTTGAGAGCGCCGCAAGCTATTGGAGTCTACCTTTTCTAGACTTCGTGGATATTGGTGTGATCCACTAATATGTTACAAAAGAGTGTTCCCGAGGTAGAAGAACTCCGTAGGTCATAATGACCCTAAGTACGGAGGGACCCTGCTGAATGGATGCGCGTAGTGCCCTTGAGTGCGGTTGTAACATAGATAAGCTAAGTAGGAACGTTTAGTCAATTTGTGTTGATGGACATGAAATGAACCCTAGGTTGAGTCGGTCTCACATAAACAACCAATTTAATTAAATATCTTTTCCTTATAAACTATAGTTGTTATCATAAACTTCTCTTTTTTATTAAGTCGTTGTACTTACCTCAAATGCATGTTTTCTTTGTTGTTTGGGGATGAGAAGGCGAATGCAGTTTTAGGAGGAGTTCGACGCACGGCGTTGACGGCGCTTCGTTGAAGACTTATCATTTTCAAGCATTACTTTTAGATTTGGATTACTTTTGAAAATTTTGAGGTAGACTTTTGGTCTTTCGAGACTTGTAGCACTTTCCTTTTTGGGATTTTTCAGACATTCTCAAATGTAATAAATTTACATTTCCGCTTTTAGATTTCCTTTTCTATTCTTAAACGTTTAGAAATTTTATACCCGAGTTTTTGCTTCCGTTTGCTTTAATTTGATTTAGTAGAGGCTAGAGGTCGTAAGCGACATTCTCGAACATGTGCGGGGTTCGAGTTCGGCTCGAAAGGTTCGAACTAAGGTTCGCTCGCTCGAATTCGAACCTTAGTTTTTCGGCTCGGGTTCGAAAGTTCGAACATGTTATGTTCGAACATGTTTTCGAACATGTTCGAACCTTTTATATATAGTTTTTTTTTTAAATATACAATAGTTCGAGCTTCGTGTTCGATCTGATTTAATTTATCAAATACCTAACGTCGCTCGAGTCGAAGGTTCGAATCGAACTCGAATCGAGCTTTTTCGAGCCGAATAAAGTGAATTTACTTTTATTTTATACGTCTTACGATAAAGTGAATTTACGTTTCATTTTATTTTATACGTGTGGATTCATTCCTGATAAGACTCTCGGTGTCATCTGGGCAGGGTGTTACAAAGTCAATTATTTTGGAAGACACAAATATTTTTGTTACGCGGTAATGACTCTAAAATATATTTGAAAAATCTTAATGCTATCTAGATGAGAATCCAAAAATAGATTTACATCTAGACTCATATTTTTATAATTTTTTTTAAATATATATCACTCATGTCTACCAATTTCTTCAGCTTTTTTTCTTACATTTATAAAATAGACTCTATAATTTAAAAAAGCCACTACAATTACTCTGAGGAATGAAATGAGATGATCACTTCGAGGCCAAAAAAATAAATTAAACACTGTTTTCTATAAGCGAAAATGCACGGTTAATGTGAAAAATAATCCACTAATCATTCTTATCCATTAAAATCCTAGTAGACTTTTTATTTTTTTAACCGTTCAAAATCGTAAAAAACGGAAGATAATTAGTCACTGACGTCTATAAATTGGGATAATATCCATAATTGTTAATCTCATCTGATTAGCCTCTCTCTTTTCTCTTTTTCATTTTTATTGTAATTATAAAATATAGTACTGCCAAAGTCCAATATGGAGTTTTTGAGGGCTTTGCCAGTATTAGTATTGCTCTCCATTATTGTAAATAATGGCGTAATAAAAGTAGAAGCCTCTCACAAAGTATATCTTCATCTTCAAAATGAAGAAGCTGTTAATATTCATCAACTGCACAGAACCGGATACCACTTTCAACCCCCTAAGCATTGGATCAACGGTTTGTTTTGTTACTTTTTTTTTTTTCCCTCGTTGAAATATTTACAAATATCATGCAAACCTAATGCAGATTATTATTTTTTTTGTAATCTTTGTTAATGATGATCTGATTTATTTACTATTTTCATGCATGATCGCGTGGATCCCAAAATTGACTGGAGCAGATCCGAATGGTACGTGGCTATTTCTCCATACAAATAATGTTGCATCACATTATTCACATATATCATAGGTCTTTTAATGACATAACACCATATTTAATTACTTGTGTCATCTATCAGGCTTTGTAATTTTGGTCACATCATTATCTCCCTGTGACACTTGGAAAATGATATGATAATCGACTAGATCCATATATATATATATATATTTTTAAACGATCTTTCCATGACCTAAAAGGTGATTTTGGAATTTGATCTGTCAAAAATTGAAAATTGATTCTCCTCGTTGAGATTTTCGTTTGGAATAGTTCATTCAAGAAACAAGTGGATTATCGATGAAATTGAGGTAGAGTGAATATCATTAAAATATTGTAACTCGAAATAAAAATATTCTTAAAAAGTAAGTGTTGAAAATGATCGATATTGTATGCTTCGAAACAATTTTCTAGTACAATCCGAAGTTTTCATTTCTGAAACACGTTTTATAAACAATTTTCTTATTAATTATGCTTTTCAAGATTTTAATATAAAAAACGAGGTGCCAAAGTAGGACGACATATCTACATAATTAAAAATGTGATGCCATCACAAGTTCTAAAAAGATCTTGAAAACAATGGTATGGTGCCATATATATAATTCGAATGTTACCTGTTGATCCCTTTTGCTCTTTGTTTTGTTTTAATTTTGTGATGACCAATTACAGGCCCAATGTACTACAATGGAGTTTATCATTTATTCTACCAATACAATCCCAAGGGTGCTGTTTGGGGTAACATTGTATGGGCACATTCAGTATCCAAAGACTTGATCAATTGGACCCCTTTAAAGCCCGCTATCTTTCCATCAAAGCCTTTTGATAAATACGGTTGTTGGTCCGGATCCGCCACCATCCTACCCGGCAACAAGCCCATTATACTTTATACCGGTATTATAGACCAAAACAACACCCAAGTCCAGAACTATGCCATCCCAGCCAACTATTCCGACCCAAATCTTGAAGAATGGATCAAGCCCAATGACAACCCATTAGTGGCCCCAGAAATGGGTATTAACAAAACCGCTTTCCGTGACCCAACAACCGCTTGGATGGCCCAAGATGGCCATTGGAGAATTGCCATTGGTGGCAGGAGGAAGAACAGGGGAGTTTCTTGGTTATATAGAAGCAGAGACTTCAAGAAATGGGTTAAAGCCAAACATCCATTACATTCAGTTGCTGGAACCGGTAACTGGGAATGCCCAGATTTCTATCCGATCGCCATGGAGGGAGAAAACGGTCTAGACACTTCTGTGAATGGACCTAATGTAAAGTATGTTCACAAAGTTAGTCTTGATGTAACTAGATATGAGTACTACACTCTTGGGACATGGTCACATGTAAAAGATAAGTACATTCCTGATGCCTCATTGGTCGATGGATGGAAAGGGTTGAGGTATGATTATGGTAACTTTTATGCTTCAAAATCATTCTTTGATCAAGGAAAGAACAGGAGGATTGTTTGGGGTTGGGCAAACGAATCTGACACCGCAGAAGATGATAAGAAAAAGGGTTGGGCCGGAATCCAATTAATTCCACGTAAAGTATGGCTTGACACAAGCGGTAAGCAACTATTACAATCTCCGGTAGAAGAACTCAACACTTTAAGAGGAGACCATGTACAGCTGAAAAACCAACCCATGGCTAAGGGTGTATGGCACCAGGTTTCTGGAATCACAGCAGCTCAGGTATGTATCATAAAATCTCTCATTTGGACATTTTAATTTATTAACTTTGAATCATTCGACCACCAAAAAAAACTTTGAATCATTCGTATTTGTTGAAATATGATAGATTGATATTTGTTGCATGTAGGCTGATGTTGAAGTTGTATTCTCTTTCTCGTCATTGGACAATGCTGAAACTTTTGACCCAAGTTGGGCTAAAATGGATTTTGAGAATGTTTGCGCAGTAAAAGGTGGTTTGAGTGAAGGCGGGCTTGGACCATTTGGTCTAGCTACCCTTGCATCCAGGGAACATGGGGAGTACACCCCTGTCTCATTCACAATCTTTAAACACAACGATGGAGGTTACAAAGTCCTCATGTGCTCTGATGCCAGACAGTAAGTATAAAAACTCATTATCTTCAAGTTTAGAGTACTTAAAATGTTATATTTATGAGTAATTGATGCAGTATTGTAAGTTGATTTTCTTTGGGACCTTTTTACAAACAGTGCGTCTACAAGGAAAGAAGGATTATACACACCTTCATTCGGAGGATGGGTTGATGCGGACTTGAGCCAAAAGAAGATTTCACTTAGGAGTTTGATTGATAATTCAGTTGTTGAGAGTTTCGGCGCCGGAGGAAAAATCGCAATGACTTCACGGGTTTATCCGGTCCATGCTATATATGATAAAGCAGAGCTATATGCATTCAACAATGGCACAGAGGTCGTGACCGTAGAGACTCTTGATGCCTGGAGCATGAAGCGTCCAGTGATGAACTAATAATTTAAAGAGAAGTACTAGAGATTAAAAGGGAGAGAGAGAGAGAAGTGCTACTACGTTTTCTGAATTGTTATTGTTGTTTTGTTTTAGCATTAAATGATGCCGATTCATCTTGCACAGATTTGTCAATAAAATAGATATTTCCTTTTTGTAAGCTTTGATTGATAATTTTTGTGTAACATGGGTTAGTGTTGCTTGAGAAATTAAAAAAAAGTTGTATTTCTTTTTTCACTATCAGAAATGATGCAAATTTGATAATGATGCAAATATGATAATCACATTTCTTATATTAAACATACTTTGTAATGGATAATGCAGAAATTATAGTTTTAGTATACAAGAAATTATATAACGAATCACTTCAACTTATAAACAAGGGCGGATTTAGTAAGGAGTAAAGGGGGTCCACGGACTCGTTAAAAATAAAAATACTCTACATTTTACCTATAGAAAATATTTCGGACCCCGTGAAAAAAATTATTTAGTGTGTTAAATATTAACGGACGCCGCTGAAAAAACATTCTGGCTCCGCCACTGCTTATAAATTGAGGTAATTTATTTAAAGATTAAAATTTAACATTGCCTTAAATAACATTGAGGTGAAGTCTGTCAAAACGACGTTGTTTGGACTGATTTGGTTTACCAAAAGAGACTTAATTAAGTGGTTTTGTTTGTTAGCTCATTCTCGAGGCTAAAAGAAAAACAAGTGTAAGATTATTACAAACTTGTAAAATATTGATATGACGCTTACAAACTTGCAATAACTAGAGCTAAACAAATAGGTGGACGTATGCATCAATTATTTTCTTCTAAATTAATATACAGATATAGAGTTTTCACTAAAAAACAGCCCATTAAAGATGTATCTATACCTAGCACCGTTAAGTAACATCCTCTTCTTTACATAATTGATGGCAAAAAATAAAAAACAAAACAGAAACAGAAAATACTATGAAGAAAGAAAAAGAGCAACACAATAAAGTTTAAAAATAGACATAGACATATATATTAACAATAATAAAAGATATTTTTCATTGATTTCATAGTCTGATACAAGTGTTGTTTTATAGTACTCCTAGTCTTGGAGAACAAGTAAAAGATAAAGCAAATAATATCTAAAAGAATTCAAATAATTAACTAAATATTTATTCCTCGATTATTTCCTCAATACATCCCCGCAATCCCACGGGAAGAGGTACGACGTGGAGATTGGTCTTGAGAGTTGAGAAGCCTGGTTGGCCAAGTGGTTTGGTGAGGGCATCGGCAATTTGATCCTTTGAGGAGACAAAGGAAACACGAAGTTGCTTTGAGGCAATGAGCTCACGAACATGATGAAAGTCCAACTCAATGTGCTTAGTGCGGGCGTGAAAGACCGGATTAGCCGCAAGATAAGTGGCACCAATGTTATCACACCACAAGATTGGATGAGAACCCAATGAGATTCACATTTCTCGTAAGAGTTGTGTGAGCCATTGGAGCTAGGCCACAGCATTCGAGAGAGATTTATATTCTGCCTCCGTGCTACTTTTAGCAACCGTAAGTTGTTGTTTGCAGCGCCAACTAATTAAGTGGGAGCCAAAGTAAACACAGTAAGCGCCGACAGAGCGACGGTCAACCGAGTCAGAAGCCCAATCGGTGTCTGAATATGCATGTAAGGTGGGGGCCAAAGTCCGAGTAAAGAAAAGGCCATCCGAGATTGTATGTTTGAGATAGCGGAGAATACGTTTGACTACGGCCCAATGAGAGTCCGTAGGAGAATGCATAAATTTACTCACCTTGTGAGCCGCAAACGCAATATTAGGACGAGTAAACTGCATGTATTGGAGACCACCGACAATGGTACGATATAAAGAGGGGTCGGAGAAGGCGGGACCATCATCACGAGTAAGCCTGCATTTGGCCGCCATAGGAGAGGTACAAGGCTTTGCCTTGTCCATACCAGAACGCTGCAATAACTGAAGAATTTATTTTCGCTGTGTAAGGTAGCTAGAGCCCATCAGAGGCGGGAAGCACTTCAATGCCGAGGAAATAAGATAGATTTCAGAGATCTTTGACCGGAAATTGTGAGCCCAAATATTTAATGACATGATCAACGAGGACAGAGGAAGAGCCCGTAATAATCACATCATCTACGTAAATCAACACGTATATGGATGCAGTGCCATGACGGTATATGTATAGAGAAGTATCGGCCTTAGAGGCCACAAAACCATAGGAGGAGAGAGCCGAGGTAAACCGGGAATACCACGCACGTGGGGCTTGACGGAGGCCATAAAGACTACGTTTAAGAGAGCATACATAGTCCGGATAATCAAGATGTTGGAACCCCTGCAGTTGCTGCATGAAAACCCTGTCAGTCAAAAAACCATGAAGAAAGGCGTTTTGGATATCCACCTGCTTAAGAGACCAATTGTTAGTGACAGCCAAAGAAAGTAAAAGACGAACAGTAGTGGGTTTAACCACCGGACTAAAGGTGTCATAAAAGTCAACAGCCTCAGTCTGGTGGAAGCCCTTAGCCACAAGACGCGCTTTTTAGCGCTCAACGCGTCCATCAGCATGCTGCTTTACACGATAAACCCATTTGTTTCCAATTATATTCATTCATGGAGAGTAAGGAACCAGTTTTCAAGTGTCATTTTGAACCAAAGCATTGATCTCGTCGCGCATGCATCTCGCCAAACTCTATGTTTAACAGCTTCGGTGTAAGAGTTGGGCTCGTGGGTCGTAGAGGATGCAAGGAGAGCTTTGGAGATAGGGTAGCGGACATAGTCTGGATGAAGGGATTTTGGCTTGAGTGAGTTGGTTTGGGAACGAGTGACCATATGGCGAGGTGGTGTGGGTTGCGAGGGCGGACTGAAGCTAGAGGAGGAGGACGTACTCGTTGGAGATAATGAGGGGCTATCTGCTGATGGTGGCGAAGGAGATGGAGCCGCAGGGTCGGGAGGGGGAGGTGGTCGGTGGAGTAGGTGGAATTGAGATTTGAGTGGGAAGGGGGACAGTAATATTTTCCTCAGTGAGCTGCAAAGAAGGAGGGCAGTAGGGAAAGGTATGTTCATCGAAGACCACGTGGAGGGAGATATAGACTTTACCGGTTTGAAGGTCAAGGCACTTGTAGCCGTGATGGGAAGGACTGTAGCCAAGGAAGATACAGGTTTTGGAGCAGAAGTCCATTTTGTGGTGATTATAAGGGCGTAGATAGGGCCAACACGCACAACCGAAGACACGAAGGAATGAGTAGTCAAGAGGGCGGTGATAGAGAAGTTCATAAGGGTATTTGTTGTGAAGGACACGGGTAGGAAGTCGATTGATGACATAGGTGGCCGAAAGGAAGGCATCTTCCCAGTAGGGTAAGGGAAGGTTAGATTGTGCAAGAAGAGAGAGACCGGTTTCAACAACGTGGCGACGACGACGTTCAACCGCCCCCATTTGTTCATGTGTGTGAAGGCAAGAGACACGATGCTCAATGCCGAGAGTGGTGAAGTATTTGGAAAGGCGGTGGAATTCACCCCCCCCACAATCGGTTTGTATAGCTTTAATTTTTCGACTAAACTGTCGTTCAACAAGGTTTTGAAAATTCATAAAATCATATTTAAGGCGAATAGGATACAACCAAATATATTGAGAATAATCATCCACAAAACTTATGTAATACCGAGAACCATAAATGGAGGGTTCCACACACGGGCCCCAAACATCAGAATACAATAAATCCAAAGGTGCGGAAGAAGTAAAATTTGTCACAGGTAACGGGTGGCGATGACTCTTAGCTAATTGACACGCAGCACAGACAGGGGCTAGCTGGTGATTTATTGGACATAGAAATATTTAAAATACGAAAACTTGAGCTAAAGTTTGCTGAGAGCAGTGAGCAAGATGGTTGTGCCATAGGGAGGTGGAGTCACGGCTGGAGAGGAGGGCATGAGCAGAGGGACGGTTGAACTGGCTGGAGAAGTGGTAAAGACCGTCCTTTAGGTAACCTCTATGATGGAGGCGGCCAGAGTAATCCTTCACAAGAAAATAAGAGTTATGAAACTCAAAGTAGACGTTGTTATCAGAGGCAAATTGTTGGACGGAAAGTAAATTTGTACGGAGGGAGGGGGAAACAAGAATATTAGAAAGTGAATAGGAACTAGATGGAGTAGTAATGCGGGAAGAACCGATATGCGATATGGGCAAACCTGTACCGTCGCTGATGTTAATGCGATCGGGGCCATCATATGGTTCAGACTGAAGATTGAGATTTTTGAAGTTGTTGGTCATGTGGTGCGTAGCACCGTGTCGGGAACCCATTCATGTGGAGGAGAAAAGGTAGGATACGGCTGGGCTTGGTAAGCTTGCGGAGCCGGCGGTCGAGGTGAGCGGGGAGGCGGCGGTGGTGTGTCATCATAACGATAATAGCAGGCCCGAGCTGAATGGCCATGACGGGAGCAAATTTGGCAAATTATGGGTCCGGATGCACCTGATTGGTTGAAATTATTTCTGCCTGAACCACGACCACGAGCAGAATTATTTCGGCCTCTTCCACTATTTTGACCTTGCTGATTATACCCATGGCCCCTATATGAGTTAGCCGTAGGTGGGCCGGAACTGAAATTTGCGGCTGGAGTTGGTGAAGAAGATGCAGCGGGCGGTGGAGCAACGGGTGAATGCTGCTGAATCCGGGATTCAGTGGAAAGCAGCAGCAAATAAGCCTCATCAAGAGATATGGAGTCACGCGCCGAGATCATCGTGACTAGAGCATCGTACTCGCCCAAGTCCGGAGATCAGGTAAGCTACAATGTCATCGGTCGATAAGGGATGCCCAGCTATAGCTAAATCATCGGTAATCTTTTTAATTGCCATATAGTATTCGGTGGTTGATTTTGTCCCCTTACGAGTAGAGGCGAGATGCGTTCGAATTTGCATAAGCTTGGCCCTAGATTGCGAGGCGGAGGATGTTTCAATGGCGGACCATATCTCCGCTGAGGTTGTTGCATGCGTGGTACACCTGCATTAGGACGTCGTCGGAGATGGACGACGTGATGCATGATACTAAGAATCAAAGCATCTTGTTGATCTCATGCTGTATATGCCGGGTTGGGGATTTCGGTGCCTTTATCATCAATGATTGTTGCAGCCGGCTGTTTGATGGTGCCATTAACATAGCCAAACACACCTTGACCACGGAGGTAAGGCAAGATCTGTGCACGCCATAAATGATAATTGGTGCGATTGAGTTTTGTGATGTTGATATGAGAGGAAGGGTGGAAGGAATGGAGATTGGTTAGCTTGGCCGGAGAAGAAGAGGGTTGGCCGCCGGAAGTTGCAGAGAGGGAGGAAGAGTGGTTTGTCATTGTAGCAGGCTAGGGATTTTTTTTTTATCAGACGGAGGGAAGGAGAGTTTGGGGAGATATACGGACGAGATCACTACCAGGCTCTGATACCATATTGTCAATAATAAAAGATATTTTTCATTGATTTCATAGTTCTGATACAAGTGTTGTTTTATAGTACTCCTAGTCGATCTTGGAGAACAAGTAAAAGATAAAGCAAATAATATCTAAAAGAATTCAAATAAATAACTAAATATTTATTCCTCGGTTATTTCCTCAATAATATACTGAAACAATGATAGATTTGATGTGGTATCATTAACGGCTCTTAAAAGTAAACAGTCATAAAATTAATAATCAAGAGCACAGGGAAGCTATCAATTAAATGACGAAAGGATTAAGAAGAAACAATGCAACGCTGTTATGCATTCATCACAAGGGTCCGTTTGGACCGACGACGTCAATACATTTGCCCTTGTTCTTATTTATATAGTGTCAGTAAAGTGACTTAAACTCTACATCTGGTGGAACCAATCTGAAAACTCAGCTGTGTGATGGACAGCTGAGAAGTGTATTCAATTATGTGCGTCAGTAGGGTGGAGTCTACTTAGGCTTCTGTCAGCAGGGTAACTATCAGCAGGGTGATAGTCTGCCGAAATCTTGGAATCTGGCGAGGTCCCACATCGATAATTACATTATGACAATATACAATGTCATTAAAAGGAGGACACGTGTAGGGGTATTTATGGTGCATCGACAAAGATTCCTTGCGGCTAGGGTTTAGGGATTTGTGCCTATAAATCTGATTGTTGTCTCATTGTCCGAGTGTGTTGAAATCTGTAAATTTCAGTGCATAATAAAATATCTCTTTTCTGCCCGTTGTTTTTTAGCTCTCCCACTGAGGGGTTTTCCACGTTAAATCTGTGTTCTTCTTGTTTCTGTTATCTCCTTTGATTGTTTATGTTTGATTGCTTCTGTTTCTATTTCTTGCATCTGAAGTTATCTCCATCCATTTTATAACAAGTGGTATCAGAGACAGGTTCTGGAGAAAACAATTTTTACGTACGATCAACTTCATCTTCACCAAGACCTTCAGCAAGGTGCTAGGATCTGTGATAAAGTTGTGATATTTAGCAAGAAAAGATGTCGGCGATGCGCGTAAAAATCGATAAATTTACTGAGGAAGGAAACAGTTTTGGTCTGTGGCAAATTAAGATCGTGCCTTTGTTGAAACAAAGAGGTTTGTGGAATCCTTTATCGACAAACCAAATACAAAAGCAGCAGATTATGCGATCTGGAAGAGAAAGCACATTCAACCATCATGTTGTGCTTATCTCGATGATGTTATCAACGAGGTTCTTTGAGGAAGACACCGCACCAAGTTGTGGAAAAAGCTTGAAAGCTTGTATATGACCAAGTCAGCGACCAACAAGTTGTTGTTGAAACAGAGGTTGTTCGGTTTGAAGATGCATGAAGGGAGTCCACTTGAGGTAACATATTGACCGGTGAACACAATATTACTTGATTTAAGGAATATTGATGTTAAAATTGAAGATGAAGATGCGACCATAATCCCGTTGGTGTCATTACCGGCATCATATGAAAACTTTGTGCGATCTTTCATAGTTGGGAAGGATCAGATGGCTTTAGAGGATGTGAGTCCGCCTTACATGCCATGGAGCTTAGACACAAGGTCTTTGAGACAGACAGTCAAATCTTTGGGCTAGTAGCTAGCGACAATAGTGGAAAAGGATATGGACGAGAAGAAGAAAAAAAGAAGTCGAGGTCCAAAGGTCCTAAGTCTACTTGATGTCTGTAATTATTGTAAGGAGCGGGGACATTGGAAGTCCAATTGTCCAAGGAAGAAGAAAGCAGCGAGGAAGGCAGTGCAGCACGTGGCCTTGGCTCTTGAGCAATCTGATGAGGATTTGGTTCTAGTTGCGGGGACTCTACACACCATAATGATGTGTGGATACTTGATTCTGGAGCATCTTATCATATTTGTCCAAGCAGTGGTTTTTCTACTTATGAGAAGATTGATGGTGGTCAAATCTATATGGCCAACACAAGGTTTGCAAAGTTGTGGGAATTGGCTCGATAAAGTTAAGGGCGAGAGGATGGTAAATTCAGCCTACACCAAGGATGTAAGACATGTTCCACAGATGACCAAGAATTTGGTATCTCTCGATCTCTTGAGCACAAAGGTTCAATTTCAAGGGTGAAGGTGGACAGCTGAATGTCTTCAAAGATTCAATTGTAGTCCTCAAAGGCATCAAGAGGGGAACCTTATATATATTACAAGGATCTACTGTATCTGGCACTGCTGATGTTGCATCCTCAACAGTTCACCGGTCTCAGCAGACTCAGCTGTGGCACATGAGACTTGGTCACATGGGTGAAAGGGGTATCTGAGTTCTTTCTTCAAAGAGTTTTCTTGGGGGATATAAGGTTAAGAATCTGGACTTTTGTGAACATTGTGTGTTTGGGAAATTGCATAGAAGTAAGTTCTCAACAGGGTTGCACAACACAAAGGCATCACTTGATTATATCCATTCAGATTGCCGGGGTCCATCAAAAGTTGAGTCATTGGGTGGTCACAGATATTTTGTGTCATTCATAGATGACTATTCAAGGATGACTTGGGTGGTGATGATGAAGAACAAAAGTGATGCATTCAGTAACTTCAAGAAGTGGAAGGCCCTAGTGGAGAATCAGTTAGGCAAGAAAATCAAGAAGCTTCGTACAGATAATGGTCTGGAATTATGCCGGACGGATTTTGATTCATTTTGTGCAGCTGAGGGTATTGCCGGACATCATCTTTGTAAGGAATACGCCTCAGAGAATGGTGTAGGCGAAAGGATGAATCAAACTCTCTTTGGAGAGGGCAAGATGTATGCTTTTTCAAGTTTGGTTTATCAAGGAGATTTTGGGCGAGAGGTGTTAAGACGACTTGCTACTTAATCAACAGGAGTTCTCACACGAGAATCAATCTCAAGACACCATTTGAGATGTGGTCGAGCAAGCCTGCGACGACTACTCGATTCTAAGGGTTTTTGGAAGTGCGACTTACTATCATGTTAGTGAAGGGAAGTTGGAGCCAAGAGCCAAGAAGGGAGTGTTTGTGGGGTATGGTGATAGAGTGAAAGGATATAGGATTTGGTCATCAAGCAGAGTCGAGTAATCCTCGGCAGGGACGTTGTGTTTGATGAAAATTCTATGTTAAACTCATCGGTGGGGAGGTCTCACGAGTGCAAACCGCCAGATCTTTGAATCGATAGTGTTGAAAGCAGGTGGAGCTTGGTGGAGTCTCTTGATATGCAACAATCGGTGGATCCAAATCAACACTATCTTGATCTGGATAATGAACGGTGGTGATCCAAGCCACCTCACGAGACCTCGGCGAGGCGTCATACAAACATTGATCAACAGAGAGTCTAGCTGCCAAAGAGCCTAGAAGATCTAATGTTGGGATACCTCCAGGAGATATGGATATGATGATTTGGCTGGATATGCGATTCTTTGAAGAAGTAGAGGTTCTTTGAACCTACTACTTACGAAAGCGATGACATGTCTGAAGCATCCCAGTGGCATGCTACCATGGGAGATGAAATGGAGTCATTGTTTAAGAATCGAGACTTGGGAATTGGTCATACAAATCCATTGACAAGGGAGTTGTGACTTGTAAATGGATTTTCAAGAAAAAAGGAAGGAATAACAAAGCGCGAGGGAGTCGGTATAAGGCACGTTTGGTTGCAAGAGGATTGATCAAAAGGAAAGGGTTGACTTTGATGAAATATTTTCACCATGGGTCGACACACTTCAATCGAGGTGTTACTAGCAATGGTGGCACAAAGCGAGATCTGGAACTTGAGCAATTAGATGTGAAAACCGCTTTTCAACATAGTGAGGTGGATAAGGAGATATACATGACACACGGCTGAGGTTTTCAAGTTCCTGGCAAAGAAAATTATGTTTGCAATTTGAAGAAATCATTGTATGGTTTGAAGCAAGCTCCAAAGCGCAAGTATAAAAGGTTTGATGAGTTTTATGCTTCAAAGACAGGTTCTGAATGAGAGTCTTTATGGTATTGTGTATACCACGATCTATTTGAAAGATGGATCATATATCTATCTTGTTACGTATATGGATGACATGTTGATTCTTTCTTTGCAAGAAAGTCGATGTTCAAAATCAAAGAACCTTCTTAGTCTTTGAATTTGAAATGAAGGATTTGGGTCTTTGCCAAGAAAATCTTGGGGATGGAGATCCGGAGAGATAGAAGTCGGAAGAAATTGTTCTAGTCTCAAAGCGAGGTTATGTCGAAAGATATTGGCCAAGTTTGGGATGTCTGCTTGCAAAACCAATAGATACTCTATGGCATCAAATGTTCATTTGTCTGCATTTATGCTTCACGATCACCAAGAGAAGGAGTATATGTCAAGAGTTCCCTATGCTAGTGCGGTTGGCGGTTTGATGTATGCCATGGTTTGCACTAGGCCCGATTTGGCTCAGTAGTCGAGTGTTGTCGGCGGGTTTATGGCTCAACACAGAAAGGAACACCGAAAAGTCATTGTTAAAGGATATTCATGTACACGAGAGAGTACAAATGATGTTGGTCTCATTTATGGAGGTGATACTAGTCTAGTCACAGGCTCTTGTGATCTCTTGATTATCACGGTGATGTTGACGATGGAAGATCAATGGCCCGGTTATGTGTTTACATTGGGAAATGCAAAGTGGTCACCGGAAAGCTACTCTTGAGCTCTGATGGCCTTATCAACTCTTGAAGCGAGAATACATGGCTCTTACTGAAGCAGCTAAGGAGGGTATCTGGTTGAAGGGGCTAGTCAGTGATTTGGGGTTGCATCAGGATCAGGCTGATATATATTGTGACAGTCTTAGTGCAATATGTTTGGCCAAGGATCAGGTTCATCATGAGAGAACCAAGCATATTGATGTCAGGTATCATTTCTTGAGGAATGAGAAGAGGGTTGTAGTGAAGAAGATCAGCACCAAGGATAATCCTGCTGATATGTTCACTAAACCAGTTCAGCAGAGTAAGTTTCAGCTTTGCCTGGACTTACTAAATATTCAAAGCTTATAATCTGTTTTTGGAAACTCTACTGAGGGCAGATCAGTGGAGTGGATGCTGTGGAGATAGTCTGGTACAAGTACATCTGGCATTGACGAATGCATCTGGTACAAGTACATCTGGTTATGCAATCTGTTTGACTCTAGTGAGAGTTGAAGTCAAGGTGGAGATTTGTCAGTAAAGTGACTTAAACTCTACATCTGGTGGAACCAATCTAAAGACTCAGCTGTGTGATGGACAGCTGAGAAGTGTATTCAATTTTGTGCGTCAGTAGGGTGGAGTCTACTGAGGCTTCTGTCAGCAGGGTAACTATCAGCAGGGTGATAGTCTGCTGAAATCTTGAATCTGACAGAGGTCCCACATCGATAATTACATTATGTGACAACTATACGATGTCATTAAAAGGAGGACACGTGTAGGGGTATTTATGGTGCATCGACAAAGATTCCTTGCGGCTAGGGTTTGGGATTTGTGCCTATAAATCTGATTGTTATCTCATTGTCCGAGTGTGTTGAAATCAGTAAATTTCAATTGCATAATAAAATATCTCTTTTACGCCCGTGGTTTTTACCTCTCCCACTGAGGGGTTTTCCACGTTAAATCTGTGTTCTTCTTGTTTATGTTATCTCCTTTGATTGTTTATGTTTGATTGCTTCTGTTTCTGTTTCTGCAATCTGAAGTTATCTCCATCCGTTTTATAACATATAGTGAATAAAACCAGTTAGGATGTTGGTTGGATTGTATCGGGTTTTGTTGTATACTTTGAGAAGAATGTAAGACAAAGAAAATTTAATCGTCTGGGTATGTTGTCTTCTTTGTCACGAAAAGTTTTACGTACGGACGAATATTTTTCTTCATGCTGCCAGTCACCTAGCTATGCATGATCGGGAAAGGTATCTTACATGACGAAATTTGTATTTTGTCCCGATAACGTTTAGCGACAAAACAAGGATTAAATCACAAGAACCTTTAAATGAAACATGAATGAGAGAGAAAAGTTGATGACCAATAGCTAGGTAGACTGAAACAATTAAGAAAACATGCACCAAAACAAACTCCTAAACAAAGAGTTCGTTGCTTCGAAATTGGTATGCAACTGATCAGACTAAAGGAACAAAAAAAGAAAAAAAAAACAGGATATACAAATCACTCAAAAAACACCTCTCACTAAAACAGAATTAATATACAGACAAAACATAAGTAAACGAACGTTAAATTCTTCCGAATGCAGCTAATATCTTTTCCACCTTTTCCTCGAGCCTATTTTGGTTCTCCAACGTGAATAAATAAATAATATGGAATTTTGATCTTCAATTTTCGCATTTTGCTCTATATATGATTGTTTGTTGCTGTGTTTCAATCTGCTGCTGTTGCCTTTCAAGCCAGGATTGTTGTTCTTGAAGCTGTTCACGGGCTGTCCTCAAAGCATCTGAATTGTGTCCACGGATATGATTTGATTTGTTGATTGAGGAGGCAAAACCCCATAACCCATGCCCTTTGAGTAGCATGTCCTTTTTTCCAAAGTTTCAGATAAAATTAATTTCCTCCTCTATAACCTGTTCTCCGGCTAGCTTCTATTCGCAGCAGCGTTTTTCTGTTTTCCATTTCCTCCTATAATAATTTGAATGACAGAGTTAAAGTGCAAGATGTTGATATACATGCAACACATACTAAGAGGCTAAATTACAATTTTGGTTCTCTAACTAGACACGTTATTCGATTTTGGTCCTGCTTTTTCTCCGGCGACAATTTTAGTCCTGTAAGTGGTCTTTTTTTTGCAAAAATAGTCCTGAACACCGGAAAGACCACTTACAGGACTAAAATTGGTCTTTTCCGGCTACAATTTTAGTCTTGTAAGTGGTCTTTCCGGCGTTCAGGACTATTTTTGCAAAAAAAAAGACCACTTACAGGACTAAAATTGTCGCCGGAGAAAAAGCAGGACCAAAATCGAAAAACGTGTTTAGTTAGAGGACCAAAATTGTAATTTAGCCTCAAATATAGTGTTATCACAGAGTAACACAGAGAAGAAAAAATTAAGAGACAATCAACAAAATGCACCCCATGCTTCTGCAGAAATTGCAAGATAAAAAGATCTGATACAGTACGTGAGTCAAGGTAGGTTTACAGGTAAAGATCAATTAGATATTAACTCCAAATAAAAACGGGTAGTTAACAAAGTACAACGAAGGAAGTTATTGGTTACCTAATCATTAAAGGTTCATAGGCGCAATAGTCAGAACATCTGTTCCAACTCCCTTCGAGCGCAAATTCGCCAAATATACCTGTACAAAAATATGTTCAACCCTTGTTTTCTACCTTGAAGTGCCAGCATCACCAATGTCAAAAGAACACACATTTACTATATTATATGCTTCGATGCTGATGATGCTAGGATAATCAAAGTGGCGGCAACGGTTGTTTAGTAAGGATATCTGGTTGTTTATGTATGATTTCACCGGTGAGATGCAGTGGTGCTTTCGAGTGAGTGGTGGTCGGACTTAAGCAATAAGATGAGAGCTAGATAGTCGACAAATTGGCAGTATGTTGTCTGCTTTTTATATTACTCGATCCCTTTAAGGTTACAATGAGCCCTCGTATATATAGGCAAGCTACTAAGTATGATTAATCTAATGACGACAAGACATAATAAAGTGTGATGTGACACTAGATAAACTAGACAAATTGTTAGGTTGGTCTAATGATGGGCGGACCCAACATGCGGCCCCATGGCTGAGTCTTTGTCTTGTGATCGCCATATAGTAGCGTGTTTGCCGTAGATGGGCTTCGTAACATGATGAGATAGATGATCGTGACTCATAATTGCTTCTAGTGGTGCCGATGAGATGGCGGCTTGAAGGCTTATTGGCGAGCCCTCGGTCTCTGTTCGGCCTAGAGCAGGCGAACTCGTCGGACTTGGAGCATTATCCAATGTTTAGGCCGTCGGAATGACCCAATTGTGGATCCGCGAACCCTTTTACGGAACAAATGCAAGGTGGGGAGTAAAGATGTTAGCGGATTGATAACCTTGTATTGAGATGACATGCATTTGGGCGAATAGCCTACTAGCACTGCCTGAATGCCGAGTTACTAGTCGGTCTTAATGGCCATTCTCTAAAGCGGATGGTCTTATGGCGCCGCGCTATGAAGCAGACGGTCTCATTCGCCACACTATCAAGCGGATGGTCTTATGGCGCCGCGCTCAGAAGCAGACGGTCTTATGACGCCGCGCTATGAAACAGACGGTCTTATGGCGCCATGCTATGAAGCGGATGGTCTTATGACGCCGCGCTATGAGATGCCTTCCCTTAGAAATGCCCTATAAGTAAACAGAAAGGTAGTCAGCAATAAATCACAACCAAAGGCTGTAGCTACTCCCATTTTAAATTTGATTTAAACAATGCACTGTTAGCAAAATTATGATATGAAAACGAGTTCAATTAGACTTAAGAAAATGAAGCAGAGCCGGGACACCAACATAATGATACAAGCCAAATGAGTCAACTTTGTAAGAGAGACATCAAATAATCTCACCATGCATTAGAATATTCCAAAATGCAAGGTGTCTTGAAACAGGCATACTGTGATTTTATTTTGTTTTTATTTTTTATTTTTGAAAAGCCACATTTATTATTAGAAAAGAGTTTAGCCGGGAGCTAAACAAAATCCAAAGAACAGAACAGATTACATCAAAATAACTATAACAACCAAACCTAAAAGCTCACCGAACAAGAGACGTGCACAATATATAAAACTAGGAAAAGAAGCACATGCAAGCCCCTATAGAACACCTAGCTAGAGCTATCAATTCGAAGAACATTGAACGGGTAAGATCTCCAACTCTCCCAAGGTACACCTTAACCTCCTTTCCTGCCCAGAATCCACAGAAAAGAAAGAACCATAATAAGCGTCACTTCCCCAAAAATCCATCATTTCACTAGTTTCAGTGCAACTACTTCACATGAATCCTTGATTTGAAAATGTAAGATCAGTTTCGAGGCATTACTTAATTTGGTCAGTAAAGAGGTAGTAATTGGAGGAATCGAATCTAGATCTTAAAAAAACTTGACCTAGGTCTAAAAAATGAGCGGCAAATTATGATGCTAATTAAATATCACGATAAGAACATTTCAAAAGTAAAGATTAAAAATAAAAAAAAACAGCTAGTCCGCATCAAGGAATATCAATAATCCTGCAATTTATGTACGAAAACAAGTAAATCAGTTCGAAATTGAATGGTCGTGTCATGATATTACCTTTTATAATAATTTTTATATGTATTTTCGATTTTATGTATTTGGCGGTTTATGATGTCACTAACTGAAAAGTGACGTCAATTGAAGTCGTTAATATATAAGGGTGTAAAAGCGGGTGTCATTGGTTTCACGTGTTGAATGTAATAGTCGATCTTCTCCTCATCAATAAAACTTGTTCTCCTTCGTCCCTAGTTTCTTCTCCTCCCAATTTGTGCAATTTATTTATAATTTACCATTCAATTCGTGACAGGTTGACAGAAGAATTCGCACCTTCTCTCAGTTTGCCTGATGTACATGCAGATGACAATAGCTGAAGGATCGTCGAATCGATCAAAGAACAAGATCGATTGGGGAATGATCGAAAAAGAAGATCGATGGGAAATACAGAGCTTCGGTGGGTGATGTAGGGTATTTCACGTGGTGACTAATGAAACTTTGCAAAATATATTTGGTATTCCGACCTTCTCCTCACGACTTTTTTTTTTTTTAAATTAATTTTTTTTTTTTTAACTTCTCGAGCAACTTATTTTACTTGTCTCTAAAAATTTGTCATAAAAATATCAATATTTTGTAATCTCTCCGCTTTTTTTTTCTAACGGTCACTTCTCAGAATTTACTTTTTTTATTTATATGTCATTTTATATTTTCAATAACATTTATTTTTTTTTCACCTTTAGACTTCATTTTAATAACTCAAATTTTGATACAATTTTTCATGCATAAGAAGTGAAGGATAATTTTTTTATTTTACCTTTTTTTCAGACAACAGATAAAAAAACGGAGGGAGTAGTACTTTCTTACCGAATGAGTTGACGGTCATTCCTTACAATTTCAAGAGCTTAAGGTATTGGAAGGCTGAGAAAGATCTGAGTTGGCACAGTCCCTGAGTGGCTTTGGATATCGAAGTTTCTGCTTTGTTTTTAGTTGTTAGGTTCCTTCCTTGTTTCATGCTTTTAGGATAGTCGTTATATATTATAACTTTTAAGAGCATGTTGTAACCGTTTTTGGACAAGTTTTGTTGGTTTTTGTGTTTGGTCTATTATCAGGTTCCTCGAGCTAAGTTGAGATAAATCTTCTCCTTTTGTCGTTTTATGGATAAGTTGAGTTAAGACTGACGTGTTATATTTGATTTTTGAATATGATGTACGTGTGCCGAAAGGTTTGTCTTCCAAAAATACTTATATTTCGGAAACGGATCGTAACAGTTTTAGATAAAACAAATGCATTACTGCAATATATTATACAACAAGGGTATATATATATATATACACTAGAGTAATCACTATCGAATACGAAATACTTTTTTCCATAAAATATCATAAACACAGGGATTACAAAACCGCATACAGGTGCATAATACTTGCAACACGTACACACTCTACCTTCCTTATTTAACCCTAATCTTTCAATATCATATAACTAATTAATTGTTCCTTTCAATTTGACGGCTAATAAAAAAAATGATAATTGTAAAGATTCAAAATTGTACAAAACAAAAAATGAGTAGCAGGTTGATGGAGTGTTTGGTGAAATTTGGTCTATTAATTAATTGATCCGACCCCTCAAAAAAAATTTAATTGATCCGTTTACAATATTTACTTTTCCAAACAATATAAGGTGATGCATTTTCTTATCCACAATAAATTATTTTCCGTTCTTCACAAAAAAAACAAATTATTGTTTTCTCAAATAAACTAAAAATCATAGTGATAAGCACGTTTTTATTCTTCAGGAAATACTAGAATTTAAACATGGTTTTCTATAAGAGATAATGCACGGTTAATGTCAAAACTAATCCACTTATCATTCTTATCCATTAATGTTAAAAAAAAAAAATCATTCTTATCCATTAAAATGCTAGGGTTTTGCCAGTTCAAAATCGTAAAAAACGGAAGATTAATTAGTCACTCACGCCTATAAATTGGGATAATATCCATAATTCTTAATCTCAAATCTGATATCCACTCTTTAGTCTTTTCTCTTTTTCATCATTACTGTAATTACTGCCAAAGTCCAATATGGAGTTTTTTAGGGTTTTGCCAGTATTAGTATTGCTTTCCATTATTTACAATAATGGCGTAATAAAAGTAGAAGCCTTCCACAAAGTATATCTTCATCTTCAAAATCAAGAAGCTGTTAATATTCATCAACTCTACAGAACCGGATACCACTTTCAACCCCCTAAGAATTGGATCAACGGTTTGTTTTGTTATTTATTTTGTGTTTATTTTTCTCGTTGAAGTATTTACAATATTGGAATTCAACTTATAACCAGATTTGAATCACCATTATTTCTCCAATAAAATAAATTAATTCTTCTTGTTGTTCTTAAATAGAAACACAAAAATGTATGGATATTAATTCCCATAAATCTTGGATCCTAAAAAGTAGAGTGGAAAATAGAAGGGGAAATGTCACCATTTGGCTGCAGCAAAGGGCAGCTGCACCTTAGGGCTGCATTGGCCATTGGACCAGCTAAAAAATAATATTGCACTAGTATTGTTTACTTTACCTACAAAATTTAATACTTATTTTGTGAATGTATTTTTACACAACAAGATATCTTCATACATATTTTTATTTTCCAATTTTATCCTTCAAATTTTCGCACATATTTATTTTGGCTCAAATTTAAACAGAATGTTGAATTTTTTTCTACCTAATTTGGGTCAAAATGTTTTCTTATCGGTATTGGGTGTAAAAAACAGATAAGTAATATTCTGAATTATATTGGATCAGAATAGTGTGTATCAATAATATTCCGACTTATATTGGATCAGAATAGTGTGTTAAACGAATTTTTTTCTTTTGATGAATCTTTTTTTTGTCGAGGAGGAGGAAACCATATTTAATACCTACAAAATGTGATAAATTTCGAACACATATTCTCAAATTCTGCCAGGCGCCCCTATTTGTTTGATTGTTTTAGTGGGTAGTTTTTATTCAACATGATATATGGATATTAATTCCCGTGGAATATTTGTATTATTATTGCTCAGATCTCGTATTATTTAGGCTATTTGATACATTTCCTTTATGTATTAGCTTTCATTGCGTTCTTAATTTTGATTATATGCAATTATTTAATCCAGACATTACGTAAAGTCACACTATACAATTTTATAATTCAGTTGGAGATATTATTATGTGCATTACCCAAAGAAATTAAATCACATATATATTTCACACGTTAAATTGTATTTTACTGGCAAACCTAATGCTGATTATATATGTATTGTATATCTGTCATAATGATGATCTAATTTATTTACTATTTTCATGCATGATCGCGTGGATCGGATAATTGACCGGAGCAGATCCGAATGGTACGTGGTTATTTCTCCATACGATTATTGTTATTGCTGCATCACATGTGTCATGCTTTAATTTTGGTCACACCATAATTATTTGCCTGTGGCACTTGGAAAATGATATGATAATCCACTAAATCCATATTGTTTTCTTTTATGATCTTTCCATGACCAAAAAGGTGATTTCTGTATCGATTTATCAAAAACTGATTCTTCTCAATGAGATTTTGCTTTTGAATAGTCGATTCAAAAATCCAGTCGATTATCAATGAAATTGTGGTATAGTGAATATAATTATAAAAAAAATTGTAACTCGAAAAGAAAAAAAAAAAATCTTCAAAAGTAATGTGTTGACAATGATTTTGTATGCTCCGAAGCAAATTTCTAGTACAAACCGATGTTTTCATTTCAGAAACACGTTTTATAAATGTTTACTACTATTAAATCTAAACATACCTCCGCCCTTGCGTGGTATGGTGCCACATAATTCGAGTGTAACCTATTGATTACTACTATTGCTTTATAAATGTTTGTTTTCGTTTTGTTTTAAATATGTGATGACCAATTACAGGCCCAATGTACTACAATGGAGTTTACCATTTATTCTACCAATACAATCCCAAGGGTGCTGTTTGGGGTAACATTGTATGGGCTCATTCTGTATCCAAGGATTTAATCAATTGGACCCCTCTTAAGCCTGCCATTTTCCCATCAAAGCCTTTTGACAAATACGGTTGTTGGTCTGGATCTGCCACTATCCTACCCGGTAACAAGCCCATTATCCTTTACACTGGTGCCATAGACCAAAACAACACTCAGGTCCAAAACTACGCCATCCCAGCGAATTATTCCGACGCAAATCTTGAAGAATGGATCAAGCCCAATGACAACCCATTAGTGACCCCAGGAATCGGTATTAACAAAACTGCTTTCCGTGACCCAACAACCGCTTGGATGGCCCAAGATGGCCATTGGAGAATTGCCATTGGTGGCAGAAGGAAGGACAGAGGAGTTTCTTGGTTATATAAAGCGAGACTTCAAGAAATGGGTTAAAGCCAAGCATCCATTACATTCGATTGCGGAACCGGTGGTAGGAATGCCTGTGATTTTTATCCGGTCGCCAGGAGGGACAAAATGGTCTAGACATACGTGAATGGACTAATGTAAAGTATGTTCACAAAGTTAGTCTTGAAAAAACTGGCTATGAGTACTACACTATTGGGACATGGTCACATGTAAAAGATAAGTACATTCCTGATGCCTCATTGGTTGATGGATGGAAAGGGTTGAGGTATGATTATGGCAACTTTTATGCATCAAAATCATTCTTTGATCATGCAAAGAAGAGGAGGATTGTTTGGGGTTGGGCAAATGAATCCGACACCGCAGAAGATGATAAGAAAAAGGGTTGGGCCGGAATCCAATTAATTCCACGTAAAGTATGGCTTGATCCAAGCGGTAAGCAACTATTACAATCTCCAGTAGAAGAGCTCAACACTTTAAGAGGAGACCATGTACAGCTGAAAAACCAGCCCATGGCTAAGGTGTCTGCACCAGATTCTTTGGAATCACAATGACTTCGGTATGTGTCATAAAATCTCTCATTTGGATGTTTTAATTAGTCAACTTTAAATCATCCATGTTTATTGAAATCTAATTGAATGATATTTTGTTGCATGTAGGGTGATGTTGAAGTTGTATTCTCTTTCTCTTCATTGGACAATGCTGAAACTTTTGACCCAAGTTGGGCTAATATGGATTTTCAGAATGTTTGCGCAATAAAAGGTGGTTTGAGTGAAGGTGGGCTTGGACCATTTGGTCTAGCTACCCTTGCATCCAAGGAATATGGGGAGTACACCCCTGTCTCCTTCACAATCTTTAAAGACAATAATGGAGGTTACAAAGTCCTCATGTGCTCTGATGCCAGACAGTAAGTATAATTAAAACACATTATCTTTGAGTTTAGAGGTCCCAAAATGTTATATTTATGAGTAATTGATGATGTATTGTAAGTTGATTTTTTTGGGATCTTTTTACAAACAGTGCATCTACAAGAAAGGAAGGACTATACACACCTTCATTCGGAGGATGGGTTGATGCGGACTTGAGCCAAAAGAAGATTTCACTTAGGAGTTTGATTGATAATTCAGTTGTTGAGAGTTTCGGCGCCGGAGGAAAGATCGCGATGACTTCAAGGGTTTATCCGGTCCATGCTATATATGATAAAACAGAGCTATATGCATTCAATAATGGCACAGAGGTCATAACCGTAGAGACTCTTGATGCCTGGAGCATGAAGCATCCGATAATGAACTAATAATTTAAAGAGAAGCATCTACTTAGAGATTAAAAGAAGTACTTGTAGAGATTAAAAGGATAGAGAGAGAGAAGTGCTACTACGTTTTTGAATTGTTATTGCTTGTTATATTTTAGCATTAAATGATACCGATCCATCTTGCATAGATTTGTCAATAAAATGGATATTTCCTTTTGTAATCTTAGATTGATAATTTGTGTTAGATGTGTTGTTGTTGCTTGAGAAATAATAAAAAATTCTATTCTTTTTCATCTCTTATATTATGCAAAATTAAATAAATCAAGTTCGGAAATGACAAACCATATAAACATAACGTTGTAATGGATAATGCAAAAAATTATAGTTTTAAACGAACAAGGAATCATATAACGAATCACGAAAACTTATAAAGCGAAGCAATTTATATAAAGATTTGAATTTAACATAGCCTTAAATGACTTTGAGATGAAAGTATAACAAAACGATATTGTTTGGATTGATTCGGTTTAATAAAACGGACTTCGTTAAGTTTATTAGCTCATTCTCGAGCCTAAAAGAAAAATAGGTTTTTGAAAGTTTACAATAACACATTCATTACGATTTGAGTTCACCTTCACCACCGTAGAACTCAACAATTACAACAACTTGTTCCTCTGTAACACCCAGGACCAGTGCAGTAGCTTAAATAGTCATAAATGGTCCGGTCAATCGCTTTAGATCGCCCGTCCTCGCTTGGTGCAAAAGTGGCTAACTGAGTTGACAAGACCTTTATGTCTAACACTTATACAAAAAGGCTGGCGATTTTACTTTACCAATGTGGGATTTACATTCTCCCCTTTATAAGGATCATGGATTCGCCAGACGGCCAAGATTTGTCACGATTCGTCCCTACCATAGGATTCTAGAGGTGCCCCACCGCTTCTAACAGATGTGTGGCACTTAGTTCCGTATGATAGTCGGCTCAATACCATTCAGAACGCCTGCACCCGGCCTGGTAGCGCTAAATAGTCATAAATGGTCCGGTCAATCTGCTTGGGCCGCCGTCCTCGCTTGGTCTAAAGGGCTAATCCGAGTTGACAAGACCTTTATGTCTCACACTTATATGGGGGTGAGCAGGACTTTACTTTACTGATGTGGGATTTTACATCAACACTATACTTTGATTACGCCGCCTTCGAAAGGAACATCCGCTCGAACAATTCCGTCGCCGTCTACCAAAACAACGGAAATGTTTCAAAAGGTAGGCATACTACGTACAAAAAGTTCACGACCATCCTTATCTCTAAAGATGGGATGCCCTAACCATCCAACTCGCTATTCCATCCCCGCTTATCCATCGAGCCCCATACAAATTTACACACTTGTAAAAGTATTCATATGACACATATAAAATCATTGATTGATTTGAATACGGTTTCTCAAATCAAACAAGAATTGTATATACCATTCTTTAATATCAACCGCTAGTGAATGAACCTCTATTATCAAAGTAGAAACGCCGAAAATCCAAGGAGTCGCTTTTTAATTATTTAGCACTTCAAATATTTAGCTCAGAGAAGGAAAATTCTTAGGTGGTAACTTTATATTTGTAAAGTTATTACATGGGTGAATCAACATACGGTTTCAATCCAAAATGTAATTGTGTTACAAATCCATTATACTAATTGTGTTTCAAATCCATTGTTCGGGATATACCATTGCTTTAGATTATCAAGAATTTAGCAATAATGAATTCCCGAAGGCATCACCTTCGACCCTCTCCTTTTGGAAAAAAATTACGGAAACAAAATGTTGCACCTCGGTACGACACTTTCTTTGGCACGCAAAGACATAACTGCTTGTTTACCTACCGGTGATAATTTGCAAAAGCGGGTTGTTCCAATGGCATTTGCAATGTGTGCGGGCAGAATAAAACTATTGGCCATTGCCTACTTGATTGTTCAATAGCGCGTAAGGTGTGGAGCTTAGAACCTTTTAGCAAAGCTCACTGGGAAAGCATCTTTGCAATCTTTTGTTTGATGTACTCGATTTAATCTTGCACATGGACGATGACTTCGCTCGGGGTAAGATTCTTTCTCTTTTGGCATGTTTGGAAGGCCCGGTGCTCATAGATTTTCGAAAAGAAAGCGGTGTATGTGCCTTCCCTTTTTAAAGAGGCTGGATTTGGTTGTCTTGAATTTTTATCAACTGTTAATACCCCCAAAATGATAATCAATCCTCACGTAATTGGCCAATAAAGTGGAACACCCCCCAACAAAGATATATCAAATGTAATGTTGATGTTTGTCTAAAAACGACCCACTCTCGAGTTGGCGACATTTTGAAAAATGAAAATGGGGTAATTCTTATTACTTTCTCTTTTCACATAGGCACAAATATTTCGGTGTTGGAAGCGAAGCGCTTGAGTCTTTCATGGGTTGTCATTTGCGATATCTTATGGCTACTATCGACCTATTTTGGAGGCGGACTCTCTAGCAACAATTCAAAAACTCCAATCTAACGAAGAAGACTTATTTGATGTTGGACAACTGGTAACGAGTTGTAGGAACTTATTGAACATTTTGAACTCAGCTTCTTTTCTCTTTTATCAAACGCACGGGGAATCTCTGCTTGACTTTTTAAATAGGCATGGTCTTTTTTTGTATTGGTAATGTTGTTGAATGGGGCACCTCCCCGTTGAATGTCTTACATGCTTGCACTTTGGATAGTGCCGAATAAAAATGTTTTTTCCACTCAAAAAAAAAAAAAATCCATTGTACTAATATACAATTAGAGTACGTAAATGAATCCAAGTATTCGATTCGATCCGAGTATTCGGCCCGAAAAAGCTCGATTCGGGCTCGTTTCGCTGGTTCGAACTTCGAGCGAACCTTACAAATTAGATATTCGGTGGTCGAGCCGAACATGTTCGAACATGTTCGGCTCCGGATATCATAAATTCATATACGATTCGAAATGAACATGTTTTTTAAAACCGAGCCGAACATGTTTCTCGATTTTTTTGAAACCCGAGTTGAGCCGAACATGTTCGAAAGGTTCGACATGTTCGAGCCGAACCGAGCCGAGCTTTTTCCCCAAATACCAGACCGAACCCGAGCGAATAATGAAAATATAAGGCTCCGGCCATTTCGAAATAGCCGAGGCCTAAGGTTCGAACATACTGAAGCCGTGAGACAACCCCGCCAGTTCGGTGAGGAGTTCAGGCTGCTTCTGATTTTATATACAATATAGAGTTAACAACCGGTTAAAGATGTATCTATAACTAGCACCGTTAAATAACATCCTCTTCTTTACATATAAATATAAATAGTAAAAAAACAAAAAACAAAAAACAAAACACAAACATAATATATTATGAAGAAAAAAAGAGCATCTCTGTCTCAGTCGCATTAAAGGTGAAGTCAATTTTTAAGTCTTAGAGCTGACCTTCCAAAGGTGAATCGTGAAGATCGGCATTTTTTGAAAATCGTTTCTTTAACTCAATACCCGACTTCTTAAATGTAGTGTTATGCCATTGTCGCATGGTGCCGAGGTGACTTAGTCGTGGTTCGATTAAAAACTCTATTTTCATACTGGCATGAAAAAGACAGAAGCTTTAAAGGCTCAACACTAAATCTACGGCAAAGACCATGCATGAGTTTAAAAACGTGTGTCTCTGGTGTCTTAAGATCTGATAATAGATTTAATGTGGTGTCTTTAATTGCTTTCTAAAGAGAGCAGAGTCATAGAATTAATAATCAAAAGCACAGGGAAGAAAAACACACCGTTGGTGGAGCAAAAATGAAACAACACAACTGCATCAAGTCGTCAAAAAATAATCGGTCCGCCTTTCATAGAATACCCAGATGATCCAAACAACACCACCACACACACGTAGCATTAGAAACTACAAAACTGTATCAGAATTCTTAAAGAGACCAATGTATTGCATATCTTAAAAGGGAAATGTCAAAAACAAGCACAAATTACTGTGCTGACAAATCAGAGCCTCCTTCCTCTTCTGCCACCCTTCCTACGTGTGCTGTCTGTGGGAATTGGAGTCACGTCCTCTGCATGGAAAATTTACAAAAATAAATTTCTGAAAACGACACGAGCTTTTAGGGTTGAAAGCAATCTAAGCATCAATATTAAATCTAATCACAAGTATCATCATCAACTAATCAAACCACATAAAGGAAGCAGTAGCAAACATCAATAGCTGTTTATGTCAAAGTATCCACCTATGCGACCAATTTTCATGCCTGAACGAGCAAGAGCTCTTAAGGCCGACTGGGCACCAGGACCAGGTGTCTTGGTTTTGTTCCCTCCAGTAGCACGAAGTTTAATGTGAAGAGCATTAAGCCCAAGCTCCTAAAACATTCCCAACAAATTAAGATATCAAATGACAAAAGGATTAAGAAGAAACAATGCAAAACTGTTTTATGCAATCATTTGCCCTTGTTCTTATTTAGTGAATAAAATCAGTTAGGATGTTGATTGGATTGTATCGGGTTTTGTTGTATACTTTGAGAAGAATGTAAGACAAAGAAAATTACTTTGTTCCATGACGAAAGTTATTTAAATTGGATTTAGTGAAATGAGGACGTGTCTTAACACCCTTTTAGTGGTTGCCTAAAAGAAGCCATATCAAGTAGGAAATCAAAAAAAACCTTGCATCTCTGAGCAACATCTTGTGCAGCAAGCATAGCAGCATATGGAGAAGATTCATCTCTATCAGCCTTCACTTTCATGCCACCTGTAATCATGTAGTTCATTGAAAATATCAATAAGCAAACATGCAATACAACATCCAAGAATTGTTTACGTTTAGTCTGAAGGCATCAAGCAACAAAGTTTTACTGCTGTTCATATATTCAATTGATCAGCTTGGAGTGCATAAAGCTATCAACCAATAAGCAAGCATCCATGGTCTTTTACGGTGATCAAACTTTCGCATTGATCAACATTTTTCCTACTACAGTTACCTTTTACAACATCAGGAAATTGTCAGAAAGTTTTGACAAGTCTTTATGTAAAACGAAACTGAGCAAATTAAAATGATGCCCCGGAAGAGTTATATAACGAGAAGTCGAGAACACTGAGCACCTGATGAGAGCTTGGAAATCATCAACTCATGAAAAACGAACGAGAACTCATGGTAGAAACACCAAGACAGATGCATCTTCAGGTATTTCATCATAAGCTTAACACAACTAAAGCTCCTTCCAATTATACACAAATATGTACCCGAATGTGACCTTATAAATATAACACACAAGAAATGAAAGCAGTATGAAGTGTTCATTTAACTTGGTCTTTTTCAATTGGGCATGATTACTTCTTTACTCCATTGTAATCAGTTCACAATGCATATAATGAAGAGAAGGTCACAAATCCTGAGTAATCAATCTGGAAAAATAAATATACACAAATGCTGTTCAAATTGAAGCAAAAGACTAACTAACTAGCCATAAGTATTAGGTATCCAATACATTTCACAGCAAACACAACAAAAATGTGGAAGAGAACACCAAGAAGAGCAATAAAATAATACCTGTAATGCGAACCATGGTTTCCCTTCCTGACAAATCAGTAACATGCTGCATTCATTGCAAGACACAGAAACACTTTGACCCAAAAGAAAGAAAAGAAAGAAAAAAAACAACTGTAATTAAAATAATAACGGAATAAAATTACTAAGACTCACAATGAAAGTATCATTGAAGGAAGCAAAAATGTGGGCAACACCAAACACCACTTCACCATCCCTTGTGGCAGGCCCCAAGGTTACATTATCCTCCTTAGGCTCCCTGGTTCTTCTCTTCGACTATACTCAAATCACAGGCGATAAGAAAAACAAAAGAAAAGTAACAATCAACACCCAGATTATCACTCAAATTCAACTTACATACACGAACAAAAGTAAAACTACATTCATCGAATCGAATCTACAAAAGAAAAAATAAATTTTGTCTTCTTTGATATTTAGATCAGAAACACAAAAGATTCCGGTGAAAGATACGTGATACAATAAACACAAAATCAAAACCAGCGTGAAGATATTAATGATAATGTGAAAGACTGTAAAGAGGAGAGGGAGAAGGAAACTTGCCATGGTTGCTGAAAGGTAAAAGCTGAGCTTACAATCACCAGTATAGCCTAAACCCGAGCAAAAGAAAGAGTAGGCTAACCTCTAACAAAACCAGAAATGAATTTATATCGGTTTTATATCTAGGGTTTAAGATTTAATTCGATCGATATTCCCATATTGTCCCTGGATGTTTTGATTGATTTACAGCAGCCGGCTTAGGGAAGAGGAGAAAGTTGGAATTTGGCTTGAGAAAACTTTAATACGCTGTCGCTCGAATGGAAAAAAAAAATACTTCAAAAATAAATATGTATTATAAGAAAAAAATTAACAAATGACAGCTGTGGGATTTGAACCCACGCCCTTTCGGACCAGAGCCTAAATCTGGCGCCTTAGACCACTCGGCCAAACTGTCCGATGACCGAAATGGTGCTTTTTATAATTATATTTATGATATAAATTAAAAGGCAAAACTTTTTCCTCACTTTGAGTAGGTGTTTTATCTACCTGCTAAACAAGGGCGGACTCACATATAGACTTGGGTGGGCTTAGCCCACCCAGAAATTTGTTTTTTTATTAGGTATATAGCAATTATAAATTTCAGCCCAGTAGCCCACTAGTTCTGCCAACTAGTTCAGCCCACCTTAGGAAAAAATAATAATAAAAATAATAATAATAATAAACATTAAAACTGATTTATGTCTTAAAAAAAATAATAATAACTTGTGTCCTCCTCAGCGGCAGGGAGCAGAGCAGCAACGGCAAAAGGAGACAGCCAAGTGAGCCAATAGCAGCGCTTTCTTCAACTGATTCTTCAATTATGCGCCAAAAATTCAAGGTAATTGTTCAAGATAATCCTAAATTCTATTCTTCAATCTTCACCAAACTAATTCTGCAAGAGGGAGAGAACACACACTAATCTATTGACCTCAAATTCATTTTCTAGGGTTCAATTTATTGATGTTTTCCATTTTGAAAGAAGGGATGGTTTGTGCTATTTGAAAGAAGGGATGATTTGATTTGTGCTATTGCTTGAACATGTTTGTCCAATCAAAATTGTTAATTTCGAATTCTTGTAGTGTTGTTTGTTGTGTAGATATTTCTTCATTTCTTAAATTGTTTCCTCAAATAGTCAAATTGTTGTTGTTTGTTGTGTAAAAAAAATGTTGTTTGTTGGCTGTAGAAGGCTTTGTTTTAGCTTTTTGTTGAATTGGGTAGTAGTATTGCTTACATTGTGAGACTGTGAGTAGTGTTGTAGTTGTGTCTAAGCTTATATATATATATATATATATTTCTCTGTTGCAGAGACTTTTCTCTTGGGGTGGTGGGGTGTAGCAGAGGAGGGGAAGGGGAGAAGTTGTAGTTGATTTAAATAGTACATTTATGTGATGCTTCTGAATTTTTCTTTCATCGAGGAAATATAGTGATTTAGTGATTTTAAATAGGTATGGAGCTCGATTTTTGTTAATAGCAAATGAATGATACTGGCTTTAGTGGCTTAGTGGCTCGTTTTTGTGGTGTTGGGTAGTAGTATTGTTTATGGTGTTGTTCATATTATGATGAGACATTGAATCAATTTTACTTTTATAGGGCATAAGACATAAATGGCACAACAACATCAAGAACGAAAGAAAGAAAAAACGTTTTTCTCGTTCTTTAGAAAAACTGACACATCAAAAAGAGACGCACCATCTCCTTCAGTTCCTATTGAAGAAAACCCTCCTTCTATTTCGAATCCCCCTCCTTCCAAGTTACAAAGAGTTGAAAATGATAGTATCCCCGTTGATCTGAATATTGTGAGGGATCCCGGATCACGTATTCTGATTTGGAAACATCCTATCAATAAACAAGATGAGATAAGGAGAGCTTATATCCAAATGGGTCCATATCAACCACATCTTTCACAATATCCCATGTCTAAGTATGGAAAACAAAATCGTAGTTTTCAATACAACTGGTTCAAAAAAAATTCATGGTTAGAGTACTCTCCTTAAAAAAATGCTGCGTTTTGCTTTCCATGCTTCATTTTCGATGTGAATCCGATGCATCATCGTGCATTTTCTGTTGATGGATTTACAAATTGGAAAAGGGTCAATGATGGTGATAATTGTAGTTTCTTGAAACATGTGGGTGGTCCTAATTCACCACATAATAATTCTGTGGATTCAGTTCATGCGTTAATGAATGTACCTCGACATATTGACATGGTGATAAATAAAGCAAGTGAGGAGGATATTCAAAAAAACCGGCTACGGTTGGGAACAACAGTTGAGGGTATTAATTGGCTTACTTTGCAAGGTTGTGCTTTAAGAGGACACGACGAGTCGTTGCATTCAAAAAATCAAGGCAACTTTCTGGAGATGATAAAATTTATGGGAAAGTTGAGATTAGATATTGGTGCCGTTGTCTTAGGAAACGCTCCCGCAAATGCAAAGTTCACATCACCCGGGATTCAAAAACAGGTTCTACATATCCTTGCTAATAAAGTAAGAAGAAAGATTCATGACGAAATCGGGAACGCTAAATTTTGTTGCTTGGTTGATGAATCCAAGGATTCATCTAACAAGGAACAAATGGCTATTGTTGTGAGATTTGTGGATGCTTGTGGTTTTGTGCAGGAGCACTTTCTTGATATTATACATGTTACGGATACAACGGTTTATATGACGGTTTATATTGAAAGAGACTTCTCTCAAAATCTTGGTGTTGATTCCGTTATTGATGAATTCAATTCTCAGAAACATCGTAGGGTGCAATTGAAGTGATTCAGAGTATTTAGTATCTAGTCATGTTGACATTTTAAATGAAAAACAAGTTTTTGAATGATGAATTGGGTAGTAGTAGACATGTTGTATCCAAATTCTATTTTATCGCCTTTTGTTCATAACTTTTATAAAATTTTATCTATTGGGTGTTTCTATATAATTTTTTTGCTCAAGTGTACTTGAAAAAAAATCGGTACAAAACAACTATGATGAAAAAAATTATTCTAGCCCCCTCCCCCCCGACATAGAATTCCCGGCTCAAAATCCTTTTTGCTAAAAAGTAAAAAAGGTTACACATCCTTGTAGCTTTACATATGTTTTTTTAAGCAAAATTTCAATACAAGAGTCATTGTAGTGTTAGTTTTATCTTTGAGTTGGGTATGAGGGTTCGATAACAACATATACAAAATGAACTATTAAGACATAATCCACGATTTACATACTTACAGAGCCCTGGGAACGGGCAATGGTGTCCTTTTGGTTGGTGTTCAACCTTTTAGACTTATCGTATATAAGACAAGTCAAATTTGTACGGAACTCAACTTTGTTAGTGTCACAATAAGCTTGTACGAGAATAATCATAGAGCATTTCAAAACATCACACAAGGGTCGTACTAAAGGTTGTTAAGATGTTTAACTATGTCACACTCATGTCGTTTTGCTATACTCTGTCGCGTTTTATAATGCTTTATGACATTCCTATGATTTGTTATGTTGATGTGACATTTTGTCCAATTTTGTTGTGTCGGTAACATTATTTCATACAGGCTTTCTTGTTGTACGTGGATTAAGGATTTGTCTTCATTTTCAAAATATGCATGAATTTAATAAACAAACAGTTGTAACAATCGAAACAGAGAAACGAGATGATGGAGAAGGCAACATGGCAGCGATGAGGTTAAATGAAAGTTGCCTTACACATCATTATCATTTCAGAGAACGGAATTTGGAACTCTATTCGGAATCATTATGGGACCGGCATTTACTTGTCATTATCTACACCTCAACCGACTTATAGCATCTTCAGAAAGCTCTATGACTATGTCACGTCATCCTTTTATAAACCTTCTATTTATAAACTTTTTTCTCCAATAAATAAATATACCTTTTAAAAAGGTTTATGATATAGACATTACACATAAATATTTTTACTCCTACACACAAATCTTAAAAAAATAAAAAATAAAAATAAAAATCCAACCTGGCATGGCATGAACCGGTTGGTCTTATCAAAGCTTTGATGAGATGGACTTGCTACAATGGTTATAAAGCTTTAGCAAAGCTTTATATATATATATATATATATTTTTTTTTGGTTGAAACCAGATATTTTATTAAAAATAACTTACGAGAAAGCTATACAAGCAAACGAATTGCAAAAGCTAAACTTTATAGATGGTAACACAAGCAAAAAAACAAATACAAGAAAGGCTCAAGGCCATGCCAATCGAAGCTCTCGAGTGCGCCTAATGGCTTCCGAGATGAACACTCTCCGGGGGGGGTCGGTGGAGCTCATCATGATGAAACTACTGATTACGCCAAAACCAGATGCTTTGGACAATCTCGCGGAATAGAAATCTCCAGAATTCAATGGTGTCGTGCTTGTACATATTTATTTTCAAACAACGCTCCAACCATGAGGGGATCTCATAACTCGAAATAAACGAACTCCAATGTTGTCGGTGGATGACTTCCTTCCACATGGTTAGGGTCCACGGGCAGTCCCTAACCACATGAAGGGTCGACTCAGGTCTCGTGCAGCAAAGGAAGCAGGCGTCATCTTCAATGATATGGCGGTCCTTGAGAAGACCCGTTGTAGGGAGGGCGTCGCAATAAATCTGCCAAAGTAAAATATCCCTCGAAGAGGTCCTTTAATGGACCAAATTAATCGCCAATTGCCATCCTCGGGAATCAAAGATCGGTTTTGCAAAGCTTTATATTTTTTGTATAAAGCTTTTCAAGTGTGCCATTGGACAAAATTTTAATGCATTTGCTAGTAAAGTTACCGTCATAAATTAACACACGTCATAAAATATTTTATTTCTAGCAAAACGATATATGATTTTCTTATATCATCGTACGATGCTTAATGAGAAGAAGAAAAAACCTAAAGACCGAATCTATGAATTTTTTTTTAACACGCGTACACACACTTTTGTCCTCACTAAGACTTTTGTCCCCATTAAGGTTTGGTGGGGTAGCCTTATCCCGCACCATACCTCCTTACCCTCCTGCCTTATCCACCCACCACCATACCTTACCTTACCCACCACCATATCACACCACCATGTCTCACCCTATCTACTTTATCCCACCGACATACCTTACCCCACAATCACCCACCCCACCCCTACACTACCTTACCTACCACTCCTCCCACCCCACCATATCTTACCCACCACATTCTTTACCCCGCCCTACCCACACTACCTTATCATTCTCACTCCACTCTACCTTACTCTCTACTCGGCCCACTCTACCCTACAATACCCACCACACACACCCAATCATACCTACCCACCACGCAAACCTACCCTACCTTAACCAACACTCCCACCCTACCTTACCCTACACCTTACCCTATTTTACCCACCACCCATACCCATACCCACCCTATCTATCACCCACCCTACACTACCACCACACTACCCTACTTTACCCACCACCCTACCATATCCTACCCTACCATATCTTACCATATCATACTCTACCCTACGCATTCTACCTACCTTACCCCACCAACTCTACTCCACCATCTCCTACCATACCCTATCCACCTATCCTACTTCATCACCTACCCTACCTTATCCTACCACCCACCCACTCACTTTTACTCTATCATCCACGTATTTTGTCAATTTTCATTTTATTGCATTACATTTTATCCATTCTTGAAAAAAAAAAAAAAAAAAAAAAAAAAAAAAAAAAAAAAAAAAAAAAAAAAAAAAAAAAAAAAAAAAAAAAAAAAAAAAAAAAAAAAAAAAAAAAAAATTTTGTATATTTTCCATTTCATTTGAATCAAATTTAATTTCATTATTACCTCATAACGAAAAATCATTACATTCACCTAACAAACATACCTTAATTTTCTTTTGGTCTGTCTTACAAATTGAAGAATCCTCTGAAGAAGAGGGAAAAACAACAAATGTAGATGAAGACAGTAAGCAACATAGAATAAAAGCATCCACTTTTATCTTCCACAACCTGGTACGGATCTTCAGCCCATGACAAAGCATCTTTAGAAATATGCCGATCTACATTCCCTGATGATGATGAGGATGAAGATCCTCTCTCCGTTTCCGCTAATGAAATATGCCGCAAAATATGAGGAAAAACCATTTTGTCCGATTCTTCTCCCATCAAAAGATCCGAATGCCCAAACCCGTCTACCACAACCCGTTCATGTCTCAACCCGGGATGATGCAATTTCATGTATTTATTAGCCAGAAATGAAGTTTCAGGTGTCACGAGGACCGGCCGGCCGCCGGAGATATACAACGTCGGCACCGCAATTCTTTCCGGATGGATCAAGTAAGAGTTGTTTCCATCACCGTCGACTATGTAACCGGCTTTGCAGATTTTTCTTAGATGAGGAAACGCTGACATGGAAAGTTTTGGTAAGTATTCTCTATTCATCCAATGATGCATTGAGGGGCTTATGTTCTCATGCCAAAATGCGTTTCCAAATACGCCGGAGAAGACTTCACATTCATCGAAGGTGCATCGCTCCGGCCGTGGAATCCGACGGGCAATTGCTTTGAGGAGTTTCTGTCGAGAATTTGTCTTCAAAGCTGTGAAAAGTGGAAGGTTCGTGTCTTTGCCTAGTACTGCCATTGACATCTGCCATGATCATATGTATTTTGATTGAAAAATGAATGGTTTTTATTCTTGCTATGTAAATTAAAATGAAGTAAAAATTAGAATAAAAGAATTACCGGGACAAGTGGAAGCCACATTTTGAGCATTGAGAAAGCATTCAACTTGAAGAACATGGATGAATTGGTGCAAGAGAGTGAAGCTATTTTGTTGCAGGAAACATGTCCTCCCATTAGTGCTATATGACTAGCAAGCCCTCCAACACAATGCCCAACAATATGTACTTTTATTTGTGATTCATGGAACTCAAAAATCTTGTCAATTGCTGCCAAAAAGGGGAGGCATATTAGCATATAACTCAAACACATATACATATATACAAAAACTATTTTCAAATAATCGGATTTTTGTGAGTTTATTACCAGTCGGTATATCATATCTGCCAATGTCTTGGATTGTAGTGTATTTCGAAGACATTGATAAGCTACTTGATGGATGCAATCTTGATTGCAGTAGCCATGTCTCATACCCTTCATAGAGTAGAGTCCTAATCAAATCGTTTGGCTCGGTTGGTAGATAATAGCTCTCTGTTGCGTAACCATTAACAAGGAGGACAGGATATGGCCTTCTTTCAGTATCTCCAAGTCTCCCTTGAGTGTTCTTCCATCTTTGGCAAATGATTGTAACTCTATCCTCTACAGATTTTGAATGGACTTACAAAGCAATTGATTGTATAAGTTCGTTACAGTAAGGATTTATGATCAAAATATAGGTCCAACAATCATCCTCAAAACATAGGTTTATGATAAGCAAATGAAAAGATCGTTGAAGTACCTGTTTTAAATTCATGCAGCGTACTCTTTGGATACGTTTCTGCATACGGATCCAAAGGAGAAGATTCCTTAAGAAATCCTCGAGGTATTTGTAAGACGTATGTCGTGAAGAGATTTTGTATGAAAAGGGACAAAAATTTCAATTTTTTCTCTCCTTTCAAACTAATCAGACATTTTATGAGCTCCATTCCAGATATGTGCACTTCTCCTCTCAGGTTGATCATGGCATCCCCTGAAGTTTCTTTAGTACTGATTGTTTTGAGAACCACATGGAGAGTTGTTGACTCTTTCCATGCATTTAATGCCAAGAAGAAAGGGTTCAACACCTTCTTTCCTTCAAGAATGTATCTGAAATACATCAACATGAAACAAATCAAAAACTGTATTATCATTTACTGTCTTAAACATCGGAAGGGCTCACAGGGAATATTTCAGATATCAACAAACGAACCTTGAACCTGAAGAAGCTGCCAATAGGAGACTGTAATGCATATACTGTGTGTATGGAGTTCTGTTGTCTACTAGACACAAATTTACATCTCCATCAATAATATGTAAATCTTCTCTCTCTAAACCTCTACATATAACTAGGCCAGCAACTTTTCCTTTTAGTCTTTCTAATGAATCAATCTTCACTTTGAGGTAAAGTTTACATGGCATACCCCCAACATGCCCTACCATTGTTTCTTCAAACAGTACTAAACCATGTGGTCTCTTACTCTCTTCAGGCTTCCAAGATGATGTATTCAGATCAAGGTTTTTATCATTACATTTGATTTTGTAATGAAGAATGTCTTTTACTAGATTCTTGCTGACATGTTCAGCAGCTGTAGTAATAGTAAGGCATGGATTCACACCAACAGAGCAGGGTATCAAGGAGGCATCACAAACATAAAGGCCATCGTGTACTGAGGTTGGAGTATTTTTATCAAACACTTGCCCTGCATGATTGCAGACACCAGAGACATGATCTGATGAAGCATTACATCCACCTAACAAGTGAACTGATGCAGTCCTAACCCTCGGTATGAACAAAATCCCACCTAATTTCTTAGCGAGTTTTTGAAAAGCTTCAATCTTTCTAGGCAATAAAGGATCGTTCGGCGTATGAAAGCATAAATTGTCAGTGTCTTTGTCAAATGAGATTTTACCATTACTATCATCATATCCCATTGCATTCAAGACTACATCATTGCAAGGTTGTTGCTTCAAAAGTTGTTTCAACGTGTCTATGATACCATGAAAAAACGAGTACCCAATAGGCCATCCGTACGTGGTAATGCCTTTAAAGAGTAGATTCGGATAGACTGAGGGTAATACAGCACTCAATCGTAAAGCCTAATGATGAAGTGAATGATGAAGAGATTGATGGGCCGGACGATTTTCGAATGAGATATTCAAAGCTGTTTCTTGTCTATGGCATATGAGTTCATAGGTGCTTTGCTTCCAGAAACATAGGCAACAGCATTACCATTACAACTCAAACCTGATCCTAACCTTTCAGAAAGTAACAACCCTCTCTTTTCAGATTTGGAAAGTATTTTCGTTGTGCCAAACACTCCGGCTGTAAACGAGAGGAAAGAAAAGAACATTAAATGGACATGAAATATTCATTAAGACTTGAATAATAAACTTTCATATGATCTTGAGGCTAAATTTGTTACCCGAGAGAACAACAAAATCTGATGATATGTAATCAAACTCATCAAAGTATATACGCCATCTCTTCCTTTTGCTTAATGTATTGTCTTCTTCACATATATCGTCTGCATTTCTTACCAAATACACCACTTCACGTTCAGTTTTGATCACACATCCTGCCTGCAAAATCCAATTTTGGATGTCACGTTTTATTACATTATTATAAATGCAAGAAGATTTAAAAAACCAATATTTAAAAATCATGGTGCAGACTTATGACAATCAATAACGTGATGACAAATATTACTTGACCTTAACAGCAGAGGCTAAATATGTTTTGTCATTTGAATTCTTGGCGTTGTAAGGGCATCCACCAAAACAGTTTCCACATGCTAGGCATGAATCCGTTTTATCTTTCTTCTTCTTCCCTGCAGCAGAAACTTGATCATTCTGATCAACATCGTGGTCGAAATTGATACTCAGATTTAAAGGACCTTCATGGCCTTTCATATCTAATTCTTCAATATTAGCCGTTAATTCCTCCATGATCTTGCCGCTCTGAAACTTGACCGGAACACTTTGTATCTTGAGCATAAGTGAAGCAGATGATTCACAGAGCTCCCAATCTTTTTCCCATTCTTTTGGCCATTTCAGATTCCTTTTTGCTCGGACTGTCGCCGGAATCATCACTCCCGCGTTTATTAACGAACCTCCTCCAAGCCCACAAGCCATTGCCGTCACTGAATCTTCTTGCATATGTACCTATTATATAAAAAGGACCGCGATACAGGGATGATTTTTACTATTTAAACCGTTATTTAGAATTTACAGCATGTTCAAATACAAAAATACTTCATAGAACTCTCTAAACACGTCGTAATGCTTCAATCGGGTCTTTAAATGCTATTTTGGTTTGTCAATTCTATTTTGGACACAAGTATAGCCTATTCGTAAAGCTTGCTGAAATTGTACTATGATTGAGGGTCATCAAGGTTGCTGCTGGCTGATGTTTTTGGCATATCATCAAGCTTTCAGTAACTAGTTTTCTTCTTTGTATTGTTATGGAGTTGCATCTCCTATTTTGTGGTTTGATTTTGTTCCCTAGTGGTTTATTCTAATGGACGGAGGCCACGTTTCTTTCCTAAGATCCTCCTATTTCTAAACTAGGGTTTTAAGGATGTGAGGGGAGTACATCGAAGACCATTGTATCTTTCTCTATTCATTTTAATAAAATGCAAAGTTTTAAAAATTAAAAATAAAATAAAAATTATGATGTAAATCAAAACATTTAAGTAAACACTGTGGTTAAAAGAATCTTACAACATATTATGAATGTTGAAACCAACAAATATATTAAAATAGTAACGAAAACGAAGCAATAGTAGAAACAAGATAGCACTAACCCCTATAAAATGAAACTGTGTGATTATGGTTGCTGCACATGATGTCTCCGCACGTGTGGAGGCACCGTACAAATATTTCCTTCCTTAATAAGCAAAGATCGACAACATAGGCTTACCCTCAAATGTGGTCTAAGATGATGTTTTTAAACTTGGCCTACGGCTAAGAAATTAAAATAAATATAAAAAAAATAGGCCCGGGGATCGTTTAGACTGTCATTGCCTGGGACGCTTTGGTTATACCTTTTCAAATCTCTATAAAATATTACAGTCCATAAACATTTTCTATATAACACTAAACACGTCCTTTTTCATATATTGATCAATTAAATCTCAAGTAACAAATACAACTATTTTTCTTTTGTTGTTGCCGGAAACGAAAAGAGGAGGGGATCGAACCCGAGTCTCTAACCACCGGAACCTGGGTAGTAACCACTAGGGTATGGGGCTTATGGCCCTTGTCCAACAAATACAACTATCAATTAAACATCTTCTCCATTAAAAATGGTAACAATAAACATCTCCCACGGGACCCCTCCACTCTAAAAGACACTTGATTTTATGGGTTAATTTATTTTTACTTTATAGTAGAAATTAATGCATCAATGTGAATATAAAGTGGATATACACTATAACCTACACATATTCATATAGTATAAATTTCTGAATAACTGAATTACATCGTAATTTATTACACTGCTCGGGATCTTAAAACAAATTAAATTTTAGCTTATACCCCGACTACACGAGGACGTCCATGTATAAACTACCACGACGAAATCGTTTGAAAATGACATAATACACTTACATCATAGTAAGCCTCATATTCATCAATACCTTACACATAATGATTAATGATAAAAATGTGTTTTATGTCACTTGTTCTGATTAATTTGTTATGCAAGCAGCAATTTTTTTGGGAAAAAAAACAACAACATCAACTATTGATTAGAACGAGACGTCTATGAGTTCAATTTAATCCGACACTGTACTTTTTTTTTAACGTGACTTCTAAATCTCGTTAAACCTTAAATGCATGCAGGAAAAAAATTTAGAAAAAATGAAAGACCTGAAACAAAGCATTTTTGGAGCCGAACCGGACACCTAGACTTTATTTAAATTACAATTTTGGTCACTCTAACAGAATGACTTTTTCGATTTTGGTCCTAGTTTTTATCCGACGACAATTTTAGTCACTAGTAAGTGGTCATTTTTTTGCAAAAATAGTCACGAGCAGGGAAAGATCACTTACAAGACTAAAATTATCGCCGGAAAAGACCACTTACTGGACTAAAATTGTCGTCGGAAAAAGACCAATTTTAGTCTGTAAGTGGTTTTCCGTGCGTTCGCGACTATTTTTTGCAAAAAAGCACTACTTACGAACTAAAATTATCATGGAGAAAACAGGACCAAAATCGAAAAACGCGTTAATACAGTCGGATGACCAAAATTTTAATTTAAATTTAGATTCTTGATTTCTAATCGGAGAGCTGAGAGCATGCCGGAGGAGCTGATCGGAAAATCCTCAGCACTCCACTTACGGCCTTTCTCGACCAGACAAACGCTGAGCCCCGCCATTGGCATCCGGCAAGCAGCAACGGAGCCACCATAACCTGAACCTATCACCACCGCTTCATACTCTCCACACATTCTACCTTTCTAATTCTTTCTCTCTCTTTTTTTGTTGTAAAAAATAATAATAATAACCCTACGAATGAATGTTATCACTCCCCAGCTACTCCGTCCGTTTTGTTTTTTGTTATATGATTGGGAATTTTTTTTGGTAGAACCAATTTTTTTTTGGTTATATGTGTGTGTGTGTTTTACTTAAAAAAAAAAAAAAAAAATCTCTATTATGGGTCATGAAAAAATCTCTATTATTTTTACATAAAAAAGTTATTTTAGGAGGTCAGCCACCTTACCCTCACAATGGTGGAGCTCCCCCTGCCTGAATATAGATATCAATTATAAGGGGATTTTTTTGTTGATATATCTGCACGGTACAAATATATTTATATACTCAGGAAAACGCTCGTGTTTACCACCACCGTCTACCCAAAAAAAAAATCCCAATCATATATCGTATGATATTGAGTTTCTATTAGGTTACGTCATTGAAACTTAAATTAAGGATGTATGAATATCTAATGATGTATTCTTTATAAAAGATTTTGTTTTCAATAGTATTTATTGATATACTACACTTTTAATGCCAAAATATAAGTAATCTTGGAAGTATTCACACAGACAAGAAAGTTTCATTTAAATGTCATAAATTTAAAAGTTCATGCCTAAAAATGTCCATCACTATCATTAATCACAATAATTGTTAAATAATGAAAAGTTGTCGGATTGATAATAAATTAGGGGTAAGATATAGTAAAAGAGTAATAAATGTTGAATCGATAATGTAGAATGACTTATATTACGGGATAAATCTAAAAGTGTATGATGACTTATATTTTGGAACGGAGGTAGTATCATCAATCTTTCATTTGAGCTAGGTTATTTTTTTTGCATTGAGTCATATCTCAAGTGGCTAAGTAGGGTTCGCAGGACAAAGAAATCATGAGTTTGAGTTCCACCCTGTGTAGTGTGATTTTATTGTTCATTAAATGCGATAATTTAGTTTCTGAAAAAATTGCCCGCTAAATATAGTAATTTCGTTTCTTAAAGAAAAAAACACTAAGTTATTCTTTTAGATTTTAATGCCTTTAAAAAAATATGATTTACAGACGAAATATTTTATTCTTGTGATTCAATGTTTTTGTGGAATGGTGCGTAGACATGTGAGGCCCGCGTGCATTTATAATGTTGTGGGAGGACAGACTTTCAAGGGATAAAATAGGAAATAGATAAAAAAAAAAATTGAAAAATTAGCCCCGGCGGAAAGTATAAAGCCCCGTCCATATCAGGTGTCAATATTAAAATATAAGTTTGAGACATAATAAACTTGATAAGTTGATGTAATCATTATAGGTCAAACAAGGGCAATTGACCCCTCTAGCGACTAAATTTATTAAAACACCAGTAATTACTGTCGAACCGCACGCAGCTTGCTTTAATGCAACGATTATGTTAATTTGTTTGACAAAATGAAAGTAGACTTTGGTATTTAAACGCAGTTGAAAATGTCGGTTAGCAGGTGTCATTTGGGTGAAGTGTCATTGTGAGGGATAAATTTTCACTCTATCTCAAAATGCCATAATGCGGTTCCACGTTATGTAAAAGAAAGTCGAGTAAAAAAAAAAATGCCATAATGCAGCTCTGATTTTTTTTTTTTAAATTGTTAAACCTAACCACACAATGACCCCACTTCACTGTTCTACGGTGTGAAGAAGATATTAATCAAATAAACTAATTATCCAGAGTCAAGTGTTTGATTTCCGAACACTCATTTATATTATCATTATCAATTGACAACCTTCTACAAACGATGTGTATCTGAAGCAAAGACGTAGCCATATAGAGGGTTTAGGGTGGTTAAGCCCACCCAGTTTTCATTTGTATATCAAAAAAATCTATATAATCCAGTCAAACATAATAAGCTATAAAAGTTTTGAGATTTTATGTGATGTTCATCTGCATACATACTTTAAAAATAAAAATTTAAAACTAAAAATTAAAAAAAAAAAAATCAGACATCAAACGGTATTTTTCTCTTAAATCAACGTACAATCATGCAGATGATCATTAATAAGGATAGGAAAAAGGATGTTTTTTTCAAGAAAATAAAATGAAAGACCTGAAACAAAGCATTTTTGGAGCCGAACCGGACACCTGGATTCTTGATTTCTAATCGGAGAGCTGAGAGCATCCCGAAGGAGCTGGCCGGAAAATCCTCAGCACTCCACTTACGGCCTTTCTCGACCAAACAAACACTGAGACCCGCCATCGACATCCGGCAAGCAGCAACTGAGCCACCATAACCAGACCCTATCACCACCGCAACATAGTGCTCTCCACCACCACTTAATTCACCCATTAATGAAATATGTATGTATATATACTCCTCCGATGAATTAATGGATTGGAATAAAATCTCTCTGCGAATGAAATTCTTAGTAGTATATATAAGTCCTCGCATGAGGACATGACGAAGTCAGATGAGGACGCACAGCACACAAACGACATCAACACCTTTGATAAAATTCAACGATTAATTACTTTACTGTCACAATTTATTGACTTATTTGGAATTGTCAAATAGCAGCTCCCTATTGGTTAATTGGTGATAATAACTCTAACTGAGTAATGATATATTATAGATGCACGACCAAAGTTACACAATGGCTGACACAACGTGATTTCTCACATTTGATTTTTTTAATGAGTGTTAATTGAATGTGATGTAGATCGATTCATCAAAATCAATGATGGAATATCATGTTGTGTCACACGTTATGTAATTTTGGTTGTGCCTCTATCATAACTCTAACTATAACCAATGCTATTCTTCCCTATATAATAATAATATAACGTGTATTAATCTCTAGTATTTTATTTTATGTTTTGTGATGAGTACGTCTTTATCTGCCTTCTTCTGAATTTACTATACGTTCTATATGTAATACTTTTCGATTTGATATTTTGGAAATGAATTTTTGATTCAAGAATTCCTTTTCCAAAGGTCAAAAGTGAAAATTAAGAATCGAAAAAGAATTTTAAAAAGTGAATTCAATATACCGTAGGATCAGACCCGTTCCTGGAGCATAGGTGAACAAGGTCATGGCATAGGTCCTCCGACAAATATTAAAATTTAGGGCCTACAATTTATTTTTTTGGTTCAATGAGTTTATTATTATAAACATGCGTTATAACCATTAAAACCGTTTGTTTTCTTTTTAGAATGCCTCATCTTGTTAGACAGGTTTAGGGTATTAAGAAACTCAGGAACGACCCTGTGTAGTATAAGTGTGATGCATTGGCTCTATTTTTAATCGCAAATTTTATCCTGGTCTTGATCCAAGTATGACTTGGTGATCCATGACCAATTAAAAATTAGAAAAAAAAAAATGATTTAAAATATTTATTCCTAAAATTTACATGTTTGCCATTGTTTTAACAACTCCTATTGGTTGAATAGATATGATATCTTTGGAGATGGCATAAAACTACTGATTTTTAATTAGTAGTAATATTTTTGTCCCGTTATGATGTTGGCATGAGGAGTTTCGAACGGTTCACAGACGGTCTGTCACAATTCATCCATGAATCAGTCATTTGAATAACCGCTAGTAGTCTTTGTTATTTTGAAAAATAAGAAACAAAACAATGAGAGCTTCATATAAAATAATATTAATTTGTTTTGGTTTTTAATTATTTTTTTAATACTAGTTGAGTTGTTTTTTTTTTTTGTTTTGAGGGTTAGTAGTTAAGTTGAAGTGTCACCTCTCCCAACAGCTTAAGCAATTGGGAGGTAACGCCACCTCAAGTGTGGGTTTATTATGATTTTAGAGAGCCCAACATTTGATTACTTGATTTTTTTTGTTTGAAAAAATTGTATTTGAAACGAGGATTGAACTCAGGACTTCCTGTTATGATATCATGTTGAATTACCATCTCTTCTAAATGTTTAATATATTATCTAACTTTCCAATAGTTTAAGTCTCTGAAAGAGATCATAGTTGAACACATGGGCGGATTTATAGAGGGGCAAGGGGGGGCTCGTGTCCCCCCTTAAATTTTCCGAGAAATTACTAAAATAGCCTTCTTACTCGGTAATATGTTGCAATTGATGTAATATATATTATATGTTCCTTACAAAGCCTAATCTGTATATCTGGTGTAGTGGTCCAGTGTTGATAGTGATGGCGGAAGGTTGTGAGTTCGAATCCTCCTTCCTCCTTATTTTTGGGAAGCATTTTTATTTTTTATTTTACTCAAAGTGTACTATATTAAATTCCAAATTCCTCATTTTTTTAATCAAAATTTCAACACTTCTTTTCCCAAGTTTACTATATTAAACTTAAGATTTTTAATTTTTTTTACTCAAAGTTTCAACACTTATTTTCTCAAGATTTACAACATTTTAAAAAGATAATTGATATGATGATCCAAAATTTGTAAACTTATTTACTTTGTTAATCTTTAGATTGTTTTTTATCGTCAATTATTAATATGAAAACAATATAGTCGATGCTCTTTTATAATATAAACCCACAACAACTTTCACATTTGTATATTACTCAAAAAACTTTCACATCTGTATAAACCTACAACAAATTTCTTATATGTATCTAAAAAATAATTAAACACTTTTTCCCACGACAATTAATTTTAGAATTCCTTCTCTAAACTATAATCCCGGCCCGCCTGGTTGAACAAATCAACTTTTTAAACATGGTATTTAGTTAATAGCTCAAAGCCTCAAAATAAAGGCAAGTGGCCAATCCTGAATTCAACGTATGAGAATGCATGTGAAAAGTTGAACTTTTCTAAATGTTGACACTAACTCTCTGATTTGAACTCACTTCCGTCCCAAATTGAAATTGTTTTAAGGTTTCACACAAATTAAAAATGGGCGTTTATTTGCACCACATCGAATCTATTCGCACACATCATTTATTTGTACACAAATCGATTTTGTATGAAAAAATCGACTTTCACAAAATCGGTTCAGTTATGGTATACGAGTAGATTTGATGTGGTGCAAGTAATAGTTCCCATTAAATTAAAGAAGATAGTCATAGATTATAAATCCAAAAATTGTTTGAACATGAAACATTTCTATTTAATTTAAATAAAGTAAAATTAAAGTGTTGTTTGGTTTGTATCAAGTTTCATGTCGAATATATTAATAGGCTAATTCTTATGCAATCGGGGTTAAATTTGTCTTCAAGTGCACCTTGATCATTACTAAAAAAAGAAAAAGTGGTGTTACTTCAAGGGCACCTTGATTATTACCAAAAAAAAATGTGGTGTTACGGTTGTTAGTTTTGGTGACTTGATCTCTAAACTGATAAATAAACTGATGGAACTAATCTGGAAAACTGAGACTGAGAATGATGGTCAGTTCAGTTAAGTATATTTCAGTTCTGTGAAAGTCAGTTTGATGAAGTCTGCAATCGAGTTTCTTACAAGTCGCAGATCGATTACAGTCTCATTGAGTTTTTTGAGTATATATTGAGTTCTACATCTGGGCAGTTAATTACAAGTTTGGAAAGTCAGTTTGAAGCTGAGTTTCGTCTGGTGGATAACAGCTGGAGCTGGGGTCCACATCTGGAGTATTTATGACAATTCCGATAAAGATCTTATGGTGGTTAGGGTTTGGGATTTGTGTCTATAAATATCAATGTTGTAATCAATGCAAGAGTGTGTCTTTCACTTTGTGAGGAATACTTTGTAACTTTGTGCATAAAAAAATATCTCATTTTCTGTCCACGAATGGACTCTGGAGCATCCTTTCATATTTGCCCTCACAGAGAGTGGTTCTCAAGTTATCAGCAGATAGGTGGTGGTCATATATTCATGGCAAACATCAAGGTCTGCAAGGTAGTTGGGATTGTCTCAGTTCAGTTAAGGATAGAGGATGGAAGATTCTGTAAACTGAGTCAAGTTAGACATGTTCCACAAATGACCAAAAACTTGGTATCTCTCAGTTCTTTGGTCATTGCTCGCGTGTAAGTCACTAACGTCGATATTACTAGCAAGAATACTAGGTATATCGTAGTATAGTAAATTCGAGTCAAGGTCGATCCCACAGAGACAATGCAACTCCAATTATAAACGATTCTAACCCAATTAAGAAGCGACATAGAAGCGGTCATTGACCAACAATAGACATAAAGTAAACTTGGTATTTCTCCCCCTCTTCTCACCGATCTACTAACTTGGATTAGTTAATCGTTATGTTTACTTCCCCACATAATTTCCTTAAATTAATCGAGCGAGCTTTTAATTTGATTATCAGCTACGGGTGCAACTCTTAACCCTATCTACTCCGACAATGGTAGTAGACAATTTATACGCAAGCTACCCTCCTTAATTGATCCGTAATAGCTCATAGGCATAAAGAACTAGAATTGTCGATATCGAACGCTAACTCATACCGCTAACCCGCATATACAGTTGTCGACACTGATCAACACGTTCCTAGGGTCCATCAAAACTATGTCCAAACTAACACTTCACTATTCGTATTTCATGCTAGTTTTACGATTACAATAAGCAGATTGGCCAGATCTAACCTACTGTTAATTAAACCTGTCGATCAACATAGCTGTAGTGAATCCCAGATATAGGTTTTCTAAATATTGCCTCGGTAAACCGGTATAGACCGCCGGTTTATCAGGGTCAGGTTTTCCTATTTCTGGATCTACATTGCTCAAATACGATTAATCTAAGTAAATCATGGGGTTGTTCAACATGCAGATTAACTAAAACACATAAATATGAATAGATCTACCATATTGAAGACAAAAAGGAACGTTCAAAGCTTCATACCTTCAACAATGGAGATCTAGCTCGATCTACTCAAGCTAGAGACGGTAGAGAAAGGGAGAAAACCAGAAATAACTCCTCAAAAGCTTACAAATTATATAATGTATATAATATATTGTGCAAAACTTGGAACCTATTGAAAACTTCTGTTAATGCGGCCTTATATAGATACAGTGACTGACTAAAGACTCATAGAAACCCTAACCGACCTAGTAGAGGCGGCATAATCGATTTCGTGTCCAACAAGCCCTCGGTTTACCGTCCCTAGCCCACGGTAAACCAGGCTGACTTTTCTTCTTTTCTTCAGCAGACTTCTTCTTGGACTTTAATTACTTGGCCCAACATGCTTCTTTTGGTCCAGACCATTCTTCAATGCTCCAGATTCGGTACATCCTATAAAACACATAAAACGAGACAAAACAGTACCAAAACCTCGGGAAAATAACATAGATGCAAAATTACGATCTTAGAAACATACACATAGCATTTAACACATATTACATATTATAACGAGCCTATCTATCCTCTCTTGATCAGAATTCAGGGTGAAGATAGGTATAATTATTGGTACCATTTAGGGCGTTATCAACTACCCCCCACTTAGCTTTTGATCGTCCCGAGCAAAAAGGAGAAAAGAACATGACACTCTGACCAGTATACAAGTTAATTAAAAACAACTATGCATCACAAAGTCAAGATCAAGTTCATGCCACTCATATCCATCAGTAACGCATTAAACACTATTCATGTCATGAGCCAATGTGTGTGTGCAATAAATTTCGCAACCGCTTAGTAATGCAGACAATCTCACATTACGTCAACCCATAGTCGAACTAACCAGTCTCGAACATGTTATTTATTAATTCAAATAGATCAAATGGCAAGGCGGATCGAGAACCGAGTATATATTACTCTTAGGCTCGCGTTTATCGGTCTATGCAAAATTAAGTCGTGCGTTTTTTACGCTCCATCGACTCAATGTCTGCCAAAGACTATATAAATGTATATATTTCAATGCACTTCTCTTTCTTGGCGGGTGAACTCTCATTGATTTATCTATCCTCACGGTCTCACTCTTGATAAACTACCGAATCCGAAATTCCTTTGCCTTTATAAGCGTTGGTGAAACATAATTCGGGATAAAGCCAGGGTCAACTCTAGTCAAAGCAATATGCTATCGACTACACACCAAGGAAAGTGAGTTATACGTGCTTAAAATGGTGGCTCATAACAGAATATGCGCTTAATACACCCCTACTTCAGAAGTGGACACTTACTCTTACTTGTACAATTTGGAACAAAGATGAAGTCAATTAACTCGAAAAGATCAAAGATATCATATTTTTTCGAAATTATGTCGAAATAAATCATAGTCTAGATGGTGAACAGTGCATCAAAGAGAATCAAGATAATCGCGTAATTCACGGAATATAATGCTAAGAAGCTAAGTGACGTCTCGTGCCCCCCACTTAAACGAAACATTGTCCCCAATGTGTAACGTGAAAAATGAAAAATGAAAAGGAACTTAGCTTCGGTTAAAGGTGGAACCAAAGGTGAATTGGATCGTCTTATAAATCATCAGGCTCATGTAAGTAATCCGCGAATAATCTGCGCTAAATATCTCAAACAAACCAAGAAGAATGGTGGTGACAAGAAACCATATAACAAAATTGTGGCAGTAAAAGAGAAAATAAATAACTCCAAACAATTTAAGCCGTCAAAATCATTATATTAATAAAAATTCTGCTACATCAACTAGATAGGAAATAAAAAGAAAACTAAAAAAATAAGAAAATGGAAAATAACAACAATCAAAAGAAAGAAAACTAATCCTCCTCATAATAATCCTCCCAGACATTTCTAGGCTCAAACCCGGAAGGTGGTGCAGAACTGGAGGCAGCAGCAGTAGAAGATGATGCTCTATGACGTGGGGCGGTCCTAGGTGGTGGGGTCGCAGGAGAAAATTCTAGAAAGTCTATAATCCTGTCCATCTTGCGATGCAGACTCGCAATTTCTCGCGAGTGCTCCTCTAGCAAGGCTCTCTGAGTTCGAGGTGCTCCGAGGACCGAGATACGCCTCTCTCGCTCTTTGACCGACCCATCTTGGCCCTTTTGAAACAGACTGTGAACTAATCATCGGCTCAGGGTCTTCCCACTCATCATTAACCAGAACTTTGACCTCGTTCTCTAAAGCGAACATGTCAATCATAGGTCCATATCCAACCTGGCATGGCATGAACCGGTTGGTCTGCCTAAAGCTTTTCATCAAAGCTTTGATGAGATGGACTTGCTACAATGGTTATAAAGCTTTTGCAAAGCTTTATATTTCTTTTATAAAGCTTTTCAAGTGTACCATTGAAGATAGTTTTAATGCATTTGCTAGTAAAGTTACCGGCATAAATTAACACACGTCATAAGATATTGTATTTTTAGCAAAACGATATATGATTTTCTTATATCATCGTACGAGGCTTACTGAGAAGAAAAAAAATCCTATAGACCGAATCTACGAATTTCTTTTTCTTTTTTAACACGCATACACACACTTTTGTCCCAACTAAGACTTTTGTCCCCATTAAGGTTGGGTGGGGTAGCCTTATCCCGCACCCTACCTCCTGCCATATCCACCCACCATCCTACCTTACCTTACCCACCACCATATCACACCCTACCTTGTCTCACCCTATCTACTCTACGCATTCTACCTTATCCACCGACATACCCTACCCCACAATCACCCACTCCTCTCCTCTAAGTCGAGTGGCGAGGGCTATTAGAAAGGCAAGATAGCCGATACAAATTAAGAACAGAAAAAGAAAACACTTGATATGTCATTAGTCATTTGATCGAAGATCCCCACCCCGCCCACCCCACTCTACCTTACTCTGCCCTCCACCCTACCCTACAATACCCACCACCTCACCCTACCATACCCACCACCCACATCCTACCCTACCTACCCACCACCCCAACCTACCCCTACCTTAACCATCACCCCCATCCTACCTTACCCAACACCCTACCCTACCTTACCCATCACCCACCCTATCCTACCCTACCATATCTCACCATACCCTACCCTACCCTACGCATCCTACCTACCTTACCCCATCATCTCCTACCCCTACCCTATCCTACCTATCATACTTTATCACCTACCCTACTGATGATGTCGAAAATATCATCTTGCTTTTAACGGTGTTTGTATGTTGGATATCTGGCTATAAAAGTGTGTTAAAGTGGTGTTTGCCGGTGGTGTTCGGCGGTGCTAGATGATTCCGGTGGTGGTGCTTTATCAGAGAAGAGAAAGTGGACAATTTGGCTTTGCCTTGTGTTTTATATATTTGTTGTCATCCCTAAATGAGGTTACAAAGTTCCCTATTGATAGGGGAGTCACCGACTAAAGTCGGTATATTTACAAATGATGACATATAGTACCAAATAGATATTTATCTATAGTAGCGGGCTCGTAGTGGAGCCGATAGGTTGCGCTCCTGATGGCCTCGTTGATCCCTGTACCCTTTATATCATTGTTTTGCCGAACTTGAGATAGTTCTTCCTCTAAATACTATGGTCGAGGTCGATGGCGGACCCGTTAATCGAATGAGATCGGGTGTCGGCCCCTAATCCTTTTCGTCGCCGCACAGGGTTAAGGGCTTGGAAATGATCCGAAGGCTCGCGGTCCTAATTTGGCTTGGGCGCTAGCGGGCAGTAATGGCCGGTGGCCTCATCCACTAATGTCGGTGGCCGGTCAGATCCGAATAAGGATCCGCAGACCGAAGTACAATTTAGGCACATCAATGGCCACCTGCTCCGTGCCTTAATCATTTTCTTGAAATGTTAGGTGGGGAATAAAGTCTATTTGCGGATCTGTTTCCTTGAAATACTGTGATGGCTCGCTATTGTGGCCGATCGCCTGTTAGCTTTACCTAAATGCCGTACTTAGAGTAGGTCTTTTCGTTGCTTGCGTGTAGTTGATGAACTTCGCCTCTTGTGGCTTGTGCCATGAATTGATTCTGACTATGTGGCTTGAGAGCTTTTGGTCAAATAGAAGGTTCGGTTGAAGGCGAGTTCCAAACAAAAATGCCGAGCTGAAGTCGGTCTTATAGAGTGCTCGCTCAAAGGTGAGCTCTAAAATATGATGCCGACCTAAAGGTCGGTCTTATAAATGATTCACTCGTAGGCAAACTCCAAATATGATGCCGAGCTGGGGTCGGTCTTATAAAGTGCTCGCTTAAAGGCGAGTTCCAAATATGATGCCGACCTAAAGGTCGGTCTCATAAAAGATTCGCTCGTAGGAGAACTCCAAATATGATGCTGAGCTGGGGTCGGTCTTATAAATTGCTCGCTTAAAGGCGAGTTCCAAATATGATGCCGACTTAAAGGTCGGTCTTATAAAGTGCTCGCTCAAAGGCAAGTTCCAAATATGATGCCGACCTAAAGGTCGGTCTTATAAGTTGGCATATGAAGCCTTAGTCTTGGCATTGGTAGCCTGTTTTGTGGCTTATAGCCTTTTTGTGCCGCTCTATGAAGCAGACGACCTTGTCGTTTTGTCCGACCTATTTTTTAGCCTGTCGTTTTGTCCGACATATTACTTAGGACCGCGCTATAAAGCAGACGGCCTCAAAGCTATTACTTAGGACCGAGCTATAAAGCAAACGGCCTCAAAGTTGTTTTGGTCTTTGGCGACCTCGCCGTTTAGTCCGGCCTTACGTAGGACCGCGCTATCAAGCGGATGGCCTCGAAGCGATTTTGGCCACAGAATCTTCAAATCTCCCTCAAAATCCTCACCGGAACCCTCAAACCTTAGCCGAGAAACTCAAACACTCACAGAAAGCACACAAGATTGAGAGAGAAAATTCTAGAGAAAATGGGGTAGGCGAAAAGTGTTGGAGGATTTGAGGGGTGGAACCTTATATAGGCAATGAGAGATTGATAGTGCGGCCAGGGATCTCTATCCAACGATTCAGATTAGCGCGGTCATCTCGGATTTCAAAATTCAAAAACCATCATCATTATGAGGCGTCAATCAATGCCCACATAGTTACTCAGGCGGTTATCAAGAAGGCTGACGACAGGCCACGATTTGACGCTTCAACTGCCCCGCTGTCCCCGTCTGACAGCTCACCGCACTCAGAGAAACGGTTACTCCAAGGACACGCCACTCAAGCAAGGTTGCCTAAGACCCAAAATCGCTTCGAGGCCGTCCGCTTGATAGCGTGGTCCTAAGTAAGGCCGGACTAAACGGCAAGGTCGCCTAAGACCCAAAATCGCTTCGAGGCCGTGCGCTTGATAGCGCGGTCCTAAGTAAGGCCGTTTTAAACGGCTTGGTATATTGAGTGGATATTTGGCTTACATGAAGTGTTTGAAGTGTTTAAGGCCGGTGGTGCTCGGCGGCGGTATGGAAGAGTATATGAATGTTTGAGACTAGATAATTTGACAGAGTTTAGTCCTCTTTATCAAAATAACATATATGTTCTCAATTACACAAGCCCTCATTTTATAGGAAAGAGGGAAGCTTAGGGATTAAGTAAAGACAGGTGGATAAAAAATCTTACAATCAAGCAGACAAAAGATCTAAATGACAAGCTGACTAAATATCTTGGCGGCGTCTTATGTGGTCGCCTAGATCGCTATCCATAAGGTCGCCTACTTCTCGTCCCGTCTCAGCTTTCCCTTCCGTTGCTTCCCTCTAAGGCTCGTGTGGTCTCTTATGGTCCCCTCGTTGAGGTCCCACGTCACCCCCTGAGCTACTAGTGACCTTATAGGTTTGAAGGCTCTTGGCGGGGACCTGACTGCGGCGACCTTGACTTGATTGCGTCGCGGACGCTATGGCCGCGGACCTTATCGAACCTGGTGGCTAGATAGGCTCTTTCCGGAGACTCATAGGTGTCGATACTATTTAGACATATCAATGGCCCCCCTACTCTATGGTTTAGGCATTTTCATGAAAGGTCCAACATAGAGTAAAGTGTGCGCATGGATCGTCCACTGTTTTTCTGTCTTTGGTGACCTCGCCATTTAAAATGGCCTTACTTAGGACCGCGCTATCAAGTGGACGGCCTCGAAGCAATTTTGGGTCTTAGGGGACCTTGCCGTTTAGTCCGGCCTTACTTAGGACCGCGCTATCAAGCAGACGTCCTCGAAGCGATTTTGGGTCTTTTGACAACCTCGCCGTTTAAAACGTCCTTGCTTAGGACCGTGCTATCAAGCGGACGGCCTCGAAGTGATTTTGGGTCTTAGGCAACCTTTCCATTTAGTCCGGCCTTACTTAGGACCGCGCTAGCAAGCGGACGGCCTCGAAGCGATTGGCTTATAGTCTGTTTGTGCCGCGCTATTAAGCGGAAGGACTTTTGCTGAAGAGAAAATCCATGTTGATGGCGAGCTTGTAGCTGGGAGCTCGTAATAAGAGAGCTTGTGATAAATGAGCTCGCTGATATGGAGCTTGTAATCTTATCAAATCTTTTGGCCTTGGCCTTTTTCAAACTTCCCTCTGTTTGTAATTGTTTTTATTTTTCCGCATCCGACTTGTGGCCGCTGATTTGGGCTTTGAATGCCTGTTTATTTTGCTTTTGTAGCAATTTTTCGCACCTTTATTATTGCTCGAAATATTTCATCTTTTTCGAGTCCGCTATTTGGGTCCGACGTATCCGTATATGTGTATATATATATAGCCCCCCTTGTTTTTGGCAAGGTCGGGGGCGTTAAAGCATCGAACTTGCTAAAAATACTTGAGCTAAAAGCCTTGTTTTTGTTGAGCTCCATGACTGAATCGAAAAAATCCGATGTGTGGCCCCCTTGTTTCAAGCAAGGTCGTTGCGGTTTGGTTGAAATAAATGTCGAATTTGAGTCATTCACGTTTGTTTGAAAACTTCCACCTACGACCCCCTTGAGAGGTTGTAATAAGAGAGGTCGTTGATAGAGAGCATATAATAAGAGAGCTCGTTGAGGGATCGGATTTGGCGAGCTTGAGAGCTCGTGTTTGGCGAGCTCACGTCTGAATGTCTCTTGTCTATCATATTTTTCAATGAGAATGCATGAGTTTCCCTAGCTTGCAACTCATTTCTTAATCTTCCACAGGCTTGGATCATGCCTCTATTTCTTTTGGGAATTCTCTCAAACAGCCTTATAGCCTCCTCAAACTTTTCTTCTTTTAGACACCCATTCATCAAAGTTGTATAAGAATCCACATTTGGTGAATCAATATCGTCAAATGCTTTCTGGGGGCACAATTAGGATTTTAGTCCTCTAAGTTGGCATATTTTGGATTTTAGTCCTGCTCCTGCTCCGATGAGGAAAATAGTCCTCTAAGTTGGCTTTTTTTTTTGGATTTTAGTCCTATCCGCCGGATATTGCTGACTGGGCACCGGAATATTTTAAAATTGATGACGTGGCTGCCACTAGGCTGCCACGTCGGATCCTACATGGCTTGTGTGTCCCATTTCTCCTCCATTTACTAAAAAAAATAAAAAGTAGGGAAGAAGGATTCGAACCGGCGACCTTGTGGTAAAATACAAAGCACTTTGCCATTCAAGTTGTAACTTCAATATGTATGTTATGACACAATTAATTACTTATGCACAATAACATTTCTTCCAACATTGTATGTGCCTAATTTAAATAAACTTATTTACAAAATTAATTTAATTGTAGATGATATATATATAAGAGCTCTTGGATAATTTTTTATTTTTACAGTTTTTTTTTATAACCTATTATTCTTAATATTATTATTATTATTATTAATGTAAGTCGACCTTACATTACCAGAAGAGTAATAATTATAAATTTTTTCTTATCTTACTATTAATTTGTATATATTCGGTCAAATTTTTTAATATCAAATTTATTACAATTAATGATAATCAAATTGTATATCAAACACTATAGTCTATTTTGAGAACCAAACATTATAGTCTAATATATTTAATCACTGTGTTTCAAAAAAAAATTAATCATTGTGTTTCAAAAAAATTTAATCACTTTATTAATGTATATGATAATTATAAATCCAATTACATTTAGGGACGTAGATAGTTTTTTTTTATTATAAAAAAGAACTACATCAAATTAACAAAGAAAATTAAAGCAAAGGAAACCATATTATGCATAAGTAATAAATCTTGTCATAGTATAAACATTAAAGTTGTAGCTTAGATGATAAAGTATTTGATAGTTTACCACTAGGTTGCCGGTTCGAATCCTTCATGCATCAACTTTGTAATTTTAGTAGTAAATGGGGTAGAAGTGGGACCCACCGACACGTAGATCCAACATGGCATATGATGTGGCGTCCATATAAGTTATTTTTTATGATTCCGGTGTCCAGTCAGCATAAACCGGCGGATAGGAATAAAATCCCAAAAAAACCCAACTTAGAGGACTATTTTCCTCACCGGAGCAGGAACAGGACTAAAATCCAAAATAGGCCAACTTAGAGGACTAAAATCTGAATTTTGCCCTTTCTGGGATTCCTCCATGTTGCTCATTTTCACATAAGCATCAAGAAACGCACTGCCTTATGTTGCTACTTTTGTCACTGCCAATGCTTCCATTTCTTGTACTATGACTACTTGATCTGCTATGATCACTTCCACTGAAAAACATCTTCTTCAAACAATCTCTCTCCCCACGTTTTGATGAGGTTCTATCCTTTGTTTTTCGAACACTTTAAATCAAATCTTTTTGCTTGAATTTGTTGAATTTGTTAGGAAATCACTAGTTTAACGCTGCGGAATTTAAAATTTGATTTCCTTTTTCTAGATCGTTCTTCGTTTAATGCAATAAACACATTAAGTAGTTTGACGGTTATACCTTGATGATCTATAAGATCGTCGCTTTGACCGTCAACGGAGAGTAGTACAGTGTGCAAGACGTCCACGTGTCCGGCCTCTATCGCTAATCCACACGAACTCCTCGCCGGATTCCTCCTTGGATTGCTATTGGAAAACTCCGGTTGCTAGACCGGTCTTTTTCCTCTCTCACAAACTCACTATAGGATGCTCTCTATTTTACACAAGAACTATTAGCTCTTGCAATTGTGATGTACAAAAGAGCTTGACACCCACCTCTTATTTATAGCTAAAGGTGGCGCCCCATATGTGTTAGGAAATCACTAGTTTAACGCAACGGAATTTAAAATTTGATTTCCTTTTTCTAGATCGTTCTTCGTTTAATGCAATAAACACGTTAAGTAGTTTGATGGTTATACCTTAATAATGATCTATAAGATCGTCGCTTTGACCGTCAACGGAGAGTAGTACAGTGCGCAAGCCGTCCACGCTTCCGGCCTCTATCGCTAATCCACACGAACTCCTCATTGAATCCTCCTTGATTGCTATTGGAAAACTCCGGTTGCTGGGACCGGCCTTTTCCCCTCTCTCCAACTCACTATAGGATGCTCTCTATTTTACACAAAAACTATGAGCTCTTGCAATTGTGTTATACAAAAGAGCTTGACACCCACCTCTTATTTATAGAGAGAGGTGCACCCCATATGGTGTGGAAAAGAAGAAAACATTTTTCCCAATAAAATAAGAAAAATCAATTAGATTGATTTATCTCTTTAATTATAATTAATTTTGTCAATATCTTATATTGAATATAATTATCTTATTACCATAAATCTATTTTTCCAAAATCAATTAATATCTTATATTAATATTATGGTAATTTTATTAATTAAAGTGCACAATCCAAGTGTATCTTATACCCTAGATGTGGCGCCTCAAATGCCAATTAATTGGCTTCCGGAATATTCTTTAATTAATATAATTTATATATAATTAATATCTTGTATTTTTTTATTCATAATAAATAAATACCACCATATTAATTTACCACTATAACCTTTATAGTCTAGAGATAAACTTTCCTTATTTGGTTATCAACTATAACCGCATTTTAATCCGACTCGAAGTTCATATGTGTGTGACCCGATAGGCTTCCGAATATGTTGGCCGTAGACACAAAGTGCAATTTATTAAAATGCCCTTCATGCCCTTCATGCCTAACGATCACGGGATAGTGTCTAGAAACACACTGTGACCCCCAATCATCGGAAGAGTCAAAAGCAATGACTACTACCTTTCATGTGAAACAGTTACCGTGTAACTTACAATCCTATCGTTGTAATAATATCCATACGATCGTATCTCGAGTGTCAATATATTAATGATCGTATCTTATAATCTGGATACCAAGCTCTCTCGGGATAACACATTTACTCCCACTTTGCAAAGATTCTCGAGAGTAAAACATTCCTTATAAGAAGACCATTTCAGATATTCGATCCCAATCATAGGATACGCGATTCCCGGACGACCAATCATGTATACTCCGCATGCTTCAATATCATACCCAATCACTACCGCATGATCGCCCCGTGGCTAGGGGAAATCTCAATAGTGTCAAAGAATGACAATCCACACCGTGATGCCATGAAGACTCCGGTCAAAAGGATAATTACACAACCGCCACATAGTGTGACACTTAATGTAAGTGGGTCGATCTAACGTCGCGCATTCTCTAATACACGTCCACGTGCATACCCAAGTGTCTCTACACTTCGATAGACGAGATCTATCCCTACCTTCTATAAGATAGAAGACATCCAATACGTGCTAGTCTGGTTATACTATCAATGTCATCTTTGACAGTACATAAGACTAGAGACATTTAAGTACCAAATTTGTTATAGTGATTAGAGATCTCATTAACCACAATCACTATCATGGTTTCTCTATCACAGTTTGACACTAAGGACGTTACTATATATGTACAAAAAATAATATGAAGATAAACAATATATAATAACATAAGTGTTTTTATTAATCATAATAAAGTTATTACATGAACTAAATAGACTGTAAACGACCGGACCCGGTCGAATCCGGTCCAACCCGATTGGGTTTAGGACACCTTTCCAACAATATGTGTGTAGTAGAAGAAAACATTTTCCCAATAAAATAAGGAAAATCTTCTAGATTGATTTATCTCTTTTATTATAATATCTCATATTAAATAAAATCTAAATATTGCCAATATCTTATATTGATTATATTTATCTTATTACCATAAAACTATTTTTTCAAAATCAATTAATATCTTATATTAAAATTATGGCAATCTTATTAATTAAAGTGCACAATCCAAGTGTATCTTATACACATCAAATGTGGCGCCCCTATAGTCAATAATTGACTTCCGAAATATTCTTTAATTAATATAATTTGTATATAATTAATATCTTGTATTTTATTTATTCATAATAAATAAATATCACCATATTAATTTACCATTATAACCTTTATAGACTAGAGATAAACTTTCCTTATTTGTTTATCAACTATAACCGCATTTTAATCCGACTCGAAGTTCATATGTGTGTGACCCGATAGGCTTCCGAATATGTTGGCCGTAGACACAAAGTGCAATTTACTAAAATGCCCCTCATGCCTAACGATCACGGGATAGCGTCTAGCAACACACCGTGACCCCCAATCATCAGAAGAGTCAAAGCAATGACTACTACCTTTCATGTAAAGCAGTTACCGTGTAACTTACAATCCCATCGCTGTAATAATATTCATACGATCGTATCTCGAGTGTCAATACATTAACGACCGTATCTTATAATTTGGATATCATGCTCTCTCAGAATAACACATTTACTCCCACTTTGCAAAGATTCTCAAAAGCTAGACATTCCTTATAAGAAGCCCATTTCGGATATTCGATCCCAATAATAGGATACGCGATTCCCGGACGACCAATCATGTATACTCCGCATGCTTCAATATCACACCCAATCACTACCGCATGATCGCCCCGTGGCTAGGGGAAATCTAAATAGTGTCAAAGCATGACAATCCACACCGTGATGCCATGAAGACTCCGGTCTAAAGGATAATTACACAACCGCCACATAGTGTGACACTTAATGTAAGTGAGTCAGTCTAACGTATGTATTCTCTAATACGCGTCCACGTACAGTCCAAGTGTCTCTACACTTCGATAGACGAGATCTAACCCTACCTTCTATAAGATAGAAGACATCCAATACGTGCTAGTCTGGTTATACTATCAATGTCTCATTTGACAGTACATAAGACTAGAGACATTTAAGTACCAAAACTTGTTAGAGTGATTAGAGATCTCATCAACCATAATCACTATCATGGTTTCTCTATCACAATTTGACACTAGGGATATTACTATATATATACAATAAATAAAATGAAGATAAACAATATATATAATAACATAAGTGTTTTTATTAATCATAATAAAGTTATTACATGAACTAAATAGACTGTAAATAACCCGACCCGATCGGATCCGGTCCAACCCGATTGGGTTTAGGACACCTTTTCAACAGAATTTTCTTTCCAACTCTATTTTTCAACCGATTTCCTCTTTTAATATCCACAATCAATCTCGATTGTGTTGATTCCTCACTATTATCTAAAGCAGAGAATCTTCTACTTGACATATCAAGAAGCATTTCTGACTTCAGGAACGTGAGGTCTGTAGAACTCAAATTGCTCCACCCATGCTTTGAAACAGAGCCTGATATAACAATCTTAAGGCTGCTATATCCTCTGCACTGATTTTGTTCTTACGAAGTGGGCAGCTTGAATGTTTTTCAAGCCACCGACCCAGACAATTGATATGAAAAGCCTGTTTATGTTTAGGAAATAAACGGAGTACCTCAATATCTCCGAATTTCGACGAGAAAATAGCACAGTCAAGCGTATGAACATATTCAATTTACCAAAAAATCCAGATCCAACAAATGGAGTCGCTGTATGAACATATTCAATTTTATCCTTCTCATCATCCTTACTTGATAGAAGTGTGGTTGTGAATCAATGAAGTGACGATGGAGCGACCACAGCAGTTTGGGGTATAAATCTTTCCTGGCACCGGAGCTCGGGACCAGAGGGTCTCGAGTGAGCTAACGCTGCCATTGCTTCAATATGCATCACCTCCGTTGCTTTCCTCTTTTAATCACAGAAAGAACGAACTTGCAATACTCCACCTCTTTATCCTCCGATTTGAAGAAGAATCGGAGATCTATATACAAAAAAAATTAGATCTGAATGAAGATCTTGATGAACACTTGGCCGAAAAACCAAAAATGGGTGGTTTTAGGCCGCCGGAAATCTCTGATTTGGCCGGAAAATTGTTTGAAAATGTCGATTTCCCGGTAATGCGGTTTATTATCACGGTGGCCCGACGGTGGTATATTGAGTGGATATGTGGCTTATATGAGGTGTTTGAAGTGTTTAAGCCCGGTGGTGCTCGGCGGCGGTATGGAAGAGTGTATGAATGTTTTAGAGTAAATAATTTGACAGAGTTTAGTCCTATTTATCAAAATATCATACATGTTCTCAGTTACACAAACCCTCATTTTATAGGAAAGATGGAAGCTTAGGGCTTAAGTAAAGACAGGTGGATAAAAAATCTTACAATCAAGCAGACAAAAGATCTAAATGACAAGCAGACTAAATATCTTGGCGGCTTCTTATGTGGTCGCCTAGATCGCTATCCACAAGGTCGCCTACTTCTCGTCCCGTCTCAGCTTTCCTTTCTGTTGCTTCCCTCTAAGGCTCGTGCGGTCTCTTATGGACCCTTCGTTGAGGTCGCAGGTCGGCCCCCTGAGCTACTAGTGACCTTATAGGTTTGAAAGCTCTTGGCAGGGACCTGACTGCGGCGACCGTGACTTGATTTGCGTCGCGGACGCTATGGCCGCGGACCTTATCTAACCTGGTGGCTAGATAGACTCTTTCCGTAGACTAATAGGTGGCGATACTATTTAGACATATCACCTACCCTATCATACCACTCACCCACTCACTCTTACTCCATCATCCACGTGTTTTATCAATTTTCATTTTATTAGATCGTATTCCATCCATTTTTAAAAGGAATTAAAATAGATTATTTTCATTCCATTAGAATCAAATTTAATTTTATTCTATTACCTCATAATCATACATAAACATTAAAATAAAATGACCTTTCATTTCATTCTTACCTAACAAACACTCCTTAATTTTTTTATTTTTTTGTGTTGGTTCTTACAAATTGGAGAATCCTATGAAGAAGAGGGAAAAACAAATGGAGATGAAGACGGTAAGCAACAGAGCATAAAAGCATCCACTTTTATCTTCCACGACCTGGTATGGATCTTCAGCCCATGACAAAGCATCTTTAGAAATATGCCGATCTTCATTCCCTGATGATGATGATGATGATGATGATGAAGATCCTCTCTCCGTTTCCGCTAAAGAAATATGCCGCAAAATATGAGGAAAAACCATTTTGTCCGATTCTTCCCCCATCAAAAGATCCGAATGCCCAAACCCGTCTACCACAACCCGTTCATGTCTCAACCCGGGATGATGCAATTTCATGTATTTATTAGCCAGAAATGAAGTTTCAGGCGTCACGAGGACCGGCAGGCCGCCGGAGATATACAACGTCGGCACCGCAATTCTTTCCGGATGGATCAAGTAAGAGTTGTTTCCATCACCGTCGACTATGTAACCGGCTTTGCAGATTTTTCTTAGATGAGGAAACGCTGACATGGAAAGTTTTGGCAAGTATTCTCTGTTCATCCAATGATGCATTGAGGGGCTTATGTTCTCGTGCCAAAATGTGTTTCCAAATACGCCGGAGAAGACTTCGCATTCATCACAGGTGCACCGCTCCGGCCGTGGAATCCGACGGGCTATTGCTTTGAGGAGTTTCTGTCGAGAATTTGTCTTCAAAGTTGTGAAGAGTGTAAGGTTCGTGTCTTTGCCTAGTATTGCCATTGACATCTGCATGATCATATGTATTTTGATTAAAATGAATGGTTGTTGTTCTTGCTATGTAAATTAAAATGAAGTAAAAATTAGAATAAAAGAATTACCGGGACAAGTGGAGGCCACATTTTGAGCATTGAGAAAGCATTCAACTTGAAGAACATGGATGAATTGGTGCAAGAGAGTGAAGCTATTTTGTTGCAGGAAACATGTCCTCCCATTAGTGCTATATGACTAGCAAGCCCTCCAACACAATGCCCAACAATATGTACTTTTATTTGTGATTCATGGAACTCAAAAATCTTGTCAATTGCTGCAAAAAAAGGGAGGCATATTAGCATATAACTCAAACACATATACATATATACAAAAACTATTTTCATAATCGGATTTTTGTGAGTTTATATGTTACCATACGGTATGTCATATCTGCCAATGTCTTGGATTGTAGTATATTTCGAAGACATTGATAAGCTACTCGATGGATGCAATCTTGACTGCAGCAGCCATGTCTCATACCCTTCATAGAGTAGAGTCCTAATCAAATCGTTTGGCTCGGTTGGTAGATAATAACTTTCTGTTGCGTAACCATTAACAAGGAGGACAGGATATGGCCTTCTTTCAGCACCTTCATGTCTCCATTGAGTGCTCTTCCATCTTTGGCAAATGATTGTAGCTCCATCCTCTACAGATTTTGAATGGAATTACAAAGCAATTGATTGTATAAGTTCGTTTGTGATCAAAATATAGGTCCAACAATTATCCTCAAAACATAGGTTTATGATAAGCAAATAAAAAGATAGTTGAAGTACCTGTTATAAGTTCATGCAGCGTACTCTTTGGATACGTTTCTGCATATGAATCCAAAGGAGAAGATTCCTTAAGAAATCCTCGGGGGATTTGTAAGATGTATGTCGTGAAGAGATTTTGTACGAAAAGGGACAAGAATTTCAACTTTTTCTCTCCTTTCAAACTAATCAGACATTTTATGAGCTCCATTCCAGATATGTGCACTTCTCCTCTCAGGTTGATCATAACATCACCTGAAGTTTCTTTGGTATTGAGTGTTTTGAGAACCACATGGAGAGTTGTTGACTCTTTCCATGCATTTAATGCCAAGAAGAAAGGGTTCAACACCTTCTTTCCTTCAAGAATGTATCTGAAATACATCAACATGAAACAAATCAAAAACTGTATTATCATTTACTGTCTTAAACATTGGAAGGGCTCACAGGGAATATTTCAGATATCAACAAACGAACCTTGAACCTGAAGAAGCTGCCAATAGGAGACTGTAATGCATATACTGTGTGTATGGAGTTCTGTTGTCTACTAGACACAAATTTACATCTCCATCAATAATATGTAAATCTTCTCTCTCTAGACCTCTACATATAACTAGGCCAGCAACTTTTCCTTTTAGTCTTTCTAATGAATCAATCTTCACTTTGAGGTAAAGTTTACATGGCATACCCCCAACATGCCCTACCATTGTTTCTTCAAACAGTACTAAACCACGCGGTCTCTTACTCTCTTCAGGCTTCCAAGATGATGTATTCAGATCAAGGTTTTTATCATTACATTTGATTTTGTAATGAAGAATGTCTTTTACTAGATTCTTGCTGACATGTTCAGCAGCTGTAGTAATAGTAAGGCATGGATTCACACCAACAGAGCAGGGTATCAAGGAGGCATCACAAACATAAAGGCCATTGTGTACTGAGGTTGGAGTATTTTTATCAAACACTTGCCCTGCATGATTGCAGACACCAGAGACATGATCTGATGAAGCATTACATCCACCTAACAAGTGAACTGATGCAGTCCTAACCTCGGTATGAACAAAATCCCACCTAATTTCTTAGCGAGTTTCTGAAAAGCTTCAATCTTTCTAGGCAATAAAGGATCGTTCGCGATGAAAGCATAAATTCTCAGTGTCTTTGTCAAATGAGATTTTACCATTACCATCATCATATCCCATTGCATTCAAGACTACATCATTGCAAGGTTGTTGCTTCAGAAGTTGTTTCAATGTGTCTATGATACCATGAAAAAACGAGTACCCAATTGGCCATCCGTACGTGGTAATGCCTTTAAAGAGTAGATTCGGATAGACTGAGGGTAATACAGCACTCTGAATCGTAAAGCCTAATGATGAAGTGAATGATGAAGAGATTGATGGGCCGGGACGATTTTCGAATGAGATATTCGAAAGCTGTTTCTTGTCTATGGCATATGAGTTCATAGGTGCTTTGCTTCCAGAAACATAGGCAACAGCATTACCATTACAACTCAAACCTGATCCTAACCTTTCAGAAAGTAACAACCCTCTCTTTTCAGATTTGGAAAGTATTTTCGTTGTGCCAAACACTCCGGCTGTAAACGAGAGGAAAGAAAAGAACATTAAATGGACATGAAATATTCATTAAGACTTGAATAATAAACTTTCTTATGATCTTGAGGCTAAATTTGTTACCCGAGAGAACAACAAAATCTGATGATATGTAATCAAACTCATCAAAGTATATACGCCATCTCTTCCTTTTGCTTAATGTATTGTCTTCTTCACATATATCGTCTGCATTTCTTACCAAATACACCACTTCACGTTCAGTTTTGATCACACATCCTGCCTGCAAAATCCAATTTTGGATGTCACATTAAATTACATTATTATAAATGCAAGAAGATTTAAAAAACCAATATTTAAAAATCATGGTGCAGACTTATGACAATCAATAACGTGATGACAAATATTACTTGACCTTAACAGCAGAGGCTAAATATGTTTTGTCATTTGAATTCTTGGCGTTGTAAGGGCATCCACCAAAACAGTTACCACATGCTAGGCATGAATCCGTTTTATCTTTCTTCTTCTTCCCTGCAGCAGAAACTTGATCATTCTGATCAACATCGTGGTCGAAATTGATACTCAGATTTAAAGGACCTTCATGGCTTTTCATATCTAATTCTTCAATATTAGCCGTTAATTCCTCCATGATCTTGCCGCTCTGAAACTTGACTGGAACACTTTGTATCTTGAGCATAAGTGAAGCAGATGATTCACAGAGCTCCCAATCTTTTTCCCATTCTTTTGGCCATTTCAGATTCCTTTTTGCTCGGACTGTCGCCGGAATCATCACTCCCGCGTTTATTAACGAACCTCCTCCAAGCCCACAAGCCATTGCCGTCACTGAATCTTCTTGCATATGTACCTATTATATAAAAAAGGACCACGATGCAGGGATGATTTTTACTATTTAAACCGTTATTTAGAATTTACAGCATGTTCAAATACAAAAATACTTCATAGAACTCTCTAAAAACGTCGTTTTTTTTTTATAAAAAGTTATACCAAATAATGTTGCTAACATTTCATTGCTCCGGGCGATATCAGAGGAGTGACCCTTATTTAAATAATAAAATTAATATTCATGAATATATGGTGCTACCTTGATGAGGGATTGCTTGGAGTCTTTGCTGCTACAAAGAAATGGGGATATATGCTCTTGATCATTGGAGGATAGTTAGGATTCAAAATCTGGGGATTAAATGATGTTTTGGGTGTTTTTTGTTTTTTTTTGTTTTTTTGGTCTTTAAATGCTATTTTGGCTTGTCAATTCTATTTTGGACACAAGCATATCATCAAGCTTTCAGCAACTAGTTTTCTTCTTTGTATTGTTATGGAGTTGCATCTCCTATTTTGTGGTTTGATTTTGTTCCCTAGTGGTTTATTCCAATGCATGCAGGCCCACGCTTTTTCCCTAAAGATCAGCTTTTCCCCCACTAGTGTGGAAGACATCAAGACGCCAGATCTTTCTCTATTCATTTTAATAAAATGCTAAGTTTTAAAAATAAAAAATAAAATAAAATTATGATGTAAATCAGAACATATTCAAGTAAACACTGTGGTTAATAGAATCTTACAACATATTATGAATGTTGAAACCAACAAATTTATTAAAACTAAGCGAAATGCACGCGTCTTGTACGCTGCTCAACTAATGTATTATTTTAAAATACTTTTTAATATTGTATATTGACTATACGCTTAATTTATAAAATAAATAAATGAAAAATATAAGTTAAATAAAGACAATTGTTATAAAATGATTTTATGATTGGTAGAATTATTTTAATTCTCTTACTCGTGCAAAATGAATCAATGCCATGTTACGCTTTCATTCTTGTAAATATGATAAGATTTTTAGTTATAAAATCATGTATTTTATTGGTGGTATATAATGAATATTTGTCTTTGTTGATCGCTTTCGATGACAAATTATCTACCTTCAATATATGGCTTTTTCATTTGGTTATTGCTTTGAGGATTGCTAGGAGTTCCTTCTCATTGATGAACAATCCCATCTCCTTTGAGTTGAAGGACTTGCTTAGATAAATACATGCTTTTGTGTTTCTTTGTAAAATAACCCATAAGCCTTTGGCACATGCATATGTATCAAAGCAAAATGAAATTCCAAAATCTATTAAGGCAAGTGATGATGGTTTGCACATGGCCTCCTTGGTCTCAAAATCCATTTTTCTTGAGTGGTCACTCAAAAGTTTAGCAATAATCCCATAATTAGGCACAGATCTCATGTAGAAACATGTTAGGCCCCAAAACAACCTCTCGGCACACGATCCACATTATGGGTTGGGGCCAATCATTCGCTTGAATCTTGCTTGGGTCAAGATGCACTTTACCTCATTTATGATATGAACCAAGTATTCCACCGTGGTTTATCCGAAAGAGCATTTGGACAATTTAGCATGGTATTGGTTCTTCATCAAAATTTCTAGAACCGCTTTAAGATGTTGTATATGAGAATCCATGTCGTGGTTGAAGATTAAGACGTAATAAAAAATACCAAAGACAAACTTCCACAAGTAAGGTCTCAACGCATCATTTATACTTCTATGGCATCACTTTGAATTCAAATTGGTTATGACGAAAGTCTTCTAGACATCATCTTCATTCATCAAAATCGATGGAATCTAGACAAGTCTATTTTTCTGGGATGAGTTAGTTCATTGGGCACATGATTCAAAGCCTATTACTCTATCAAATTGAGTCTCCCTTAGAATCTATAGGCCCAATTTCTCCATTTCTTAGTAAATATTTTGCAACTAATCATCTTAAGTTGAACTTCTTTTGTGTAACTTCTCAACTTAATTTGCTCTCCGTCATTAGTGAAAACCTCCTCTGGAAGTCAAAGACCATATGATTATACATTTTCATCCAATTCACCTCTAATACAATACTATAGCCTCTCAACTTGATCAATCTCACATAATGTTGGAACTTAACCCTTTCCATGATCCATGGCAAGTTAGGACACTTAAATTCACTCATCATTCTGTTTCCATCTACTACTGTGATTAACATTGGGTGATTTGGTTTTGTCACACATTGCACCTCGTAAGCGTGATGATGGTCTATGAAAGTGTGAGATGCATCACTGTCTATGAGGATGGTAATTGGCTTTTTTTCAAGAGGCTTTTGATTTTGATGGTGTTGGAGGTGACCTGTCCATATAAGGTGTATAAGCATAATTGAGTAGGCTAAAATGGTCCAGCATCCTATACCACATCTTTTTTATCCCTATTGTCCACTGCAATCTCTCCTCAAACTCCATCCTCATGTACTCAAAAGTGTATGTGTTTACGCACACACACTTGACCAAGGGTGTAATTTTCATCACACCTCAAACAATACCCAATGGCCCACTTCTTCTACAACTCCTTAGAAGTAATTGCCTTATGTATCATTGGTTTATTCTCGCCCGGGTATTTTATCAGTCATCTTAATGGTAAGTGGTGAGAACCTAGATTTTCTAGGGTTAGAGTAATTTTTCTGCACATGCATGTCATTCAATGCCATTATAATATATTCCAAGCATATGGCAATATCAATGGCAGCAAACACGTCCTCGTGCTTCATCAATCTCGCCCTAGAATCAATTTCAGTCTTAGGGCCTATTATAAAACATTTGATGAAGTAAGTCTCTGTCTACATAGGATTTTGTAACTGCAGCAAGCTTTTTAATTTCTAAAACTCCGATACATATTCCTCTACCATGGTGCTTTGTCTGAGTTAATGAAATTCATCTACTTCTTCAAACTCTAATGGTCTACCTCCTTGTCGTTTATAACTTATTCTCTCATTAATGACAATTGTTTGGAAAACTCAATCTCATTGTCAAACCACATATAGGCTTTTTCTTGAAAATGCATTTCGCTAAGCCTACTCTCTAAACAAAACATCATGCATCCGGAAGTATCTTTCACTACACCGTATTCATTCCTTAAGTGATTCTCCATTAAACCAGAGAGAAATAGACATTAGTAACCTTAATTTCACGCTGAAATTTCTCATTTCTAGCTAATTTGAAGTTGACTTCATACCTATGTGGCGTGTAGTAGCAAGTCGTCTTGAATCATTGGGTGAGTTCCAAATCACGATGAGACGACGATGAAGGTGTTTGTGAAAATGTACGACCCACACCATCGATCCTTTTCATCCACGCTTGTAACATAAACGTTAGGGAATCCATCCGAGCTTGAATCGAAGCTTGATTCATCATCATGATGATTGGAAAGCATGCACGACGTCAATTTTCACATTACATTCGTGCAACTCCTCATGCAAACATAAGCATCTTCTCCCAACCAATTATGGTTCTCACAACTTATCTATTGCCTTCAAATGTGTACTTTCGCATACATGGAGATTCCACAAGGACAGTATATGACTTTGATACCAGATGTTAAGCTTTTGGCAATTCAAGCTAAGGTAATTGTCTTCCAACAAAATATAGTTGTTGGGATAGAGAGAAAATAGAGAGATAGGGAAGAAGAGAGTAAAATAGAGGTTTTATTATTGACAAACTACGTAGTGTATTACAACCTAAGAGCTCAGATCTATAGTAGCTGGCTCAATTCACTCCAAGCACATTATCACTAAGCTTACTACTATTCGTTTCTCACATGGTTGATGTCATCATTCCGTTGGATGACATCAACAGTTATAGCTCGTATGCCTAGGTTCCTAACATCACCACATAACGATACCCACTAACATCAAGCAGATAGCTCGTATGTCCAGGTTCCTAACATCACCACATAACGATACCCACAAACATCAAGCAGATGCACATCAACACCAAAATCATCATGATCAAGATACTTTAGTCTCTGAATTCATAGTAGCTAATAGTAAAAAAATTGAACATCAACTAAAAGTAAATTAATTGATGCATTATCATTAGTTTGACCCATCTTACGAAGATGTGCTACGATATCCGGCAGCAAAGTAGACCACTTCCCAAGGAAATCGGGATGTTCAATTACATGAAGAACTTCCAATAGGACTGGCTCATCCATTCCAGCTTGAAGGGGCATGTTGAATTGATAAAATATGAGAATTTCCATTATGAGTTCAATTAGATGAATTAGCTAAAGAAGAGGAGGTTAAAAAGCTTCATTGAAGAAAATATCAAACACTCCCTCCAGACAAACTCTGGGCCCAGGATTGGATTGACATGGTAGAGATTGAGAGATTTATGATTGGCATAAGTTTTTTGGATCTCTTTCTTCAAGAGTAATTCCATCCGGCCAAGCAATCAAACAAGGCCAGTCAATTCCTTGAGTTAAGGCAAGGTTCTATGTCCGTAATGGAATATCAAAAGGAGTTTTACAAGATGGGAAAATGTGTACCAGAATTCTAAACTGTTAGAAGAGGAAGGTGGCTCACTTGATGGACATATTAGCTTATGACATCATACACAATATGGTTGGAATAAGGCCATATACGATGGAATATTTGATTGGCGAGACTCTAAAGCTTGACACACAAGAATCTAGAAAATAAATAATATTTTTTAATTCAATTTAACCAACGAATTTGAGTCAGGATATACATAGTAATTTTAATTCTAACATATTTGAGTCAAATTTTGAGAAATTCATAGATCCAATACCAATTAGAATGTACATTTGGTACTTTCTCATTAATCAAGTCACTAAAATTATCAACATTCGGCATAAAATTGGGTGGAATCATTGAGAAAAAAGTAAGGCAAAAATCGAAAATAAAATGTAATGTATTAAGAATTTTATAGGATGTAAAATTACTCTATCATGAAAGTATCAGTGTTATTTTATAATTTTGAGTAGTATAATTTTATTATTATATTATTGAATGACATAAATGAAAATAACTCCACAATAAAAATATTGGTATAAATCTTGCGTATTATGGTGTGATAAAGGAAAGAAAATTAACATCAAAAGGTATTCTTTATTTTTTTTTGAGAAAAATATATTCTTTATTGTATCATCTATTAACTAATGTTATTCATCAACTTTATAAATAATAAAAAAGAGATATAAATAAATAAAAAACAATTTACAAAAATCTAAACAATAAAGTGTTTTTTTTAGGGATAAACAATAAAGTATATTAAGTATGTTAATCAACATGGGTATAATCTAGCGGGCAAGGACTTACCGAAAATATATTAGTTGATAATAATGAAAAATAAATTATACTATATAACAGATTGTAAAAGAATCTAAACGATAAAGTGAAGCTAATCTTAAGCTTGGGTACAATCTAGCGCATTTTTTTTTAATAAAATCATAAAAATAAATTAATAAACAATTTAGGGAAACACCAGGTAGTAGAGGAAAACACTTTTGGAGGAAACACCGATGGTAGGAAACACTTTTTGGGGGAAACACATCATCGCACTTTTATTATGAGTATAGATATAGATATAGATATAGATAGATAGTAACGAAAACGAAGCAATAGTATAAACAAGATAGCACTAACCCCTACAAAATGAAATTGTGTGATTATGGTTTCTCCATATGATATCTCCGCACGTGTGGACACACCGCACAAGTATTTCTTTCCGTAATAAGCAAAGATCGACAACATAGGCTTACCCTCAAATGTGGTCTAAGAGGATGTTTTTAAACTGGGCCTACAGCTAAGAAATTAAAACAAATATAAAAAAAATGGGCCCGGGGACGGGCTTTGGTTATACCTTTTCAAAACTCTATAAAATAATACAGTCCATAAACATTTTCTATATAACACTCTAAACGCGTCGATTTTCGTATATTGATTAATTAAATCTCAAGTAACAAATACAACTATCAATTAAACATCTACTCCATTAAAAATGGTAACAATAAACATCTCCCACGGGACCCCTCCACTCTAAAAGACACTTGATTTTATGGGTTAATTTATTTTAACTTTAGAGTAGAATTTAATGCATCAATGAGAATATCAAGTGGATATACGCTGTAACCTACACATATACATATAGAATAGCCTACAAATAATCGTTACATCGTAATTTACTACACCATTCAGGATCTTAAAACAAAATTCTAGCTTATGCCCCCCCCCCCCCCCCCCCAATCCCCCCGACTACACGAGGACGCCCATGTATAAACTACCACGACGGAATCGTTAGAGAAAATGATATAATAAACTCTTACATCACAGTAAGCCTCAGATTCATCAATACCCTTATACATAATGACTAATGCTAGAAATTTGTTTTATGTCACTTGTTCTGGTTAGTTTGTTATGCAAGCAGCAATTTTTTTTTAGAAGAAAAAACAACAACTATTGATTAGAATGAGACTTCTATGGGTTCAATTTTAATCGGACTCTGTACTTTTTTTTTAACGTGACTTCTAAATCTGGGTAATTATTTCCTAATCACTCCATTTGCAAATCAGAGGCGGGCGTGGATGATTTTGAACCATCTGATTTGAATTAGAGTTGAAGCGTGCTGGTCCGAGATTCATCCACATGTTTCTTACCGAATGAATTTCCATAAGAACTTCCCTCTAAATCTCGTTAAACCTTAAATGCATGCAGGAAAAAGATTTAGAAAAAATGAAAGACCTGAAACAAAGCATTTTTGGAGCCGAACCGGACACCTTTCCTAGATTCTTGATTTCTAATCGGAGAGCTGAGAGCATGCCGGAGGAGCTGGTCGGAAAATCCTCAGCACTCCACTTACGGCCTTTCTCGACCAAACAAACGCTAAGCCCCGCCATTGATTTCCGGCAAGCAGCAACGGAGCCACCATAACCTGAACCTATCACCACTTCATACTCTCCACACATTCTACCTTTCTAATTCTTTCTCTCTTTTTTTTTTTTTTTTTTTTTTTTGTAAAAATAATAATAATAACCCTACGAATGAATGTTATCACTCCCCAGCTACTCCGTCCGTTTTGTTTTTGGTTATATGATTGGGAATTTTTATTTTATTTTTGGTAGAACCAAAAAAATATTCATATATCGTATGATATTGAGTTTCTATTAGGTTACGTCATTGACACTTAAATTAAGGATGTATGAATTATCTAATGATGTATTCTTCATAAAAGAATTTTTTTCAATAGTATTTATTGATATACTACCTTTGTCCCAAAAGATAAGTAATCTTAGAAGTATTCACACAGATTAAGAATGTTGTTGAATGTCATAAATTTGAAAGTTTATGTCTAAAAAGCCTATTGACTATCATTAATGTAATAGTTGTTAAATCCTGAAAAATGGTCGGATTGATAATAAATTATGGGTAAGATAGAAAAAAAAAGTAATAAATGCTGAATTGATAATGTAGAATGATTTATATTGCGGGACAAATTTAAAAATGTATGATGACTTATATTTTGAAACGGATGTAGTATAATCAATCTATTTTTTTCCATTGAGTCTTATCTCAAATGTATGATGACTTATATTTTAGAACGGAGGTAGTATAATCATTAAATGCATAATTTAGTTTCTGAAAAAATTGCCCCGCTAAATATAGTAATTTCGATTCTTAAAGAAAAAAACACTAATTTCGTTTCTTAAAGAAAAAAACACTAAATTGATTTACAGACGAAATATTTAAGTGAAATTTTAAAATACAACCGTTGTAGGAAGGTTGTACCAAGTGACATACATTATAACCACTCATTTCTAACCTTTCACACACGATAAAAGTGTATTATGTGAAAGAGAGTAAAAATGGTAGGCCTAATAATGTATCTTTGCACTATAATAACCTTCCTACAACTGCTACACCATAAAATCTCTCAATGTTTAATTCTTGTGATTCAATGTTTATTGTGGAATGGTGCGTAGACATATGAGGCCCGCATGCATTTAATGTTGTGGGAGGACAGGGGAGAAAATTGGAAGTAGATAAAAATTTTGAAAAAAATTAGCCCTGGCCCTGTCCATATCATGTGTCAATATTAAAATATATATAAATTTGAGATATAATAAACTTGATAAGTTGATGTAATCATTATAGGTCAAACAAGGTCAATTAACCCTATTAAAACTCCAGAAATTAATGTTGAACCGGAATTCTAAGGAGTTACAAAAACATTTATGTTACTATTTTAGTAATGTGAATTATAAAAAGTGTCTTATAAAAAGTGTTTATTTAGAAAATCAATACACCATTTAATGCTATTTTTCTAAACATACCCCTAGTCTAACATTTATTGTTGTATATTCATTTTATATTTCAAAACAAACATTAATTATAAGATAGGGGTATATATATATATGTCTATTACAACTAAAACACAACACATTAATTGAGTTTTTTTAATCTGTATGAATTGTAAAATTGGACATTTTTTTATGTGACGGAGGTAGTATTAACAGAGTTACCTCTCAAAATACTACCCACTAGCCCGCACTTTGCTTTAATGCAACGATTATGTTAATTTTTTTGACAAAATGAAAGTACACTTTGGTATTTAAACGCAATTGAAAATGTCGGTTAGCAGGTGAAGTTGATAAACGCTGACCATAATCACTATCTCAAAATGCCATAATGCGGTTCCACGTTAATTTCTTTGATTTAAAAGAAAGTCAAGTTAAAAAAAAATGCCATAATGCAGCTCTGATTTTTTTTTTAAATCGTTAAACCTAACCATAATGACCCCACTTCACTGTGCTACAGTGTGAAGAAGATATTAATCAAATAAACTAATGACCCAGAGTTAAGTGTTTGATTTCCGAACACTCATTTATATTATCATTATCAATTGACAACATTCTACAAACGATGTGTATCTGAAGCAAGACGTAGCCACATAGAGAGCTTAGGGTGGTTAAGCTCACCCAGTTTTCATTTTTGGTTAAGCCCACCCAGTTTTGTAATCCAGCCCAACATAATAAGCTATAAAAGTTTTGAGATTTTATGTGATGTTCATCTGCATACATACTTAAAAAAAAAAAAAAAAAAAAAAAAAAAAAATCAGACATCAAATGGTAGTTTTCTCTTAAATCAACGTACAATCATGCAGATGATCATTAATAAGGACAGGAAAAAGGATTTTTTTTTCTAAGAAAATAAAATGGAAGACCTGAAACAAAGCATTTTTGGAGCCGAACCGGACACCTAGATTCTTGATTTCTAATCGGAGAGCTGAGAGCATGCCGAACGAGCTGGCCGGAAAATCCTCAGCACTCCACTTACGGCCTTTCTCGACCAAACAAACACTGAGACCCGCCATCGACATCCGGCAAGCAGCAACGGAGCCACCATAACCAGACCCTATCACCACCGCATCATAGTGCTCTCCACCACCATTTAATTCACCCATTAATGAAATATATATATATATACTCCTCGGATGAATTAATGGATTGAAATAAAATCTCTCTCTGCGAATGAAATTCTTATTAGTATATATAAGTCCAGCACACAAACGACACCATGAGGACTTAATTGACGTCGACGTTAGATGAGCAGGCATATACAGCACACAAACGACACCAACGCCCTTTAATAAAATTCAACGATTAATTACTTATCAGTCATAATTTATTGACTTATTTGGAATTGTCAAGTAGCAGCTCCCTATTGGTTAATTGGTGATAATAACTATAAGAGTAATGATAGAGGCACAATCAGAGTTATACAACGTGATTTCTTACCTTTGATTTTGATTAATCTACGTAACAATGCTATTCTTCCATATATAATAATAATATGACGTGTATTAATCTCTAGTATTTTATTTTATGTTTTGTGATGAGTACGTCTTTATGTGTCTTCATCTGAATTTACTATACGTTCTATATGTAATACTTTTCGATTTGATATTGTGGAAATGAATTTTTAATTCAAGAATTCCTTTTCCAAAGGTCTAAAGTGAAAATTAAGAATCGAAAAAGAATTTTAAAAAGTGAATTCAATATACCGTAGGATCAGACCCGTCCCTGGAGCTTAGGTGAACAAGGTCATAGCCTAAGCCCTCCGATAAATATTAAAATTTAGGCCTACAAATTTTTTTTTGGTTCAATGAGTTTATTATTATAAACATGCATGCATTATAACAATTAAAACCGATTGCTTTCTTTTTAGAATGCCCCATCTTGTTAGATAGGTTTAGGGCCTTAAGAAATTTAGGAACGGCCTCTGTAATATAAGTATGATGCATTGGCTCTATTTTTAATCGCAAATTTTATCATGATCCAAGTATGACTTTGTGATTCAGGACCAATAGAAAATTAGAAAAATGATGATTTAAAATATTTATTCCTAAAATTTACATGTTTGACATTGTTTTAAAAACTCCTATTGATTGAATATATATAACATGATGGAGTTGGACCACAATAAAATTACTGATTTTTAATTAGTAGTATTTTTGTCCTCTTATGATGTTGGCATGAGGAGTTTCGAACGGTTCACAGACAGTCTGTCACAATTCATCCATGAATTAGTCATTTGAATAACCGCTAGTAGTCTTTGTTATTTTGAAAAAGAAGAAACAAAACACATGAGAGCTTCATATAAAATAATACTATTAATTTGTTTTGGTTTTTAATTATTTTTTTAATACTAGTTGAGTTGTTTTTTTGTTTTGTTTTGAGGATTAGTAGTTACGTTGAACTGTCATCTCTCCCAACAGCTTAAGCAATTGAGAGGTAAAGCCGGGCTTGATGGGTTTATTATAATTTTAGAGAGCCCAACACTTGATTTTTTTTTTGTTTTGAAAATTTTTATTTGGAGCGAGGTTTGAACTTAGGACTTTCTGCTCTGATATCATGTTGAATTACCATCTCTTCTAAAAGTTTAACATTATCTAACTTTCCAATAGTTTAAGTTTTTTAAAGAGACAGTAGTTGATTAAATTAACTTTTTAAACATGGTATTTAGTTAATAGCTCAAAACAAAGGCAAGTGGCCAAGTCTGAACCACTTGGTTTGCCTAGGAACTCGGATCTTCTGCTGTAAAGGTGAAATGCTGTGACATGCTGTGATGTAAAACGGCGTCGTTTTACATCACATCGATGCCGTTTTGCTGTGTGTTTTTTTTTTTTTAATTTTACTCTGACCAGAACGGCGACGCTCAGCCACAAAACGTCGCCGTTTTACCGTTACAGCAGCGTCTGCTGTGAATACACCACAGCAGAGGATCCGATCTTGTTTGCCTAGCTAGCTAGCTTTTTAAGCTTCTGTAATTTCAACGTATGAGAATGCATGTGAAAAGTTGAACTATTCTAAATGTTGACATTAACTCGCTGACTTGTACTCACTTCCGTCCCAAATTGAGATTGTCTTAAGGTTTCACACATATTAAAAATGGCCGTTTATTTGCACCACATCGAATCTATTCGTACACACCATTTATCTATATACGAATCGATTTTGTATGAAAGTCGATTTTGTAGCCTAAAACCGACTTTCACAAAGTAGGTTCAGTTGTGGTATACGAATAGATTTAATGTGGTGCAAGTAATAGCTCCCATTAAATTAAAGAAGATAGTCACAGATTTATAAATCCAAAAATTGTTTGAACATGAAACATTTCTATTTAATTTAAATAAAGTAAAATTAAAGTGTTGTTTGGTTTGTATCTGTTTCATAGGGGTGTACACGGATACGGATAATCCGAAAACCGAACCAAATCGGGGTAATTTGGTTCGGTTAATAAGTCATACGGTTCGGTTTTCGGTTATCAAAATGGAAAAACCGAAATTTTCGGTTCGGTTACGGTTACTGCTGTAAATTATCCGAACCGAACCGAAAACCGAACCGATACCAAACAGTTTATGTCCGAACCGAACCGAAACCAAATAGAAAAATCAATCCGTTTATAACCATATAGTGAATCAAACTATTGTAATTGTATAATTTGGATGAAATTTGGTTATTTCGGTTTTGTTTTCGGTTAATCAACCGGTTATTTCGGTTCGGTTATATCTAATTATTTACTTTTGATTTTTTCGGTTTTTTCGGTTAACGGAACCGAACCAATTGTTCTGTTCGGTTTTCTTTTACAAACGGTTCGGTTTCGGTTCGGATTTTCAATTAACCGAAAATTTCGGTTCGGTTACGGCCATTAACCGATCTGAACCGAACCGTGTACACCCCTGGAGTTTCATGTCCAATATATTAATAGGGTCATTCTTATAATCGGGGATAAATTTGTCATGAAAGGCACCTTGATTATTACATCAAAAAAAAAAGTGGTGTTACGGTTATGCTTATTGTTTAGGGTATACTAGATTAAGAGCTGTTAAAAAAAAGTATGTAAGTTGGTCAGACTTTTTGTTGAATATGCGTAATGATTTATTTCTTATAAAATTTTTTAGCTTGAAAAAAAAAAAAAAAACTAAAATACACTATAAACGTTTGAAACGGAGCCCTTAAAACAATGAGTAATAATACAGACACAAATATTATGACACAATGAGTGACACAATGTGTATCCACATTGTTGATAATAAAGAATATAATAACGATCATTTAGTTTACATTAGGAATCAACGGTGTAGATTCATCCCAACTCTCACATATCCGCAACTGGCGTTTTTCTATTGTTTTTCATTTGTTCAAGTCAAACTCTCTGTGTTCTCAAAAAAGTAAAAATAAAAATAAACAAATTCAAACTCTCCATTTTACATTTGCTCTTGGGTGACATATATCTAGGTCTTTTTTTTTTTTCTTTTCCTTTCTATACCTTAAATCTTAAACGATTGACAATATTTTCACGCCATTGATCAATATATATAGGATCAATTTATTAATATTAGACATGTTATAATTAAAAATATAAAAATGTGTTGTATCAATCACTACGTTACACTTGTTAAGGTAGTAGTAGTAGCATTACCATTTTTGTTTCAATACGTGAGAAGAAATATGTTTCGCAAGAGTCCCTGTCAATTCACACACACACAATAATAATAATAATAATAATAATAATAATAATAATAATTAAAGCATTGCCTTCGATAATATATATTCTTAGTTAGATTCTCTTAATAGAAACTGCCGTCAGTGATGAATCTTTTGTAGGAGTAATAGTTTGAGTTAGATGGATATTGCCGCCTCCAATCATTGGATATTGTGAAGTCTCCGGTGAAATTGCCGTCTCCTATGGAATTTTTCTTAATTTAAAATATGTCTACATTTATTTGAATTTTCTTAAGCACTTTGCATCATATTCTCATATATAATGATTTATTTATTTTATAGCTTCAAATACATATTTTTCTATTTTACATATTTTCAATCCAAGATATAATGTATCATATCTCTTTATTTTAGCGGATGCGTATTAAAGAAATTTTATAGAATCATGTGAATCACGATAGATATATGAAAACTTTACAAAAATTGTATTTTATAATAAGAAATAGAGTATTTACTAAGGTGTTATTTTTCTTAAATCTGAATATTGAATTCAAGTGCTCTCGGTCCTTGAAATACTAATCGTGGCTCAAAAAAAAAATAATAATCGACAAACTAGCCAAACAAAATTTATTTTTAACGTAATTGAATTTAGTTTCATTAATAACAAATTCAAATATTTTGTTTAGTTTAAAAATCCTTTTTTTTATTTTTAGAAATAGTTTAAAAATCCTTAAAAACACATCATTTTAACGTAAGTGAATTTAATTTCATTAATAACAAATTCAAATATTTTGCTTAGTTTTAAAAAAAAGCACATATATAATGACATCTCGCCTACAATTGATGGGGGCAAAATTACAATTTTGTCATAGCTCAAACAGCGTTTTTTGATTGGTGCATGAATTTTCTCCGCGAAAATTTTAGTCCTGTAAGTGGGCTTTTTTTTGCAAAATAGTCACGAACACGGAAAGACCACTTACAGGACTAAAATTGATCTTTTCCGTGACAATTTTAGTCCTATAAGTGGTCTTTCCGTGACAATTTTAGTCCGGTAAGTGGTCTTTCCGGCGCTTCGATTATTTTTATAAATAAATAAAAACCACTTACGAGACTAAATTTCCTGCTCTCGACTATTTTGTAAAAAAAGACTGCACTAAAATTGTCATGGGAAAAACCGGACCAAAATCGAAAACGATCTAGTTAGAGGACCAAAATTATAATTTAAATGAATCATGAGGTATCCACAATCATTAGCCATTGAAAAGGTTTTTATTGTGTCGCGTAATCAACTTATAAATTTTTCACCATAAATTTTTTTCTCATAATTAGAAGACGTTTCACTCGGCCACATCATCGGTTTTATAAATATTTTGCAGTAGTAAACGACAAAAGAGGCCACGATAATTGGATCTCTTTTAAACAGAAAAGCCCACGATAAGTCTAACACAAAATGGCAAACAAACAATGTATCAGTATGCCCACAGTTGTCGATTATTGTTGGCCAAACCAATGCATCCAACCATCAACAACTGATCGTGTTATGTTCATGAATCTGTCCATCCATCCTCACTATTCTTTCTATTTTCCACCAGTATTGTTCCATTTTATCTCTCACACAATTCGTCAATAACAATACTTTCGCGCCCTACTTTGTGTATGTATATGTACACCACGGGTTACAAACCATTACGCATAGCACTACAAATAGGCCTCTCAAGTTGATTATGTTTTTCACATGGCACCACAAAACTACTTTTCACATACTTCAAAGATAAAAAGATTATCTGAGAGAAACGTCACCCTGGCACTGACGTTGTCTGTCATCGTCATCATAAGGGACGTTCCTTTCCTCTCGTGAAAAATAACCATAGGAAAATGTGGTGCCTTTAGGTAATTGTGGTGGGGCACGAAGCAACTATATGATGCCAATAGAAGCTCTCTCTCTCTCTCTCTCTCTCTAGGCTGCAGAAGTACAAGCTCCAAGCTTGGGAAGAAGACTACGCCAAGCATCAGCAATGCCTTTAGCAACAAGTGCTTGACCTTTTGCAAATTCATGGAAAGCAAGTCCCATCTCTGATGTCTTTTGCTGTTGGAAACGGACTATTTCTTCATTCATTAACCTCACTATTGTCTCGAACCTTCTTGTTGCTTCCTCACCATTTGCCTTCAGCTGTCAGAGAGAGAGAGAGAGAGAGGGGGGGAGGACACAACCCAAATTATTCACAAAATAAATATAATTATCAAAAAAGACGACTCAAATGAACAAACCATTTCATATTCTCTCTCTGCCTCGGCTAGCTTTTCTGAACGTGTCAGTCTATGTTTGCTCCTGCATATTCAAATTTAACACTTAGAACATTCTTCCTTCATTTTTGTTATTACACCATAAACAACCAAAAATCTTGAAGTTGCACACAAGTTGAAAAGGATGAGAGCTTATAATGGCATTGCTAAAATGTCAATTTTAGACCATATGATCGGCTTTGAAAAAGGCCGGTTTGTATGTGTGGTGCCACATCATTATGTTTGTTGTGGTGCTACTAAAGACTACCAAAAGGAAACCGATAATATCTTGCCATAAAGCAACCTATCATAACCTTCAGATCAGCACCCCCACCACCCCCCTTTTATTGTTTTATCCCCCTGCCAAAGCAACCAAAGGCTACACTGAAAGACTCACAGATCAATTTCCTTGAACTTAATAGTTTCAACCAACTCGCATTGCTGTTTGAAAGCATTAGCCCTCTCTGCCATAGTAGCCTGTACAGAATCAGACGCAGGCAGCATTTAGTCACACAAAAAAGAATAATAATAACAAGATAAGTACTAACTACTAACAATGCAAGGCTTACTAATGTTGCTAAAAATGAATTCACTAGCGGCAAGACCGGAAAATATATCCCATGCATTTACCTTAATTGATTGCACAGCACGGACATAGTCTTTCAAAGGTTCTTCGAAGTTCATCAAAAGGTGGTGAGCCTGAATGTTTGAAGTTCCGAGTTTAAATTTGATTTTTTTTAAAGAAACAGAGCAATCTATTCACCTTAGGGGATCCAGGAATCAAAACTTACCTCCTTTTGTAGCTTCACTGATATAATCTCTGATTTAACCCCCAGGTCAGAAAACGCATTTCCAATCGCACCACCTTCACAAGTGCCAAGGAGTTTGACAGCCTTCCCAAACTCTGAAAGAGATTGCCCTAGCTCTGGCACAAAAATAATGCAGAGAATAAGTTCGACATAATAACCAGAGACAGAGAGCTGTTAACATCAAATCGAAATATTATCTATGGACTTTCAAAAGAGGGGAGAGGCTAACGCCCAAAAGAAAAACAGATAAGATACGTGTTTATTTATATATATAGACACACACACACACACACACACATATATATATAGAGAGATAGATAGATAGATATAAAGAGACAGAGAGAGAGAGAGAGAGAGAGAGAGAGAGAATGCAACATGATAAAATAGATACAAAGGAAATTAAAGCAATACAGAGAATAGAGGAAAGTTGGCTACAGCAAAGGAAAGTAGGTTGAAATAATTAACCAAATTTGGCATTGGTATTCCATGATTTCCATATACGACTACCATGCGTATATAGAAATCTTCCCATAGAATTAAGATTTAAGAGATATATCATTGTATTGTTTCAAGCAATCGCTAAACTACTACAAAATGGGATAAGGCTTGTATGTCATGATTAAAATAACAGAATATGAAGTTGGGGAAAAGTTTAGTACCTCTATGTCTCTTTACAAGTCGGTAGGCATGTTTTTGAGCCTCAGCCAAGTGATCTTCAAGCTCAAGTACATAATGTTTCAACTTCTCATATTCAGGGTTTGACTCTTCAACAGGTTTCTCCTTACCAAGAACGACATCACTCACCCTAGATTGCACATCCTGCAAAGAAATTACACATAGAAACCAATGAAGTGATCCCATGTCAGCAGAAATTTCACTTATCAACCAAATGCATCTCAATTGCAATGATACTGATTCACCCAATTGTTAGATACCTTGAAAATCTGCATCAAATCAGATGGCTTTTTCTTGAATATACCAGTCTCCTGTGATCTGGCCCTCTCCATCATCTACTCCAAGGTAATAAATTGTCATGAGATATTGCAGAAGTTCCAAGGCAAAAAAAAAAAGTTAAATAAGCTAAAAGATAACAAGATAGTAAAGTTTAATTAATATTCTCATGGTGAGTATCAATAAAGTATTTCATATAATAAAATTAATGCTTTATTAATACCAGAGAGATACTAAAGTATTGATAAAGTACTTCACATACTACTGCACAAGGTGCATCGGTCTAGTGGTGAGTTAGACTATAAATCGGCGTGGAGATCAATGTTCGAACCCCGTTAGGGGGAAAAAAAGTATTTCACATACTACTTTATTAATAAAGTATTAATACAGCATTTCACAAAAATATTGAAAGACCGAACCAACCAGAAAGATAATAAAGTATTACACATAATAAACTTAATACTTCATTAATACTTCTGCACGTGGTTGCATTGAATTCCTAAAGACAAAAAGAGGAAACATGTGATACCCAAAAATAGGTGAGCAGTCATAGCTATTTGATAATTCCTTCCGTGTCAATGTCCTTTCCAAAACAAAACACGAAAGTCAAGATAAATATCATCCTCACAACAAGAAGTCAAGGCGTTGTCCCAAAGGTGAACATACACCGAACTACTTAGTGTAACTGCAATAATATATGCATATTATGCCAAGAGGCATGAAAAGTTAACCTTCAAACATTCTCATCTACACAAATTCATAAAATACTCTAGACATGCCTGCCTCATAATTCATCATACGAAAACTGAAAATGACACAAACCATAAATCAAACATCAATGGACCTTTGTCAAGCTAGATGATACCACATACAAAAATGGAGAAGCTACATAGATCCTATATCGGTGTTTGCAGGAGAAGAATTAGAATACTCCAAACATACAAACAAGAGACATCCTCGTTCATCAGAGTATCACATGCATGGCTCTTTTCAATGCATCGACAAAATGAAAAATAAGTGCTTGTGCTTCTCAGTCCATTGATTTCTTTCAATTTAAAGTTCATGTGATAAAGAAACAACAATGTGCGTCAGCAGCTAGCCTTCAAAGAAAGAAATGATCAAAATAATGTCTTTCAGAGAGATTACCAGTTCATCTGCCTGCAGGAAGATCCTCAGATCTTCACTCTGCTGAAGCTCATGATGAGAAGCTATGCGATTGAGAAAACATCAAGTGCTTGACGCCTCATTTCAATAAACTCGGCACTGAACCTGAATTTCTCTGCACAAGAGCAGACAAATTATATTGTCATAATGTACTCTGCTTCAATCAACATGTTCAGTAAATGAAACACTGGCAAAAAGTAACCTGATATAGCATTTCTGTGAAGTAAACCCACAAAAGATTCAGTTGGAAAGACTTTGGATACCAAACACTTGATTAAATCATTCATGGCCTGTTGTACTCATAAGATGCATTATACACTTATCTTTCGAAAAATCTACTTGAGGATACAACTATTTAGATGCAACATGAGCATGTAATGCTTTTCCTTTGACACACCATATATCACCACATTGCCACCCACAAGAAAAGGTAAATTGGATCAAAACCAGATATTCATGACCTTATGACACGTATCTACTTTTACCTTTTTATCAGATGGAAGAAAAATACAGAAAGCTGACACAGCTAAAACACAAGATTAAAAAAGGCAGTGTTAGCAAAAGACCAAACTATGGATTTGATAGACAATACTTTGCATTATTTAATGTGCATGTCATCTGTGAGCCATCCAGATGCAGGAAAAAAAAAAATGTCACAAGTGCCGAGATATTAATATGTAGCACTGGAGGAAGCAGTTTTACAACCAAGTAAACAAATACAATACAAGAATATTACCTACTGTACTCTTTTCTGGCAGAGGTGGGATGAAGATTCCTTTGTATCTATCAAAAGCCGATCCGTAACCAAACAAAGTCACTGTAACGCCGAATGACAATCTTCTCTTCTCCTTGGTAGTCTGGAAAATTTGTCTGCCAAGATAAGTACCCACATTTATTAGTTTGAGTAACAAAATCGATGTCCACTAATGATATTCGTAAATCTTAAACAAAACAGAGAAGTGACCTGATGAAAATTAATAAATGAAATATGAAGATGTCAAGGAGACATACGGATTGTTTTCAGTCCAGAATATGAAACCGAAAAGCAAACAATTCCATCATGGCTGGCTAATAATAATTACAACGAATAACGAAGCTACTACCTTAGTAATAACTTTGTACGAGATATAAGCTTGGACGCCATTGCCCATCTTAGCTGGATCAGTCACAGAAACTGACAGATACGGGGCTTGTGGTGATCTAGGGCTTTGAGTCAACCCTGAACCGCTTCTTTGCTGCAACATATTCATCAATTTTTAGCAAATATCCACAATAATAAGTACTCTAAAAAGGTGAGTGACCTTTTCAATGATATGTATTTAAGCAATTAAATGATTCCTACGACATAGAATCTGAGATGCAGATCAGTAATTACCATCGGAGTCATCGCTTTTTGGGGATCGTAAGTGATTAAATGAGCTCAGCGTAGCGAGATACACGAAGTTCCAGAGCAGCGAGGAGTCTTGAAAGCTATCAGAGCAGCGGTGGCCAACTTTTTCCGGCGGTGGAATGCGACGGCTTTTAGTACAGTATGTGATCGGTGACAACGTTGACGAGACGATTATCGGAAGAAACGTAAGTTATGCAGAAGCACTTAACATGGTTTTCGAGTGATTTTATGGTGCAACGGTTGTACCATAAAATAACACTAAACAATACAATATTATAAGTCATTCCCAAAAAACAATATAATATTTTGTCTTGAAATATTAAAAAGTAACTTAGTTATGATTTTTCTTAATCTGTGTGAAAAATCCAAAAGGACTTATAATACGGGACGGAATGAGTATTTCATTTACCCACCAACAAGATTAAATTTAAGGAACACTCAAAAATCGATTTTTGGAGTATCGATTTCCTAGATTCGATTTTCGAAAAGTTTATTCTTGACTCAATTATTGACTTTCAAAAGTTATATTCTAGTGTGGTACACAAGTAACGTGGTATATGTAGACCTGGCAAAAACAGAATCCGCCGAACCAGGACCGGCGGGTTATAGAATCACGGTTCGGATAACCGGCGGTTAGGTGGCCCAGCGGTTCACCGGTTATGGGACGGTTTGGGCATTTCAATAACAGTAACCGGCCCGGTAACTGGCCGGTTCAACCGACCAAGAATCGGCGGCTCAACCCGCCGACGGCCAGGCAGGTTAGAATCAACGAACCGGACCGGCGGTTCAACGGCTAGTTTTTTCTTTTCTTTTTTTCCAACCACTTCAAAAAATTCTATAAATACCTCGTTCCATTTCCAATTTCACTTACACCACTCTCCTCTCGATTCTACATTTCTACTTCTCTGATCTCGAACTCATTTCTTTGTTTGTAATCAAGTTTGTTTGTTGTTAAAAACAACAATCAAATTTACTTTACGATACCGATTTTTAAAGTTGTTCTGATTTAATCGTTACTTCAATACGGTTTTAATTATAAGTAAATTTTGTTTGTATTTTATTCAACTCTTTTTTTACAAGTGTAAAAAAAATTGTTCCATTTTATAATCAAATTTTACTTTACTAGACTGATATTTGAAGTTGTTCTAATTTAATCGTTTACTTCAATTCAGTTTTAGTTCTAAGTAAAATTGGTTAGTTTTTTCAACTTTTTTTTTTTTTTATAACCGTTAAATTTTATTTAGATTTTGTAAAATGTCAAGAAGAGGTAAATCATCACAAGGCAATCGAAATGGTACTTTCCGCGTTGATACGGTTGTGCCGAATCGGATGATGTTGGTGGTGGCTATAGACCTGTGGTACCACATTTTACAAACCATGTCACCGGTAGTCACATTTCAATTCCTCAATTCGAGACACTTTTAGATTTCAATCCTCATGATTTTGATAGTCATTACGATGAGATAATGTCTCAAACTGAAAATTTTAACATCAACCTTAACGAAGATGAAGATAATGAGCCGGTGGTCACCGGTAGTCACATTTCAATTCCTCAATTCGATACACCTTTAGATTTGAATCCTCATGATTTTGATAGTCATTATAATGATATAATGTCTCAAACTGAAAATTTTAACATCAAACTTAACGAAGATGAAGATAATGAGCCTCGTAATGATGAGCTGACGTTGATGATGATGATGATGATGTATTTCCGACTACTTCCCGCCCTAGACAAGGACGTGTGGGAGTCGTGGGACTGTAAGAACACCAAATCGTGGTCTTGCATCCGGTGCAGGTGCAGGTCCTACTCCCGTGTCAGTCGATTTAGAGGGTGATGAAAGTACCCAGAAGGAGCACGAGAAAAAATGTTAAAATCGAAAATTTTTATGGAATTTTTCACCAAGGTTCCTCTGACTGATGCATTAGCATTAGCTAACCCCGGAAAGTTTTTCTACGGGGTGTGCAAATTCTGTGGCACAAAATACAAATTTACTGCGGGTGGTGGTTACGGATCATTCCGGACTCACATGTTGTGTAAACACCCGGAAAAATTGGACGACAACGCGTCTCAATCACAGCTAAACATGCCGAGCTCCAGCGGAGGTAACACTTATCCGCTTTTTATTTACACTCGTGAAAATTGTTAGGATCTAACCACGGATCTAATTGCGGGGATGGGTCTTCCTTTTAGCTTTCCCGATAATCCTCTTTTCGAAAGTTACGTACAAAGGGTTTTGCAACCGGCTTTTACTCGTATCCCTCATGCAATGTTGATTAGGGATTTCAAAAAAAAAAAATTAAACGACAAGATATTATAAAAGAAAGTTTGAAGAAAAATAAATTCCGAATATGTGTATGTGCCGATATTCGGGAGGATGTGAGGACCAACAATTATTATTTAGGCTTGTCGTGTCACTGGATTGACAACAGTTGGATTATCCAAAAAATGTTAATTGCTTTTCCTTTATTTAACGAAACTCATAATCCTTCTAACATTGCATCTTTATTAGTTGATATTTTTTAACGAATACAATTTAAGAGATAAAGTTTTATAAATTTCGTTTGACAATACTTCAAACAACACTGCTTCTATTCCCGAGTTATCCCAAAATTGTGAACCTCTTTTTAGCGGTAATTTTTTCATGTTAGATGTTTATGCTATATTTTTAATTTATGTGTAAAAGAAGGTCTACAAGTTTTTGACTATAATATTAATGCGATAAAATCTTCAATTGCACATGTGGTAGGTAGAAATAGTCTTACTCATAAGTGGTATAAATATCTTAAAGAGAAAGGTCATCGCCCAGTCAAACTGCCGCAAGATGTACCGCATAGGTGGAACACCACTTATGATCTTTGGAAGAAAACAAACAAGATTAAAAATACTTTTTGTGCTTTTTAGATGAACACCGTACATGTTTAATATCGTTTGTTTCCCATATTTGGACTGAATGCAAGAAACTGATGGATGTTTTTGAAGTATTCAAAAAAAATTCTCAATTGTTTTCAAGATGTTATCAAGCCACGTCACATTTAGTCTTGCATGCTAGTGTAGAAATAACTGACGAGTTTCAAACCTTGAAACACGACCTTGTATTATTTCAATGTTTATGGCCAATGAAGGAGAAATGGAATAAGTACATGTTGCGTATTCCTGACACTTCTCATTTGTTCTATTCTCGACCCTCGTTTAAGACTAGTAGGTGTATCTCCCATGTTAAGTGTTTACTATGATGCTTTGTCTGATAATCATAATGTGCCCCTGATAGATTATACAGTTGAAGTAGATAGACTTGAAAAATTATTAAACACTTTGTATGTTAAATATGAGAGGATGTATGGAATGAGAAACGACGTGGTTCCCAATCCATCCGCAGTTAAGTCGCCTACTAACCTGCGCAGTGTCCTACGGGAATTCAAAAGTTCGGATAAAATGAATTCAAACGATGTATGGAGCGACAACGCAATCCGATCAACGTTCGTAGATAACCAAATTTTTAAACACGACATTTGAAGTCCACAAACCGGTACCTATGATTCCGACTTTGACCTATTGAAGTGGTGAAAGGACATGCTAAAGATTTTCCAATTGCTAGCAATGACGACGGTGAGTTTTTAAGTTGCCATGTTTCGACCGTCATCATTGAACGAGCTTTCAAGATGGCACGAAATGTGCTTACAAATAAAGATGTTCGATTCATCCCAAAGACTTTGAAAGCAAATGTGTTGTCTTGATTGGGTAAGATCCGAGAAGAGGATGCAAGAAATTGAGTCGAAGATGAGTTACAGTTCAAACTCGGTGACACAAAAACTTCAGGAGGAGTAAGCGCTCAAAATACCGACATCGATAATTTTGAAGAATAACGGTACACAATTTATATCTTACTTATATATTTGTATTAATTTATATAAAAAAACTATAAAAAAAAACTATACAAACGATAAAAAAAAACTATACAAACCTATAAAAACCATTAAAAAAACCTATAAAAGACTACAAAAAAAACTATAAAAGACATAAAAAAAAAACTATAATGAAACTATAAAAACCTATGAAAAACCATAAAAAAAACTAAACAAACCTAAAAAAACTATAAAAGACTACAAAAAAAAAACTATAAAAGACTAAAAAAAACATTAAAAAAACTATAAAAAAACTACAAAAAAAACTATAAATGACTAAAAAAACTATAAAAAACCTATAAAAACCATTAAAAAAACTATAAAAGACTACAAAAAAAAACTATACAAAACTATATAAAAAAAAAAACTATAAACAAGAACTATGAAAAAACTATAAAAAAATTAAACTATAAAAACCTATAAAAAAAACATAGAAAAACTATAAAAAAAAACTATAACAAAACTATAAAAGACTTAAAAAAACTATAAGAACTACGTTCGCTTTGATTTTTTATATATGTCGTGTCTCCGACACGATTACATATAAAAGATACATAGACAACCGAATTTCCGGTACAATCGTTAATAACATAATTTACATATAAGAAAAAATAACACAACATATCTCACGTAATATTTAATAAAACAATATTTTTAATTAACTTATACTTAAACCGACTAAAAAAACTATACAAAAACTATAAAATGCTATGAAAAAAAACTATAAAAACTATTAAAAAAACTATAAAGAAGATTATAAAAACCTTATAAAAAAACTAAAAATAACTATACAAACCTAAAAAAACTATGAAAACATATAAAAAAAACTATAAAAGACTAAAACAAACTATAAGAACTACGTTCGCTTTGATTTTTTTATGTGTCGTGCCTCCGACACGATTACATATAAAACACACGTAGGCAACCGAATTTACGGTACAAGCGTTAATAACATAATTTACATATAAGAAAAATAACACAATATATCTCACATAATTTTTAAAAAAAACAACATTTTTAATCAACTTATACTTAAAACCGACTAAAAAAAAATATTAAAACTATAAAATACTATGGAAAAACTATAAAAACTATATAAAAAAAAACTATGACAACGTAAAAAAATTTATAAAAAAAACTATACAAACCTAAAAAAACTATAAAAGACTAAAAAAACTATAAGAACTACGTTCACTTTGAGTTTTTTATATGTGTCGTGTCTCCGACACGATTACATATAAAAGATACGTATGCAACCGAATTTCCGGTACAAGCGTTAATAACATAATTTACATATAAGAAAAATAACACAAAATATCTCACATAATATTTAATAAAACAACATTTTTAATCAACTTATACTTAAAACCGACTAAAAAAACAATAAAAACTATAAAATAATATGAAAAAACTATAAAAACTATAAAAAAAACTATAAAAAAACTATAAGAACCTATAAAAAAACTATAAAAAAAAAAAATATACAAACCTAAAAAAACTATAACAAAACTATAAAAAAACTAAAAAAACTATAAGAACTACATTCGCTTTGATTCTTTTATATGTGTCGTGCCTCCGACACGATTACATATAAAAGATACGTAAAGAACCGAATTTCCTGTCTGGCGTTGAAAAAATAACATAATTTACATATAAAAAAATAACACAATATATCTCACGTAATATTTAATAAAACAACATTTATAATCAACTTATATTTAAAACCGAATAGAAAACTATATATTACATTCGCTTTGGTTATTTTATATTACATTCAAATTTAATTAATAGTATTTTGTTATTATAGTGAAAATAATAAGTATTTTCTGAAAATGTAAAAAAAAAAAAAATTAATAATTTTTAGAACCGTGATCTCGACTGTTGAACAAACCGTCTTTATGTAATTTTAACTGCCGGTTTTGTAACCGGCGGTTCATTTGAACCGGAAAGAAAAAAAACTGGCGGGCCGGTCCGGTTCACTCATTTGGCCAGGTCTAGGTATATGATAATTCGGTGTGGTTGAAATAAATATGAGCATGAAATATTTTGATTTGATTCGAATGAAATAAATGTGATTTATCAACGGATAAAAGTAAGAGATAAATTTAGTTCATTCAAATATAATGTTGTTTTATTTGATAAAGTTGACTCAGGATTGATTGGTGTAGTATAAACAAACCGAGTATTATTCTAAATGAGTCGATCAATTTAAACATAATGGCCGTCATCGTACAATATAAAGGAGACCGAAAGAAAGACATCCTTCCCGAAAAATACACACGCACTTAATCCGGTGAGACTCGCGCACCCTGGCATTATCATTCTTAGGGTTATAACACAAAGTGTTAACCACTAATACGATACCTTGTTGGTACCCTATAGTCAATCTAAAACCCACCCTTCTCGAACATTTATTAGAATGAGGTCATTTGCATATTGTAACTCGTTTAGAGTCATTAAATGCATATGGTAAATTATGATATTCCAATGTTTGTCACTGGATTTATTCGACAATTAATTTACGACAATTCACATATAAACTTCGAGTACAATGCTTTCCACGCGTTATGTTCGATGGATAGAAAATATTTGGTACAAATTAAAAAATACAAAGCAAAACGAAGCACGGGTGGATCCACATATGTCAATGTGAGGTCATGTGAACTCACTGAGATACGGTAAAAAAAAATAAAATTAAAACGATATAGTTTTTTTGTTATAAAGTGTTGTTTTGTGATTAAAAAAAAATATTGTTTTAGGTTTCATTGACTCTAGTTAAACAAATTTTCGGAGCAAAATATAGTTTTAACATCGAGTAACCCCACTTAAACGAATTTCCGGATCCGTCCTTGAAATGAAGTATACAACTATTGTAGTACATCTCACAACAATTCATCTCCAGAAATTATATATTTTTTTTTTTGAAAAAATCCAGCAATTATACATTACATAAAAGTGTGCGTGAGGAGTTTATAATAAAAATGAAATATGAATAAACTTTTAATTTACGATACATTAAGTAGATAATTTTTTTTTTTGAGATACTTAAGTAGAATAATGAACATTAATAGTAAACGATTGGATTCAGAAAAATATTGACGTCCAGGGACGAAATAGAGAACGAGCGTATCACTTCAGAGAGATGGTCTCCTGCATTTGGATATGGAGAAATAAAATCTACCACGATATTGCTGATAATCACCCTCCAGTTAGAGCTTTGATCTCAAATATAGAAACCCGAGTTAGGAACCTCATGCTAGTTTGAAAATTTGATTAGTTTGCTGTTTTATTTTCATTTGTAATCTAGAAACTTTCCATTTGTTGATTTGAAATAAAAAATCATTATTTAAAATTAAAAAAAGTAATATTGGAGGTTGCAACCTATACGATGAATAGTACTATTGTTTTTAGTATTGCTGATTTGTCGGGCAAAAAAAAATTTGTTTTCACTATTGTTATTATTATTGATAGACAAATATCGATCCATAAATGAATGGGATTAGACCTAATCATATACTTCTTCCGTTTTTTTTTATCTGTCATATTTCAGAATTTATCTGTTATTTTATATTTTCAATACATTATTTATTATTATTTTTTATTTTATAAATAAAATATTTAAATCTTCAATAAAAAAATATATTTTCAATACCAGAAACTCATTTATCAACCAACCATTTACATCTCTAATAACAAAAATACATTTATAATACCATATTTTTGACATATTAGTTATTTTTTTAATCTGTGTGATTTTCTCTCGGCGAGACTGCAATAAATTAAATAAACGGAGGAGTATGAATCCGAATTCACCCAACTACAAATACAATTTTATTTAATAACCAAACCCTAAATAACCGTTTTAAAAAGAAAAAGAAAAACAAAACAAAAACAAAATAACCAAACCGACCCTATATATGACCAATGGCATTATTGGAAATAAAGCTGTACTAAAAGGTTACTAAAGTCAGAAGAGAGTTCCATATTGTGGCCCCTGGTTCGAAGCCGACGAACAAAAGGGGCTCCGGAGCTTGACGATCACCTGTCGGAGGGAGTAGCAAACCGCCTCTGCTTGCCTTTTCCTTCTCACCCTCTTCCCCTAACTCACAAAGCACACACTTACAGTGTGTTACTCTGTATAGTTGAAATTTAACTGCCCTTCTGCCCTGCAATTATTGAAAAGTAAGTGTTTTTCACTGTTTATAATATGCACGGTTCGTTTGCTAACTTCAATCCTTACTCTGATTTTTTGCTGAATACTTTTATTTTTTTATTCTCCCTTTTTCGTTCTTTTGGTGTCTGTTTGATAAAAACTTATGGGGGTCAGGGCTCCAGAAGTGAATTTAGGGCTCAATAAATAAGCTGATTATTGTGCAACTAGTTTTTTGTGTGTGTGTGTTTAGTGTTGGTAAAAACATGTGACTCAGTGACTGTACTGCAGTTTTTATGCATCAAAGTATGTACTTTTGCCCTGCAATTATTGAAAAGCAAGCATTTTTCACCGTTTAATATGCATGGTTCGTTTGTTTAACTCCAGTCCTTAAGCCCAATTTTGCTGTTTTCTTTTGTGTGTGTGTGTGCTCGCCCGTGTTTGTTTCGCAAACAATTATGGCGGTCTGGGTTCCAGAAGTTAATTTAGGGCTTCATAAATAAACTGATTATTGTGGCATTAGTTTCTTGCGTTTAGTGTTAGTAGAAATATGTGATCTAACTGCAGTTTTCATGCCTCAAAAGGTCAAGTTCTAGTGTTATAGTCAGTCTGGTGGCTTCCATGCTTGAAAATTACTTTAGCGATTTTTAGGCTTCTTTTCTTTAGCGGAGCTCGATGGTCAATCTGAACAGTCCATGATATTTCATACATTTCATTCTCTACTCCTTAAAAGATCATACTTTGGGTTATTTGATGTAGGAAAGTTGGTGTTAAAGCACCAATACACGGTTTTGATGGATAAGGATAATGATGTTGGCAAAGAAAAGGATTTAACTGGTGAAGACGGTGTGCTGAAAGGCGATCAGCCTTCCGCTACCATTGGAGATTCTTTGGCTAGCAGCACTTCTTCAGTGAAGAAGAATTTTGATGGAAAAGATGTTCTTTCTTATGCAAACATTCTACGATCAAGAAACAAATTCGTGGATGCACTTTGTATTTATGAAAGTATATTAGAGAAAGACACTGACAATGTTGAAGCTTATATCGGCAAAGGAATTTGCCTACAGATGCAAAACATGGGTAGACTTGCTTTTGAGAGCTTTGCTGAAGCTGTCAAATTAGATCCTCAAAATGCTTGCGCTCTCACTCATTGTGGCATTTTGCACAAGGACGAGGGCCGCTTGGTGGAGGCTGCTGAGGTATAATTGCTGCATTCTTTTTTTTTTTTGATTTTTTTGTTTCAGCCTATAGATTTCATTGACTGGCATTTACATTGCTCCTCCATTGAATTGCTTTATATCAAAAATCACTTGCTTGAAGGTACTTCTATAGGTACTCCTGAATTGGTATTAAAAAGCATACCATGTTGATTATTTCCCAATTAGGCGACTTGGTTTGATTTCATCCATTAAGGATAACAATGGCGTTGGTTCATGCACTGTATCTTCGATTTCATCATTTTATGATAGTGATGGAATGGGATAACGCGTTGAGCGTGATACATTTTCTATGTTTCAAGTGTCCTTCGACTTTTGATGATGGGGCATCGACATAATTACCAGGAATATCCAAGGATCCATAGTGGTGTCAAGCTGACTTGATTTTTGAAGAACTGAGAATTGTGTATGCCAGAGGCACGTAGTCTGTTTATTGTCTTGTAGGTGTGCATCAGCCAGCTTTGGAACTGCCATTGATACTCAGTTTTTTTTTTTTTTCCTCTGCCAGTGACAGATTTTTGTGCTAACCTTTTTTATCTTTGCTTTTTATTTTTCATACTTCCATAGTCAATTCTGGTCAACTAGGTTACTATGAATACTACCTTAGCATACGGTTACTGTATCAGAACGCATTCTGTGCTTAAGTAGATAGGTTGTCTGCCTGAAGTTAATTTTCTATGTCTACAAACGTTTCTTTGTGCAGTCATACCAGAAAGCTCTACTGGCTGATTCTTCATATAAACCTGCTGCAGAATGTTTGGCTATTGTATTGACTGATCTTGGAACCAGCTTAAAGCTTGCTGGTAACACACAGGAGGGAATTCAGAAGTACTATGAGGCTGTCAAAATAGATCCCCACTATGCTGTAAATTCCTTTTTTCCTCATCATGTTTTTTGTTTTTATTTTTTGGATACACGGCCATTAAAATTTTGAATTTTCCATTTGAAGATTTTAACTCTGTATTTTTCCTTTGACAGCCTGCTTATTATAACCTTGGTGTTGTGTATTCTGAAATGATGCAATATGATCTGGCCCTAAATTGTTATGAGAAGGCTGCGATGGAGAGACCTATGTATGCTGAAGCCTATTGCAATATGGGTGTCATCTATAAAAATCGTGGAGACTTGGAGTCTGCAATTACCTGTTATGAGAGGTGCCTGCCTATTCTTGACCCTTTTGCCTTACCCAGAAAATACTCACCCTTACACATGACGTGTAAGGGGCGGAGGATAGTCACGCAAAAACCAAAATATGAAGTAACAAAACTATGTTCTGAAGTTTCCTTCATCTGATCTATTCTTACTGTGCTGTTTTCAGATGTTTGTCTGTGTCTCCAAACTTTGAGATAGCAAAGAATAACATGTCAATTGCCTTGACTGATTTAGGCACAAAGGTGATCTTCTGTTACACATTGCTTTGCTTCTCTTGTAGTCATTTACTCGCACTTGGAATTGCATCAGATAATTTAATATCTTAATGGTTTAGTGACCAGACATTCATCCAAATGGTGCTTTTCGCTTAACGGTTTCTTGCTGGTGCTAAAACGATGATCTCTGTTTGTCACCATTTTTTATCGCTAAATTCGTTACTAGAATAGTTTTGGTGGGCTTGAAATTTACATAGGTGCTTTGTAAAGCTGTCTTTAAATACCTTTCTGGAGAGCTGCTGAAATAACCAGGATACAATTGGAGATCAAACATTGGAATTGTTGAAACCATAATTAAGTGATTGTCGTATGAAAATTCGTGCCGTTTTATTTTCATAACTGTGGATGCATCTGGCTTTCCTTGTTCCTTTTGTCCACCCCCCACCTTCCTTGAACTCGAAGGCTTTATCATTATTTAAACAGATGAAATTGACAAGATATGATCTTATTATTCAGGTTAAGCTAGAGGGAGACATAGACCAAGGCGTGGCGTATTACAAGAAGGCATTGTTCTACAATTGGCACTATGCCGATGCCATGTATAATTTAGGTGTGGCATATGGTGAAATGCTCAAGTTTGACATGGTAATTTGTGATGAAAACTATATCCTATCTTTCTCTCCCATCAGTCTGATTTCAAGCCATTGTTCTCATAAAACATTTGCTTCCTTGTCCAGCACCTTGGTGGTGTATCATGTATTTTTTGTTTAAAGTTTGTCCAATAAGTTTGGTTTTCTTTTTCCCTTTCTAATGGAGTATTCTGTGTACAGGCTATCGTATTCTATGAGCTTGCTTTCCACTTCAATCCCCATTGTGCCGAGGCATGCAACAATTTAGGAGTGATATACAAGGACCGAGACAATCTTGATAAAGCAGTTGAATGCTACCAGGTATTATTTATTGCTTGTCCATGTTTATTAGGTAAGTGTTTTACAAACGTTAATTTGTTCAATTAATAATGCTTGTATAATTTTGCAGATGGCTTTGTCTATCAAACCTAACTTCTCTCAGTCATTAAACAATCTAGGAGTGGTCTTTACAGTCCAGGTTCAGTGACTTTAAATTGTTTTGTAGAGAATGTTTGAAATAATCGACTGTCGGAATTTAGTCAAACATTTTGATGGGCTTCGCCTGCAGGGTAAAATGGATGCGGCTGCAAACATGATTGAGAAGGCCATTGTTGCCAACCCAACATATGCAGAAGCGTATAACAATTTAGGTTTCTCTCTCCCTTCCATGCTGTATGACAGAATGGGCATAATTTCATTTTTTTTTAACTTGCCTTATATGTATAGGGTAATACTCCTTTCACAACCACTCAGACACGAGTGACACAACACTCTTTTACACCATTGATCATGATGTAGGACCCATTGATCATGATGTAGACAGTAGACCCATCATAATCAAGGGTGCAAAAATATGCTGTGTCCCTTGTTGTGTCTGGGGGTGGTGGGCAAAGTAAGCATTACCCATATGTGTATATCTACCATCTATTTTCAATATTTTTATTCCATGCCAACTTGCTTTTTTTCCCATCCCACTTTCTATTCCAAATAATTTTTTATCTCTTCCACTAGCTTTGCCTATTTAAACTAGTAGTGGCATTGGCATAATTCTTTATCTTATTCGTATTGTGGTGTGCGGTGGTAATGTTAGAAATTTGAGGATATGTGATGTGATAGTGGAAAATGTTTATGCCACTTTGGCAGATTTTCGTGCAAGTTGAATTGAATACGAAAGTATTTTTCCGCTCCCTTGACTGACTTTATTCTCTGGCTTCGATTTCTTTTTTATTGTAGGCGTTCTTTATAGAGACGCTGGCAACATATTTCTGGCTATTGAAGCATATGAGCAGTGCCTTAAGATTGATCCTGATTCTCGCAATGCTGGACAGGTATTGTGTCTTTCAGCTTACTTAACAGTGTTCTGATTATAGCTTGTGTCTACTTGGTTCAGATACTCTCTTTCTATTCACTCTGTTAGTGTTCTTATCTGGAGCATATTTCCTGTCCTCTTGCAATCTTTGGAACTGTCGAGTATTGTCATTTCAATTTTAATTGAACTCCCCTAGAGGTGGACATTCCCCCAACATGTCCAACCACATGTTGGTTGTTTATCATAGGTATATAATGTTTCCTGAAACGATGTTGGCATTGCCGCATGTTTCTGATATGACTTCGATACATCATATATTTTATTGTTGTAACTTGGAAGAATCTTCATCACTGATGGGAAATTGTAATTCCACAGACTTTTGTAAGCAGTAGCTACTGATTAGAAAATACATCGATAATATAAAACTGTAACAAAATTCTGCTAAACACTCTCTGGTCTTAAATATAATTTGCATAAGTTCCAGTTCTCATTGGTCTTCTTGACAGATCTAGCATCATGCTAATTCAAACAAAATTAGATTTGTATTTCTGTTCTGTTTTGATACCGTTTATTATTCATGTTGATAATATTTGGCTTTTGCTTGTAAAAGATTTGCTTATAGATGCTTGATTTTTTTTCCCTGCTTTGCTTGCCTGTTTGCATTTGCTTGACTTAAGCATGTTTATGGTCTTCTCTTGTTCTTTTGCTATTATGTGTATTAATTATTAGGACTGGTTTGCGCTGGTGTAGGCGAATTACGCTGCTAGTAGTAGCTAGCCAATGGATTCTGCCACATGTTTACTTGTTTGTTTTGCATGTATTTTTGAAAGTAGTATTTTGCTGGGGCTTTTATTCCTCTGCTCAAATTTCTCAATTGTCTGTCTCGCAGAATCGATTGCTTGCCATGAACTACATTAATGAAGGAACCGATGACAGCTTATATGAGGCTCACAGGTCCAGTTTATTGTCATATGTATGACATTTCTTCTTTTCTGCGTGTTAATGATTGCTCCTGTATGTATGTGCAAGGTTCTCGAAACCTGCCATGATGCACAATGCATTAGACTAAGCTTTGGTAGAACATGTTGACTGTATTTAGTCATGTTATATTTCTTTCATATAGTTTAAAAAATAAGAAATGTTTAACGTATTCAGGAAGCGTAGTACATTGTTTTTTTGCCTGTGAATAGTACATTTTGACACCTGGTTCAAGCTATGGACATGATAATTATAGAAGATACTTAGCATGTGGACAAGGAAAACAAAACTTTTATGGGCCTCAGAATCTTTTATGCTGTACCAAGCTTTCTAAGCTAAGAAAGTTTTTAGTATTCAGATGGAGGGTTTATGTGTTTCCATATTACATCATTTATTTTTCAGAGAAAATATGCTGAACAAGTCCTGTGATCGGGACATGCTTAGTTTTTCTGCACAGAAATTCCATGGTTGGGTCTGTGAGTAGTGATATCGTATGTTTGCATGAGTTTCTTTACACAGAAGTTCCATGGTTGGGTTTGTGACTAGCGATGTCGGATTATCGGTTTGCATAAGTTTCTCTACAGCATTGTGTGATGTAAGTTATACATGTGCAGGGACTGGGGCAGGCGTTTCATGAGGTTATATTCGCAGTACACCTCATGGGACAATCCTAAAGATCCAGAAAGACCACTGGTTATTGGATATGTGTCTCCTGATTATTTTACCCATTCGGTATCATATTTTATTGAAGCACCACTTATCTATCATGACTACGAAAATTACAAGGTCGTGGTTTATTCAGCAGTTGTTAAGGTAAAAGAGATTCTGCATTTTTCCTTTGCTTACACGTCGTTGCGTCATTGCTATTGAAAGCGCCCCCCCATCCTCCCAGAAAGAAGGGAAAAATAGTGTGTGTTTGTTATTGCAATGACTCAATTTCTTTTGGTTGTTCCTCTCCGAACTCCTTGTATCAGTGGCAGAAGATCGTCCCCCATTCATTGATTTCTATAAAATCTTGCAGGCAGATGCAAAAACTAACAGATTTAGGGAGAGAGTAGTGAAAAAAGGTGGTATCTGGAGAGATATTTACGGGATTGATGAAAAAAGGGTTGCCAGTATGATCAGAGAAGATAAAGTCGATATTTTGGTTGAACTCACTGGCCATACGGCAAATAATAAGTTGGGAATGATGGCATGCCGTCCTGCACCTCTTCAGGTACTTTAGGAAATTCTCGAGCCTTTTTTCTCGTGTTTATTGCCTGTTTAGAGTCCCAACAAGTACCTTTACTGTTGGTTAATCCTAAATTCAAGATGCAAAATGACAGCGTCCTATTTACTCATCGAAACCCAAATCCTGTTCAGCTTTTCTAGTAATTTCTGCTTAGACCCTAACTTAATGGTCCAATAACTATGCTTCTTGCTAACACTATATATATAAATTTTTGACCTTTTTCTTACTTGATTACTGTTAGGTGACTTGGATTGGCTATCCAAATACAACTGGTTTGCCTACCATCGATTACAGAATCACCGATGCATTGGCTGATCCTCTCGATACCAAACAAAAGTATGTAATGGAGTGGTTATCTGCTGAGAGTTATCTTTATGAATTATAATATAAATGTTTTAAGTTTCTAATTTGTTTTATTTCTCTATTGCTGATAATTGCAGACATGTTGAAGAATTAATTCGTTTGCCATCGTGCTTTCTTTGTTATACACCTTCTCCTGAAGCAGGGCCAGTTTGTCCAACTCCTGCTCTCTCCAATGGCTTTATTACTTTCGGTAGCTTTAACAATCTAGCAAAGGTACATCCTTTTATGCGTTTTATACACATGTATCAGCTCGGTGGTTGAATTTCTGATTCTTAATTAGGTTTTTTTTTTCCCTTCTTAAATTACTTCAGATTACACCTAAAGTGTTGCAAGTTTGGGCAAGGATCTTGTGTGCGGTTCCCAATTCGAGGCTTATTGTGAAGTGCAAGCCTTTCTGTTGTGAGAGTGTGAGACAGACGTTTCTTTCGACATTAGAGCAGCTGGGGTTGGAATCGACGCGTGTTGATCTTCTGCCTCTGATTCTTCTAAATCATGATCATATGCAGTCTTATTCACTCATGGACATTAGGTAACATTTCTTTATAATTTTGGACATGTATCTGCAAATCTCATTCGAGGTGCAATGATCATTATCCACATAGGGAAAGATTATCGTTTTAGCTCTCACTTCTTCTCCATTTGTCCAGATCAGCCCTTGATTTTCGGTCTTACTGAATTAATCCTTAATGTTTTTGAAATGGATACATAAAATTTCTGATGGGAACCAAAAGTTTTTAATGGCCAAAAGATTGACATTTTTATGCTCAGTACTTCCAAGTTCCTGCTTGGTTTGCAAGTTTACTGTCTCCTGTTCATCTTTGTCTCTGTCTCTGCATTTTTTTTTCAACAATAGAATATGCCTTTGACGATGTGTGTTCCAAGAGGGACACTGATTTGTGTGACTGTTGATGTGCGTGCAGCCTGGATACATTTCCGTGACGCGGGAACAACCACGACATGTGAATCGTTATACATGGGAGTTCCGTGCATTACAATGGGAGGTTCAGTTCATGCACATAATGTGGGCGTGAGTCTCTTAACGAATGTCGGTAAGTCATTTCTTTTGCATATTCTTACTCTTTAATCCTATGCCAGCTTGGATTATTATTATTTGCCTATTTGGTCGGTTTTGATACTCTATCGCTTTATTATTATACATCCGATGCAGTCTTCATAAAGAAAAAGGTCCATACTCCATATTAGTTAGTTATAGAATTTCATGGATTAATGCAGGTTTAGGGCATTTGGTGGCAAAAATGAAGATGAATACGCACAGCTGGCTCTACAGTTGGCCTCTGACGTTACAGCGCCACAGAGTTGAGATTAAGTTTACGAGAACTTATGTCCAAATCTCCTCTTTGTGACGGATCCACATTCACCAAAGACTTGGAGTCAACATTCAAGACTATGTGGCACAGATACTGCAAAGGTGACGTGCCTTCTCTAAAACGCATGGAAATTATGCAGAAAGAACAGCCACATCATCAATTGGATACACCCCCAGCATCAGAGAACCTTGGTCAGGAACAGCTGAAGCAACAACCTAGCCCGAACCCACAGGACCAGCTATGTGACGACGATGCTTCTGGTCATGCAGATGGTGCTGTTTCTAAAGACGGGTCTTTGGATTTGATAAAGGTTAACGGATACAACACAATGCCATCTTCCATCACAAGTCTGTCTAGTGAAGATAATGGGGTTCAGTTAAGTTAAACGAATGCTTCGTAATCTGAAGTGATGCACTTTGACCCCCGGGCCATGGGTGAGTTGAGTTTTGGGTTTGGATTGGGAATGAAGCTTGATTCTTAAGGGTGTGGTTGGTAGGTGTTAATCGTCGTTGCAGCATATAGTTGAAATGGTGGTTTGCCCTATTATTATTTTTTATGCATTTCTGAGTAAGAAATTTGTCAATTGCAAATCGTGCCCCTATATATTCCCCAGAATGAAAAATTAATTGGGGATTTTGTAAAAAAAGTTTAGGTTGGATTCATCATCATCATCATCATCATCATCATCATCGACATGAAGTGTTAGCAATAGAGATTAGTAGTCCCTTTGTATTACTGTATGGATTGACAAACATATGCTTCTTTGCTTAAAGCTGCAACAATGGCTATATTTATACCCCTAGAATTACCAAAACATTACTTCTCTTTCTCTGCCCAATGTCTTTTTTCTTTTTTTTTGTTGTTGTGGGGGACCAACCTTTATTTGCAGTAGTATCCTCGAGGCACAACATTACTTGGGTATCATACATACACTCCACATCTTTTAAAAGTTGATGATCGTAAGATATACAATTCACTTTCCGAAGATATTCAACTTTAAAAAGCCTTGTGTCGTTCCGTGATAATCTGATTGGAACAAGTGATATACTCAAAAAAAAAAAAAAAAAACTGTACCGGCATTAACGATTTGTGTGGAAAACCAGTGAGAATTAGAGGCATATGCGTTAAGGCACGGATACCCTCCGGTACATTGTGTACCGTAATCAGCCCGGTGCATATTTGGTGGGTAATTCTTTGATTACATCATTTACATGAACTTGTGAAGTAGTTGGCCATGGTTGACTAGAACAATTATCCTAATTTTATAATTGAAGCTTTTGACTTGGTTACAATTAAGGTAAGAGTTGAATTAAATGGGAATGATGGTCGTCACTGGTCAATGGGTTACTTTTATTATGATAAATTAAACAACAATAGATGATGATGATGATGTATTATGATAAAAAAGAGAAAGTCAATCACAACGCATTTCTGAAAATATATACCTTTGCTTTTTGCATCATTGATTATCATCGATTAGGATGAGATATTGATTCTTATAGGTCCTGTAAAAGTGGCATAAAATTAGTTAAATGTCTATGATGTGAGACATATTATTTTTTATAGGTCCTACGAGAGTGGCACAAAATTAGTTAAATGACTCACAATTTAAGCCAAGAAGTTTAAAACAACCATTGATTATCAACCACACCAAAAAAAACACATTGATTATCATCAATACAATATTTATATGGTCACCAAAAAAAAAAAAAAAAAAAACTGTTAGATAGATAATTAATTAAGTGTAACATGAAAAAAGAAATAATAAAAGCTGTATTAGTTAGTGTTTAAAAAGAGTAATAATATCATTTCCCAGACTTCCAAAGGTTGTTTGAAAAAGGGGGGAAATAGCATGTCCAGCCTGAGGGTGTATGTTGTTTATGTTAAAAAGGAAAGAAAAAGAGAGAGCATAGGACAGGAGGAGAAAAAAAGACATTCACACCGTTTTTTAATCTCTAAAATAATACATATCTCTATTTTACAACATCATAATTCAAAACACTCCACAACAACATCTTTATCCCTATCTTTATACTAAATACCATTAAAATAAGGAGTACTCCACAAATGGGGATACACTATTCATTGACCTTAAAAATATATTTGAGGAAAATTTGTACTTTTATCTTTATTATAGGAATAGAACACCGTATAGGGCTTCTGATGTAAATGCCCAAGCCAAAAAAATGGTTTAGAATTAGGCCTACAAATTAAAGTAGTTAAAGTTAAGTTGTTTAGTTGAGAGTGCAAAGTCGGTAGCAGCAAAATATATACTTTTGTGAAAAAGTTGGAATAATTAACAACTCCTCTTATTACTTAGTTGACTTAGTTCAGTTGCTCCATGCATGCATGCAAATACTCTTTACAGCACGCAGCCAACAACCATGTATATATATAGACCATCTTTCCCTCCCTCTTTCTCACACCAAACATCCACTACTGTTCTGTTTCATTCAAAAACCTTCACAATTCCAACTGTTCTATTTATTATCTACGATATCTATCTGTACGTAACATATTAATTATCAATGGAGTCATCAACTAAGATTGATATCGCAGAGGCGGAGACAAGCAGGGAAAGGAAAGGAAAAGCATCTCTACTTGGAGGAGGAGGAACCCCTGCCTATTCTGCTGCTGTTTCTGGTAAAAATGGAGGGTACAATAGAGGGGTTGCGATCTTTGATCTAATCCTCCGTGTAGCTGCGTCTGTATCCGCTTTAGGTGCCACCATTTCTATGGGAACTACTGAGCAAACCCTTCCTTTCTTCACTCAGTTCTTCCAGTTCAAAGCCAGCTATGACGATCTCCCTACTTTCTCGTACGCCCCGGGCCCCCCTCAAATCAAACTTCTTCTTATTATATGTAATTCTGTACAGGAAATCATTTCTCACATAAACTTATTTTTTGTTGTTGTTGTGAATTGAAATGCAGGTTCTTTGTGATTGCTATGGCAATCGTTTGCGGCTACCTGATTCTATCTGTACCTTTTTCTATCGTGTGCATTGTCCGCCCATTTGCCGCTGCACCTAGGCTCCTCCTTTTTATCCTTGACACTGTAAGTATCATTATAAAATGCATGGTTACAACAATAACACTGTTGTGGCACTTTGTTGTGGCGCGCTATCAAAATATGCTAACGAGTAACGACACAACAAAGTAGATAGTACATTTTAAAGAGGTGAATGTGGGTTTAAAATTTGAAAAATAAAATAAAATGATTGAATGCAGGTGGCAGTGATATTGGCAACAGCAGCAGCAAGTGCATCAGCAGCAATAGTGTACTTAGCACATGAAGGAAATTCAGATGCAAATTGGCTTGCTATTTGTCAACAGTTTAATGACTTTTGTCAAAGGACTAGTGGTTCTGTTGTTGCTGGTTTTGTCACCGTCGTCCTCCTCATCTTCCTCGTCATCCTTTCTGCTTTCGCCCGAAGACAACGTTGATTTTTCATTTTTAAAAAAAAAATGAACAAGACAAAATTTATTTGATGATTTGATTTCGTTTTCTATTCATGTGTCTGTTTGTTTTGTGTCGATGGGATTTGTATACTCAAACAAGCTAGCCAAGTTATTCATTTGTGTGATTAAAGAAAATTTGCAATTCAATTGTATGTATATTTCTCCTATTTTTTTTTTTTTTTTTTTTTTTTCAATCTCAAAATGAAATGGAAATGGTTTCTTTTTCTTGTTGTGGTGTGGGCATCAATATCTCATCTTTGCCGATTTTGTTTTTATATGGCCTTTTGTGCTTTACCAGATAACAAGGGGTTGAATAATTAAACTCTGACTATATGGGTTTTTGAAAAATATAAGATACGAGTATAAAAAAAACATTTTTTGGTTGATTTTAAAAATATGATGACCAAAATGTACACAATAAAGCTATAAGGATCTAATAATAAGTATTAATATGCATACTAAGTAACAGTTTTTAATGTGTTTTTCACTTTTGAAACGCAACGCAGTATTCAATATGGTTTTTCATTTCAAGCATCCAGGTTATGGATGCACATATTTGAATATTCATATCCAAATGTTAAAATTCTAAATATTTACGATCGATCGACATGTGATCCTAAGAACCACGCAGATAATGCATGCTCGCCTCACGATCGGATACAATACATTATACCATAAATTACGATTACGGGTGCATAGCATGCACCACAGTTACAAATCTTATATAAAACGACATTGATATTAGATCTTTATTGCTGTGCTGATATAATATATGTTGTGAATGTATCGTGTGATTTGTTATGTCACAATTCATCGAACCAACAAGTTGAAACGTTGGAAAACAACTCTTGTGAAATTTAATTTGAAAGGAACCTGAAAGCAATATTCTATTTGTTTTTGTTTTTGCCAAATCCAATCATTAAATCTCTTTGTCAATACTTATAAAAGACTATTTAAGAAGACCGTGAGAATGACTGTAACGAACTTGTATCATTTATTTTTTTGTTTTTTGTTTTTTGAAGGATGTATCAGTACTTTAAATCAAAGAGTCTAACCTTTTTCACATGCTAATATATACCATTGGAATAACCGCCTTCCTGTAAAAAAGTTTATTTTGAGGAAACTTTAACTACTGTAAAATAAAATAGGCGCGCTGCGCATATTATTTTGGATATCCTATATGGGCAAATATACTGTGGAAATATATCACTCAAAGAGTCTGCTGCTGAGCCAAAGAGGGCTGATCGGCAGATCACCGATCCTCATGATCACAAAGCAGACTACGTCATGATAACTTTATTTGTACACTTTATTTATTTAGAAAAGATATATTAATCATGATACATATAAACAATTAATATGTCAAACTCTAGCTTTACTTTACGCCATGTATATACCATAGATTGTACTTTTACTTTTTGCTTTTGTGCCGCCCACATCTACATACTCAAGTCGCGCCTAATAATTTAATTTCTCCAAATTGTATCTATTTATACTCCTTCATTATCAATGAATAAAAGATAAGTTGAAGTTTACTCTTGTGTAACACATTCTCAAACTCTCTTCATGGTATCGTGAGCCTTATCGAGTTCTAAAATCCACCGCAAAACTCGGCCTTTTTCGTAAAAAATGTCAACATTATCTCAAGTTTCATCTTCTTCAAGACTCACAACGCCTCAAGCAGACCGATAATCGAACACTCTTCTTTACAAATCATAAACTTGATGGTAACAATTACTTGCTATGGTCAAGGTCTATGAAAATGTATATCTCCGGCCAGGGCAAGACGGGATATCCGTCTGTTCCAAACTCGCCTCACAAATCGACCCCAAGTTTGAAGCACGGGACACAGAAAATAACCAAGTCATGACCATCCTCACGAGGTCTATGACAAAAGAGATCGCTGAGAACTTCATGATGTATGACATCGCTAAGGAAATCTGGGACAATGCCGTAGACCTTTACTCAAAAAGGACAATACATCCAAGTCTATGAACTCAAGCTCAGATTCAAAATTGCGCATAAGGGGATATGTCTCAGAATCAATACTTTAATCAACTATCTAAGGCATGGCAACACCTAGATATGTTGGAAACTCACCCTGGAATGATGTTAAAGATGTCGCACTCTTTAAAGACATTATTGAGAAAAAGAGAGTATTTAAATTCCTTACGGATCGAATCCTACTTTGATGATGTCGAGGTAGAATTCTTGCTACTAAACCTCTTCCAAATCTCAAATCCATGTTTGCCGAGGTCAAACACGAGGAAAGCAGAGGAAAGTGATGTCATTGAACTTCCTCGCCGACAACCCTATCAAGGTACGCCTCGCTAAAGCGTTAATGAGACTTACAGGAAGCCACCGAGAAAGCCGAAAGTCGCTCGCGTGATCACCGCAAACGCACAAATCACACCAAGGACAATTGTTGGAAGCTACATGGCAAACCTAACCCTAAAACCTCAAAACCAACCAGGAAAGTCAAGGCAAACTTGTCGCTGAAGAGGAGAATGACAAGAAGTCGAATGCTCGCTTTGTCGATTTAAAGCCTTTATTGCTCAAAGATCGTGAAGGTAGCTCCCTACCGAAATGGCCACTCATGCTAAAACAGTATATTTTACTCACCTCTTAGTAATGAGACTTGGATTGTTGATTCTGGCGCCTTCCCATATGACTGTAATAAAACCTTATTACCCAATATATGCCATGCAACCAAATTCACGCACTTAAGATCACGATGGTTCTGCTTTCTTATGCAAAAGGTGTTGGGAAGGTTAAACTTACTAATCGATATATCTACTGTAATGTCCTGCTTGTTCCAAAGTTAGATCAGAATCTTATATCTCACAAGAAACTCACTAAAGATCCGAATTGGACCGTTGTTTTTAATAAGAATCGCTGCATATTCCAGGATCTTTCTTCTCGTGAAGTGATTGGTCAAGCTAAACCCCGCTTCAGATTGTTTGTGATCAACCTCGCCAAGATGTAAGATCAAGACAGAATCGCCTCAAGACTGCACTCAAAAACTTGACAATATCATGTTATGGCATTATAGACTAGACATCCAAGTTTTGGTTATTTAAAGTCTTTAATTCCTCAATTGTTTAAAGGATGTAATCTTAATGATCTTCAATGTGATATTTGTCAATTTGCTAAACTCACCAAATCTGTATGCTAAGTTACCTCACTTGCCCTCTTCCCTTTCACCCTAATTCACAAAGATGTATGTGGACCCTCAAGAGTGAAAAGTATAACAGAAAAAGGTGGTTTGTAACCTTCATTGATGATCATACCGTAAACACTTGGTCGTTTTAATGAAAGACAAATCAAGTTGGACCTATCTTCCAAGAATTTTATCACATGGTCTCCACCTAATTTGATACTAAGATCAAGATCTTAAAGACCGATAATGCTCGAATACTATGAGTCTAACTCAAGAACTTCTTGACTAACAGAGGAATTGTTCATATCAAGAGTTGTGTAAAACACCTCAACAGAATTGGGTTGCCGAAAGAAAGAACAGCATCTCGCTTGAAATGGCCAGATCAATCATGTTCACTACACATGTTCCTAAATACATGTGGGGTGAAGCTATATTGATCGCAACATATTTAATCAACAGATTTCCCAAAGCAGAGTGTTAGGTTTCAAAACTCCTCTCCAAACCCCCGCCGACCACACACTCCCGCTTCTCATCTTATTACCCAATTGCCTCCAAAGATCTTTGGTTGTACTGTGTTTGTTTATATCCATGCTCAACACGTATAAACTTGATCCTAAAGCTCATAAGTGCATTTTCCTGGATATGCACAGACAGAAAGGTTACAAGTGTTACTCTCCTATCGAAAAGAAATTTTACAATTCTATGGATGTGAAATTCTTTGAAAGGACTCCATATTACAAAGAAACCTCATCGAGCCACCACCGATGGAAACTCGATTGAGATTGAACTAAGTTCGCTCCTCAAAGAAACCATTTACCCTCAAAGCAGTCCTAACCCACAAAGCAGACTCATAACCTTCAAAGATCCTCGCGGATACTCACATTATCGACCTCGCCAGCCTACTAACCCCGAGTCCGGCCGACCCAGAGCCTCATTGAACAGTAACCTCAAAGCCTCATCGAACCGTAGTCCGCTGGACTCACTATTGACTCTCAAAGAATCACTCAAGTGGATGATGACTCTATTGCTCTAAGGAAAGGAAAAGATCATACACCGATCATTCTATTCATTCTTATTTATCTTATGATCGCTTGTCTCCTGCTTTTGCCATGTTTACACAGACCCGACTCTCACTCTATCCTCGAAATATTCGTGAGGCCCTTCAAAATGATAAGTGGAAGGTCATTGTTAAAACAGAGATGACTCGCCTCCCGGATAATCATACTGGGATCTCACAACTCTTCCAAAAGGCAAGAAGACAAATACCGCAAATGGTTATTCACTATCAAATACACCGATGGCACTATTGACAAGTACAAAGCCGATTGGTAGCCGTGGATTCACTCAAACTTATGGCATTGACTATAAAGAAACTTTTGCACCAAAGGCAAAGCTCAACACCGCTGTCGGTACTAATTTCTCTACCGCCCAACTTGACCGGCCTCTTCATCAATTGGACATCAAAAATGCTTTTCTAAATGGGGACCTTATCGAGGAGGTTTATATGACTATACCTCCCGGTTTTATCAATCCTCATACTCAAGGCAAGGTGTGCAAACCGAGGAAATCTCTATATGGCCTCAAGCAATCACCAAGGGCATGGTTTGGAAAATTAACAACTCGGGTCAAAGTCGCTGGATATCACCAATGCAATTCGATCACACTATGTTCATCAAGACAACCAACCGTAAGAGGTCTATTCTTATTGTCTATGTGGATGATATCATCCTTACTTGAGATGACCTCGCCGAGATCCAACACTTGAAAGAATTGCCGCAAAGGTATTTCAGTTAAAGACTTGGGTTTACTTAAGTATTTTCTTGTATGGAAGTAGCTAGAAACATCAAAGGAATCTCGCCTCCCAAAGGAAATATGTACTCGACTCGCCAAGAAAATCGGCATGCTGGGTGCAACCTCGTCAGATCCCCAGAGACCCCAACCATACCTCGCTACATGGTGACATTGTCAGTAAGGAAGGAACAATATCAAAGACTTGTAGGGAAACTCATCTACCTATCCCATACAAGACCGGATATTGCATACGGTGTCACCGTTAGCTGGGCTCATGCATTGCCCTACTCGAGCAACATTGGGATGCAAAGAATAGAATATCGCGTATTTGAAGTCCACTCGCCAAGGGTTACACTTCACCAAGTCTCACGATAGATCCATCAAGGTCTATACTCGATGCCGATTGGGCCGGATGCCACATGATGATGTAAGGTCTACCACAAAGCTATTGTTCCTATGTATGGGGCAATCTTGTTACTTGGAGGAGCAAGAAACAACCTATCGTGGTTCAAGCGATCAGGTTCGAACTCAGGCACTTGGTTTTAGGCATTTGTGAAGCTCTTTGGCTCAAAAGAGTACTTACCGAACTTCAAAGAACCTATTCAAAGAACCTATCACACTCATTGTTGTGATAATAACTCAAAGACTATGCATGGCAGAGGATCCACCCATCATGACAAAACAAAACATGTGGACATTGACAGACACTTTCAAAGGAGAAGATTGATGCCAAGATTATTCAACTCCAAAGATGTTCCTCGTAAGATCAAAATGCCGATATTCTTACCAAGGCTATTCCACCTCTTACGCTCAAATAGAGATTAAGTAGCAAACTTGGTCGCATCAATATATACAAATTGATTTGAGGGGGGTGGAAATATATCACTCAAAGAAATCACGAGGCTCAAAGAGGTGATCGGCAGATCACCGATCCTCATGATCACAAGCAGACTATGTCGTGCATAACTTTATTTGTACACTTTATTTATTTGTAAAAGACATATTAATTGTGATACATATAAACAATTAATATGTCAAACTCTAGTTTACTTTATATATGTATACATAGTCATAGATTGTACTTTTACTTTTTGCTTTTGTGCCGCCCACATCTACATACTCAAGTGGCCACTAAATAATAGTCTCTCTCCAAATTGTATCTATTTATACTCCTTCATTATCAATGAATAAAAGATAAGTTGAAGTTTACTCTTGTGTTAACACATTCTCAAACTCTCTTCATATACTTTATACTTTTATATCATTTGATTATAATAATACAATAGTTAGTTATAGAGTAATAATATTTTCTTGAATTAATAATAAATTACGTGTAAGAGGAATAAAAATATAATAATTATTGCATTAATATCTTAAAATGTCTTATATAACACGACAAAGCAAAAAAATTGCTTATATTTTGGGGACGAATAAAGTATTATACTTCTACCGTGACACAATCACCATGCTGTTTCGATTTTTCATAGGTCGAATGCGATATTCAACATCCGAAAAGTCGAACTTCACGCCTTAGAATCGACATTTCAAGTGACGAATGTCATTGTGGTGTCTTGTATATGTAGAGCCGCCCACGGGGTAGACTAACAAGCGCCGCGCTTAAGGCCTCATGAAAAAACTGTGATTTTAGAGCGCGTTATTTTACGTAATAAAGTGTATTTTAGGTTAGTTTATATTTTTTACTCAACTTAAAACACCGGTAAAGACTTAAATTTATAACCGAATTCAATGAAAGAAAGTCTAATAAAATTCCATTACTTTTTTATAAAGCTCATCAAAGATATCAGACCTAAAAATAATATGAATATATTATTTTTTCACAGAAATGGGCTGCCTTAAATTTTTAGCCTTACACAGGGACGGCCTGGTACATGTCTCTCCCTTGTTTGGATTGGAAGACTTGAAAGAAAAAGAAAAAGAATACAATTTGGAAAGATTACATTTTAGCGTTTGATATGTTTTAGTTTGATGATTTTAGTGTTTGTCATGTTTTAGTTAACCAACACGTTCGGGTTCTTAAAAAAAAAAAAAAGCTAGCTGCTTTCTATACATCATCATTTCAGTCTTTATCCGTAAATACTATAAAATAATATATAATCTTGTTTTACGATTACCGTCTAAACAACATACTGTTTAAGATCATCTTTAGCATTATCCCACACAATTTAAATACTACGAAATAATAAATATTTTATTTTACATCCGTATTCAGACAACTAAGTATTCATTCTTCAACTATAACATCATCTCTATCATTATTTTTACAAGTTCTCATAAGTCATAACTAAATATATTTAGGGACGTGAACTGTCCATCGTCCCTAAATAAAGTACTAAATAAATAAAGATATTTGATAAATACACTACATAAACAAATACCCAAGACAAAGTAAGGTTGAACCTAAATATCACTCATAGGGTTCACTCATAAAATCAAACAAATGATTTTCACGGTATGTTAACGGCCTATATACCGACAATTGATACCCAGTAATTCTATTGTTAATACCTTATTTATATCTTTAAAATGTGCACCTATTTCATTTGATGGACCACAAGATTACGGTGCTAGACCTCATTGTTCTCGAGTCTTAGCATTCACTGCTTGACCAATACTTCATTGGGATATTTGCCGAGAAATATTTGTGTCGGGATTGTATTTTGGTGGCGAACGAATGAAACGATCATAACCACATAATTAAAATATGTAATGGGTTCAGATAGCTTTATATTGCTTAATGTTTCCATACACCACACAAGTATTTTCGTTGTTTGCCGCCATCTATTGCATAGCAGATTTGGTTTAATAATTTGTTATAAAAAAGATTTATTTTAATAATAAGATGATTTTTTATGATTAGAAAAAAAGTACTACTACAAGGGAAGTCAAACTAACAAACTTCCAGAAAAAAAGTTGACCGTCTACCGGCCGGCAGCGTCCATATTCCCTCCAAAAATACTCGAGAGAAAACCTACCTAAAATATCCCGCCGTCTCTATCGTCTCGCTTTTATCGCAGCTGGCGGCAGCTTTTTATAAAAAGCTCCGCTGCACGCCATTCGTCACTATTGTCTACTAGCACGTGAAATCTCATTACTCCACTTTCGCCTCTGTGTTCTCAGTGATCAGTGTATAGGAAAAATAATTACTGCGGCCGAAGATGACGACGGCGAAGACGGTTAACGGAAGGCTGAAGCCGTATCTGGACCAGCAAAGCACCAATGTCCTTAATCTCACCGTTTTGCAGAGGAGCGATCCTTTCATTCAAGAGATTTTGATCACTATTTCTCACGTTACTTTGTACGAGTTCAATATTGAACTTAATCAATGGGTATGTACTGTTATTTCAACCTTTCTTCTCGTTTGTTTACAGATTATTGTGGCGCTCATAACCGTTTTTGGCTGTATGTCTTAATCCGATTGACTCCGTTTGAACTACTTTTATATTTGAGGAAGGTGAAAAAGGATGGGCAAAATATAGTGCTTATTGACTTCCTTTTGAGCGATTGAACTCATTTGTTGTGGTAATAGGCGTGTAGATCTAATATTGCTGTCTAAATGAAAAGACTCGTATATTTGCCACTTAGAAGTGTTCAGGTTGGATATGGCTGATCTATAAAGAAGAGCGGTTGTTCTCCAATGTTGTTTTCAATCGCTTGGGTTACACTTGTCTATGTTGAGCCAAGTGGTTGGTTTTCCACTTTGCATCGAAGAATTCGGTTCTCTGCAAATTATGGAGTGCTTTTTTTTTTTGCTTTTGTATGATTTTGATATGTACACTATTTTCTAATTCAAAGTGCTTCAGATAATCTGACACTATAATATATGGAAATTTTATTAGTTAAAAGTTGGTAACATTTGTAAATTATTCCACCTCACTCCATTTTTATCTTTGCTGTGTTCTATCTTCATGTCTTTTTGTTTATTGATGCAGAGCCGCAAGGATGTTGAGGGGTCTCTTTTTGTGGTGAGGAGGTTAGGAATACTTTATATATCTCAAAAATGTCATAAAAGTTGAAAATATAGATCAAATTTTTTGCTTATGCGATTTGCACTGTGCGCCTGATCATGTTTTTATAACTGTTAAACAGGAACACTCAACCACAGTTCCAGTTCATTGTTATGAATAGGTTGAATGCAGGTCAGTGAGTTGTCTGATTTGGTCATGGATGTGCCCCTTTGCATCTTACCTGGGATTGTTTGTATTGTTCCATTCCAGTCTTTTATCAAGCTTGCTCTGGCCAGTTTCTAGCTTTCTGTTTTATTTTTATTATTTTGAAAACTTCTTGTTGATCATTTCATATGGTTCTGAATTTGTAGTTTGTAGAATCTATTCAACTATTGCTGCTAAACAGAGCTAGTCAAGAGCAAATTGACATCCCCTTGTATGCATGATAGAACCAGCTGACTATTGTCATGTGATCGACCAACATTCTGTTTTTTCATTAATTTCAGAAAACTTTGTGGAGCATCTAGTACAAGACTTTGAGTATGAAGTTCAAATTCCCTATTTGCTTTATCGAAATGCAGCACAAAAAATCAATGGTATTTGGTTCTATGTTACATATGACTGTGAGGAAGTTGCCAATCTCTTTAGTCGGTAAGCACCTTGCAGTTTCCTCCTTTTCATTTTTAGGAGAATGTCTTTTTCCCTTTAATTTTGCAGGAAGAAGTTCATGAAATACTCTTGTATTGAAAATCTTTTGATCATGCACTGTGTTCATTATCTTAACTCCATCTTATGCATGGTTTACATGCCTTGCATTCATACACAGAGATCTACAAAAACATTAGTTTATTATGCTCCTAATATTTGTTTCACCACTTTGATTAGTTTTTGTGCTTTTTTGGTATAGGTTACTCGGAGCACAGTCAAAAGTTTATCCAAACTCACAAGTGACCTCAAGAGACAGGTGAGATGACTTCTTGGCTGATTGTATATAAACATGGGAAATAAGGATTATTGTTTATGTCTTGCTTTCTATTTTTAATGCCTTTGAGTTGCTTGGTTAACATTAGCCACAGAATGGAAACAAAGTATAGCATAGTGTAGGCATTTCCCCTTAATCTGGAATTTCGCCAATTACATGATTTTAGTTATCAAGGACTTTTGCCACCTAAAATTTAAAAAAAGGTTAAAGCACTATGATGTTCTTTTTAAGTAATCATTTATTAGGATACATTCAGGATATTGTGTTGAGGAAAAGTTGTGATGTTAAAAATTCTTGGCTCGTGTGTGTTTTTGTATGTAAGGGCTAATAGGGAAAATTAATAATCATAAGTGGAGCCCCTGTTAAATGTCACATTCAGTCACTGACTGACCTGCCTTTTGGTACTTCTTTGATGTTTACCTAAGATTTGGTATTTGCTTCAAACTGATTCATTCTTGTCACTTACCCAGATAAGGATGTTAGATGATGAACTTCAAAAATCGCTTACTTGTTTTTCTTGAAAACACCGCCATTATTTTTGTTCTTTTGTGCCACATTTTTTTACCCTGTACTAGAAAGCATTAATATGCGAGTAGTTTGTGTGATCTTGAAAATCTTGGGGCACGCGTGTGTGTGTATTTGTATATGCTTATATTTAATGGCTAAAACATTATTATCTGCTGTAAATGCATACTACATATGAGGAAAATTTATAATCATCAGAGGAGCCCCTGTTAAAGGTCACATTCAGTTACTGACAGACCTGCCGTCTGGTACTTCTTGGCTGTTTACCTAACATTTGGTACTCGATTCAGCCTGATTGAATCTCTTCACTTAACCAGATAAGGATGTTACACGAGGAACTTAAAAAGGGGCATACTTTATTTTTTATTATTTATAAAACACCTCCATTTCTTTTCTTCTTTTGTGCCATATTTTTTACCATCTACTAGTAAATAGTAATATACGGGTAGTTTGTGTGATCTTGAAAATTTCTTTTGTGTTTAAGTATGTAGTGACTAAGTATTCTGAAACTTTGAAGAGCCATGTTATATGTCAAACTTTCCTTTGGTAAATTATATGATAGCTGTGGTAAATTATAATGAATGGCATAAATCCTGGTTGGATGTATGGGGAATTCTTTGTGCTTATTGCAGAAGTCTGACTAAAATAAAATGGCTCGTTACTATACGGTACTACTGCTGGGTTCTCTCAGTCATTGTCTCTTCAGATGGGAAATCAGGAGATGCAATTAATTTATGCCCACTTGTGAAGATCCAAGTTATTTGTTAACAAAATATGTGATTTGCTACAGCATTGCACAATAAATTGTATTCCATATTTTTATACCTCATGGTTCAACAATCTTCACTCTTTCATTGATAACAATGTGACCCTATTGTATAGTCTTAAAACTAACATGCATCTGTTAATTAACGGCGTGTTTGGACAAAAATAAATTCACTGTATTCTCACCACTTTTTCATATAATTAAAGCACCTTTTCCATCTTGATAAAGTAATCTCTCTCTTACATTTTTCATCAAATACACCACCCATTTTATTTGACACGATACCTGATGTAATCCAAACATCTTAACCATAATTTATTTACTGAATATGATTGATGTCCGTCACGACCCTTTCGTATTTGAGTATTTGAGAATTTGATTATTAGCATTCTCTATTATACGCAACCTGGAACTGCAAAACAATTGATGCCATGTTATTCTGCTTTAATTTGTTATTCAGTTCCCATGTTATACTCTTCAACAAAAAAAAAACAAGTTCCTATGTCATTGTTGGTCTATTTTATTCTGATGTCAATGATGCATCTCACTCTCACATTATCTTTAAATATCTTTAAGTAGGGTGTGGTGAATGAGGCACATCCTCCCTATGCAGCGGCCGGAAAGGCTGTGCCATTTAAGACTACTAAATGCAGCCCTTAACTTATATTTCCGTAAGAGGTTTCTACGGCTTGAATCGTGAGTTTGACCCCTGGTTGTGTAACGACAGTTTTTACCGCTGTGCCAAGGCTATCAACTGAAAACTTTTTAGATATTGATTTCTAACCTTGATCATATGAGCTCCTTGTTTTAAAACAAAAAAAGAAAAAAATATAAGATCGTCTGACTTTTCATACTAGTCTCTTGTGCAGTTAATGAATTCATTGTTAGACCGGTCCCGGAATGAGGTATGAGCTTGCATGCCATAAAACTGGGTCTAGGTTGGTGATATGATTAGATTTTTGTTTAGCCTGAGAATGGAGTTGCCGTTGCACATGTAAAACTTTATATCTCGAGGACGCATAAGGTGGCCTTAATTTTGCATGGCTTTGTAGTTTGCGGATGCACCGTTTGATGAAACAAAATGGGTGTCCCTAATGTAACCTGATCCTGACAACATTTGACTTACATGCTATTCACATGCAGTCTGATAGTAACTATCTGCTGACCATTTATCTTCTCCATTGTTATTTCTCTGTTCTCAGTGAGATGCGTGAACTTGAGGCAGTGCCTACCAGCGCAGTAATTGAGGGTCCTCTTGAACCAGAAGGGGTAGCAGCATGTTCAAGGGATCAGCCCGTGGATTCTTCATTGGCTGACTTTCAAAGTGTGAGTACTTATTTATTGAAGTGTTAGATTTTTTTCTCTCCTCCTAATAGGCTGCATTGTTAGCATTTTTGTTTACTTGGAAGTAGGACTAGTAAAGGAAGCCTTCGCATTGCTCGCTGTGTGACAATAGATTATGGAAAATGGGTCAGGGAGAATTTTGGATAAATTGTAGACTGTAGTGACTTAAACAATAAATTGAACGAGTTGAGCAGATTATTATAATAAAATATCTACATAATTTAAGAAAAATATTTGTCCGCATGTTGAACGAGCCAGTCTCATTTATGTCATGAATTTAGTAGTTAGAGATATTAAGTTGGCTAATCTGTGGCTAACTGAAGCTGCTAGTGCAACATCTCCAAGTAGAGATTAGACCTGGTGCATTAAGCACAAAGTGGCTCGACTGTTTTCCCATACGTCACACATGGGGGATGCTCTTGTGCACCAGTGCACATGATATAAGTTATATCCCTTGACAGTTTACTTATACATATTGTTTGGATGAGATGATGATATTTCTAAGTTTTATACTGCTTAATTAACTGGTATGACTCCCCGTGAATAAGAGTTGAATAGTACTTTCTATAGTAGTTTGTCACTTTCTCTACACAGCTGGTGCTAGGTAGTAGACGCAAAACACTTCTTTTTACAAATGCCCTTATTTCTAGTAGAGCATTCATTTTCATTGTTCAGGGACATTCTTTATTCAGAGTGCAATGTGCATGTAGAGGCGTTTAGGATTATTAAAAAGGTCTTACGATGGATGGAGCACAATCAACCTATTGGATTATACTAAGTATTATTTAACATATATTAATGTGTTAGTTTATGTACAAATTTAGTAGTGTAACTTTACTTATAACCACCCTATAAAGTATAATATATGTTAAATAATACTTAGTATAATCCCATACAACCCCTACCCCTTCAAAATATAAATAAAAAATTAACACGTTTTTTTGCAGACTGCAATGCGTACGGGAGGATACGGCACTCAGGATGACATATACTCTAGGCAACTCTTTGACAAGAAAGCACCCAGTAATTCGTTATCTCGTGTACATGATGAAAATCATTCCCGTGTTTCAAATATATCATCATCACCTGTCACATCACGTCCCACACCTACAATGAACTTGAGTGATAGATTTGAGCCTTTCGGTAACAGTCAGCCTGCTAATCTTGTCAAGCCTTCTTGTTTCGATGGAGCTGGTGCAACACCTCCAATGATTGAAACTCCTCGTGCTTCCCTAATTTCATCTTCATCCTCTGTTGATTACGCTTGTCATCCTCTGATGATTCCACAACATCAACAACTTGGCACTCAGATGCTTCAACCATTCCCGCCACCTACACCGTCACCTACACTTCCACAACATTTTAATGCAAATCTCACCCCCACCTCCAACTATGGACAATTGAACCGGGAAAGAGTTCACAATGCACTTCAAACACTTGTTCAGGTATGTTCAGTTCTACTGGTATTTTATTATTGTTTTTCATTTATGGAGATATAATACTTATGTTGGTATCGTACATAGAGATAATGAGCTTCACATCGGAGAAAAGAGCATATTTGCTGATTGAGTTGGCATATATCCCTACTAAGTAATATAGATATGAGAATTTTCTCCTGGTCTTAAAGGAAGTTTGTGTGTTTAGCTATGAGCCCTTGTATGATTGTGTTGTTATATTATTATCATCATCAAAATTGCTCCAACTTGTAACAAAATTTCTTTTAACACGCCAGCATGTACATTTCTGAGGTTTGAATATTTCCTCTGAGATTAAAAAAAAAAAAAAACCAATTGCATGTTCAAGTTAACTGTCTTTTTTCCTGTCCTTGAGCAAAGAAACTGGAGGCCTCTAAATTGCCAGCTGTGTAACATTTTGTTTAAGCTTAAGTGTCCGGCTTCAAATGGCAATAATGAGTGAATACTTGTCCTATTAACTAGGACAATTATGTATAAGAGTAGCACGTTCCGTTCATTTTTTTAGTGTCGGATTGAAAAGCCTGCAATGTTCTTTGTTGCTATTAGTACTTTCTGATCTATTATTGTTTCTCATGCAATAAATGACTTGGTTTTCGAGGGGTATAGCTGATGAGCAGAAAATTAATTCTCTAAAATGACAGTTCATTAGGAACGGATATGTTTGATTGAAATTTTATGTTTATTATCCATTGTTTGATATTTTGCTGGTATCTGGGCAATATCTTGTGAATTAATGTTTCTGATATTCGCAGGACAACCAATTTATCGACATAGTCTACCAAGCTTTGATGAAAGCCCACCAGTCTTGATCCTTTTCTTTAGTAGCATGACCTTGTAGAGAGTGAAGCTGTTGTGAATGTTTAGTTTGTACATACCTTTACTTCAGAGAAGCACCTGCAATTGCATCTTACGTCATTTCCCACTTTGACACGTGTAAAACGGAAAGGTATGATAGAGGGAGCTTGGAAATAGAAAGGTATATATAGATGACAGCCAGGAAAGAGACAGCTAAGACTAAGTAAGAAGATAGTGATAAACGCAGCACTCTAGAAGCAAGGGCCTTTTCACCCTTGGGACATTGACATTTATCCTTTTTAGAAGCGTGCGTCATGTATTGAAGAACCGGAAAATCTGTGACTGGAGCTATATGGGTGGTTTGGTGGTGGTGTTACTGTTCAGTGATCAATGGCTGGTTAAAGTTTGCTGGTGGTGTTACTGAAACATTGATCAATGGCTGGTTAAAGTTCACGTAATAAAACATGTTTGGGTCATCGAGTGATGCTTTAGACTTTAATGGGCATTTGTGTGTCACAATGCATCAGTTTTGCTTGTAGAAGGTAAAGCTGGATAAATAAGAGTTCAAGTGACATTGAATCTGCTTATCTTGAACCTATTGAGTACTTCTATGTTGACTTTCTTGTGGTTTGTTGCCACGCTTAATAAGGAGCGTCAAAACTCCATGTGTTGGTTTTCTGTTTCTCTCTTTATTTTTTTTCTACTGTGACCAGATTGTGTTTTCAAGAATGTTATGGGTATGCCTCTGGCAAAAGCTGCAAAACACTTGTCATTTGAACCGTTAGATCGAGTCATTGAGATTCCACATCAACATTAGGGCCTGTAATAATCAACGGTTCAAACGACATGTGTGACTGATTCTGTGGTTAACAGATGTTTGTGGTTTTCCATTGTGTTTTTTTTATTTTTTATTTTTTATTTTTTATTTAGCTTTGATGTTTGATAGACCTTGGAACTCTCTAGTCCTGTAAGCATGTGGACCACTTGTTTATGAGATGGTTTTGCGTGGATTGCTTTGTTTTAAAGAGTGATGCGTTCTTCACCTGAGCTTTGTAATTGTATAATTTTATATCTACCAGCTTCTGTTAAGTAAGATCTTTTCGTACTATACATTATTTTGACCCAACATAAGTCAGAAAGTCATTGATTATTCTGATTTAATTTCAGTCTGAACTTAAGCGTATTCTAGATTCAATACCGGTCATGTTAAAGTTCCAAATAATGCACTTGCTATTGTATTATCCATCATATTAAGAAATGTATTTTCCTCACCTCACAACCTAGGTTTTGGAGATGAGACCTCTTCTCTTATATGAGTTTGAGCCTAGATTTTCTATAGGTCAGAAAACTTATTTCATACGTTCTCATCTAAATTAGGGCAGAAAAATTCAACATTCTGCCTAAATTTGAGTCGGAATAAGTATGTGTGAAAATTGGAAGGATAAAATTGAACAGAAAAAGAAAAAAAAAACATCAGGGGGTTGTCAGAAACAGATTTGCGTACCATCAGTATCAATATGTATAGGCATAATTATCTTCTTCTATCTCTACCTACTAGGGTCGAGTCGATTCGAATGACCGCTGATACAATAGGTTATGGACTCGAGGTAAGCATTGCTGGAATTAAACCTCAGATAAAGCTTTGGACTGCTGGTAATGATACATCTATTATGTACTAAAATCCTGATTTCTAAGCCTTAAAAATAAAATTAGCAATCAAAGCCCATCAAACTTGAACTACCATTTGTGAAATGAAGAAAATTTCACCATTTACCTATAACGAAGGGCTTTTTGTATTTTTATGTCGTGCACAATCAACATTGTGGACTTAAAAGAGATTGAGAATGTAAGATCTGCATGCTTCATGTTTTTGAGTTATGTGATTTTGTTATATTGTTGACGATTTTCAGTTAATAAATTCAAGCTAGTGTAGTAAGAAAATCAATAGCCAGCTTCGAGTCTGACGTTACATTATCCATCAAAAGGATTTTCACCTGCGGTCAGATTATGGTTGTTCATCGGTAATTGTTTCATGATCCAGCAAGTATTAATTGACGATATCTTCGGTATCTTTGGATCTTGGTTGGTTTGTTTATTTGTTTTTTGGAATTCTCTTCCTTCAGCCTTAACCGAGACCGAGAAGATATGCTAAATCGTGCTACAGATATTGTTGATCTCTTATTTTGATGATGCAGTTGATGCACATAACAGTGTATGGGCGCCGGCTTCTATATATGTAAATAAATTGAATTTTACTTGTGCTGAGAAGTTTGGTGTACCACCAATTTTTCCTAGTAAATAAACTGAATTTTTCTTATACGTACGTCTTTTATTCTGTTCCTTTTAGCCGTGCTTGATCTTTTTTCCTGTTTAATTCATCTACTCGATCTCCATAATAGCTAGCTGTGCTGCAGGCAATATAATGTTGTTGTGTGACTGTTTTCTTCAACTCAACGAATTGAAAGATGATAAAAAGATGGGAAAATGCTCCTACAAAAAGTTGAAATGAAATTGCTCCATCATATGTATAGATAAAAATTGCTGATCATACTACTTTATAGGGGTGGAAAACCAGACCAACTGATTGAATTGGATCAAACCGGGCTGGAAAAATCGACGAACCGCAGAATGTGCAGTTGATCAAACCGGACTGGAAATCCTCACACTAAACGCTTTTGTTCCTTGGAGGAGGATATCGGAGTACGATTTTTATATAAATATATATATATGGCTGATAAAAAGTTTTACTTTTTTTTCGTGACGTCTGCACGTTATTTGTGATGACTGAAAGTTGCAAAAGCTTAGAAATTTTGATGGTTTGACGTTGACCTTCAATGTGGGTTTCCTTGAACAACTAGCTAGGGACACAATTATAAAGACCCTTAAATCCATGGCCGTGGGTTGGAAAGCAAGTTATAAATGAAACCTACCCGACGAAAGTTATCAAATGGAAAGCAAGTTATAAATGGAAAAAACAGTATTCACTGAATATTCAAGGTAAACCCCTTTTTTTAAAATACCATGTTCCTTACTAATATTGTGTTTGTTGTTTTGTTGTTAAATGTTTAGGAGACAATCCGTTCACCGTGTTTGTTCAATCTCATGTTTTTTTTTTTACATGGAACTTACACCATGTATACATGTGCTCTTATCTTCCCTACGCACAACACTCCATTGACGGATGGAATTGAAATAAGAATCAACAAAAAGCCCGTCGTGAAGAATCTTGAAAAAACATTCCGAGGGAATGCTGGAAAAAGTTGCCCTATCGTAAAATTGTATACTGACGAAGAAATTGCAACAACAACGAGTATTGAAGGCAATTCCTCTTCTCTGATGGTGTGGACCCATCACCTCCCGCCTCTTAGCTTGGTGAAAAAGAGATGCAGTTTTTCAGTCCAAAACAAAGCTAGCTATTGAGGAAATCGCAAATGCATCTGTTATCATAGAACGTCTTCTACAGCCTCTAAAGCAGTGTTCTAAAATTCGCTAGGCGAAGTCGGTGCGACCAGGCGATTTCGGTTTTTTTTTTTATATTTATTTTTTTGTAATAATAATGCTTGTCCAATATAAATATTACATCATATGATCATAAAACATGAAAATCAAGTAAAAATGTGTCAAAACTCAAAAGAAAAGACTAGCCAAAGACTGGGGAGGAGGGATTGTCGGGTGAGGGGGAGAGAAAAAGGGGAGGGGCGGGTGTTTTGTTCTTTTTTGAAAGAAATGATTTTTTTTCTAGTTTATATATATATATATATAGCGCCCAGAAGCGCCCATAAAATTGCCTAGCACCCTGTCGCCCAGATGAGATCGTCTAGGGCATAGTCGAGATGCCCGGGTCGCCCGGGGCCTAGGCGGCGCCTAGGCGATCGCCCAAGTCGATTTTTAGAACACTGCTCAAAAGTCCCAAGAGAAGCCTTTTTTTTCACCGAAGTGTGTGCTGATAAACTTGTTGCAGTCTTACCACCAAGTTTAACAACACCAACCGATGCTGAAAACACTCATTTCACAAATCTGAAATTCTTCAAAGCCCAATGAAGAAGGTTAAAGGGAAGGAGAAACAAACATATGCCCTGTGAAATCTTTTGAGATCCAGCCATATGAAACCTTGGTAGTAATCAGGGGCGGACGCAAGATCCCGGGTAAGGGGGAAGATACTATGGGCGAGTGTAAATTTTTTAGGGGGGCAAAAAAAAGACACAACATACATAATAGTGTTTTTTTCCGGATCCGGAGGGCGCTTGCCCCCCTACACTCAATGTACATCCGCTCCTGGTAGTAATAATTGTGCTATGAACTCTTGCGCTCTAATTTCAGAAAAGGGTTCTTTTACATATTAGAACCATGGCTTTATAATATGGAAAACTACAACCCTTACTCGGGTTAGTTTTGTTCTGGACTTTTGCTTTTCGCCCAAGACCTATCAAATGTAACACAATAGTTGTGATCAGGCATCTTGTGCTTCAGGAAAGAACATGTTTTCGTGTATATATTGTACAGTTTTTTGTAACGCACTCCAAGGTGTTTGTAATATCGATAGCCGGTTATGATACTGGTACCTTTGTTTACGTTTCTGCTCTGGGACATACAATATTATTGTTGCTGTCAAAGCTTATTATTCTTGTACATTGTTATGCCACACGTAGATTAAACACATACAAAGTCCACATGTCTTCTAATCCGTCGGGTATAATACTGCAATAGGTAGCCGTGCCTTGCACGGCTTTCATTACACTAGTATAATTTATATGCAGGAATAGAAGAGACTAAGAAAGTGTGTGTGTGTGTGTGTGTGTGTGTGTGTGTGTGTTTAAGAGTTAAAAAGGACAGAGTCATGATTTTTTTAGTCGTTTAGGCTAAATGTTTTGAAAATGTTGCTATAAGCCTGATATCTTTATATGCAGGAATAGAATCGGGAGAACTTTATAAACATTTTATCAAATTCAAAGACGGAACCATGTTAAGGGTTTAGGATGGCTAAGCACACCTGGTTATTATTTTTGGTACACAAAAAAAAACCTATATAATTCAATTCGGTACAATCAATTATTTTAATATAGCTCACCCGACCGTACATGAATTGTCACACTAGCCCATCCAACGATAAATCCATGGCTCCGTCATTGATAAAATTACTCTAGGTATTTATTAGATGAATAGATATGGCTTAGTTGTATTAGCGTTAGGTTGTACATTGGTTTGTTTATATAAGAAAGTTCGTGAAAAAAATCAAATGTTCATGAGTATTCTCGAGTTTTTCGTTTAGAAAATGAACTTATAATCTTGCTCAAAATTACTAAGTTTGTTAAGCTAAACAAATTAACGAGTTGAACGTGAATTTTTTCGTGACCGAGCATCTATGTTCATTAACAACACCATACATTTTCTTTCACAAAAGAAACACAATCCTCGCTCAAATAAAATAATCCATATTGACCGTCGATCATGTATTGTATAACCAACGATCCAGATCATTCAGGTGCAACTATTTAAACCCCCAAAGCCCTTCATTCTTCCCAACTTTTCATGAAGATCATTATTTGTTTCTTTTTCTCACCCTTCATTCTTCCAAAAATTTCCAACTTTTTATTCTCTGTTGGAAATATATTGCAGGTGGGTACTACCTCCGTTCCATAAAAAATATCTATTTTCTTACAATGAGTTGTCCCATAAAAAATATTTATTTAGAAAACCAATACATCATTTAATATATTTTTTCCAAACATATCCCTATCTTAGCATTTAATGTTTATATATTCATTTCATGTTCCAAAATAACATTTATTATATGACAGGGACATATATGTTAATCACTACTTAAAATACAACATATTAATTGTTTTATTAATCTGTGTACACCACAAAAATGGACACTTTTTTATGGAATGGATGTAAATTTTCAATTTTAGAATGATTTTGTTGGTGGTTTTATTTCCACAATCCAATTTTGTTCAATCTTCTTTTTAATGCTAAATTCTAGATGCATGTCTTTCTAAATTCTATGTCTTTTTAGGTTCTTACCTAAACAGATCTCTCTCTGTATATATCACAAAAATAAACATGAAATTTATGAACTCGGCCTATTTTGTTGGCCTTTAGAGAGCGTCATCGATCTTTCTAAATATATACTCTATTTTACAGATTAAATACGAATTTTTTTAGTTTACAGAATCTCTATTTAAGATGAAATCATCAGATTCTTTATTTTACAAAGTACGGTAAATATAATAGAAAATTTACAGAATCTGGATAAATACTGTAGATATAAAGGAAAATTTACAGACTCTGTATTTTACAGTGAAAAATAAAGTATCTTATGTATGGTTCTTTTTTCATTTAAAATCTCTAAAATACAGTTTTTGAAGAGTATATGCTGCAAGTGCTCATAGTCTTTGGAATCAAATTCCAATATTTGTTTTACTGAGCAATCTTGGATAGTCTCCAAGTATATATGTAGATGTAATATATTATCTCACTTATTTTATTCTACTTGTTTAATTATTTGTTATTTTGGTTTTTTTGGAAGAGCTTGATGTCGGCTCAAAATTTCCTAAAAAATAATACTTGTTTTATAGTCGATAATGGAAAGTCTATAAAAGCTTGGAAGGACCCTTGGATTATTCAAAATCCCGCTTTTTTTTTTTTGCCTATTTCTTTTGTTTCTTCTCACAATAGGGATGCTTTGGTTAGTGACTACTTATCTAACAACACTTGGAACAAGGCTAAGTTATCGGAGTCATTTTGGCAAGTAGATGTAAATCAAATAATTAAAATGCCAATAAGTCTAAAAGACACTCCGGATAAGAGGGTTTGTGTTTTTTCAAATGTGGAGACTTTGTTACTAAGACAGCTTTACGATGCTTGTCTCCAACAAAGATTGATTACCCATTACAATCGTTACATGTGTGTGGTAATGATTTTAATAAAAATTCTGGAAGAGAATTTGGGCTTTATCACTACCTCCAAAAATAAAGTATTTCCTTTGGAAGCTATTTAGACACATTCTACCTACTTGAGGCGCTTCATAAACAATTTGGTTTTGATAATTTAATGTGTTCGGCATGTGGAGAAAATTTGGAGTCTATTGATCACATTTTCATTACTTGTCAATTTGCGCAAATGGTTTAGAAATTTGCAGGTATTTCTGGGGATGATTTTTGGCACGAATGCCTCGGTTAGTCATTGGTGGGATGTGATATCGGTTAAACACTCCGTAGGGTGTTGAATGACCGAATAAAATTTTCTTGTTTCATCTTATGGTTCATTTGAAAGACTCGTTGTAACAGATATTTCAAATCGATCGTTGTTTTGGTCCCCGGATGATACTGCAAAATATGCTAATGAGGCATGGTTAGACTTTGAGCAGGCACATCAAGAGGAGAGGATAAATTATAATATTATTTCCTCCTCTCTTGTCTTGCAGCGTACAGACCCAACTCCAGATGTGGTTAGGACCTATGTCGATGCAGCCTGGAAGCCGGATTCTTGCCTTGCTGGCTATGGAGCAGCTCTTTTCCGGGAGGATGGTACGATATTTGAGGCTTGGGCGTCCCCGAGATCGGTTTCTAGTTCCGTCTTCGCAGCGGAGGCTCAAGCTTTACGTTGGTGTCTTAGTAGAAGTCATGCTATGGGAATTAAGAACTGATGATGCCAAGAATGGTACATCAATGTTATCGAACGGAAGGATATCATTTCTCGGTGTACGGTGGTGGCTCTCCGGCCAAATGGAGGTGTTTGGGGTGGTTGAGGTGAGCCGTGGAGGTCGCCTCGTGCCTCTGTAGAGAGGATCAAGCCACGCGTAGTTCTCGGTATTGGAAGAGTTGGCTTATTTTGTGTGGAGCCAAGTGTTGTATTGGATATCTTGAGAGTTAGTTATGGTGGAGGAGACCTCCTATTTATAGTATGAGCCCATTTAGGGCTTAGTGTGTATTTACGGTTAAGGCCAAGCGAGTAGGATAAGTCGCGTGGCTAAGATAATGGGCTCGGATCGAGAGGCTTAGCGGATGATCGAGGCCTCGAGCCGAGGTAGGCGAATCGAGGTCGAGAGGCCGAGCCGGTGATCTTCACAATAGATAAGCTCGCCCGAAATAGGCGAGGTCACCGATAAACTTCGTTGGGCGGGCCCGCAGTGCAGGGTCCGCTTACCGATACATGTCACGGAGGGGCTCGATAATCACCGGTTTAATCGATGGCGGCGGCGGTGACATACTTGACCGGCCGTTGACTGATCTCGCTGGGAAGATAAAATATTATAATAGGAGCGGGGCAATTTCTGGTGTATCAAAGGCCCCCTGCTCTGTGCCTTGAGCGATTCTCTTGAAGCGAAAGGGATAGAGCAAATAAATTCTGGATTATATGCAAGGAAATTGTCCTGCGAGTTGACTGTCGCGGCGCGTCGTCTTTCCTCTTTGCCTTGCTGTAGAAGAGTAGGCCATATAATAATATAATGCATTGACTTCGCATGTAAAGGCCCCCGTGCAAATGCAATGTCGACTGAAGTCGGGTTTGCAAGAAGTGCCCACTGATTGGCGAGTTCCACAATAATAATGCCGAGATAGATCGGACTTATAAGAAGGCTCGCCCGAATGGCGAAGTTCCAAAATAATGATGCCGAGATAGATCGGACTTATAAGAGAAGGCTCGCCGAATGGCGAGTTCCAAAATAATAATGCCGAGATAGATCGGGCTTATAAGAGAAGGCTCGCCGAATGGCGAGTTCCAAAATAATGATGCCGAGATAGATCGGACTTATAAGAGATGTTCGCCGAATGGCGAACTCCGAGATAATCATGCCGAGATAGATCGGGCTTATAAGAGAAGGCTCGCCGAATGGCGAGTTCCAAAATAATGATGCCGAGATAGATCGGACTTATAAGAGATGTTCGCCGAATGGCGAACTCCGAAATAATAATGCCGAGATAGATCGGGCTTATAAGAAGAAGGCTCGCGAATGGCGAGTTCCAAAATAATGATGCCGAGATAGATCGGACTTATAAGAGAAGGCTCGCCGAATGGCGAGTTCCAAAATAATGATGCCGAGATAGATCGGACTTATAAGAGATGTTCGCCGAATGGCGAACTCCGAAATAATAATGCCGAGATAGATCGGGCTTATAAGAGAAGGCTCGCCGAATGGCGAGTTCCAAAATAATGATGCCGAGATAGATCGGACTTATAAGAGAAGGCTCGCCGAATGGCGAGTTCCAAAATAATGATGCCGAGATAGATCGGACTTATAAGAGAAGGCTCGCCGAATGGCGAGTTCCAAAATAATGATGCCGAGATAGATCGGACTTATAAGAGATGTTCGCCGAATGGCGAACTCCGAAATAATAATGCCGAGATAGATCGGGCTTATAAGAGAAGGCTCGCCGAAAGCGAAGTTCCAAAATAATAATGCCGAGATAGATCGGGCTTATAGAGAAGGCTCGCCCGAATGGCGAGTTCAAATAATGATGCCGAGATAGATCGGACTTATAAGAGATGTTCGCGAATGGCGAACTCCGAAATAATAATGCCGAGATAGATCGGGCTTATAAGAAAAGGCTCGCCGAATGGCGAGTTCCAAAATAATGATGCCGAGATAGATCGGACTTATAAGAAGGCTCGCCCGAATGGCGAGTTCCAAAATAATGATGCCGAGATAGATCGGACTTATAAGAGATGTTCGCGAATGGCGAAACTCCGAAATAATAATGCCGAGATAGATCGGGCTTATAAGAGAGGCTCGCCGCCAAAGCGAGTTCCAAAATAATAATGCCGAGATAGATCGGGCTTATAAGAGAAGGCTCGCCGAATGGCGAGTTCGAAATAATGATGCCGAGATAGATCGAACTTATAAGAGATGTTCGCGAATGGCGAAACTCCGAAATAATAATGCCGAGATAGATCGGGCTTATAGAAGAAGGCTCGCCCGAATGGCGAGTTCCAAAATAATGATGCCGAGATAGATCGGACTTATAAGAAGGCTGGCTCACGAATGGCGAAGTTCCAAAATAATGATGCCGAGATAGATCGGACTTATAAGAGATGTTCGCGAATGGCGAACTCCGAAATAATAATGCCGAGATAGATCGGGCTTATAAGAGAAGGCTCGCGAAAGCGAGTTCCAAAATAATAATGCCGAGATAGATCGGGCTTATAAGAAGACTCGCCCGAATGGCGAGTTCAAAATAATGATGCCGAGATAGATCGGACTTATAAGAGATGTTCGCGAATGGCGAACTCCGAAATAATAATGCCGAGATAGATCGGGCTTATAAGAGAAGGCTCGCCGAATGGCGAGTTCCAAAATAATGATGCCGAGATAGATCGGACTTATAAGAGAAGGCTCGCCGAATGGCGAGTTCCAAAATAATGATGCCGAGATAGACTTATAAGAGAAGGCTCGCCGAATGGCGAGTTCCAAAATAATGATGCCGAGATAGATCGGACTTATAAGAGATGTTCGCGAATGGCGAACTCCGAAATAATAATGCCGAGATAGATCGGGCTTATAAGAAGGCTCGCCGGCGGCGAGTTCCAAAATAATAATGCCGAGATAGATCGGGCTTATAAGAGAAGGCTCGCCCGAATGGCGAGTTCGAAATAATGATGCCGAGATAGATCGGACTTAAAAGAGATGTTCGCCGAATGGCGAACTCCGAAATAATAATGCCGAGATAGATCGGGCTTATAAGAGAGAAGGCTCGCCGAATGGCGAAGTTCGAAATAATGATGCCGAGATAGATCGGGCTTATAAGAGATGTGCTATAAGAGCCGTTCGATATATACGCTAGTAGCAAGCGGTTTGAAATGCACGATATAGAACGTCGATATGCCGCAAAGGTCGCATTACGATCGCCTTTGCGGCTTGAGAGCTTGCGATGTGAATCGTCCGTGCTCGTTGGTCCGACCCGAAGTCGACATGTTGAGGTGCCGCGATGATAGCGTCCCGGCTATGCGCGAGGAGTCGTTACGGTCGCCGCCGGCTGCGCTTGAGAGCTTCGATGTGAATCGCCCGTGCTCGTTGGTCTCGACCGAGGTCGACATGTTGAGTGCCGCGACGTAGGCGTCCCGAGATATGCGCGAGGAGCTGTTACGGTCGGCTGCGACTTGAGATGCGATGTCGAGGACACCGGCTTTCTTTGCTTTATGGCGAGGGCTTCTTCCTTGTTGTGTTGCGAAGAGCCATCTTCATATGATTGTGAGATGAGAACTTGGGAGTCGCTCGCGAGACCAAGCCGTGAGTTGATATGCGATCCGCCAGGAGGTCTTCGTCAAACCCTTGGTGAGAAGAAGCTAAAGCGGTGAGGTGGTGCGCCGTACATCAAAGCGACCCCAAATACCAGGGACTTCGCCTATGATAAAAAAGATATCCATGGCGAAGCTCAAATCGAATTATCAAACGAAGTAAAAACGCGAGGAAGAAGTCATCTACGGGTAGTAAAACTTGCTTGAAAGTCGAGGCGTCGTGTGTTAGAACTTAAGCGGCGCGGTGACATTTGAGAAATGTATTTCAATTGAGGAAGTCACCGAGATCACAAATGTGAGTTGTTGTCGAGGTCACAAAAGTGAGTCGTTCTTGGCGTCGCTGAATCAAGCCGTTGATGATCGAGTTGCGATGATTCTCGAGGAACACTAGAAGTCCGTCATTGTAAAAAAAATTGTTGGTGGCGAAGCAAGATCGGTCTTGGTATCATTCGATTACCGCTTTTTCGGCAAGACCGATATGAGAGTATATCCATGGCGAAGAAAACTACGGAGCGATGCACTTTGAACCGTTGAAGCGCACCCCAATGGTTAACGAGGGCGGTGTTCCATGTAGTTGGCGCGAGGGCTTTGAACCGTCGAGCGGACTCTAAAATGATTGAGGTCATGCGCTAGACCTATTCAACAAGTCTGTCTATTTCGCAATAAAAATGCAAGCACCGAAAGAGTATGTACACATACTCCTGATTCCAAACTTTGTAAAAACAATTTCATTTGATCTCTGGAAAAGTTTTAATTTTCCCAATTAAAACACAAGTACTAAGATGAGGGGGTACACCCCTACTCCTTTTTTTTTTTTTTTTTTTTTTTTTTTTTTTTTTTTTGGCGCACTGCAGGTGGGCTCGCCGGAATTCTGTAAGTCCGAAAATCCATTTTGGCTGCCACTTTCCAGAGATAACACATATATATATATGGCCACCTATATATATATATATATATATATATATATATATATATATATATATATATATATATATATAATCCTTGCTATTAGCCTATTATTAGATTTTTCCTGGATGATGCCGCACACATACAGAGTTGGTAAAAGTTGGTGCTGCTCCCTTTCACATACAGAGTCAATGACCTCCCACCACAGAGCTTTCATCATGTGTTGCTGGGAATGAAAATAAGCAAATCAAGATTATTGACCGCATAAAAAAAAAATCACCTGGTAATGGGTTCCGGAATTCGGGGCCACCAGAAAAATATTTGCTCGTTTCGAAGCTCGAATCTTTGGCAACCGAGCTCCGGCTCCGGTCATCTTCTCCGGCAATGGAATCAAACCGGGCCAGCTGGATGCTTTAGAAAGAAGAAACCTCCGTTGCTATCCTCTTTTAATCACAGAGGAAACGAACTTGCTATATTCCACATCTCGATTTCACTTTCAGTTCGAACCTTTGTTCATCAAGCTTTGAGAATTCGTAAAGCTTGATATTAGACCACTTCTCTAAACACATCTGATCTTTGAAGAAAAGCTGTATCTTTTTCAGCTTGGATATTAGCCGTGGCTTTTCTTTCATTTTCCCGGCGAGACTTCAGCAAATGAATCACTGGGAAAGGCCTTAACTTTCTGTTCCATAAATTTTTTTTTTTTTTTTTTTTTAGATCTGGATGAAGAACGATTAGATCTTGATGAACACTTGACCGGAAAACAAAAAAAAAAAGGGTGGTTTTAGGCCGTCGGAAATACTCGGATCTGACCGGAAAAGTGACGAAAATGTCGATTTCCCGGTAACGGAGCCATTTGATGATGCCAAGAATGGTACATCAATGTTATCGAACGGAAGGATATCATTTCTCGGTGTACAGTGGTGGCTCTCCGGCCAAATGAAGGGTGTTTGGGGTGGTTGTGAGTGAGCCGTGGAGGTCGCCTACGCACTGTAGTAGAGAGGATCGCAAGCCCGCGTAGTTCTCGGTATTGGAAGAGTTGGCTTATTTTGTGTGGAGCCAAGTGTTGTATTAGGTATCTTGAGAGTTAGTTATGGTGGAGGGAGACCTCCTATTTATAGGTATGAGCCCATTTAGGGCTTAGTGTGTATTTACGGTTAAGGCCAAACGAGTAGGATAAGTCGCGTGGCTAAGATAATTGGCTCGGATACGAGGCTTAGCGGATGATCGAGGCCTCGAGCCGAGGTAGACGAATCGAGGTCGAGAGGCCGAGCCCGGTGATCTTCACAATAGATAAGCTCGCCGAAATAGGCGAGGTCACTGATAAACTTCGTTAGGCGGGCCTCAGTGCAGGGTCCGCCCACGATACATGTCGCGGAGGGCTCGATAATCACCGGGTTTAATCGATGGCGAGCGGTGACATACTTGACCGGCCGTTGATCGATCTCATTTGGGAAGATAAAATATTATAATAGGAGCGGGGCAATTTCTGGTGTATCAAGAACCTATTTTGTTTTACTGATAATCTGTCATTAGCTAACTGTAGTGAACTTGGCCAACCTCCTCTTTTGATTCTCATTGATTCTTTCGATGATATTTAGGGGTGATGATTTTCGGTTTGACTCATGCCATGTTTTGTATTACGAACACAATTACCAAATTTCATTTCTTTCTCTTTCAAATCTAATGTAGAGATATTTTGACATGAATATACGCCGGTATAGGCCTGTATAAGCTAATATTTTTTAATTAATAAATGCTTTCGTTTGGGAAAAAAAACCAAATATTAGTCTCGTATCATGTTTTTAACTTTGATAACACGTGAACGGAAAGAATAAAAATCACAACCAAATATTAATCTCATATTCTCATATCATGTTTTTAACTTTGATAACACGTGAACGGAAAGAGAAAAAATCACGCTTAGACCCAGCCGCCGAACTCACCTCGGCCCCCTTGGTTTGTCTTGACGTCTGAAACCTAGCCGTCTCCGCCGGTTACTGTCTCTGTCATATTGCTCGTTTTGTAAACCAGTCTTCCTCCTACATACTCAAGGTTAGTTCATCCTTATACCTTCTCTATTTTTGGAATGCCGATTTTGAGATAGCTTTTATTGGTTGAATATACGATGTATTAATATACTTTGGGCACAATTAAAATGCTTTGATTTCATTGTTCGCAACCAGAGATTATTATTTATTTTTCTAAACCTTTGTTTATGGATGCCAATTAAGTATAGTGTTTGGTGAAAGAGCTCATGTTTATAAATCTTTTGCCTGTTAATCTATCAAGTAATCTTGTTTAGAGGCAGGTTATTTGAACATTATGTATCCTTCATTGGCATAGAGGTATTGGGGTTCATATGCACAAGCTCTTTGCTTTTAGTTTAGTACTTTTCTTTACTATGTAGCTCAGGAAGATTTAGGTTGAATCTCTTTCTTTTTGGACTCTATGAGGGCTCAAGATTCATGTGTGGATGGAAATGTGCTTGCTGATGGAAACGTGCAACTCAAAGAACATTCCTTGGTGTATTAGCTCCTCGGTAACCAAGATTTTGGGCATCCTCGTAGCAGTGGGGATCCTAAAGCGAACGTAATATGGGATACCAAAGGGAAATTAGGGAGGAGTAAGAAAGAATTTGACCTAACACCAAAAGGACATCGTTTTTATAAAGAGACTTTATTCTTCAAATCTGCCCCCGGTCCGCATAAACTAATGGCTCATAGCCTTTTCATTGACTAGAGGAAGGAAAATGAGTCACTGTATGTACTTTTTTTCTTTGTGTCAGCCTACTCTCTGTGGGTTGTAATTCCTCAGTTCAGCACTTTCTCGGAATGATTAACCGATAGGCATTAGTTTTATATTATGAGAATCTTACAATCTTGTGATGCAACTCGTATTATTATTCTTATAATTTTTGTAGTAATTTTTCGTCAACGTTTGAAACTGTGGAACTTCTTGAACAGGCAGGTCTTGTCTCACATGATCTTTTTGACCTAAAGAAGACATAAAAAAAAAAGAAAAGAAAAGAAAAAGTGATTTCAAACTTGTGTAAGAATGGCATTGGTTGTTATTTGTGGTCAACCATGTAGCAGAAAGTCAACGGCTGCTTCATGCCTGGCTGAGTCTCTTGGAGACACAGAATCCAAAACACCGGTTAGGATTATCGATGAAACTTCATTTCATCTTAATTGCAACCAAACTTATGCTTAGACACGACTGCTGAAAAGAATTTGAGGGTGTGCTTAGATCTGAAGTTGACAGATCATTGACAAAAGATAACATTATCATAGTGGATTCTTTGAACAACATAAAGGGTTATCGGTACGAGCTTTGGTGCCTAGCTCGTGCTGCTGGCATAAGATACTGCGTGCTGTTCTGTGCCACCGAGGACACTTGTTGCAGAGAATGGAACGAAAAACGTAAAGAGAAAGAAGAAGCATGTTATGATGATAAAATATTTGAAGACTTGGTCAGTAGATTTGAGAAACCTGATAATAGAAACAGATGGGATTCACCCTTATTCGAGTTATGGCCTTCTAGAGACGGAATTCATAATTCTTCAGCTGCAATAATAGAAGCTGTTACATACTTGACTAAAATAGTCGACTCAAAGACAAGAGGCATCAGAATTCTACAGCCAACGATTGCGACACAAAGTACTCATTCATCAGAGGCGAATTCACTTTATGAAATGGATAGAGCTACACAAGAGGTGATCAGTGTCATTGTAGAAGCACAGTCGCAGTCACTTGGGACCGAACTTAGTAGTGTTTCTCTTGGTCCAGAGCTACCAACTATCAGTATCTTGAGATCTGTTGAGTTGCCAGAACTACGGAGACTAAGACGGACGTTTATAAAATTAACCAGCCAGTCGAGTTTAAGCGGGCCACCTCCACCTTCAGATGCTGTTAGTGCCAAAAGGATGCCGATTATTTGAACAGGGAACTAGGTAATTTCTAAAGAAGGACTACGTAGATGGTTAAAGAAACACACTTGGAAACTAAACAAATCATTTAGGTGATATGCATTGCTGCGTATGGAGTTTGCTATAGTGCTTTAGTTATCTGTTTCACAGTACATATAAAAAGTCAAGTCCCTTAAAAAAGTTGTAAGTTTTGATTAAAATAAAGGAAGAATAATGGTTGTCATAGTAATTTTTAGGCTTTCTTCTCATACTTTTACACAGCAAGCCTACACAAATCAAAATGTGTTATTCAATAAGCTGTATAAAAGAAGATGCCCAACCAATGCACTATAAGTTGTTCAACAGCTTTATTGTCACTGACTAGTTCTATTTAGTAAACAATTCTAGGTAGAAGAAGCATCCAAAAAGACAACACTAAGGACCAAGAAATACACCAAACTTCATTTAAGTAGAAGCGAATTTCGGTCCATACTGTGTTTGCTTTATCTGGAGGGCCTGCCATAAAGTTTGAATTCTTTCAAGTGGTGTTCGTCATTTGGGTGTGCATCTGGCCGGTTTTTTTATAGTCAAAATCTGTGTGCTCTGCATCAATTTTAAGTGCATTTCATGCTAATATTTTGAAGGGACTCTTTATATGCACCACACCAAATGCTGAACTTAATGTGGCATCACACATGCCGTGAACCATAATGAAAGTTTGCTTTCACAAAGTTGAGTATACACATCAGACTTTTAAAAATCCATTTTATAGTCCACATATAAAAGCATCGGTAATCATACCTGGCTTTGTGACTGTCGATTTTCACTGTGGTGCATGGGGAATGTTGTGGTGCTACAGCAATTTTGGATGCATAAAAAACTCTATTTCTAAAAAGAAACACTAATCTGAAAGTCCACATTAATATTGTCGTTGCTTTCGTTTTCTATTGACAGGATTGGACCAGAGCAAAAGAAATGCATGAATGCTTGCCTCTAGTGCTTGTTATTATCAACAGCTTACCCTACTGATCGCAGCAGCAAAATAAAAAGTCAAATATGATTTGGTAGCTGGTTGCCGTCTGTGGAAGACGTAATCAGTGACCAAAACTTTATTATTTTCAGGAAGCAGAGGTGATGCGAGGGAGACGTGAGCTAGAGATATAAATAAAAGTATGGACTTTTAGTTTCGAACCTCACCTTTTACGAAAGGGGTTTCGATCATAGTGATTTTTTTTGTTGCTTATATAACCGATAGCTTGAAATCCTTAAGGTCGGGAGTGAAATCGAAAAGATCGAGATAAAGATTCTGATCAAGGAAGTATTTTGAGCAGATTGTTTTTTGAGCATATGAAAAGAGTTTGGCAAGTGTGAAACGCCGGGCTGTAAATCCAGACTTTAACCAATTACAATGAAGTGGAGAATCGCAGGTGAATTTCGACCCGATGTCAGTTCTTAAGTTGGCTCTATTTTTGTTATTTCAATTTTTGGTAGAAATTTTGGTGTTGTTGATGAATCAAGGACACTTTGTGATACAACTGTGGGAGCTTTAATGATAATTAGGGTATAAGTAGTGGTTGGACCCTATGGCGATGACGGCAAAATCATCTTTTTGAACATTAAATGGTTGGAGGTTCTCTCTGTCGTTGTTCTGAACCAACCTGCAGCTTCGTTTTTCTCACTCTGAGTCAGATGATTCAGGTGAAGCTATGATTACTTTTACTAAGTCTTAATTGGGTAAAGTACATTCAAATGTTGATAGGACATTTTGATATGCAGCTTGAATTATAGGGTAGATTTGGGTTTCTTGTTGTTTTACAGAAGATTAGAAATTGTATGTGCTTATTATGGATGTAAGCACATCAACTTGTTATACAACTTATGATTTTCAAAGCCCTTATGGAGTTTTGACTGTTCTTGGTGGGGAAGGAAGGTGTTTTGGGGCTGCAGAAAAAGTTGTGCAAAGTTGTTGGTGAGATGGACTTGGACACTCTTCTTGATTAGATGGAATGATTCTGCCTGCTGGAGAAGAAGCATTTCATAATGCTAAGTAGCGATTCTTGGCACAAATGAACGGTTGGGGCCTGTGAAATACCATTGCGAAGTCCCGATCTTTACATTAACGAAGCAAATGTTTGTGTTGTAAATTATGGTTTTATGTTGATTTATGTCAGTATCTTGATTATAGGCAATGGTGTGTTTGAGGTTCTTTCCACAAATGGTGATACTTCATTGAGTTGGGCAAAGAAGCAGCATATAACAAGGACATCAGTAAGGATCATGGGGCTCTTGAGAAGCTGAGCACCTAGTTATTGTTTATTAAATTTCATATTAAATGTCTTTTCACACAACAAAATTCCTTTACTCACATTTTTTCCCCCAATTTTGATTTTGAATTACTATCTCGGTTAAAAATATAAATCGCGTTGAATTTGGCGCGTATTAAGGAGGTGATAACTAATCAATTTTTACATTATAATGACGAAATTACCCATTGTTTACACTGTAATTGGTGAACAAGGGCTAAAGGTAATTTAGCAAGATGATAGTAAAAATTCGATTAGTTATCGCTTTCTTAATATGCGTCTTAAAAGCAACAATCGCGATTTATATTTTTAATTTATATATTTATCAATGTTTGACAACTATTATTATTATTATTATTTTTTTAGAACTGACGATCGATCATTTTAAAAAGATCAAATACATATCATATATATTCCGTAAAAATGCTTATTGTATGAGATAAATTGAATTTGGTGTGTGGTCGAGGACAATGGTAGATTTAATGTGATGTAAAAGACTTTTAAAAGAAAATCAGTCACCAAATAAAATATAAATAAATAAATTCCTTCAAAAAAAGATGAAAAAAAATCAGGCCAATAGACGGACGAGAGACTTTATGGTGCAACGGTTGTAAGAAGGTTGTACCAAGTGACATATATTAGAGCCTCTTATTTTTATTCTCTTTCATATAATACACTTTTATCGTGTGTGAGAGGTTAAAAATGAATGGTTGTAATGCCTCTTATTTTTATTATCTTTCATATAATACACTTTTATCGTGTGTGAGAGGTTAAAAATGAATGATTGTAATGCCTCTTATTTTTATTATCTTTCATATAATACACTTTTATCGTGTGTGAAAGGTTAAAAATGAATGGTTGTAATGTATGCTTACGATTAGTACAACCTTCTTACAACGGTTGTATTATAAAATTATCATGTATGAGCGGACACTCCACTCCACGGTAAAAATTATCTTCTCTTCAAACAACCAATAGACGGGACGGACGGACGGACGGACACTTCCGTGTGATACGATATACAAACACACCGTTGCTTGCAGTGACCGTTGTTTGTGATAAGTATTACACCCACGTCTCCGGATAGAACCCTTTCCTTTTCTTGAGGAGCCATTTTTTTTTTTTCATTTTTTATATATATATTTTTATTAATAAAACGCCACATTAATTAATTCCTTCCCCCCGTCCTTCGTCTTCTTTTTCCCTCCTCCACTTACACACACCAACCAATCCGGGATTTTACTTCCATCCCAGGTACCACTTCTACTGGATTTCGCTGTTAAAAGTCGTTTCGCGCGTTCTTCTCTTCATTATCCAGCTGATGTCACTCAAGCTTCAACATACCACTCTCCAATCATCCAGGTGATTCCAATCTTAACTCTCACCTTCTATGTTGTTTTATTACTAACTTAATTGCTGTTTCTCGCATTTGTTGTTGTGTTTAATGGCGATCAGTATTTGAATTTGTGAAAACCTGGGATTAGGTATGTTCGCTATGTGTGTTTTGGAGCACACCTTTGAAGCAGATTATTACGCAATAAGTGGTGAATAGTCTATAAGCATCTTTTTAGTTATTAGATTGGTAAAGTTTGTCGCAGTGTACACTAAGTCAATGAGTTCAAATGCTTTACTATGGAGGTGAAAATTGGAGAATTTCGAATGATGAAGCTACTAAGTCAGTGTTGTTTGGGTTTTTTTTAAAACTATTTTTAATGATTCACTTATTGTTCCTTGATATTTCAACTAAAATGAGGTTGGATCGCCTACTCTGGTTTACAAGTGCAGACGATATAAAGCTGATATGTATCATTTATTACTGAAAGTTTTTTTGTTATACATAATGATGTAGTTCTAAGATCACGAGGAGGTCCTTTGATGAACGCAAGGACGAAGGCACCTTAAGACATAGGGGGGCTAAGCCCACCTTGGAACAAAAAATTATACTAAAATCTCTATATAATCCGGTATAACATATGAAGTCATCTTAATCCAACCCACCCGATCATCTTAACATATTCCACTAGCCCTAAGCCCACCTCACAAAAAAATCCTAGCTCCATCCTTGGATAAACGAATGATATACGGTCGTCCCACAATTGTTTTTAAGTCGGTCTTCTCGGTTATTTCACAGTGCTAGGTGGACATTGTTGCGTCGTGAATTCTAACAGTCATTCCCTCTAAATCTAGTGTTCTTGTAACATACAACTTTGGCCATGAATTGACGGGCTAGAATCATGGCATCAAGTTGGCACTAGGGTTATTCTTACTCAATGGGGATTATGAGAACTTTTATATCTTTTACAATCTGTAATTTCTCCATGCAGCTTTTACTTTTGCTCTAATCCTTACATGAATTTGTTTCACATATAATCGTAACTCATTAGTCTTCTCCACTTGCAGCTCTTCTGATGTTTGGATTTCCGTTAAACCAGCCAGAAAATATCGATTAAAGGATGCCTGTGATGGATTTTATCATCCTCCATTTTATCAACGGTTTGGAATTAAAAGGCATCGCCTAAGGCATTCTTTCATGGTGAATTATCATCTTAACCTAAACGGGTTCCTATATATTAGGAAAGACAGTGCCATCTTCTGCAAGTCGAGGAGGGAATACATACTACCTTTTGCCTCTGCAGATGATGGGGTGTCGGTCAATGGGAGTCCCCAAACAAATACTAGTAGGATTTTTGAGGAAATGAGACTTAAACTTGATCAGTCCATACAAGCAGAAGGTCATACCGAACTCGTCCAATCACTACATGATGCTGCTAGGGTATTTGAGCTTAAAATTAGAGAACATATCTCGTTGTCAAAATCTTCATGGTTCTCAACTGCCTGGCCTGGTGTTGATAAAAATGCTTGGGTCAAGGCACTATCGTATCAGGTAATTTATTAATCTTGAAGTTGTGGGTACCACTCGTCACCATTTTCACCATTTGAAACGTGAGAGTGATTTATTAGCATATGCTGCATGCAATGAAGCATACTTCTGAGTTCATTTGATTTTGTGAATGGTGTACTATTGTGTTACCTTGCAATGTTTTCCTACTGGTATCTGAAAGTTCAGATTGTGTTTTCCTTTTTTTGAGTCATTTATTAACTTGGGTAGGAGCTCTAGTATGTGTTTTTTAGTATTCATTCTATAAAGTGCTTCTGATGAGGATTGGTGGAGCCTTTTTTAATTAATTGTAGGAATCTCTGTGTGTAATCATATGTTTGGGAGACCCAGTTGCTATGTCATGCGTAATATTGTAAGGGAGAATAAGAAAGTGTTCTTAGGTCGGATGTAAAATACTAAGGGAATTCTACAATAGAGAGGTGCCATAGGGTTAGAACATTGAACATTGAACATTGAGCATCGAACATCGAACATTGGAACTTACACTGATAAAAACACAATGATTAAAAGAAAGGTAAATATTTTATGTACTGAGAGGAAGAGTTATTATCTGTTATAATACGTGGGCCTGTGGTTGTTTATATATTAGAGGAAGAGTCATGTTTCCATTTTTGATTATGCTATTATTCATGTTTTGCTTATTTATCTTTTTGAAAACTCTTGTATATGGATGTAAATGGTTTGTTTATCTTTTCAGGCATCTGCTTATACTTTATTACAAGCAGCAACGGAGATTGCATCTCGAGGAGATGGAAGGGACAGAGATGTCAACCTTTTTGTCCAAAGGAGGTACATAATAATACTGGGCAGACATTTTCGTTTTGCAAAAGTATTTTTTTTATCACGTTTTTTTTAAATTTTTTTAATTCTTATATATACACACAAACACACATTGGAAACAACCCTTTTGCACAAAAGAAGCCTTGTCATATGTAAATTGTTTGGTTGTTTTAGAATTCCTCAACAATTACAACAATAAACTTCAGCTTTCAATTTTTATCCTCCCACCTTTTTATAATTTGACCCTTCTAATGCAAACTACATGCATCATTCTACTTGTTTGTATATGTTATATCAAAGTGCTTTGGAGTATTTGTTGTATTACCTTTTGAAATTTACTTATGTCTGATATGCTTTTTTTTGGAATACCTTGACTTCAACATAGTTTACTGCGCCAGTCCGCTTCCTTGGAGAGCATAATAACAGAGAAATTATCTGCCAAGCTGCCTGATGATTACGAGTGGTTTTGGTCGAATCTGGTTCCCTCAGCTGCAAGTAGTTTCGTTAATTATTTTGAGAAGGACCAGCGCTTTGCTGCTGCTAGTTCAGTGTGAGTGGTTGATTGTGTGTATCCACGGCTGATTGACATAGATACACTATATTTTCAATATGATTGTTCTTTCTTTCATCTTTTAGGTTTGAGAAAGGAAAGTCCCAAGTCCTAGTAAATGCTGGTGACTTGTCAATCCTCATGCTCGCACTCTGTTGCCAGGCAGCATTGACGAAGCTTGGTCCAACAAAAATATCGTGTGCAAAGTTTTTTTCAACTATTCCAGAAACAACAGGTCGTTTGATGGACATGCTCATTGAATTTGTTCCTATTTATCAAGCCTACCGCTCGGTGAAGGATATTGGCCTGCGCCGAGAGTTTCTTGTTCATTTTGGTCCTCGAGCTGCTGGATGTAGAGGGAACACAGAAATCTGTAGTGAAGAGGTCGTTTTTTGGGTGAATCTTGTCCAAAAGCAACTGCAAAAAGCTATTCATCGGGAAAGAATATGGTCCAGGCTCACAACCTCTGAAAGTATTGAGGTTAAAGTTCTCCTGTTCTATAGCTTATTTTACTTGATTGATTTTTATGGACTATATAATACTCTTTGCAATAGTAGTAGTAATGGCGCGATTTGATCATATTGGGTGGGTGAATATGATCTATGCAGGAATAGGATACTCTCAAGTACTTGAGGGAGTATTCTCTCAAGTAGGAGTGATCTAACCACACACCCAAGTACTTGAGAGGATCCACTCCCTCTATGCAGGGGATAAGTTGTCCCGCATCATGGATAAAAAATCAAACTCATTAATCTCATGAGGTTGAAATTTATTGTTAACTGACAAATTTAAAAGAAAGAAAGAAAATGTAATTATGCTTCAAAAAGTAGTTTGGCGATGCCTAACAGTTTGTTGACTAACAGTTCTCATCAGGTACTGAATTTAAGTTTCTTATCGACATTGAGTCTTTGTTTTTTGTTTGTTATTTGTGATTCTGGAAGATTTTAGAGAAGGATCTTGCTATATTTGGGTTCTTCATTGCCTTAGGAAGAAGCAGTCAGTCCTTTCTTTCAGCAAATGGCTTCAATTCCAGCGGCGAGCTTGTTGATGGCATCATCAGGTGTAGTGTCATGAGTTGACATTGTATATAGTTTTCTTTTACCTCTTGACTGAGCAAAGTGTTATATTCTTCCTTCTCTCCAATTTAATCAGGTATTTCATCGGTGGTGCTGTTTTGTATTATCCTCAACTTTCATCAATAAGTTCATATCAACTGTATGTGGAGGTTAGCATGTTGTATATTAAATGACTGAGAACTGTTTTGTGTATGTAAACTGAAATCTTTGACATTATTCTAGGTTGTATGTGAGGAGCTAGACTGGCTTCCGTTTTATCCAGGAATGAGCAATACACTTGGACGCCCTCAGGCTCACAGAAAAAGTGAAGAAATTGTTCAGAATCCCGAAGCTATACCTGTAGTATTAGATGTGTGCTCTCACTGGATTCAAAGTTTTATCAAGTACAGTGAATGGCTGAAAAATTCTTCTAATGTTAAGGCAGCCAGATTTCTTTCTACAGGGTATTTGATGTTGTTACATTTGGAATTTTCACAGAATTTATCTAATATTTTTTGTCCGAGAACCTGAAAAAAGGCTTCCCGCCTCTGTTTTCTTGTCTCCACCTTTTCATAGGCACACAAAATTGCAGGTGTGTCGTGAGGAATTAGGTCTACAAAAGTAAGTGCATATGTTTAGGCAGTATCTCCCTCTGTTACTGTAGCATTCATCATTTATGTATCTTAGTTTTGCTTATGTGTGTATAGCAATTATTGCAATTTAGATAACTTGATTGTTCAAACGATTGACAGACTGATATCTCGGGACATGGATGCTCTTTTAACATCTACAGTGACAAAAAAAGATCCCAATGCTTTGGATAAGGTACCTCCATATCCTCTAAATGAAACTATTCAAGAGGTCCTTTGTTTTCTTTCTTTACATAATTTATACTTCTATAATACATGTCAGGACTCAGGAATATGTAAACAGTAAAAAAGAATTTCTGTTTTTAGTCCATCCTCCATCATGAAGGAAGGACTTGTTATCATTAACCGTCTTATTCTGAAAAACAGCGTCTGGAATACCACAAAGTGAAGTAAAGTATTTTTAGAAGTGTATTTTGTCATCCTCCATCATGATGATTGCATTTCTTATCATTAACATGGTCCTATTCTAAGCTTCGTGTGTTCCGATACCTTAAGCTTGCAGTCAAATGCTGGCAACAGTAGTGACATGAATACTGATAATGAGAACAATAAACAGTTACAAATGTGTTTGAATATCAGTAATGAAGATAAGATTCCCTTTTGTAATTTCTTTTAGACTAGCTGATTTTCGAAGATTTTGAATAGGCAAAAGGTGTCCATAAGTACAGATTAAAGTTCATCGAATGTATGATAAAGAGTTCATTTTTTATCAAGGTTCCAAATACAAAGCCTTCCTGTAAGATATGGTTTCCTTGAGTAATTTTTGTGAAGCATTGAGAAATGCATTTCTTCAGGCTTTGGAAGGTGTTGAAGAAGCTCTGAGAAGACTAGAGGGATTGCTTCAGGAGCTTCACTTGTCAAGTTCTGATTCTGGGAAGGAACATCTAAAAGCTGCTTGTTCTGACCTTGAGCGGATTAGGAGGCTCAAGAAGGAAGCAGAATTTCTGGAAGCTTCCTTGAGGGCCAAAGCAGCATCCTTGGAGCGGGTATCTTCTCCATTTTCATTTTTTATTACTTATTCTAGCTATTTATTTTTCTATACTTTTGTGGTGATTAGGAGAAGGCTTACTCTTCGGTCTCATGGCTAGCTTTGGTAGAATATTTCATCAGCAGGCTTCCCTAGTCATCAGCAGCATTCAGTATTATTTTTTATCTTTTAACATACTTTATTAGTCTTTTATTTACCTTAAAATTAGCCCTAATAATCATATATATTAGTGGCTAATCCTCCTGTTTTTCCTTGTCTTTTAGCGGAAGAACATCATCCAAACCGGCCGTTGGAGCGGTGTTTTACGCTTTGCCTTTATAGCCGTTGGGCATCTCTTCTATAAATAGAAGTAAGATGGCCCCTAGTTTGTAATGAGCTTTTATTCTAATAATAAGAATACTTTCTCTCATTGCTTTTAATTCTTACATGGTATCAAAGCGAGGCTATTTTTCCGGATTTCTGAAACAATTCAAATTTCAAAATCTCCTTTTTTGATCAATGGTCGAGTCATTTGCAACTAGTGCAACCACCGATTCTTCTTCTTCTTCCGAAAACCCCATAATCTCTGGGAACTTCAAAACATTCAAGCCGTTTATAAGTTTTGAATGGTAAGAACTATCTTAAATGGTCTCGGTTTGTCGAACCTACTTGAAAAGTAGAGGCAACCGAGCCATCTCTTGAACTGGACATGCTCCTACCGACCCCAAGTTTGCTAACGGGATGAGAAGGACTCAATGGTGATCTCTGGGTGTGGAGCACTATGGTCACCGAGATCGCGATACTGCATGTTTACGATTACGCCAGGAGATATGGGACCATGTACATCAAACCTACTCTAAGGTCAAGGATGCAGCCCAAATCTATGAAATAAAGGTAAAAATTCAGAATACTAAGCAAGGGAATAAATCTATCACTGAATACTCTAGCCTTCTTCAAGGGCTGTGGCAAGAATTAGATCACGTCCAATGTATCAAAATGAAAGATAGTGATGATGCCACTACCCTTAAAAGAATGGTTGAAGGGGAAAGAATCTTCTCCTTTTTGGTTGGTCTGAACCAGGAATTTGATCCTATATGGGTGCAGATTCTTGGCAAAACTGAACTACCCTCTCTGAATGAAACCATGTCTATGGAAGAACAGAAGAGGGTAGGAGGGGTGTCATGTTTGACACTACCAATACTGAGAGTTCAGCCTTATATGCTGGACAGAACAAAAATAACTATCCTAAGACCAATGAGTCTAAGGAAAATGGGGATAGAAAATTATCCAATCAGAAACAAGTTCCTAAATCTGGGGATAAGGACAATCTCTATTGCACTCATTGCAAAAAGAGCAGGCATACAAAAGAATTTTGTTGGAAATTCCATGGGAGACCAAGCAAGAACAATGCCCTGGCACATGTTGTGGATTCCAACAAATCTGAAAGCACTTCTCAAGGGACAAATCAGGCTGCTTCCAGTCAGAATTCCAACCTTGGTCAATCTGAGATTGAAAAATTGAGGAAGTTCCTTAATACCTTGGAAAATCCATCCTCATCAATGGTTTTTTCAGGTATGGCCTCCCTTGATCTTTTAAATCAGAAAATTACTAAGGGTTGCTACTGATCATATGACCCCCTCTATGGAGTTTTTCACTGAGTATATTCCTTGTGATATCAGCAAACATATTACAGTTGCCAATGGTAACTCTATTAAAGTGGCTGGTATTGGGAATATAACTTTGAATGACTCTTTAGTTCTTAAAAATGTGCTTCATGTTCCTGATCTATCTGCTAATTTGGTATCAGTAAAAAGGTTAACTGCTGATTCAAACTGTTATGTGTTATTCTCTACTAACTTCTGTGTGATCCAAGAGTTAACCACAATGAGGAGGATTGGTCTTGCTAGAGTTAAAGAGGGCCTCTATTTTGTTAAAGATCAAAAAGAAGATAAAGATGTTTTTGAGAAAGTATCTCTGCTTTCTAAGGCTGATAGTGATAAGATCCTTTTGTATCATAGGATATTAGGGCATCCATCTTTTCAAATTTTAAAGCATTTGTTTCCAAATATATGTAAGGGTTCAAATGTTGAAAATTTTAAATGCAATGAATGTGAATTTGCCAAGCATAAAAGAATTTCTTATCCAGCTCGTTCTCATTTGTCTGCTAACCCTTTTGATCTAATCCATAGTGACATCTGGGGACCCTCTACTATACCTAATGTAAATGGTGCTCGTTGGTTTGTGACTTTCATTGATGATTGCACAAGAACCACTTGGGTGTATTTACTTAAACACAAATCGATCTCGATCATGTGTTTTTGTGTTTTATAACATGGTCATGACTCAGTTTGATACTAAGATAAAAAGATTGAGGTCTGACAATGCAAGAGACTACTTTAACAGATTTCTCAGTCCTTTTATGGAAGAGAAAGGGATCATACATGAGTCATCATGTGTTCACACCCCACAACAGAATGGGGTGGCTGAAAGAAAAAACAGACACCTGCTTGAATCTGCTAGGGCCATTCTGTTTCATATGAATGTGCCTAAGTCCTATTGGGGTGAAGCAGTTCTCACAGCTGCTCATCTTATCAATAGGTTGCCTACTAAAGTTTTGGATAAACAGAGCCCTATACAGGATCTTACAAAGTTTTTTCCCCTCATTTCCAACTTCGTCGGGTGTACCACCTAGAATTTTTGGGTGTGAAGTTTTTACTCATGTCCACTTCCCAAACAGGGGAAAACTAGACCCCAGAGCACTAAAGTGTATCTTTATTTGGTATTTTAATACTCAAAAGGGATACAAATGTTATCACCCTCCTACCAAAAGGTATATCATATCTAAAGATGTGACCTTTTATGAAATGTGTCCATACTACTCTGACAAATCCTCTATTCAGGGGGAGCTACCTACTACTGATCATGAAAGGGAGATATTCCTCCTTGATCCATCTTATATATCATCTGGTAAAGATGATCATGTTCCTACTGCTGTACCCATTGTTGACACACCTACCACAGTTGAAAGTGTGTCCAATGAGGATACCATAGAAAAGGAGCCTATCATTTACACCAGGAAAAACTGGAAAAGACTACAAAATACTGGTTCTGTAGATGGGAACAAGGATTCTGACATCACTTCCAATGAGGAAGGATCCACAGAACCTAGTTTCCCCATCACAGAACAATGTGACCCTAGTAACACTGAAACTCACACCCACAATAGCAGTCCTGGGGACTTGCCTATTGCCATAAGAAAAGTGTACGGGCTTGTACCCTACAACCCTGCCCTCTATGAAAAACTTTCTATCCTATCACGAGATTTCTCAAAAACAAAGAAAGTTCATGAAAAATCTCATGAATAGTCCTACACCAAAGGGTTTACAGGAAGCCCTATTGGATGAAAGATGAGTAAAAGCCATGAAAGATGAAATGGAAGCCCCGGATAAGAACAAGACATGGGATCTTGTTGATCTCCCAAAAGGAGCTAAGACTGTGGGTTGTAGATGGGTGTTTACCATCAGACTTAAGTCTGATGGGACTGTGGAAAGATATAAGGCAAGATTAGTTGCCTAGGGATATACCCAAACCCATGGCATTGACTACTTTGACACTTTTGCCCCTGTGGCCAAAATGAATACAGTCAAAATTTTGTTATCTTTGGCTGCTAATCTTGACTGGAAACTGAATTAGTATGATGTAAAAAATGCCTTTCTCCAAGGGAACCTGGAGGAAACCATATTCATGGATATCCCTCCTGGTTTCCAAGTTGAAAAAGGAAAAGTTTGCAGGTTAAAAAAGGCCTTGTATGGCCTAAAACAGCCCCCTAGGGCTTGGTTGGCAGATTCACTATTGCTTTGCTGAGTCTTGGCTATAAACAAAGCCAAGGGGATCACACCTTGTTCAGTAAGATTAATTTGCAAGGCCAAAGATCTATTCTCCTTGTATATGTTGATGATATTATCATCACAGGGGATGATATTGAAGATAATGCAAAACTAAGAAATTTTCTTTGCAGAGAATTTGACATTAAAGAACTGGGAAAGCTCAAATCCATCCTAGGAATTGAAGTCATGCATTCTGAACAAGGGATCTTCATCTCCCAACAGAAATACATTCTGGTTCTACTGAAGGATTGTGGCAAGACAGGGTGCAAACCAATGAAAACTCCTATTGATTTCACCCATGGGATTAATCTTGCACCTAAAGATGAAGAAGTGGACAAAGGAGCTATCAAAGACTAGTGGGAAGACTCATATATCTATCTCACACTAGACCTGATATAGCATTTGCAGTCAATATTGTGAGTAGATATATGCACTCTCCAAAGAAGTGCCATCAAAATGCAGCTGAAAGGATTGTCTACTATCTCAAGAGTTGTCCAGGGAAAGGGATTCTTTTCAAGAAAGGTGACCACAGAAGTTTAGAGGCCTATACAGACTCTGATTATGCTGGTTGTATTGATGATAGAAGATCTACCTCGGCCATTGTGTGTTCTTATTTGGCAATCCTGTTATATGGAGAAGTGAGAAACAAGGGGTGGTGTCTAGATCAAGTGCTGAAGCAGAATTTAGAGCCCTAGCAATTGGTGTGTGTGAACTTCTTTGGATAAAAATCATTCTAGATGATCTCAAGATTCAAATGATGACACCTATGATCCTACATTGTGACAACCAATCTGCTATTGATATATCTCTTAATCCTGTTCAACATGATAGAACCAAACATGTTGAAGTTGATAGGCACTTCATCAAAGAGAAATTGGATAATGGTTTGATCAAGCTCAGGTTTATCAACTCTCAGAATCAAGTTGCTGATGTCCTTACTAAGGGTCTGCCTAAGAAATCCTTTGATTACCTCCTTAGCAAGCTGGGAATGATTGATATCCATTCACCAGCTTGAGGGGGGAGTGTTAGAATATTTCATCAGCAGGCTTCCTAAGTCAGCAGGGTTCCCTAAGTCAGCAGGCTTCCCTAGTCATCAACAGCATTCAGTATTATTTTTTATCTTTCAACATACTTTATTAGTCTTTTATTTACCTTAAAATTAGCTCTAATAATCATATAAATTAGTGGCTAATCCTCCCTGTTTTTCCCTTGTCTTTTAGCAGAAGGAACACTGTCCAACTAGCCGTTGGAACAGTGTTTTCTGCTTTTTGCCTTTATAGCCGTTGGGCATCTCTTCTATAAATAGAAGTAAGATGGCCCCTAGTTTGTAATGAGCTTTTATTCTAATAATAAGAATACTTTCTCTCATTGCTTTTAATTCTTACAAGCTTCACGTGCATTTTGAACTTGCGTGCATGTCTGTTTCTGTTTAGTTTGAGAACGTGATGTCTTTGGCCAATGTACTGTCAGTGGAGTGATTATCTTCCAAGACTTGTCTAAGGAATAAAATTTGTTGGAATCGTTGTTTTTCTTTCTGGCTTATTCCCGCCTATTGTTTTACTCAAAATCAACCACAAAACACAGGCTTTTTGTGTGTTAGTATTTCTGCCCATGTCCAAGCACCCGGATGCTCTATATATTACGTTTGTAGGTTATAATATAAATGGTTGTGCTCTGTTATCGTGCAGTTTGTTCCGTTGGGTAATGTGGTTTTTTTCCATTGAAGTAGGGAGATGGTGCTGGTAGCTCTCTTTCTGCTAACAAAGACATCGAGAGTGGCAATGCAGATAGAGACATGGTCAGAAGGTGTGGCTTGTTTTATCACCAATTCTGAATTTTCTGCTGCTGTTTTATTTTTATTTTTATTTTTTATTATTATTTTTGGTTGCCCTTGGGATTCAAACATGGGTTCTTTGTATAACTCTTACTGAGTTTCATTTGATTTAGGGCTAGTAATCCTCGTGGACTATGGAGAATCTTAGTACGCCATTCAGTCAAATCCAGTGAACCTGCGGCGACAGCTGATGAAAATGTATTTCCTTCATTGATCCTACAAGCTGCTAATTTTTATACTTATTGGTTTCAATTTTTTCATTCTTGCGTCTCTGTTAGAAAGAAAAGCAGAAAGGACAAGCTTTTTGGAATTATTTCCTTGAATGGTAAATTTTTTCCCAACTTAAAGATTTCCCATGGAGGATTACCTCTGACCTGATGAGATGAACAAATCGAATTCGTGTTTTTCAACATGGAGCTAACAGCTTCATATAACTAGATAATTATCTGAAACATCTTCATGTATAAATAATCTCCTTCTGATATAAAAATCAGCTGTTGTAGAATTAAAATTGTTGAATATTGTTATGCTTTAGACTTGTTTTATTAATTAGCACCTGTTTAAGTGCTAGTCCTGTGCCTTTTTTACCGTTTTTACCTTAGTTAAGGGCTTATTCTTTCTTACAAACGATGTCTGCTTTTCTTTGTTCTTCTAGCCGTTAGGTTACTTTTCTAGCCGTTGGAGGCTCTTTCTATTTATTGTAATCCTTTCTTATCTACCCGATAAGAGTTCTAAGCAATAATATAAGAGTTTTTCTCCAATATTCTCCTTCTCTACTCTGATTTCTACATGGTATCAGAGACTTAAGGTCTCAAAACTCTTATCTGTTTCTCCTCATCTTCTAAATGGCAACTGAGCAATCTTCAGAAGTTAATTCAAGGGAAGAAGCTATCTCTAATCTTTGCCCTTGGAACTCTGAACCCTCTTTAATGCCACTTTCCAGTCACAAACTAAATGGTGACAACTACCTCCAATGGTCCAGAACAGTAAGATTTTTTGTTACTGGGAGAGGCAAGGAGGAGTATCTAACTGGAGAAAGCAAGGCTCCTGCAGCAGGGGATCCCTCTTGCAAGAAGTGGAGAGTGGAAACAAAGAATGTGGTTTCAATTTTCTTTGGGATCCATGACTCACAACATTGCGAAAAACTTCATTATGTTTGATACTCTTGAGGAGATCCAGAGTGAAGTCTGCTGATCTCTATTCAAAAGAGATAACACTTCAACAATATGAGATAGAAGCAAAGCGCAAGATATAAGGCAGGGGAGATGTCGATCCATCGACTATTTTAACCTCCTGTCAAGATCTTGGCAAAGACTTGATAACTTTGAAAATCTAACTTGGCACTCTGCTTGAGGATGCCAAGATGTACAAAACCTAAAAGATCAAAAGGATCTTTAAATTCTTGATGGGGCTAAACTCTTCTCTTGATGATGCTAGAGGTAGAGTTCGAGCTCTAAACCTCTTCCATCCATCAAAAGTGTGTTTGCTAACATAAAACATGAAGAAAGCGACGTAAACTCATGTTAAATGGGGTGTCTAACCCTGGTTCTTCTATCAAACTAGTGCTTTATTCACCAAAAGCACCACCGGTCCAATTTGAAATCTAAAGGCAATAAACCAGGTGTGTGATCATTGCAAAAGAAACTGGTCATACCAGGGATACTTGCTTGGAAGATCCATGGAAACCGACCAACCTGAAGCCTTACAGGCCTAATCACACACCAAAGCTCTGTAGACTAGCCACTGTTGAGGAACAAAAGTCGATGGTGTGTTTAGCATGGAAACAGTTGAAGCCCTTAAAAGGTTTCTGTCACTCAAAATGCACAAAATGCACAGATCAGCCGCTCCCTCAAGGCAATGTTTCCATAGCTAACACAGTGTGTGCCTAAATGCTTATTCTGGAGTCAAATCCTTAAAAATATATGGATTGTTGACTCGGGTGCATCAAATCATATGATTAGGAATCCAGAATTATTTGTGAAACTCATGAAATGTACCCGTCCTCACAATGTTAAAATTGCTTGATGGTTCCATTTCTCGAGTTTCGAACTGAAACATCTTTTTAAGTGAGAAAATCACATTAAAGGATGTCCTTTATGTTCCTAACTTACAATGCAACTTATTGTCATTAGTAGATTCATAAATGACACAAACTGTTACGTGATTTTTCATACTAATGGATGTAAGTTTCGATTTGAGTTCAATGGAGGAGATTGGCGGTGCTAATGTGAGATCTGGACTCTTCATTTTCAAGACACCCTACTCAGAGCTTTGTATTGATAACATCCACTGGGGGATTGTCTATTAGTTGTAGAAGTACCTACCTGTTTTATTACGATGTTATGTACGCACTATAGACTAGGTCATCCAAATTTCTTGTATTTGAAAAAGTTGTATCCTAGTATGTTTAAAGGAATAAAAATTGATTCTCTTAAATGTGAAGTTTGTCAATTTTCTAAACATGCTAGATCTACTTTTCTGCAAAAATATATATGTTCCTCTAGTCCCTTCTCATTGTTTCACAAAGACATATGGGGCCCTCAAAACAAAGGACAACCACCGGAAAAGGTGGTTTGTGAGCTTTATTGACGACCATAGTAGAGTAACATGGCTTTTTCATAAAAGAAAAATCGTAAGTGGGCTCTATCTTCAAAAACTTCATACCATGATCAAATGTCGGTTTAATACATCGATATAAAGGTTCTCAAAAGCGACAATGGGAAGGAATACTTTGAACAGAGTCTTGAATCCTTTTCATTGAAAAGGGATCATACATATTAGTACATGTGTTGATACACCCCAACAAAATGGGGTGGTGAAAGGAAAAATAGACACCTACCTGGAGGTGGCTAGGGAATTATGTTCACTATGAAAGTTCCAAAATTCTTGTGGGGTGAGGTGTGTTAATGACCACATGCCTCATCAACGAGATGCCTTCAAGAATTCAAAATTCAAAACCCTATTCATGTGTTAAAAGCACACACCACGACACTCACTTCATAAGTACCATAGACTTTAAAGTGTTTGGATGTGTATGTTTTGTACATATACATTCTCATGTGAGGGAAAACTTGATCCTAGGTCTATTAAATGTATCTTTGTTGGGTATTCATCCTCCCAACAAGGATACAAGTGCTACTGTCCTAGTACTAGAAAGTACTATAACACCATGGATGTTACTTTTATGGAGGATCAACCCTTCTATGGCAATGAAAGTCAGGGGGAGGTGTTCCAAGAATACTATGAATCTTGGAACATTAGTCCTACTGACAACTTTGAGAATCAGTGAATCCTAACACGGAGAATGCAAAGAAAAAGCACTGAAAAGGAACAATCTAATTCTCCTTCTAGGAGAAACTTGACATGAGAATGAGCCTAATATTATTGTCTATACAAGAAAGAGAAAGGCTACATCTCAAAGACCTGATGTTGAAGAATTCACTCATGATGATGATGAGGAATTTCAAGACTTGTCATCAGAGGATCGAGTACTGATAGTGCTGACTATCAAAACTCTGACACCTCCAATAATAAGGAAAGTAATTCTCTATTGGAGAACTACCTATAGCAAAAGAAAGGGACAAGGAGTTGTCTTGCACATCCCTGTACAACTTCCCGTCCCTATGATCACTTAGCTCCTCAATTTCTAGCTTTTACTAGTAGTCTGGACTCTGGACACTATACAAATACCCAAAAGTGTCCATGATGCTTTGAAAAGTCCAGAATGGAAAGCTGCCCTAGAAGAGGAAATGAGTGCCCTGGTTAAAAATGAAACTTGGAACATCATCCCTCTTCCTAAAGGGAAACATCCTGTGGGATGTAAATGGATCTTTACACTTAAATATAATGCAGATGGGTCTCTTAACAGGTATAAAGCTAGACTTGTGGCAAGAGGTTTCACTCAATCCCATGGGATTGATTATCATGAAACTTTTGCCCCTGTTGCAAAGCTTAATACCATAAGAATCCTTCTGAGTATTGCTGTAAATCTGGATTGGTCTCTAACTCAACTTGACATAAAAAATGCCTTTCTCTATGGAGATTTGGATGAGGAAGTGTACATGCATCTCCCCCCTGGGTTTGAATCCCTAGGCAATAAGGGTGATGTATGCAAACTGGAAAAATCCTTATATGGCCTAAAGCAATCTCCTAGGGCCTGGTTTGGGAGATTCTCTAGGTTCATAAAGGGGCATGGGTTTCACCAATGCCACACTGATCATACCTTATTCATCAGGAAGGTTTCTGGAAAAACTACTGTCCTTGTAGTTTATGTGGATGACATTATCCTCACAGGGGATGACACTGATGAGATTTGCAGATTTAAAGGGATTCTTGCCTCTGAATTTGAAATAAAGGATCTTGGGAGTCCTAAATACTTCCTTGGAATGGAGATTGCCAGAAATGCAACTGGTATCTCCATATCCCAAAGGAAGTACACCCTAGATCTTTTAAAAGAAACTGGAATGTTGGGTTGTAAACCAGCAAATACTCCAGTTGAACCTGGGTTAAAGTTGGACAAGGCTGATGATAGTCCCCTTGTTGACAAAGGGAGATATCAAAGACTTGTAGGGAAGCTTATATACCTCTCTCACACTAGACCTGACATATGTTTTGCTGTAGGTTTGATCAGCCAGTTCATGCATCAACCCACAGAAAGACATATGCAAGTGGCAGAGAGGGTTCTGAGATATTTAAAGAAGGATCCAGGCCAAGGATTATTTTTAAGAAAAATCGATCTAGAGGTATACAAGTATACACCGATGCTGATTATGCAGGAGGAGTTCCAGATATGAGATCAACTTCTGGATACTGCACATATATCTGGGGAAATCTCACAACATGGAGAAGCAAGAAGCAACATGTTGTATCCAGGAGTAGTGCAGAATCTGAGCTTAGGGCTTTAGCTCTGGGGGTCTGTGAAGGTGTCTGGATCAAGAGGATGTTGGCAGAGTTAGGGCTGGATGTCACTAAACCTATCCAAGTCATGTGTGATAACACTTCAGCTCTTTGTATTGCAGAGAATCCTACTCATCATGATAAAACTAAACATGTAGAAGTGGACAGGCACTTCTTAAGGGAGAAAGTGGACAATGGTGATATCTCCTTGTTCCACATCAAGACTAAAGATCAAGTGGCTGATCTTCTAACAAAGGCTGTTTCAAATCAAGTCTTCCAACATCTACACTTCAAGCTTGGCTGCATCAATATATACAACCAAACTTGAGGGGGAGTGTTGAATATTGTTATGCTTTAGACTTGTTTTATTAATTAGCACCTGTTTAAGTGCTAGTCCTGTGCCTTTTTTACCGTTTTTACCTTAGTTAAGGGCTTATTCTTTCTTACAAACGATGTCTGCTTTTCTGTTCTTCTAGCCGTTGGGTTACTTTTCTAGCCGTTGGAGGCTCTTTCTATTTATTGTAATCCTTTCTTATCTACCCGATAAGAGTTCTAAGCAATAATATAAGAGTTTTTCTCCAATATTCTCCTTCTCTACTCTGATTTCTACAAAAATGCTCCTTTGGTTTCTGCCGCTATTTTTTGATTTTCTTTTTGTTGTTGGTCTCTGGGAGTTCCAAGCAGTTATATGCTCATTTATTTGTTGTATTTCTGTAATTTTTGTATTGAATAATGGACAAGTGCACAGGGTGTATTTTTACTGATGTAAGATGATGAACCATTAAACAGGCAAGTGCGGATTTTGCAAAACCGGAACCAGACTCAAATGAAATACAACGCTTTGAAGTCCTGAGAAATGAACTAATGGAGCTTGAAAAACGTGTGCAGAAAAGTGCCAATAGTTCTCAGTACGAAGAGGTAAAATTTGGCAATAAATCTGCTTTTATATACTCACCTTCCAGATTCTTCTTGCCAAAATTTCCTTTCATTGCAGTGATAATTGTATACCAATACCATTATGTTCCTTGGCACAAAAGGTCTGGTCATCTAACTGAAAGTAGTGTGAACGGCATTTTCTTCTACGTTGCAGTTGTTTTACTCTGCTATATTAATTATTAACAACTTGACTACACTTAGAAAAGAGAAATTGTCCTTAATTTATGAGTTTAGTTGTTGTGTCGGTTAGAATACGTTTTTTCAATTGAGATGAGGAAACGTTCGTGTGGTTCTTTTTTGTAGTGCACACAAGTCACTAAATCTAAATCTGTATTCATATTCTTCTTCGGATCAATAAATAATGAACTCTGGGTCCCTTTTAGGGGGAGATTCAGAACGCAGATGACACTGCCAAGCATGGAGACGAAGTTGAAGGGGCGCAGTTAGTTCAGGTTCAGAAGAAAGAGAACATTATGGGAAAATCAATAGAAAAGCTAAAAGAGACGAGTACGGTATGGCTAGTTTTTTCATTCTATGAAATCAAAACAAATGAAAATGCATATTTTTTATTCGTCTTATAGTCAGCTTCAGTCATGACACTGTACATTAGAGGAAAACCTTTGAAAATATTCATTTCTTTAGACTTGTTATGATGTTCAGCATTTTGATACATGTAGTTTACCGACACAAGAGCGTATTAGAGAAAAAACACAGTGAAGAAAACTGAAGATTAAACCATTAGAAACAAAGGCATTCTCTGGAATATGTTATTTTTTTAGTCAAAATTCAGCTCTCTGAAATGAGTCCATGAGCCGGACTTTATATAGCCGAAAGAAATAAAGCATACCTAAAATAGAGCAAATCAAGATTTAATGACAACATCAATCAAGCGTGAATCAATGAACTACTTTAAATGTCTACTTAAATCACACCTTTTTCTGTTTTTTTTTTAATGACAAGTAAGAGATGACCATAAATAAAAATAATTCCCGGAATCTGGTGCATCATTTACGGGTTACCTATCTTATAGTGAACATGCTTTTTTATCTGCAGGACGTTTGGCAAGGAACACAGCTACTTGCTATCGACAGTGCAGCTGCTTTAGGGCTTCTAAGGAGGGTGTTAATAGGGGATGACTTAACAGAGAAAGAAAAGCAAGCACTTAAAAGAACTTTAACTGATTTGGCGTCTGTAGTTCCGATTGGCATTCTTATGTTGCTCCCTGTAAGCATATACTAACTTTAAATTCTCACTTTGTTTCTTGTGATTATTGGCCTACTTATGAAGGTGTTTGTGCGTGATGCGCGCGTTTCCAGGTTACTGCAGTTGGGCATGCAGCAATGTTGGCTGCAATACAAAGATACGTGCCATCTCTGGTGTGTATTTCCTGACCATTAACTTTTATCGAATTCTATATGAGACTTTAGTGAAGTATACTTATTTTCTTTTTCGTTGTAGATTCCTTCCACGTACGGGCCAGAAAGGTTGAATCTCTTGAGGCAGTTAGAGAAGGTCAAGGAGATGGAGGATGAGGTTGAACCTTCTGAAAAAGCCGATGAATAAAAACCGAGGCCAAAACATCTTTTACACACACACACACACACACATATATAGATGTGTGTATTACATATAGATCAACCAATCTTTTGCTCGCCTTTAAGGTCATCCGTTTTTCAAATTCTGTCCTCATTGAGTAACCATAACTCGTGTTCATCTTTGCTCTCTTTCATTTGTTTGATCACCTCAGAAAAATGTATAGGTTGTTCAATGCCTTTATTATGCTCTAGATGTGGCATGATTCTGTTGCTGTGACATCGTGCATTCCACGTATGCGGTAGTAGACATTACGTTATTACCTGCATTTTAGTTCTTCAGCGTACGGTATCTAAATGTTTAATGTGTGTGCATATGAAGTGCAAATTTTAAAGCACATATATGTTTATATGAGTTTTCATGATCATATATGTGTTTAACTGTGTCACACCTCATAATTGAACCTGTCAAAGAGTGGATCCCCGGCTGTGAGATGCTTTATTTGATACTCCGTCTCTCCCTAAAACATAAATCATTACAATAGGTTGGGGTTTGCACTTTAATGTAAATTGTTTTACAATACTATAATCATTTCATTAACTATATTAAAAGAGCCAATGTGTTTCCCCTTAAAAGTGTTTCCCCGGGTGTTTCTCCTAAAAAGAGTTTCTCTATAATTTAATATATTTTCATAATAAAATAAATTAATATTTTCCATAGAAAAACATTCACGTGAAACAAATTTAAAAAGAGGATTAGCATGTGCGTAGAAAAAGATAAAAAAAAGGATTAGCATTGAAAAAAAAAAGAATTCCTTTAATAATAATAATAATAATAATAATAATAATAATAATAACTAGAAAGGATTGAGGATTACGTTAATAAGCATTGATTTTTTTTTTAATATTTTCAATAAATAAAAAAACATTCACGTAAAAACACTAAGATAAAATACTATTAATCCTGGTGCGCTTCTTTTCAATTTTCATTGTTTGATTTATTGTTTGCAAGTTGATTTCGTTAAACCGATTTGTGTTAACTCTTGTTTTAGTTTGTTTGTTTTTTGGGTTTTATTTTATATTGGAATTCTTTTAAATGCAAAAATTAGCAAATATTTACCAACCTCAATAGGGACTGCAAAAAAATAAATAGATAGAGAGAGATACCAACCAGGGATGATCTCAGTTCAATGTTACAACAAGGACATACACATACTCTACGTTAATTACAACACAACATGCATGCACACAACTTAGAGTATGAACACTCCACATTTAGTGCACTTTTGTAGTATAATTTAAATTGTTATTCAATGTGTAATAATGGAATCAATTGTGAAGGTAATCAAGATGATGCAATTAGCATCCTTATAGAAAGTGGTGCGTCTCACACTTTCCTAGACCAACAGGTTGCCAAGGAGGTACAGTGTGACATAACCGACTCACCACATGTTAATAATAATAGTAGTAGACGTGAACAGACTGGTGAGTGAGTTTAAGTGTCCTAACCTGCCATGGATCATGCAAGAGGTTAAGTTCCAATAAGATGTGAGATTGATCAAGTTGAGAGGATGTGGCATGGTATTAAGGGTGGATTGGATGAAATGGTACAATCCAATGGTCTTGACTTCAACAAAACATATATGATTTTCACTAACAAGAGAAACAAATTAAGTGAGAATCTACGCATAAGAAGCTTAACTTAAGATTATCAGTTGTAAAATCATTACTAAGGAATTGAAAAAATGGAACTATGGACTCCTCGGGTGCTTGATTTTGATATAAAAACATGTCATGAATCTTGTGCCTATTGAACTTACTCATGTTCTAGAAGAGTATCATGACGTGTTTGCAAATTCCTACGGATTGCCATCGAAGAAGGGCTATGAGCATCCCATAAATTTGAAAAAGGTGTTGGACCCGTGAAACTAAAACCTCATGTAGTATGCTCACCACAAAAGGATAAAATAGAGTAGTTGGTGGATCAAATACTACAACGGGGATTATACAAAGACAATAGTAGTTCATTTACATCACTCTTGCTCCTTGTGAAAATGAAAATGGAACACTGGAGATGTTGTGTGGATTACTGAAGGTTGAATGACTTGGATCATCAAAGATAGCTACCATATTCCTCTAATTGCTGAATTGTTGGATGAGTTAAGGAGTCTTTGGGGCATTTTCAAGAATAGAATTGAGGTATGGATTCCATCATATTCGATGACGGAAGATTATGTCCAGTAAGATCGCCTTTGTAACTCATCATGGCGATTAGAATTCAAAGTGATGCCATTTGGGCTCACAAATGCCCAAGCTACATTCCAAAGAAGTATGATTGAGATGTTGAGACATTGATTGAGAAAGTTTTGCTGGTATTTTTTTGATGACACCTTAATCTTCATCCCTGGCATGGCTTGCCTCATACATCTTAAAGTGGCTCTAGAAGTTTTAAAGAAGAACCAATACTATGCTAAATTGTCCACATGCTCCTTTGGACAAACCAAAGTGGAATACTTAGGTCATATCATACATGAGGGTGAAGTGCATGCTGACCTTAGAAATATTTAAGCCATGTCGGATTGGACCCAACCTTATAATGTGACTGCACCGAGAGGGTTATTGGCCCTAACATGTTTCTATAGGAAATTCATGCCTTATTGTGGGATTTTTGCAAGCACTTGAATGACCTCTCAAGATAAACAGATTTTGTAGGTCGCTGAGTGCATCAGAAGCATTCCAGACACTCAAAGAAACCATGTGCAAATCACAACTACTTTTCTTACCGGATTTTGGAATTCCATTTTGCTTTTTGAATTGAAACAGATGCATGTGGAAAAGGCTTAAGAGCTGTTTTACTACAAAACAAGAAACTTGTGACTTATCTAAGCAAGGCCTTCAACTATAATAAGATGAGATTGTTCATCTACGAGAAGGAACTCCTGACACTCTCCATTGAAATAACTAAATGGAAGCCATTTATTCAAGGCATGCCTTTTGTCATCAAAAGTGGTCAATGGAGTATGAAGTTCATCTTTGGATCAGAGGGCCCTTTCCACCGCAACTACAACAAAAAAGGTGACCAAGTTACTTGGGTTGGATTTCACTATTGTGTACAAAAAGAGAAGTGAAAATGTAGTGGTTGATGCCTTGTACATACAAAGTCATGTTTAGACACCACCGTGTGTTGTGAGCACAATATCCTCTTCTTGGATGCAAGAAGTAATAACCAACTACAAAGGTGACCTAGATGTGGAGGAAAATTTTGAGCACACGATGATTAGTACAACCTTAAATCCACTATACACTATGCACCATGAGATTCCTTAAGTACAAAATAAGGATATACATAGGAACCCCATGAAGGTTTGAGATCCATTTTTTTAGAAGTTTGAGATCCAAATTGATAGGAAGTTGCACTCAAATCCAATAGGGGTCATTCAAGGGCCAGGGCATGTTATAGCGAGGATTAAGAGACTTTTATTGGCCCACTTAAAAATGATGTTAAAAATGATCCAAAGGTGTATTCATTGTCGTGAGTGCAAAAGTCTACATGATAAACGCCAGGATTGCTTCCACCATTACTGATCCCACACATTCATGGTCCCAACTTAGCATGGATTTTATAGATGGATTTCCTAAGTCTAAAGGAAATGAAGTCATCATGATCATGGTAGCGATGGGACAGGTGGCCAAGTTCAACCACTTTACAACACTTGAGAAGAAGAGGCAAATAGCATGACAAAAGGGTGGAATAAAGCATTAATAATACATAAACGAACAATATAAATATCCTTCAAATAAATTGTATGATATTTTGCTTGTAAAATTAGTTTATCTAAGAATAAATATAATTCATTAATACTCATGTGACACAATTAATGATCCTCTGTCTTTAAGAGTATTGAATTTGACCGACAATATATTATTTAGCAAAGAGTATTTGCAGTTGTAATCGAATGTAAGTACACAATATATATACGTAATTAAAAATTGCACATTTTATGGACACGTTATATTTTGATTATGTTTAGGTTAGAATGAACTTAGAAACATATACTTGAGACAGATCTTTATTCGATACCAATAAAATACATGATTTATAACTAAAAAGCTTATCGTATTTAAAAGAATGAAAATGTAACATGACAAGTTTGATTCAATGCCTATGAGTACGAGAAATAAATTAATTCTACCAAACATAAAGTTACTGTATAACAATTGTCATTATTTAACATATAATTATTTTATAAATTAAGTGCATGGTCAACAATAGGTATGATATCAAAAAAAAATTAGCCTAACACATGCAAAGCACGTGATTTTTTCTAGCACAGTTAAACCTCCTGAAGGTGATGCATATAAGAGGGCCAATTAAACCTCATGAAGGTTTTATGACCGTTTACAAAGAACAATTGGTGGGAGATTTCCAGATTGCGCTGAATCCAAAGACTCATACACGTCTAAAGATTTGTTCATAGATTTTTAAGTATCCATTCTTATATGCTTCATTTTGTTGCAACAATAGGCGTGTTTATAATGTTATGTTGTTTAGATTTTGTTTATATTGATATTTATTCCATAATTGAATTTATTGAAGCAAACAATCAACTCATCTGAGTTATTATTATTCATTAATTATTATTTTATAAGTTAAAAACACGTACTCAATAATGTATACTGTTAAATTACGTTGTTAAATTTCATTTCAATAAATCAATTTAACCAGCACGTGCAACGCACGTGCATTTTGCTAGTATAATATAAGAAGGTTGTCACAACCATCGTCTAGCACAAGGGCGACGATGAGGTGTGATATTTGATTTTCTAAAGATCTTATATGTTATCCAAAAAAAAAAAAAAATCTTATATGAGCATTCGACTTCTAAAAAGTTGACTTTTCAGTGATGTCGCTAATTAGAGCTTTTGTTTTACTTGATTGATAAATAGGATTATATTTTTTTTGTTTTTCAGTATTTCTTTTTGGGGGAGTGGTTTAAAAGGATAAAAAAGAGGGGGAAAATGGGAATTAGGACAGTAAAATTATAAATTGGGTGATAATGATAAATACATTGTTCATAACCCCAAATCTACTGTTTGCTGTAGTAGACCTGACCCAAAATCTAATGTTTCACTATTACAGTGGAATAATGATATACAGTATATCCTTTTTACCAAAAAAAATATTCCACTGTCTTCGTTATATATTTCTATGTTCAAATTGTCTTTTATAATAATAAACCCTTTCTTCTTTTTTAACTTTTCGGTTTCAGCACATTTCAGGTCAATGCCTCATTGGTCAATAACCCTTTTTGGCTACTTTTTGTTTCATCCTTGGAAAAAAAAATAACTTCAATAAATAAATGTTAGTGGAAGAAAAAGAGTTGAGAGCGGCGGCCTTTTTTCCCTTTGGCAAGTTATCTCCGAAAACAATTTATCTAACATCACTTTCACCTATTAACTGCGTCTATTTTATAGATTAAACTGTTACTCCCTGATATGTTTCTTGTTTCATTTATTTATGTGTCTAGTTTGACAACAGTGATGTTCTAATGAGTTGTTGTGTTTTAATGAAAGACCTTGAGACTCATAATGTTTCATTTCTTTTGCGCATTCTTTATTCACTCTTATATAACATCATCAAACTTATATAGGTTTTAGGTGTACTCTAAAAGTCATTCCATTTTTATTAATCTATATATGAAAACGTTTAAAAAGACCTGAAACAAATAACTTAGATAGTAAATATAAATTGTTTTTTTTTTTTTTTTTGGTTGAAAACATAAATGCAGTATATTAATTAAAGAGTGTGAACCAAATATCATGTGCAATTACAGAATTGTGTCGTGAAAGCAATTGCAAAAAAAAAAAAAAAAAAATAGTGTTGACAGCGTGTTGATAGGAACGACTTAAGGAACATGCATCTAGAAGAAGAAGCCAGATTTCAAACATTAAATGGGATATATACTGTATTGCAGTACATTTTTTTATTTTATTTTTTTAATAGAAGTTTAAAGTTACTACATAACGTCAAGCCTTATAATCCTTTGAATTTATCCACTACTATTCGGTCATGCAAAATTTATATAGTCCTCATCTGGAAAAGGAAAACAGATGGGACCAAATAATAAAGTAGTACTACTCACCACGTCCTTTTCTATCTTTATATTTATGAAACTAAATCTGGTAGTAGTTGCACCCCTCTTTAATTTTATTTTGAGCATGTGCAGTGCGGAAAACTATGGTGTTTGAGCTTTACATTAGAACGGATTTGTCGGATAAGCGTGCGTATACAAAAAGCAAAAGCTTTTTGTTTGTTTATACGTTTATCGATCATCGGCGGTTCGTTAATAAGCCTCTCTGGCGGAAATTAAAGTGCAGTGCCGCTACGTACATCTTTAGGAGAAGACCAGTCTTATTTTGTCTTGTGATATCCCACATTGGACTGAATAGAAGCGCATTACCTTCTTTTATATATATATATATATATATATATATATATATATATATATATCAACAACGAGGGGTGTGGATCCAGATAACTAATTGTGTAAAATATATTGTATAAATTCATTTATTATGCGAATGATTATGATTGCAGAATTACACACTATATGTGAAGGATGCAGGTTCTTAGATCTAAACGAGTTAGATCTATGCGCAGCGGATGGATTACGATTTATATGACACAATTCATAATTAAAGGACTTAAAAACTATAAGGAAGTTTAAGATCATGTTACCAACAACGTGAAGAGTCGCCTTGATCTTCCGATGTGTTCTCCAAGCGGCGGTTGGTGGGCACCCTTCTTGATAAACGAACCTCCTTGATATGCAACACCAAAAAACTTAGAGTTTTTCTTCTTAAAAACCCTGCAAACAGAAAAACTAATTTTTCCTCTCTCATTTTTTATGTGGTGGTCGAATTATCCCAATATCTTAAGCGCTTAGAACTCTCTTTATATAGAGAGAGTAATCTCTCTCTCCAAGATTAAATAATTAAGAGATAATTATTACATTAATCCTTTATTCCAAATAAAAGATAATTAAAATGATTATCCCAAACAAATTAGGATAAATCATATTATTATCTAATATTCCATGAATTATCAATTAACAAATAAATGATAAATCACATGTCAAATAATTATCAAAGAAAACTAATTTCTCTCTAAATAATTGACTCACATTGGCGCCACATTAAGGGTTTACTAAGCCCACATAAAATGTCTTTTATGTGTATTATATTATTTAAATTTCAACTAAATAATATCCATGCATATCAATTAATTAGCCCACCAATTAATTATCATTGAGGCCCAAATAACAAGATTATTAGTCCGATTCTGACGCGCGTCGGGGACCATGGGCTCTATAACCGTGAAATTCCAATAATTAATTATTAAATCGAACGTAATAAGTACATTAATTATCAATTCCGGGATTACGCCACCATAAACCCGAAACCGAACTCTACCGATTATAGATGTATACTTATACTCAACCCATGTGAGTGAATAAGCGTCCATTGATATAATCACTACATACGGATTAACCCTCCATAGATCGCCCATTCTCGAGTGGGAAGTCTCTGTGGAACCCGACTCGAATATCTTATCCTTATTTACCATCAACCCCGATGATCAATTAGTACACATATCGACTAGTAGCTAATTAGTCAAATCACGAACTCCGGGATCGATCACTTTCTTAGGGCTAACAAATAAGGGGATTTGTCTCTACTTCGTAGAAAGGAATGGATTCCATGTCTATGAAAATCGAACTACTCACTCATCCGGAGATAGTGCCAATGAGAAGTGGCTTGGAACACATATTTAAGTGAACCGTAACTAACACATCAAACACTACCCGGATAAGCGGCACTCGTGATCACCTCGAGATTAAGGTTGATCCATATACGATCATCTAATGATTTAATAAGATTCCTCGATTATGGAATTATATCGAAAATTCGATTTAAATCGGTCGATCTATATGAATGCCATCATATATAAATGCCCCACGTAGTACCTCTCTACCGCGAGTCCGGATAAGACTACCACACCCTAAGGTGTTAGGCGCATTATTGGTGTTTTAATCAAGAGACCCTAAACTCGATTAAGTTCACCACGGACTAACAGATTTAAGTATATCACCACTAACTCAATCCTCACGTGCATGCCATACAATCGAGTTAAGCGATTACATCTTGATATACTTAGGGTTTGCAAGTGATGTATTACTTTACAAGCACAAAGCAAGTAATAAGGTGAGATAAATTCTGTCATTCATTATTAAAAACAATTACACAAATTGTCTTTCGGGCACTACACCTAACTGCATGAATGATTATGATTGCAGAATTACACACTATATGATTTAGGGAGGGGGGCATGAAGAAGAGGGGGCCAAGGCCAAGGTGTTTGTTGCCTATTGTAGACCGGCCTTGTTTCCACGACAACTTCTTTGCATGAATGTTTTGTAAAAAAAAAAAAAAATTCACTCGACTACACATTTGATTGCGAAGTACTCACTCCTTTGTTATTAATTAACCGATGAAGTTGTCAAATACATGTTTAATAAGAAATCGATTTAATAACATGTCTTTAACAATAAAAGGGAAAATACCTTGGGCTCCCGTTTGTTATTGGTCGCACAAAAAACAGATCTTTAAATACGTTAAGGAAAAGGAGGGAAAAAAGCTTATTGGTTGGAAAGGAAAATACTTGTCATCAGCAGGCAAAGAGATTTTGATAAAGTCGGTTATACAATCACTTCTCCAATATGATATGCAATGCTTCCTGCTCAATGTGGATGTTGCTACCCGTGAAAATAAGTAGCAATTGGTGGAGTGTTTCAGGATATGGGGTCTATTCTTGACAGCTTCTCATACTTATTAGAAGGCAATTACGATGTTCTCGTCGGGGAGGCCCTAGCCATCTATCATGCTATTGTTTTTGCCACAACCTGGGGATACTTCAATGTTGTTTTTGAAGAAGATTCCCAAATAGTTCATAATAGGTTGGTTTCGGATAATCCTGATCTCTCTCATGTCGGGCGCATTATTCAGGATTGTAAAAGCATGTTAGCCTGCTTTTCCTTTTATAGTATCTCTTTTGTCAAAAGAGAAGGTAACACACCTGCTCTCTTTTGATAAAAGAAGGATTAAATATGGTTGGGCTTAACCAATGGGGCATTAGGCCGCCTTATGATATAATCAACGCTTATTCTTTTGATATAATTGAATAAATGCCTCTTTTCTTCTAAGAAAACCCCTTAATATCATGAACGTACTATTTACATTCTACCTCTCACATAGTAATTAGTACGGGTAAAACAGAAAAATAGATAATAAATGTTGTTTTTTTGAAAAAACTTCCCCATCAATTAATAAGAAGTAAATAATTTTGAGTATTCTTTAGGTTAAATCCATGGCTGAAGCTGAAGAGTATTATCACGCTGGTCAAAAATAATTTTTTGTGCAAATGTTTTCACAAATTATACCTCATGGACTCCTCCGACAAGCGATGTTCTTAAAATTAATGTAGACGCGGAATTTGAAGATGGAAAATCTGCAGTGGGGGGACTCATTCGAAACCAGAGCGGGGAAATTCTCAATAGTTTCTCAAAAAGGAAAGAAGGAGGATTTGACGTAGCTGTTGGCGAGGCTCTAGCCATTTACCACACAATTTTTTATGCAATTACGTGGGGCTTCTTTAAAGTAGTTTTTGAAGGAGATTCCCTAACAACCTTTCAACGTCTCCAATCAGTTGAGGAAGATCTCTCGCCCATTGGTTGCATTATAGACGATTATCGTCGCCTTTTATCTTGTTTTGTTACATCTTCCTTCTCTTTTGTCAAAAGATAATGAAACATTCTCGCCCATCATTTAGCTAAAGAGGGTCTTCACCTTATAGGCGGTGTGGAATGGGGTTATTCTCCCCTCATGTAATTCTTGTTAGTTCTGCGGTTAATAAAATCTTCGTTTCAAACCCTCAAAAAAAAAAAAAAAAAAAAAAAAAAAAATGAGCATTTGAATTGCTTTAGGTTGTGTTTGGACAATAATTTATTTTAAGCCAAACATCACTTTATTCATTCCACTATTTTCTAATTCATTATTTTATTAATTCCACTCGTATTTTACGATTTCTCTCACTGGTCATTTGATGTTAGTAGTGTATTTTATGGTATTTTTTAAATTTCACTTAAAAAAATCTCTGACACACATCAATACACATGTTCCGATAAAATAAATTTTTTTTTTTTTTTTTTTACATCTATTTACCTAGTACACACTACAAATAACTATTACACCATATTTTTTACAAAATCAAACTCCTTTTAAAAAAATTGACTTAAGTCATCGATTACACATGGACGCGTAAGATGGAAAGTGTGCAGGGAAACTTTGTGGTGGTGTATCCGAACATTGTAGGTACACCTATTTTGTCATTAAAACATCCGTATTTTTAAATTAAATAGGTTTGTGTGCAATGTGCAGATACAACGCCTAAAAATATCCTGACCCGTAAGATGGAAAGTGTGCAGGGAAACTTTGTGGTGGTGTATCCAAACATTGTAGATACACCTATTTTGTCATTAAAACATCCGTATTTTTAAATTAAATAGGTTTGTGTGCAATGTGCAGATACAGCACCTAAAAATATCCTGCTCGCAAGGTCATAGCGACGACGAGACTATTAAAAAATGTGGTTGTAGGTGGGTATCGTATTAGACAATGAGAAATTTTATGGTGGTCAATGATTACCAAACTCAATAGAAATATGTCATCACATGAATGATTGTGATCATGTGTGTTAATTTTCAACCATTAAATTTAAGATTGAGTTTATTGATATTAACCACCATAAAATTTCTAAGAGTTGCCGATCGACTTGATAGTCACAATTTTTGTCTTATTTCATCTATTTTTTAAAATTAAAATAATATCGGAAACTAAATGTTTACAACCCTTGCAATTTCGTCATATGTCCTAGGGCTGAACAAAATAACCAGTAAATCAATTCAAATCGTAAACCGATCCAAACCAATCCAAAGTAATTAACCAAACCAATAACAAACCAATGAATTTGTTTGGTTTGGAACCAACCAGACGCGTTAGGTTCTTTGGATATTTTTAATTATACCCAATCCAATCCAAATTTTTTATACATTAATTATATATATTATATCCATTACCCAACCGACCCAATATACCCCAATTTTTTTTTCAATATAACCCATTATATTATATAACAATCTTAGACTCTCGGGCCACTTAGCCCAGTAGTAGTTATTAGTTCAGCATTTTGCTCTTTTGATGTAAATATGTAAATCATTAAATGCATATATGTTAGTTGTTTTAAGGTTTTTTTTATTTTATTTTTAATTTTTTTTATTTATCATTTTGGTTTGTAATTTATTTAAGTTTGGATGTAACTATTTAGAGTTTATGTAAAAAATGTTGGTTTTGTCGTTTTTTAAAGATTAGAACATTAAACCAAACCAACACAATCCAAACCGAAACCAATTCAAACCAACCATTGAAATTGAATTCGTTTTGGTTTAGTTTGGGGAACGAATTATGACGCTTCAAACCAACCCGAGTTTTTCAAACAACACAAACTCACGCAAATCAATCCAAATTTCATTACTATGTCATCACACCTCAATTAAAGGGTGCATGGCTTAGGGATTTTAAAAAAAAATGACCAAGGACCCTAACTAAATAGTGGACGATTATGACATAATACCCTTAATATTATTAATATTACTGAAATAATCAAAATAATTAACATGTCGGTACTCCTCTAAGAGAATAGTCGAAAGCTGATCCAGTTAATACAAGTCATCATGCCCCTCTCATAATCATAATAAAGACCAAAATATTACTTTCAAATTAAATTGTCATAACAAAGTAATACTCTCTCTGCCTCATTTTAATAATTACGTATTATGAAAAATGTATTAATCTTTTGAATCAATTAAATGATTGATATGTTTACATTTATAACAAAGTATTCTTAAAGGATATAAGCGTAAAAATATTGGATCATTTAATGAGTTTCAAAACATTAATTACATTTTTTTTAATCGTATGAAAAATCAAACAGAACTATTAAAATGGAACGGAGGGAGTAAAATATATTTTTACACACCGATCACGCGTAATATATTGAAATTACTTTCACAATGATCGATGATGTGAAGAATTTGTTTGTCATTCACATTTTCTATCATCACAAATAATCATCAGAAATTTATATCAATAAATAAATCATACATTTTGATCAATAATAATAAAAATGTGATGTGATGCCCAAAAGATATATGAATCGAATTTTCTAATAAAACATTATTAAGTAAAGTTAACACTGGTTTTATGGATACCTGGATGGTTATATCATATATAATTGTTTTGCCAATCAAATATTTTAAAATTGCAAAATTTAAAATGTTCCTTACAGAGTAGGTTAAAAAGTAATGTAAATAGTAAGTTGTACTACTACTACTAGTACTGTACACTAAAACGTGAGAGATACTATTTAATTGATAGTTCCATTTACTGTAAAACTGCTATTAATGATTAGGCAATAATAAAATAATATTATCATATCATGTCCTGCACCTATATATATATATATATATATATATATATATATATATCAGCAAGGTAAAAACACAGATATGTATCCACATCTCATTGGTTAGGATCTTCCATATATATTCTCCTGCAAAAACACTACTGCTACACATATATACATACATTATGTCACTCATCAATGGCACAAATTCCTCCTCCAATGGCATTTCTTCACTTCTTTCTACCCCAACAAACAATAGGTATTATCTTATATATATTTATATTCTTCTTCTGCCAATTAAGTAAGTTATATGGCATGTTGTTGAAGTTAGATAATTTAACACGATATCAGGATAGAAAGTCGTGATTTCAAACCTCTCTATCAACATCGTCCTTTTATTGTTTATATAAGGGTTGACTTTCTTTATCGGTCCTAAAATAAACACATGTGATTGTGAGGGAGCGTCCTTTAAGGAGAGAGATGGTAAATAAACAAATTAAACACGTACATGTGTATGTGTATGTGTATATGTATATGATGTTATTTAATACAGGAAATTGGCGTTGGAAGGAAAAGTAGCAATAGTGACAGGAGGAGCAAGTGGATTTGGAGAAAGTACTGTGAGGCTGTTTGTACAAAATGGTGCAAAAGTCATTGTTGCTGATGTCCAAGATAAATTGGGAAATGCCCTTTGTGAACAACTACTGCTCGGTTCTGGTTCTGGTTCTGGTTCTGGTTCTGATCGTAATGTTATTTATGTCCATTGCGACGTTACGAGCGATACAGATGTTAAAAACCTGGTGGATGTGGCCATTACCAAGTTTGGAAAGCTGGACATCATGTTCAACAATGCCGGAATTACTGGTAACTTGGATTTCAACATTGTTGATGCTGGTATGTAACCTTTTATATCCCATCTTTTTTATTTTATTTTAAATTTAGTCAAATTTATATCACAACATACATGTAATAATATTTGATGTATTAAGGTGATTTTATCAATTAATTGTGACATTAATTACTTCTTGCTATATTTAAGTAATTTGACAAGTACTTATAACTACACTGAACATTGTACAGGAAGTGAAAATTTCAAAAGGGTATTTGACGTCAACGTTTTCGGTGCATTCTTGGGAGCAAAATACGCAGCCAAAGTCATGATTCCTGCTAAAAAAGGTGTAATCCTCTTCACCGCCAGTCTCGCGGCGGTTTGTTCCGGTGAATCGCCGTATTCTTACGCCGTATCAAAACATGGAATACTTGGCTTGACTAAAAACTTGTGCGTTGAGCTTGGTCAACATGGAATCAGAGTCAATTGCATTTCGCCGTGCGCGGTGGCTACTCCGATGCTTAGCAATGCGATGGGGCTGGATAAGAGTATAGTGGAAGGGATAATTTGCGCGTCGGCGAATTTAAAAGGGGCGGCGCCGACGTCGGAGGATGTGGCGGAGGCGGCGTTGTATTTATGCAGCGACGGTGCTAAGTTTGTGAGCGGATTGAATCTGGTCGTTGACGGTGGCTATAGTTTGACTAATCAGTCTTACACCAATGAGATCAAAAAAGTAGTGGCCTCTTTATCTATTTAATCCATCTGGGATATTATTTTTATGAGAAATATTAACGATATATAATCATATAATACTTTTCATATTAGTAATAATAATGATGAGATTTATATTAACTAAAGTTTATACATGCATCCACTGGCGGATCCAGGAATTTATTAGGTGGTGTCGCTTGATCTAAAACTACATCTTTTATCTAAAAAAATTTGATTAGGGTCCAGAATCTAAAAACATCAATTTTATCGTAAAACAATGACTTTTAACAATAAAACTACGTAATTTTAATACTAAAATTTTTTTTTAAAATTCGGTGGGGTCACGTGGCGCACGGTCGCGTGGATCCGCCCCTGCATGCATCATGATTATTCACGTTCATCTTTTATGTTTCAACACATAATATCATATAGTCAATGGAAAAACGCATGCTACCGCCTAGCACAAGATGCATCGATCTTGTAGTGAAGCTAAATAACTTTGGCGTGGAGCCAGGTGTTGAAATCCTGTTAAGCGCGACAACAAAAAAAAAAAACACATGCTACCACCTATCATAAGGACATGATGCAATTTAGATAGTATGACTAGCTAAATATCTCACGTGTCTCGTAAGATCACGGTATTCGGTATAATACATTGAGCTACAACAGAGGTAATCAAACTAGCCACACATCTGAACAGTGGCGGAGCCAGGATTTCGGTTCAGGAGGGACACAATTCTCTATCACCCTATATATTATTTCTGTAATTTCATAAAAAAATTTGAAGCAAACATCATACACAAATGCAAATGCGTTTATATAAACATATATATAATTGAAGAAGTAAAATGACAAAAAAAAAAGAAAGATATAATGCATAATTGAACAAGCAAAATGGTAAATAAAAAATATGACATAACACACACAAATGAATAAGCAAAATGGTAAAAAAAACAAACTCTCTATCGCCCTATATATTATTTCTGTAATTTCATAAAAAAAAATTGAGAACCCCATACACTCGTCTCGTACGTTTATATATACATATATAACATTGAAGAAGCAAAATGACAAAAAAAAATATATAAGACATAACGCACATAATTGAACAAGCAAAATGGTAAATAAAAAATATGAGACATAACACACACAATTGAATAAGCAAAATGGTAAAAAAAAAAAAAAAAAAAAAAAAAAAACAATTAATAAATGCAGCTATGGGGTACTGAACTCTTGACCTTCTGGATAAAAATTAAAGATCTAACCACTGCGCCAGTTAATTCAGAAGTTCATTACAAGCGACTATATAATATATATACAAAGCAGACTAATCTCAAAATATATAAGGGTATACCAGTAATTTCTCAGAAACCGAGGGGGGCACGCATCCCCCCTATGGCCTCAGTAGCTCCGCCCCTGCATCTGAAATAATACATAGATCATGATATTCAGTGCAGTACATCGCAAATAAGTATTTTTATCTTACCAAGAAAATCTGATTGGTCACAAAAAGCACATAAGTGCAGGTAAATAGCACATGAGTTAATGTTTAAGTCTGTATCTACCATATGTGATAATACAAAGGCCACAACAACACCATATATCAACCTATTTTCACTACTCGTAGCAACAGTAATAGAACGATTTGTAGTTTCACCACAAAAACATAGAATACTCAAAGATGTTGCGTACATCACAGAGTTGCAGAAAATTAGACCCTGAAGTGTTACGGAAAAAAATTAATAAATTTTCGACCCCCATGTCAAAATTCCTGCATCTAGCCACCCATGCAAGTACTTGTACAATATTCTCATCAAACAAAAAAAATCACATTGTACAATACCAATAAATACACTACATCTGTAAACTGTGATACTACTTGATATATAGAAATTAATGATTCTGTGTGTTGTCTCTATCAAGAGTGTAGTGTACAAACCACTACATTAGTGGTAGCTATGGATTAAAGTGATGAATTATTTTTTGTGATGGGTCTTAACAGAATATATGGTGTTGATTGTGTTGTGTAAGATGTTGTGGTTGAAAGTGTAGTGGATGTATCACTACTACAACATAATATAGTGAATTTTTTCCCGAGTGGTCTCCAAATCTCTGTATACATTTATTATATGAACGGACATAACGCAAAACATAGATCAAGTGGTATTATATTTTATAACATAATTTACCGTCTCTTTATTATCTAATATTGGAAGAATTTCTATTTGCATCTACGCATCTGAAGACCCCATGAAATAATATTCCCAAAATGGAGGCTAGAAACTCCTAAACAAAATTATTACTACATACATTACATAGAATTTGTCCACACAAATGATTCTAATCATATAATCTTTAGTAAAGGAAGAAAAAATTAAAATCAATCCTTAGATTAAGTTCATTTGTCTAAGTGTAATAATACAACGGTAGTATTACAAAATTTTACATCATTCAGAGTTAGATAGTTTTTTTTTTTTATATTTATTTTCTATTCAGGGTTTGTCTGTTTCATTATATGATTGTATTATAAAAAAGTCAACATTCAGGGTTAGATAGTTTTTATATATTTATTTTCCATTCTTTGAAGTTAACCTTGAATGTACTTTGGATTAAAATAATACTTGGTTTCAACAAAAGCTACGGAGTATAGTCTTTTACAAATCTGAAATATACATATATATACACACTTTCTTTATTGAGATTCGAGCAAAAACCACCGGATTAATAAGTTTTAGGTGAGATGTTTACGTTACCTAAAATTCCTAAACTTAAAATAACAAAGCTATGGAGGTTTGGTGAGGAATAGCTCGAGTGACATTCTCCGTAGCTTCTCTTCAAAGTTACTTGGGTCTTTATGTTGTTGCAACTCTTTGAAGCATTAGCTATTCATCAAGTTATAGTCTTTGCCATTACATGGGGATACTTCAATATCATATTTGAAGGAGATTATTCGCAAATGATCCACGAAAACTTTTATCGAATGAAGAAGATCTATCTCAATGGGTTCAATTTATCCACGATTGTAAAATCCTTATTCCGGTATTTGCCAATCAGTAACTTCTATTTTGTCAACCGAGAGGGCAACTTTCCGACTTATCTCCAGTAAAAGAAGGTTTATCATTAGTTAGTGCTTAAACATAGAGGCACTGGGCCGTCTTCTCATATATCTTATTGGCGTCTTTCTGCTAACTTAATTGAATAAAAATAACGTTTATCCTCAAAATAAAATAAAATAACAAAGCTATCTTTTTCTTGCTAATTTATTTACCTATGTAAAGAAATAAAATAAACCAAAATAAAATCAAATCTCATCAAATTATTTTCAATAAAAATAATATCTCCGTAAATATGGCAACCCCTTTGAACCAACCCGCGACTCTGTTTCATTTGGAAAGGCATTTGTGCGACGATCGTGCGTGCTAAAGGAGGGATTTAGGCGTAAGTGCGAGAGAATATTATTTGGAGCCCATCGAGAAAAAGGAAAATATACCGTTAAGAGTGCACATAGTTGGCTCCAGGAGAAGCGGATACCCAGTGGGAGCTCGGCGGATATCCATATGGCGTTTGAAAGGGCCCACGAGATACAACTTCCATCTGTGGCAGGTTAACCATGAATCCCTCATGGTAAATCAATTTCTTTTTGCTCGCAATATATCTCCCACGCCGATTTGTCCCATAAGTGATCATCACTCAGAGACGACCCTTCGTGCTATCCGACGTATCCGTGACTGCTATTGGCCCCATCATGTTTTGACAACTATTGTCCCCCGAGAAACTAGGAGAGAGTTCTTCTCAGCTCTAACAATGCAGAGCTGGCTTCAACTTAATTAATTTGAAAAGGAGGGCGAGTGGGCTACATCTTTCGTGATGTGTGCTATGGCGTTTGGCATAAGCGAAATAAAGCGATCTATGATCTGCAGCGGGAAGGCCACCAATCCAGGTGTTCATTTGAAAGCGGTGAAAGCAGGCGAAAGATCTCGACTAGCTTGGAGGCTAGATGATTAGCTATTTGTCTTATTTTAGTTCTAGTTCATGCTTTTCCGCAATTGTTTGTAATCCATTGGGTGATTGGTTTTCTTTCCACTGAATTGAAATAAAATATCGCTTTTGAAAAGAAAAAAATCTCCGTCTCATCTGAGTTCCTTTTTTCTTTATCTTTTTATTCATTCATTTTTCAGGATCCTTCCTTATCACATTATTAACAAGATTTTTACATTTACCAAAAGCAGTCAAAGCTGCGATTATGAGACACCTTTCTGAAATGCATCCATATATTCAATTATCTAGGTTTTAAGGATCATGTTATCCGGCATTATGTTGTTAGACCTATATTTTTATGAATGATCTTCTTATGTGACATGAGACCTACTTATAATTATTCACCAAAACAGACTAGAAAGAGATAATTTGAATTAACGTCAATGGCACAACATGAGACCGTAACACAAATACCGAGGTAGAGGGCGTGGGAGCTCTTCCCGCATTTCGCACCAAGGCAGGGCTCGAGTCCTCAAAATAAAGGCAAAGAGATGATTTATTCGAGTTTTAGAATCATTACCCCTCTTCCGGTTCGATTTTGGGATCCTCCAAGCACCCCTTAAAGATATTACTAATGTACACGAACCTCGTTTGATCAAAGAGATACCGTAGCAAAAGGTGTTGGAGAAGCAATGGCTGTGGATGCTATTCTTGCAGAGGAAAGTGCGCGTACACATGATTCCACCTACATCAAAGCCAACCCACCCGATAATTTGGAGGTGATTAATTCTGCCATTACCAAACCACAGCCACAACCACTAAGTGATACTGCCCCTGGGCAATTTGCATTTATTCCCCATGATTCTCAATGAAAGTCTTATCGTGGAATTGCCATGGAGCAAGCTCTCCTGCCTTCTTCCGCCATTTAAAATCTCTGTTGTTGGAACACCAACATAAAGTACTTGAAGGAGTATTCTCTCAAGTACTTGAAGGAGTATTCTCTCAAGTAGGAGTGATCTAACCACACACCCAAAATGTGAAAATCATCTAACCATCTATTTATTTTTTCAAAACTACGTCGTTTTGATGCTAATGTGTAAAAACAAATGTACTTTACCCTTAAGTATTTGAGAGGATCCACTTCCCATGGCATGGGCACTCATAATTTTACACTATTAATCTTTTGAATAATGATACGGGCTCTTCCGCCATTTAAAATCTCTGTTGTTGGAACACCAACATAAAGTACTTGAAGGAGTATTCTCTCAAGTACTTGAAGGAGTATTCTCTCAAGTAGGAGTGATCTAACCACACACCCAAAATGTGAAAATCATCTAACCATCTATTTATTTTTTCAAAACTACGTCGTTTTGATGCTAATGTGTAAAAACAAATGTACTTTACCCTTAAGTATTTGAGAGGATCCACTTCCCATGGCATGGGCACTCATAATTTTACACTATTAATCTTTTGAATAATGATACGGGCACAATCATTGTGACACAATGAGTGTTACAACGTGTATCTACACTGTTGATTACAACGTGTATCTACACCGTTGATTCGTAATGTACACTCATCAATCATTATTATATACATCGTAATCAACGGTGTAGATACGTGTTGTGACACTCGTTGTGTCATAACGGTTGTGTCTGTATCATTACCCTAATCTTTTACACTATTATTCATGATTTAGAATCTAATAACTGATGTGTTTTACATCACGGTCAAATGTGAAAAGTACTATGTGACGATTTTATTGGGGCAATATCATTTACATAAGAAAAATAGTGAATTGAATTGAATTCTTAAGGAAAAAAAAATAGTGCTGGAAGCAAGAAAAAAAATAGTGAATTGAATTCTTATTTACACACAACACTAATGCATTCTTTTATGATTAATGCTCTTTGGTTTAAGTGGGATATTACTATCTGTTCGAAAACAAAAAAAAAAAAAAAATATACAAAACTAGTCACTATATAACTACATTATTATCCATGCCTTCTAGATGTAGTTCTCGAGCCTTCCGTATGGCTTGAGAGATAAACACCGCTTTATGGGGCCTATGTCGATCATCATGGTGGAATTCTTCGTTGCGCCAATACCAAATACTGGAAATTAATTCCCGAAAAAGAAATCTTCAGAACACGATGTTATCTTTCTTGTACATGTCCTTTTGTAAGCACTTCTCAAGCCAGGCTAGGGCATCGTGGACATTCCACGGACCCAATAGCAATCTCTAAGGACATGTAGGATGGATTCATTGAAGCTTCCACAAGATGAACACGAGTCGTCATTAATAATGTGTCTCGCAGTAAGTATGCCAGCTATGGGGAGAGAGTTCATACGTTTGAGCCTGGGCAGATGGTTACCTCGAAATGGGACTTTGATATTCCAGATTCGTTTCCAATTCGCACTATCATTACTCCCTGGTGAAGATTTGCAGACTTCATGTTAGGCCTAGCCCACGAGAATTTCTTTGGAAGGTTGGCGGTAAAGAGGTGCTCCCTAGTCGTCCAAAGTGAATATCTCTCCCAGTTCATTCGCAGCAAAACAAATATGGCGCAATATAAAAGAAGAGGTCGGTTTCGGGGTCGTAAAAGACGAACCATATTTTTGTGTCAGAATCTACACCTAAAGTTTACTAGGATCTCATCGAGAATTTGTCACACGAGTTTTGCTAAAAGCGCGATATTCATCTCTCTGGCCTTGCGTATTGCTAAACCACCATGAAGTTTGGGTCGACAGATAGATTGCCAAGCTACATGGTGAGTGCTTCTCTTTTCTTCATTGTCAGCCCAAAAGAAACCGCGGGCAAGTCTGTCCAACTCGTCAGTGATTGAGACTCTTAGAAAGTAAGGATTAATGTAGTAATTAGTCAAGTTGTGTCCTTATCTAGTAATTATCTTTAGAAGTGGATACTTGTCACACTGTGGTGCACCTTCTAGATTTACCATAGATTCTTCTATCTAGTATATGTATATGAGACTGTTGTAAACATTTTCCAGTATGATTAGATAATACAAAAATTGTTATTTTCTCTTGATAATTTGACTGTCTGCATGTGGTAATAGGCTGTCGTGGTAAACACTGTTTGGGTGAGGATGGTTCTATTTTGAATCGAATGAAAGTTTTTTTTTTCCTTTTCAAAAAAAGGATATATTGGATGTTTTTTTTTATTTTTTATTTTTATATAGGTGAAAAGTGTGTACGCAGCACCGGCAAGGTAAAGAATTATCTTTTCGGGTTATGGGCCATTTTTAAGATTGCAGTACTCCCAAATACAACACAGCCCAACCCACAGGATTTCAGCCCTAATTCTCAAGGGCTTTCCCATATATAAAGTTGAACCCTTAAAGTAAGTCACAAACCCTAGCATTCGCTTATTGCTTCCATTATCCCATTTCCTGCAACAAAGCAGAAAACCCGACTTCTCCTCCCGTCGCCGGCGTACCAGAATCCAAAAATGGGTCGTGTCCGCACCAAGACAGTGAAGAAATCATCCCGCCAAGTGATTGAACGCTACTACTCCAAAATGACGCTCGATTTCCACACCAACAAAAGATACTTACTGAAGTCGCCATCATCCCGTCGAAGCGTCTCCGCAACAAGATCGCCGGTTTTCGACCCATTTGATGAAGCGTATCCAGAAAGGATCAGTACGTGGGATCTCGTTGAAGCTGCAGGAGGAGGAAAGGGAGCGCCGTATGGACTTTGTGCCTGATGAGTCAGCAATCAGGACTGATACGATTGAAGTGGATAAGGAGACAATTGATATGCTTACCATAATGGGTATGGGTGAATTGCCTGGTATTGTTCTTAAAGAGGAGCAGGCTGCTGGTAACATTGCTCCTGCTTTTGCTTATGGTGGTGCTGGTGCCCGCCCTAGGAGGTATTAGGGTTTATGGCTTTGTTCTTATTTTGGATTTATGATCAAATTGGCTATGTCAAGCCCTTTCTGAACTCTTTGTTTATGTTTGATTTCATACTCCGGTTGTTCAATTTTGTGCTTGAATGTGTTTTGTCATAATGCTGAATTAGTTGTCTTTTTATGTGTTTGTTTGTCCTTGCACGATTGGGATTCTGAATACTATTTTTAGTTAATTTTCCTGTTAGAATTTCTTATATTGTCTTTGGTTTGAGATATTTGCATTGGAATAAAATTAGTGATTGGAAAATTGTGCTTTTTTTCTGCAGATATATTCATAGGAATAGATACATAGGTTCATGTAAATGTTAATGCATTCACATGTATATTTTCCAAGCTTTGGTATTATCCCCTCTTGTGGGTAGTTAGGTCTAACACATCCTTGACGTTATGTTGGTGTGTGATTGATAAGATGAAACATAGCCTTACCATACTTATAACTATGCCTTGTGTTCTACTATGTGTTGCAGGCGTTACTTCTCATTATTGTGTGTAGTTTCCTCACTATCCCGCACAAGATGTATTCTTTTTAATTACTTCTCAATGCCACATCTCCATGTTTTCTTGGTGATGGCTGTGTCCTTCCGTTCCCCCTCTTTAGTTGGCTGTGCAGACAGAGTAGAAGGTCATTTGTTATGACCGTTTAAATTACTGTACGTGAGCTAGCTTTTGGGCACATTATTGTTGTTGGGTATAGGATATAGTGAAAAATAACAAGAAACCGTCTCCATCTCCTCTTCCCCACCACCATCACCACCCTATGCCCTTACATTTCTACACCCCTTTAAATCCTCTCCTCTGTCCTCACCCTTTATCTATTACTTGCTACCCTTTACACAACCCGTAACTACCCCTATAGTACCACCCCTAATCCCTACCACATGTCATCTGTTATGGAATCTTATCTATTTCATTCCATTGCTTGTTCAATCTGTTATGGAATCTTATCTATTTCATTCCGTTGCTTGTTAAATGTTGTGATAGTTTGCCTTTACTTTTAGCCGGATCTGTGTCGTTTTAAGATTAATAGGTTTGTCCAGAATGTCCCTTAAGTTCCTTGCAATTTTACAATACCTGAAGTCCTTGAAAAAACCGAAGGACCTTAAGTTGAGAGCACCATATGTTGTCTGCATTATTCTACTCTTTTTGGAAAATTTAAATATTATCAAGGGGGAGGTTGTTTATATTACAGGAGTTTTTCTAAATTTCAGAAGAGTTAAGTCAAAGCAGGATAATGCAGCCCAGAGGGACCAACATTGTGTAAAACTTAAGGTCCCTCTAATTTTTTGACTGGTAAAACTTAGATTAAGGGACAATCTAGACAAACTTATTAATCCCAGAAAGTGTAAAATTTATATCAAGGGACAATGTAGACAAACTTATCAATTCTAAAAAAAAATATCCTGCAGATTCTTTCTCTTCCACAACCAAGAATCCTTCTCTTATAGATTGAATCTTGTGTTGCTAAGAGTTTTAAGCATGAAAACCTAATTAATGTGTATAAAGATGTTTAAATTTAAGGACATGAAAGAACTTACTAAGTGTTGGTGAAAGGATGTGAGGAAAATGCTTATTCTCGACTTGGAGAGTTGGAATAGCCCTTGGATGTTGTGAGAAATTGATAGTAGTTTTCGATCCTTCTTGTAACCAAGGGCATGAAAGGAAGTTCCATAACTGCTTGCAACCACCGGTGGCTGTTAGAAACTAAAAGGTTGCGTCTTTTGAGTTTGAATTCCACCAGTTCAGTGCTAGTTTTCTTATGGCACGCTCAAGTCCCCGAAACTGCGTTTTGACGTTTTCTTATGAATTTTATATAAAAACATAATACAACATATTTATGATGTATTATCAACCGAATATGACGTAGGGTATGATATTAAAGTCGGGACATTATATTATTATTTACCTGGACTTTTAAATGCATAAACAGTCATAATAAACACACAATATGCAGCATGAAAATATTGAATTGTAATTGGTTGATGAGGGTATAGGCAGCATGATAGTGTACTGAAACAAAAGATTGCACATGCATTTTCAAGGTGACATTGTATGTAATATATATTTGTAATATCCCACGTCAGATGATCGATAGAAATATTATTAAGATATAAAATTAAGACATAACGAATATAGTAACTTGGATCAACCATTTGGGTAATGGTATGTCCACAATAGAATGGACACAAACACAACCCATCTTACGTCATTGGTTAGCGTAAGATCTATTGATACATGAGAACTCCCATTATAACCAAGCGGTGTTAGAATTGTTGTGGCCCTTTTATTATGTTTATTTTGTGGTGGATATAGCATTTTGCTAACGATTTTATGTAATTCGAGGACCACTTCCTTAAAAAGGATAGACATAGTGAATTAAGTAACACGGGTTAACCATTTCGGATAATGCGAGCGAAGAACAGCGAGTCTATTTAGTTCTTAGATTAACTTCTTATTTCAAATAACGCCATCAGACCCAAGTTGTGGGCTGTTACAATTTTACTAGTTTTTTAAATATAAAGAAACTAAATTGTAGTGCTTGCCTTCCAAGATAATGGGGTCACTTGGTTGTTTTTGTAATGCTTGATTTGGCTTAGCAACTTGCTAGCCTTATCTCTCTTTTTTAATAAAAGAACGTTGTTGTTTAAAAACAAATAAAAACATTGTAAATATTTCCAAAAAAAAATAGATTTATGTTATTGGAACTATTATTACATAAAATCACTTAAACACCTCTCTCCTAGTATTTTTAAAAGCAAAAGTACTAATCAAACTCGCATGGTCAATGTCTATTATCATATCGTGTTCAATTGACAACATAGCCAAACCGTTCATCATCTCCTAGGATTGGAATTTTGGATAAATTATTCAATTTTAAAAGTGTATTGTTTATTTGAAGTAAAAGCATTTATTTCAATTTTTTTTAGCATAAAGAAATTAAAGTACTTGTGTCTACTCTAAACAATGTCTTGGCCAGAATATTCTTTTCACGTTAAACAACTTTCGATAAGAAGTCATAAGCTGGTGGACGATCCTCACTGCTCCCATGAATAATGTTATTTCTCCATATCCAATTTCCGTAAACCGCCTCCGACCACACATACGTCCATTTATTGTCAAGGTTCGAAGAGCACATTTTCTTCCCAAATTTTAAGTTCAGCCATTCCTCTTCACTATTTACAGCGAAAACACAAGTCTTGCTTTCATCTGGAACACAGTTATTCCAAACATCTTTCGCCCATGAGCAGTCACGTAACGCATGGAGGATGGATTCCTCTTCTTCTTCGCAAAGGGTACAAATCGGGTCATATGCAACATGCCTTTTGTAGATAAAATTCTTGACAGGAAGAACTTTATGAGCAATTGTCCGAGAGAAGGAAGCCATTTCTTGTTGGACCTTTCATGTCCCAAATATGTTTCCAGAGATTACTTCCTCGTCAGTATATAGGTCTCGTAGCTGCCACGAATATCCCGAGGAAACTGTGTATTTACCCTTGGCATCCACTTTCCACACAACCCTAATATCAGTAATTTCAAAACCGCTTTTCAGACATGAGTACACCTTGCGGATTCCTCTCCAAGAGGGAGAACACCCAGCCTGCGCCGTAGATGACGAATCTTTATATTTATGCGCCAACACTTTCACCCACATGGCCTCTTTATGATTTATGAGGTCCCAGACAATTTTTCCCAGCAAAGCTATGTTCATACACTTCATCCTTTTAAACCCAAGACCTCCTTCTTGTTTATTAACACATAGAGTATCTCATGCCAATGTATGCATTTTTCTGTTGTTTGCATCATCCCCCAAAAAAAGGCTCCTACAAACTTTCTTCATGTTGTCTAAGATGGTTGTTGGGATCATGGTGGTTTGCATAATATAGTAAGGTTGCGTAACCAATGAACTTTTAATAAGAACACACTTACCTGCCTTCGATAGAGCTTTTGATTTCCATGATGCCGACTTAGTTCTCATTTTGTCTGTAAAATTTGAAATGAGACACCTCGTTCTGCCGAGGAATTAGAGGACCAGAGTACTTACCAAGATCATTTGTATAAGACATCGCTATTTTTACTGCTATGGCCGAGATCGATTCTGCCCACCTGCTTCTTTGGTGAAGAAAGCTGGACTTGGATGTCTTTGGTTTTACTGAGAGCATTTGCAAAAATCCTCAAAAACTTCTCCAATAACCTGGGCTTGTTGCTCACTAGCATCCCCAAAAAAAATGAGATCATCTGCAATAAAGATGTGAGATATAAGCGGCACATCTCTAGACATCTTTACTGGTTTCCATTTCCCATCATCAACAACCCTTGTAATTTTAGCACTCGGTATTTCCATACAAAGGAAAAAGAGGTAGGGGCAATCGGGTTTCCCTGCCTCAGTCCTCTATTAGGGCTAAAAGCCTCCAGCTTCTCCCCATTCCATCGAACTGCAAGTCTGGTGGAAGTAATGCAATAATAAGTAACTTTTGAAGATGCTATGATTGAGCAACATAATTAATGACGTTCTTTAAGAAGGTCCAGCTCACCCGATCATACGCCTTCTCAAGATATACCTTAATAGCAATGTGCCCTTTCTTCCCCTTTTTTCTGTTAGTGAAAGAGTGAATAACTTCATGTGGTAAAATAATATTTGCTGAGCTACCCCTCCCAGGAATGAAAGCACTTTGAGTATCATTCACCAAACTTGCCTATCACACTCGAAATCGATTTCTCAGGATCTTGGTAATTATTTTGATGATCACATTTGCTAGAGCAATTGGTCTGCATTGACTAGGATACTCGAGGTGGTCCACCTTTGGAAATAGTGTTATCAAGACTTCGTTCATTTGATAATAAAAAAAAAGACTTCGTTCATGTGTGGGGCAACCATGCTGTATCAAGCCCACTGTATAAAATCAATAACCGACCTCCTATTGTGCTGACATTTTTAAAAAAATATGGGAGGTAAACCATCACAACCTGCAACTTTATATGTACCCATATCGATCCTACCCCCTCCTCAACTTTAATTATTTCTTTCAATACGAAAAAAAAAAAAAAAAAGAGTGCAAATTGGGTTGTACAAAAGCGTAAAAGTATATTAAGTTTTGGAATATATTAAGTTTTGGATTGCAAATTGGGTCGCAGATAACATGAATGAATCACGGGTAATGATTGTGTCACAATGCGATCGCGAGCACAACGGTGATCAACGGTCGAATGAAAGTTTTATTTCAAAAAAAAAATTGATGTTTTATAAAAAAAAATTTATATAGGTGAAAAGGTAAAGATTTGTATTTTGGGGTTATGGGCCATTTTTTAAGACTGTGGGCAGTTTCCTTTTTAATCTGTCGTTATGCATTGTCATTGGATTTCAATTAAATCGGCCCACGGAAGTTGCGATACTCCCAAACACAACCCAGTCCAACCCACAAGATTTCTACCCTAATTATCAAGGGCTTTTCAACATATAAAGTCGAACACTTAAAATTGGTCACAAACCTCGCATTCACTTATAGCTTCCATTATCCTCTTTCACGCAACAAAGCGGAAAAACCCGACTTTTCCTCCGTCGCGGCATACCAGAATCCGAAAATGGGTGGTATGCGTTCCAAGGCAGGTGAAGAAATCCTCTCGCCAAGTGATCGGCGCTCTTACTCCAAAATGGCGCTCGATTTCCACACCAACAAGAAGATACTTCTTCGAAGTCGCCATCATCCCGTCGAGCGTCTACGCAACAAGATCATTGGGTTTTCTACCCGTTTGATGAAGAGGATCGAGAAAGGATTAGTTAAGTGGGATCTCGTTGAAGGCTGCGGGAGGAGGAAAGGGGCGCCCGTATGGACTTTGTGCACGATGAGTGCAATCGGGTAATCTGATTGAAGTGGATTAGGAGACTATTGATATGCTTACCATAATGGGTATGGGTGAATTGCACAGTATTGTTCTTAGGAGGAGCGGTTCTTTAGTAATATTGCTCATGCTTTTGCTTATGGTGGTGGTGGTCTTTGGTCTTTGGTGCCCACCTAGGAGGTATTAGGGTTTATGGCCGTTATTTATTTTGAATTTATGATCAAATGGGCTATGTCTAGCCCTTTACGAACTCTTTGTTTATGTTTGGTTTAATACTCAAATTTGTTAAATTTTGTAGCCAATGCTTGAACTACTTTTGTCTTAATGCTGAATTAGATTTCATGTTTATGTCATCTTCCTTGTACGATTGGGATTCCCTTGACATATCCAATACCATTTCTAGTTAATTTTCCCGATTAGAAGTTCTTATATTGTGTTTGGTTTGAGATATTGGCATTGGGTTTAAGTAGAGATTGGAAAATTGTGCTTAATCTTCAGATATATACATAGGATTAGAGATACATATGTTAATGTAAATGTTCTTACATACATGTGAATGTATCTTGTATGTATCTTTTCCAGGCTTTGGAAAATTGTGATTTATCTTCAGTTATATGCATAAGATTAGAGATACATAGGTTAATCTATATGTTCTTGCATTCACATGTATGTATCTTTTCCAAGCTTTGGTAGAATCTCCCCTTTATGGCTAGTTAGGTATAACGCATCCTTGGTGGTTTTATTGGTGTTTATTTTATAAGATGAAACATAACCGTACCGTACTTATAAACTATGCCGTATGTTCAGCTACGCCTTATAGGCGTTTGCATGAACTTCTCATTATCGTGTGTAGTTCTCTCTTTATGCCTCTTCTCATAACAAACGATGTATTCTTGTTTACTCACTTTTCCTATGCCACGTCTCCATGTTTTTTCTTGGAGACGGCTGTTTCCTTCGTTCTCCTTGTTTAGTTGGCTGGCTGTGCAGACAGAGTAGAAGGCTGTTTGTTATGGTTGTTGAAATTACTGTGCATGAGTGAACCCAATATATTGTAGCCTCTTTCAGTTAACTTTCTTGAGCCAGCTTTTAGGCATGTTTGGGCACATTATTACTTACTACCCTTTACACAACCCGTAACTACCCCTATAGTACCACTCCTAATCCTACCTTATGTAAATCTATTATGGAATCTTATCTATTTCATTCCATTGCTTCATTTGCTTGTTAAATGTGGTGATAGTTTGCTTTTAGATAGTCCTCATGCGTTTGGGTTTCACTAATCGGGGATCTGTGTTAATTTAGGATTAACAAGTTTGTCAGTTGTCCACTTAAGTTCTTTACAATTTTACAATTCACGAGGTCGTGAAAAATCGAGTGTCCTTAAGATCGAGCACCATGTTGTCTGCATTATCTACTCTTTTTGGAAAGTGTACAAGTTATCAAGTAGGAGTGGGTATATTACATGAGGGACTTTACAGATTCAAAAAAAAATCCAAGTCCAAAGCAAGGATAATGCAGCCCAGTCGGATCAGCATCGTGTAAAACTTAAGGCGCCTCTGTATTGTTTTTTTTAACTGTCTGTTAAACTTAGATTAAAGGACACAATCAATCCAGACAATCTTATTAATCCTTGGAATTGTAAAATTTAGATTAAGGTACAATCTGGGCAAACTTATTGGGCCCCAAGGACACATTTTTGCTTTGATTAAAGGACTTTATGAAACCATAAATAAATAATACCCCAAATACTTTCATACTTTCCTACTAACAAACACATTAAAAATAAAGAAAAGAAAACATGAATTACCCCATGCGTCCCTTTACCCCTCACCTCTGTGTTTCTTATTTTCTGAAAATTTTCACCAATCACCCTACACCTTTTGTCTCTCTCATCCCTCTCCTTTACCTCCAACTTACACTCTAAAAGGTTTCTCCAAACTTAACTCTGAACTTTGAATTTGTCCATAACCCTAAACCCCATCCCGTCCATCCACATCCCCATCCCCATCCCTTCAAAAGAAACTACACAAATCAACCATAAAACCATAAACCCCAATATGCCTTTAAACCTTCAACCCTATTTGTATTCATCATTTGTTTTATAAGGAGAGATTGAGATAAAGACATATGTTCCATTGTCCTTGTTTACAAGTAAAACAAGCTAAAATTTCAAGTCTTTAAAAAAGGTGGGAAGTGGCACAATACATTATGGGCTCTTTCGGAGGAGATATCATGACATCCATTTACTAAGCAACCCTTTTCCTTCCATCCCAACTGATATGAGGAAATATAGTAGCACCTTTACTAACAGCAATTGGTTTTAGTACAACGGTAAGCGCTTGATCCTAACATGGTATCAGAGCCGGAGATCCCGAGTTCAAGCCCCGCTTCCAGCACAATTAAAAACCAAAAGCAAAAAAAAAACCAAGTGTTGGGCCTCACACTCTTCTTATAGGCCCACACTTCACATACAAAAAAAAACAAGTCAAGTGTTGGGCCTCTCTCCCTTCTTATAGGCCCACACTTGAGGGGACGTGATATGAGGAAATATAGTAGCACCTTTACTAACACCAATTGGTTTTAGTACAACGGTAAGCGTTTGATCCTAACACCAACTACCTTTAGGAGAAGTGGATGCACAGTACTACTGTGGTTATACATATATATAAACCAATCAAAACTGTACAACCAAAAAGCAACCATCATGGAACACTTTTTTTTTTCAATCCGTGTGATTGAAGATTTGCTTCACCAAATCATAGTTCTGAGAACATGAGTACTAGGGATCGACTCCAAGTTTGACATAATAGACTTGTTTCTCCAATGCCAAACACAAGCAAGGTTGAAGTCAAGGTTCTCGTCATCATCAAGAATACATTGAGAAAGGTTGAAGTCCATCCAACTATCATTTCTTGTAAAGTCAAAATTACAGTCTTCAAAAACAATCACGCAAAGCATGAATGTCAGTTCTGAATCGCAAATGACACGTCTTTGCATCCACCTCGGGAATGCGTGAGTGTAAAAACATAATAGTCATCAAGATCCCGTGCTTGCTTCCCAAATAAGGAGGTTTAGCCTTTGAGGCCCCGGTGTACTCCAAACTCTATTCTAGAAGCGTTCTTGTATGCGTACCGCTTTTGAAGCAAGTCGTAACATGATTGGTACAAGAATTAGCCCGTCGGAAAATGTGTCGAAACCCGTTGTCTTTACCATCATTTCAAAAAACATTGTCTCAAAAGGTCAGTGCCCTTAATCACTCTACCCTTATCACGTCAGCCTTAATCAATTGGGCCTAGAGTTTACTTTATGCTGACGGTCAGACGACCCAATTGATCCTCGTGCTCTGGTAGGATGGCCCAGTTGACACCTTTTTGCTATCCTTTTCCGGTAATCAAGTTTGCAGAAGCTGATAAACAGGTGAAAAGTAGGGGCATTTTAAATGCCCCTACCCTGATAAATTCGATTAATTTATCACATCTCCTACGGGTAACTTAGAGAGAGAAAAAAAGGAAAAAAAAATAATAATGTCTTAATCTTTATGTTCACATCCTATTTTACACATCAATGATAGGTAAAATCGTGTAATGTAATACAATCCGAGAACTATGATATTTAATCATTTTATTAGTCCGTGTAAAAATTTCAAATAAATTGGTACAACTAAGGAAAGAGGTGCATAATGTTGATTTCGACTAGCAACTTTTATTAGTACATTTCATTTCATTTTATTTATCGATTTGATACTTTATATTTTTAAGTAAAATATGTTGTTTTATTTATATAAAAGAGCCAATAAACTATGTATTATTGTTTCTTTCTTCTATGCACTATGTATTTGGGTATGACAGCAAAAACACAATGAATCCATATATAATGAAAAAAGATGGATGGACCATTTGTGATATATGAGAAGTTGACAAGTGATATATAAATGACAAAGATAGTACATCTGTAGCTATGATGCAACTAACAGTGTGTGGAAATGTTCTAGCCTATGGGTCATTGTAAATTCTACAACCAGGCCCCCAAACAGTAGTGCCTTGGAGGCGCATCGGGGAGTAGTACATGGATCTATGAGGTTCATTCCTGAACCTTGTACGGTTCTTCCACCTTTTCTATATAGCTGATATAGTAAGTGGATTCATTGCTTAAAGCAATGACCAGGGTCTCGTCAGAGATTCATGTGTGTGTTGAGGCGGTTCCTTTGACTTGATCATAAGGAACGTGATATGAAGATAGCCTGAGTCCCCACGGGTAGCGATCCGTTTATGGCTAGGGCTGGTAGCGAGTATTGCATGAGATTCTTGTGTTTCAACTTGGTCTCGTGTGTACGAGTGATTGGTTTTAGGCCAAGTGGGAGATTGTTGAAATAGTGTCCTAAACCCAATTGGGTTGGACCGGATCCGACCGGGTCGGATCATTTCTACTATCTCTTATGTTTATGCATATATTAAATGGCTTTTTGTTGTCATATATATTTTCTTTTAAAGAACCAATTATGAATTGTTATATGATAACGTCCATAGAATTAAAACTGTGATAGAGAAATCATGATAGGATATTATGGTTGATGAGATCTCTAATCACTTTAATAAGTTTGATACTTAAATGTCTCTAGGCTGATGTACTATTAAACTGGGCATTGATAGTATGAGCAGGCTAGCACGTATTATATGTCTTCTGTCTTTAGGGGCAAAGATAGATCTCGTCTATCGAAGTGTAGGGACACTTGGACTGTACGTGGACGTGTATAGAGAATGCGTACGTTAGACTGGCCCACTTACACGGATAAGTGTCACACTATGTGGCGGTTGTGCAATTATCCTTAAAACCAGAGTCTTCATGGCATCACGGTGTGGATTGTCATGCTTTGACACTATTGAGGTTTCCACAGCCACGGGCGATCATGCGGTAGTTATTGGGTATGATAATGAAGCATCACGGAGTATGCATGATTGGTCGTCCGGGAATCACGTATCCTATGATTGTGATCGAATATCCGAATGACCTTCTTATAAGGAATGTCTTACTCTCGTGAATCTTTGCAAAGTGGGAGTAAGCGAGTTACTTAGAGAGAGCATGATATCCAGATTATAAGATACGGTCGTTGATGTTTTGACACTTTCGACTAACGACCGTATGGATATTATTACAAATGATAGGATTGTAAGTTACACGTAGTGGCTGTTTCACATGAAAGGTAGTAGCCATTGCATTTGACTCTTCCGATGATTGGGAGTCACGGTGTGTTGCTGTGACGCTATCCCGTGATCGTTAGGCATTGAGGGCATTTTCGTGATTTGCACTTTGTGTCTACGGCCAACATATTCGGAAGCCTATCGGGTCACACACATAAGAACATCTAGCCGGATTAAAATGTGGTTATAGATGATAACCAAATAAGGAAAGTTTATCTCGAGACTATAAAGGTTATAGTGGTAAATTAATATGGTGGTATTTATTTATTATGAATAAATTAAAATACAAGATATTAATTATATTAATTAAAGAATATTCGGAAGCCAATATTTGGAAGTATGGGCGCCACATTGAAGTGTATAAGATACACTTTGATTATGCAATTTAATTAATGGTATTACCATATATTAATATAAGATATATATATATATATATATATATATATATATATATATATATATATATATATATATATATATATATATATATATATATATATATATATATATATATATATATATTGATATACATGCGTGATATGCATATAAAAGGATATGCATGTGCGCATTGTAGTTAATATTATATATAATGGATTTATATGTGTGATAATATATTTGTGATATATATACACATGTGTAAATTGATTTATGGTAATAAAATAAAGATAGTCAATATTAGATATTGACAAAATCTTGGAAATATTCAATATAAGATATTGACAAAATATTAGATTTATTTAATATAAAATATTATAATAAATGAGATAAATCAATCTATTATATTTTCCTTATTTTATTGGGAAAATGTTTTCTTCTCCTCCACTCTTATAGTTGGCGCCATATACACTATAAATATAGTGTGTGTGTCAAGCTCTTTTCAGACAACACAATTCCAAGAACTAATGATTCTTGTGTAAAATAGAGAGCATCCTATGTAGAGTTGGAGAGAGGAAAAAGGCCGGTTTAGCAACCGGAGTTTTCCAATAGCAATCCATGATGGGATTCCGGTGGGCTGTTCGTGTGGACTAGCGGTAGAGGCCGAACACTTGGGCGGCTCTATGAAGAACTACTCTCTTTAGACGGTCAAAGCGTCGATCTTATAGATCAACCAAAGTAACCACCGTCTACTACTTGTTTGTTTATTGCTTAAACGAAGTCGATCTTGGGTCGATAGAAATAAATTTTGAATTCATTTGCGTTCCGCGTAGATTTCCTAACGATGGTATCGAGAGAGCTTGAGCTTAAGCAATAAGCATGTTATTTTCGTGTAGTTAATTTTATCGTTTAAATCACGTAATTAAAAGATGAAAGATTTTGATTCGCAAATCGATACACGAAAAGAAAAAAAAAAAAAAAATTAAAGGCGGCTTTTGGGGTGCTCGGCCGATCGTGCGCGGCACTGACTCAACCGAAATTGCGGGCGGCGGCGGCGCGCCCCTCAGGGCGGTCGGCGTCCGGTGGTGCATCTTTTGGTGGATCTCTAAATTTTGTTTTGTGTATTTTGTTTTTCAATATTGTTCATAGTTTTGATTAAAATCTCCTTTGTTTAGTTGTGTCGTGTGGCTAACCAACGGTTCAAATAGTTTAGCCATCGGGATGCCAAACGACATTAAAATAATGATGGTATTTCCAAACTTTGTTTGGAATAGGCTGTGCCATTTCCAAATATTTTGATTTGGGAAAAGCCAGCTTGCGCAAGCTACTTCCAAAATTTTGATTTTGGAAAGTGGTCGAACTAAACCAAAATTATTTGGCCTTTCCAAATATTTGATTTGGAATAGCGCAAGCCTTTTCAAATATTTGATTTGTAAAGCGCTGCGCTTGCGCCACTTCTAAAATTTTGATTTTGGAAAGTGGTGCGCCTGCCAAATTTGGTTTAGGAAGATCGCTTTGGTTTATGAAACTAAATGCATCCCTTTTGATTAAGAATAAAAGGAAAGAAACAAAGAGACTTAATTTTATTTTTGATTTATTTTTAGAATAGTTCTAATTAATTAAAATTAAAATTAAAATCGTTTAAAATTAATCGTTAATTTTATTTCGATTAAAATCATTTAATTAATTAAATGTTAATTAGTTAATTGATTGGATAAAATTATTTAATAGATTAAATGTTAATTGATTAATTAAGACGCAAGTAGTTAAATTTTAATTTTATCTTTTTCATAAGATGTTATTGTATGGATTAGCTATAGTAGATATAATATGATTATATGGACCCCGATTGATCATGGACACGACCGATATGATAGATGCGAATGATTTAATTTTTCTGTTGGTTTAAAAATTGTCCTAGGCCATTATGAAGAACGCGACCTAGTTTATTTTCTGCATTTATCCCATTCCCGTAAGCTCCCCCCGTGTGCGGCGGGTGTATTTATTTTATTAGATAGAATTAAATGTAACAAGAATGGAGCAGAAGATGGAGACCAAAGAAAGAAGAATAAAGATCCCATTGGAGAATGGCGCATTAAAGATCCTATTGGTGGTTGCATTCTACCTTAGATTGTGACCAGCGGTTTTCGCTGGGCTTGTATTCAAACCGCACATAGGAAAAAGTCTATGATCATACCGGTTACTTTACACATTTATTTATTTTGTGCTTGTATTTATTTTATATGATACGATAGATGCATGCTAGGCACGATCTAGATGAATGTGTATGATGTATGTCTATAGAGATAGATATACTTGATGAAACCATAATTAAAATTAATTAAGTGAATTAATTTACTTCCACCTCAAAAGAATCAAGTTGAAATTGCCTCCCATATTATAATGGCGGTGAAGAGCCCTTATTCGGATCCAACTCATCAGCCAAAGCAGGGGGTTGACCTACCTCGGGTATATCGTCATTATCGAGATATGATCGTATGAGATCTCACGAATATTGGGGTTATGACTTGACTAAGAATTATCTCGGCCACCAACCAAAGCGGGGTCGTTTGGATTTTAGAGGCAAGGGTTTGACTACTTCATAAGATGAAAATTATCAAAAAGTTGACTAGTCAAACAACAAGAGTCATATAAGATACGATTGACAAAGGGTTGTTGTCTACCTATTAGACTATTTTCGGCCCACCAGCCAAAGCGGGGGTCGCGGTAGTTTAGTGGGATCTTGTCCACTAAAGAAATTAATAATTCTTGAAAGTCAGTTGTGAGTAGTTGACTAGTGGGAGCAAAATCATAAACCAAAAGACCATTTTTGATTTTGCGTGTATAAACAACAACACTCATTTATTTTCATTTTTATGTTGTAGTTTTAGCAAACTTTATATTTATGTTTAATTCTCGATTAGTAAAACCAAATTATGACTGTTAATTTTGAGAAACGTTCTCAAATATGGTTAAGTAATTTTAATCCTTTTAAAATAAGCAATGACATGAGCAATCCCGTTATAGTAGTTAGAGACAAGGAGATTACATAATTGATGCAGTGCTCCGAGACTTTAATTATTAATGAATGCGGAAGCTCATGATATGATTAAATCTATTGAAATAAGTTTCAACGAATTAGTCATATATTGGATATGATCCAAGATGATCATTCACCATACACGATGACAATTAATTCAAACGTTGGATAAGAATGACCACGTCTAATTTTAGAAAGGTTGTTTTCAAAATTGTAAGATTTAAGTATCGACTTAATTCTATCATTGCTTAAAGGTTATTTAAATAGTCAATGTTTTGAATACGATTCAAAAGGTTAAATAAACTATTTAATAAACTTTAGATTTTCTTTATGAAAGGAAATTAAGGACATGGCTCTTGTGATCTTTTTTAAGTCTTATGAAGACTACAATAAGAAACATTTTTCAAGTGCTTGAATGAAAAGTTAGGGCATGTGCTTAAATAGAGAGCTTATCGAAGTCTCTATTCTAAGCAAGTCTGTTGAGATAAATCTATCTAAATTCAAGTCAACTCTTAGATATATGATATCTTACGAGTGTGATTAAAATTAGAAAGGTTAAATCCAGATATGGAAGGTGAAGCAAACGTTGTGACACTTACCATATTCTGGATCTAGTAAACTGATAAGGGAACTAAATAAATGTTATTATGTTCTGGTTCTTATGAAGAACATACTTTCAGTTATTTGTTAGGATTTAGTAGACATATTCAATTGTAAAGAATAAATATTATTCCGATAAATTTGGAAGGTCACTGAATCCAACATACTAGCTAGATTGATGTCACTAAATAGTTGATATATGTGATGAGATCTCAACTAAATATTTGTATGGCTGTTATCCTTAATATTTGTGGTTGTTCTAGACATAGTCTCTCTGGAAAGGGAGCGTGCAACTAAACGTCATTCTGATGATGTTGAACCATATGATTATGAATCATGTGGGTTATACGTATCTTATCCAAAGAGGACTAAAATACCCTTTTATGAAAAGGTTATAAAATCTAGAAAAACTGTCTAAAGCCTAAACGTACCGATGTTCGTTGGCTTATGACAATTAATGCCACAAATAATTGTTTATTAATCTCTATGACTATTTTAGAAATAGTTGAATGTATTTATTGAAGTACGACAATTCGTAAAGCCCGAAAAGTTCGAGCTAGTACGAATATGAGATTGATGAGCTACTTAGGAGTTAATCTTCGATTGGATTTAAGTATTAATACTGAGCGTGTGTTTCGTGTCATCCAAAAAGAATAAGATTTTCCCTTGAAGTATACCATCTTTGGGATACGCAATTGGATTGTGTTCCTAGAATGGAAGCAACACTTTATATGATAAAGGTGTGACGCAAGCCATGCGAAGTATCCCTTGCCCGTTTCGGGATAGTGCCCTTATACTTAACCGAGTTCCAAATAATAAAGGTTGAATAAATTCCATATTAGATATGGAAGAGGATAATGTCAAATCTATCTTAACCGATGATTTGAAGTTGTCATAGGCAAAGTCAGAAAGGTTTGAGCCTAGTACGGCATATGCAACTTTGTGGAATATCTTAGCAAGTACGTTGGATATTATTTACTCATCCGCGGAGCAAAAGGTGTTTGTCTCCAGACATGCCGTCTTCTAGGAAGTGTTTCTTCCAAAAGAAACAAAGTGGGAGTGAATCGATCTCAAAAGAGTTTGAGAACCACAAAGATACATTCAACCATTGGAACATGAGCAGACGCCGCATAAATGATGAGGTGTATAACATCGCTCGCTGGCACAAAAGTTCTGTAAGTCCATGGATAACCTTAAAGCCTGAAAAGGCTACCGGTATGTTCATCTTGAAGAATGAATATCTCACGACTTATGAAAGAATTTTTGAAAGGCAAGATTGAGAGATATGGCCAGAGCCATAATATCTCGAATTAGATTCCATCGCTGACAACCAGGTTATGAACCTAGTATGTCTTACCTGCAGGAATGTCCCCTCAAGGTCGAGCCTGGGCACTTCTATTCAGACTATGCTTGTTGTAACTTCGTATCATGGCTATATGATAGTGTTGAAGGCGTTGAAGCGTAAAGCTCGATGTTCATAGACGATGACATGATATGCAATCCCACGAGATCCATTTATGGACTCAAACAAGATTCTCTAGACGATTTCTTTGTTTGACAATCAAATGAGTTTGATTTAGTCAAAATAAGGATATACCCAATGTGCAAGATGGATAGTGGAGAGTATGTTATGATTTTTGAGCAAGATGTTAGATATCTCACTCGTGAATTATCACCACATGTCATACCAATTAATGTTTGGTAGTTTAAGGTCTTTACGAAAAGCACTTGGATTATCGGCCTTATTTTTAGAAATAAGAATCTATAAAGTGATAGATTGAACTGCTATTAGATTATAGTTTACCTATATAGATGTGATGCTAAAAGAAGTTTAGCATAGATCGCGACAGTGGATAATCGCTAGCTTGTGTTCTCAAGATCTATCTATGTTAGGGACGCTGGTCCCAAAGATGAGGTGAAAGATGATGATTATGGAAGGTTTTCTTTGCTACCGCGATGGGAACCATCATAAGAGATATGCCGCTTTTCATAGTCCTTGAAGAGTCATGAACAAGTATGGAAGTAAATCTGTGAATGTCGAGAATATCCTTAAACAAGTTATGGAAGAGTTCCTAGTTTATTGAAACTTGGAATTAAATAAACGTAGATATACGTGGCGTATATCCCGAGTCTTATGAATGGCGGCGAGTGGGAGCTACAAAGGTTTGCAAATACTTTGATTAAGTGATACAAAGTGAGCTGAAAATGTTCTAGCCTATGGGTCATCAGAAACTCTACAACTTAGCCAAAACACAAGAGTGCCTTTTGAGAGGCGTAGCGGGAGCAAAGATATGAGTCTATGAGGTTCATTCCTCGAACCTTATACGGTTCTTCCACTTTTTCTATATAGTTGATATAGTAAGTGGATTCATTGCACGGCTAGCAAGGACCGTGGTCTCGCCGAGATTCATGTGTGTGTGTTGAGGCGGTTCCTTTGACTTGGTCATTTGGAGCATGGTATGAAGATAGTCCGAGTCCCCACGGATAGCGATCCGCTTACGGCTAGTGGTCGGGTTGCGAGTATTGCATGAGATTCTTGTGTTTCAACTTGGTCTTGTGTGTACGAGTGATTGGTTTTAGGCCAAGTGGTAGATTGTTGAAATAAGGTCCTAAACCCAATCGGTTGGACCGGATCCGACCGGTCGGATCATTTCTACTATTTCTTTATGTTTATACATATATTAAATGACTTTTATGTTGTCATATATATGTTCTTTTAAAGAATCAATTATGAATTGTTATATGATAACGCCCTTAGTATTAAATCGTGATAGAGAAACCATGATAAAGATTATGGTTGATGAGATCTCTAATCACTTTAATAAGTTTGATACTTAAATGTCTCTAGGATGATGTACTATTAAACAAGACATTGATAGTATAAACAAACTAGCACGTATTAGATGTCTTATGTCTTTCGGTCGTGATAGATCTCGCTTCATCGAAGTGTAGAGACACTTGGACCGTGACGTGGACGTGTATTGTAGAATGCGACGTTAGATCGACCCACTTACACGTATAAGTGTCACACTATGTGACGGTTGTGTAATTATCCTTAAGACGAGTCTTCATGGCATCACGGTGTGGATTGTCATGCTTTGACACTATTGAGGTTTCCACAGCCACGGGCGATCATGCGGTAGTGATTGGGTATGATATCAAGCACGCGGAGTATACATGATTGGTCGTCTGGGGAATCGCGTATCCTATGATTGAGATCGAATATCCGAAATGGCCTTCTTATAAGGAATGTCTTACTCTCGCGAATCTTTGCAAAGTGGGAGTAAACGAGTTACTTTGAGAGAGCATGATATCCGCATTATAAGATACGGTCGTTAATGTTTGACACTCGATACGACCGTATGGATATTATTACAAATGATAGATTGTAAGTTACACGGTAATCGCTTTCACATGAAAGGTAGTAGTCATTGCATTTGACTCTTCCGATGATCGGGGTCACAGCAGTGTGTTGCTAAACGCTATCCCGTGATCGCAGTATGAAGGGCATTTTCGTAATTTGCACTTTGTGTCTACGGCCAACATATTCGAAGCCTATCGGGTCACACACATAAGAACATCTAGCCGGGTTAAAATGTGGTTATAGTTGATGACCAAATAAGGAAAGAATTTATCTCGATTATAAAGGTTATAGTGGTAAATTAATATGGTGGTATTTATTTATTATGAATAAATTAAATACAAGATATTAATTATATTGATTAATTAGATATACATATGATGTATGTATGTCGAAATTTTTGTGTGTATATGATACACATGTATTTTGCAAATTAATTAATCATAGTACTATATTATTAATTAAATACATATGGCCAAAATTTAAGTGTGTATGACACACGTGTATTGGCTATAAAAGTGGCGCAAGTTTTCTTTTGTGTATAGGATACATTTGGTTTGTGCAATTTAATTAATAAGATTACCATAATATTAATATTAGATATTAATAGATTTTGGAAAATAGATTTATGGTAATAAGATAAATATAGTCAATATAAGATATTGACAATATCCTAGATTTATTTAATATAAGATATTATAATAAATGAGATAAATCAATCAATTATATTTTCCTTATTTTATTGGGAAAAGGTTTTCTTCCTCCACACCTAGATATGGCGCCACATACACTATAAATATAGTGTGGTGTCAAGCTCTTTTGAACAACACAATTCCAAGAACTAATAGCTCTTGTGTAAAATAGAGAGCATCTTATGTAGAGTTGGAGAGATTGGGACAAGGGCCGGTCTAAGAACCGGAGTTTTCCAATAAGAATCCATGATGGGATTCCGGCGGTCGCTCGTGTGGACTAGCGGCAGAGGCCGAACACTGGGCGGCTCTATGCAGAACTACTCCATGACGGTCAAAGCGCCGATCTTTTAGATCAACCAAGGTAACCACCGCTACTACTTGTTTGTTTATTGCTTAAAAGAAGTTTCGATCCTGGTTAAAAGGAAATAAAATTTTAAATTCACTGCTATCGCTGAGATTTCCTAACACCTGCATGGATAAAGGCTATGAAAGAAGAATAAAGTGCCCTTTTAAGGAATCATACATGGGAATTGGTTCCTAGATCCCATGCTCATAATCTTGTTGATAACAAATGGGTTTTTATGGTGAAGCTTCATTCAGATGGTAGTGTAAACAAGAATAAGGCTAGACTTGTTGCCAAGGGTTTTAGTCAAACACCTGGATTGGATTACACAGAGACCTTCACCCAAAGGGGCAGGCATCCACTATCAGAATCATTCTTGCCCTGGCTGTTGCCTTAAACCGCCTCACAGTGCAAATAGATATCAATAATGCTTTCTTGAATGGAACTTTGCATGAATCAGTGTTTATGATTCAACTCGCAGTTTTGAAAATCCTAATAAATCTGACTATGTCTCACATTTGTAGAAACGAAAAATTATGTGGTATGTCAAATATGTTATATAATAATACATTTGTCCTAAATAAAATTTATTTAATATTATTTCCAATTTAATTTGTTAGAGAATAATGTAAAAATAAATGATTGATTAAAATCTCCTAAAAGAAACTTAGAGATTTAATGGATTCGAACCTTTGCATGCCGGTACCAAAAACCGATGCCTTACCACTTGGATATACTTCATAGGCCTGTTTTGGACGGTAGAACGGGAGACGTATGGCCACTCGCCGAGGTTATGAAATAGACTCTTAGTATGTGAGAGGTGCGTGACGCCACTCGCCGATGGACGATGTAAGAGGTAGATAAATTGATACAAGAAGATGAAACATAAATCATAGATCAACTAAGCCCTATCGGGATTTTCTTAAAGAGGAACTCTCGTAAATGCCATGGAATAGGGTTGATCCTATTCATGGAGATTCCGTGAATCACCGCTAAGTCACCTCCTCTAATCTTCACTGACGGAATGAAGGGATCAAGCGAGAATACCCGACCTTGTCGTGAAACCGCCAGGATTTAATAAAATGTGTAATTGTCGATTCCCGCACCGCTTCCTCCCAGAGTCGATAAGTACAAAAATAGTATTTGGACTTAGTAAATTCGGGTTTTAATGGACATGTCACGACGCATGAAGGAAGCTATCAAGCATTGAATGAAGGAAGGAGCTCATTAGTAACGCCAGTTATAATTAAATGGTCGTGGTAGAAATACAAAATACATATGTGACATAATATATTTGTTACATACTACATATGTCATTAAATCTAAGTATTTTTGTATTATTTTCTACATTAAATATTGGGAAATAATAAGAAGTCAATAAATCATAAATTCTCTAAAAATCAATTAATTAGAAGATTTCACTGATTTATAATAAATGCAAAATGTTCTAGAAATCAATCAAGGGTGTGAACGCATTTAATGCGAATTAATGCAAAGGCATCACTTAGCATTATAAATAGAAGAGCCTTGGTCATTTGCAAAACACAATTGAAGAGTTGGTGGAATCTCAGAGCAAAAAGCTTCATTCATCTCTGACTTTTATCGTCCAAGTCTTATATAGTATTGTCTTAAATAGTATATTATATAAAGAAAGAATAAAGTAAAGCTTTTCCAGTATGGATTTGACTTGTAGCAGCAAGATAGGCTGGCTTTCTTCCCGAGGCACATACCTAAAAGAGGTACCGCCACCACATATAGCACAAGTCAGTATCTTACCCGACTTCGATTTCATAAGGAAATGCCTACAACTAAGTATATAAGAACAACACCGAAGCATCAAAGATATTCCAAGAAATCCTTGAAGTTCTTCAAGAACAACACAGAAAACACAGAAGAGACAGAAGAACAAGCACAAGGAAAAGCATCTTCAAGCTAGCATTGAAGATCTTCCAAGAAATCCTTCAAGTTCTTCAAGAAAGCCAAGAAGATCGGTGCGTGTCTTCAACACTCAAGATCAAAACAAAAGGCGGATCTCTTCAACAAGACATCTTTAAAACTCAAGATCAACACAAAGACGAGGTTCTTCAACAAGGCGCCTTCAACACTCAAGATCAACACAAAGGATGAGATCTTCCACAATGCGCCTTCAACACTTGAAGATCAACCCAAAGTCAAGAAAGGCGAGAAGATCGAAAAGCATTCGCAAAGACAAAGTTGGTGAAATCATCAACACATTGAAGATGTCAGGTGGAATCATCAACATACCAAAGCAGCAAAGATTGAAGACAGTGAGGGAAAGCTTCAAGCATAACCACACCAAAGGATTGAGATCTTCCAATGAAAGCTCGAGTTCTTCAAGAATGGAAAGAAGACCAAAAGACGCTTTCAACACTCAAGATCATCGGAGAAAGTTGCCTTCAACACCCGAAGATCTTCCCGAAAATTCCAAAGTTCAAGAAGATGAAGACCATCAAAAGCTTCAAAAACCATGAAATATCTCTTCAACATTGAGGATCTTACGCAAAGTCGAAGTCCTTCAACTAGAGATCGTAGGTAATACAGATTATTCCTTCAAGTCTTCACAAAGTTCTTTTGCCATATTTGGGAGTTCACCAACTGCTCGGTAAGTTTTAAATTTATAATTTTACCGAACACCCCAAGTGCAAGGCACGCTGTAAAGGGTATTACCGGTCGCCCAAGGAATCGAATGTTGTCGGAAACAAAAATACAGCTTAAAGCACCGTGAAATGTCACGACAAATTTGATTAAAACACTAAAGTTCCTCCAAATTCTAGATCCTAAATAAGTTTTTATTAATCTAATAAAACAGTAAGAAATCAAATAACACTAAAGGAAATAAAATTGAAACACATCAAATTAAACCCGAATAAACTAATGAATTTAAAATCCAAACTCGATATGAAAAATTACCGACTTTCTTCTTGATCTAAAGAGACAAGAGGGCAACGAGGATTCCACTCAAATAACCATCACCCAACCAGCTTGTGAGATGAATAAAATTTCTTGATATGATCTAACTTAATTCCAATCAAATTTCTTTAATCAAATTTATTTGGTTTCTGCTTTCAATCTCAAGTAAAACAAAATTGACAATGGCGTAATACGATCACGAGTTCGCTTCCGATCTCCTACCCAATTAATAATAAACTAATTTCTTGGATTATTACCAATCAGATCAATTGAAGGGTTCTATACTAATTTCATTTTAATCAAATTCAAAATAAATAATCGTTTATCGATTTTTCAATCCAACAAAACATACATCTAAATAATTCAATTCAATTGATAAAGAAAATAAATTCAAACTCACTAATATAGTTAATCAAAATCCTCCGGTCGTGGTGATGTTGTAATGGCTTCATCCTCGTTGTCCTACCGTGAATTGCTTAGCCTTCAATCGCTATCAAACTCCACAATAATATTGAAAGAAAGAAACTCATTTTTTAGGGTGAGCAGCGGCCGCCGCTTCGTGGTTTTTAATGGCGTGTAATGTCTCCTTTAGTGGTTTAGATAACACGCCTATTTATAGAAAAATAGGTCGGTGTCGCTGAGCCGCCGGGCGGACGCCCGCCCAAAAGCGGTGAACGCCCGCCCACCCTTGTGTCAAATCTTCGAGTCGGGCCGAGCCGAGAGCGACGACGCTCTATGCAAAATTGACGCTGCTCATCAAAATCCTCAAAATCTCGAATCCAACTTCTTCTTCCGACGCCGCCCACTTGCTCTGTAGACGCCACCCACCGGACGGGTAATGAACGCCGTCCCCGACTTGACTTCAAAGCTTCACTTGAACTTCAACTTGCATCTCTTTTCCTTCCATTAAATCTTCAAGTAGACATCTTTGAGCTCCTTCCATTGCATGCATGCGCATTTACAAGATGATAAACACGGGCAAAGTGTAAAATCGTATATAAATAGATAAAACCACGTAAACAACTCGATTTTGCAATTAAATCGCTTCCACATCCATTCTTTCAATATTTCATTTAACCAACTAATTTTCTCGTAAAATTAATAAAATACGAAGGATATTATTACGGAATACAGCGATAAAAACCATAAAAATCACTGTGTCCTTATCTAGTAATTATCTTTAGAAGTGGATACTTGTCACACTGTGGTGCACCTTCTAGATTTAACATAGATTCTTCTATCTAAAGATATGATATGAGATCATTGTAAACATTTTCCAGTATGATTAGATAATACAAAAATTGTTATTTTCTCTTGATAATTTGACTGTCTGCATGTGGTAATAGGCTGTCGTGGTAAACACTGTTTGGGTGAGGATGGTTCTATTTTGAATCGAATGAAAGTTTTTTTTTTCCTTTTCAAAAAAAGGATATATTGGATGTTTTTTTTTATTTTTTATTTTTATATAGGTGAAAAGTGTGTACGCAGCACCTGGCAAGGTAAAGAATTATCTTTTCGGGTTATGGGCCATTTTTTAAGATTGCGGTACTCCCAAATACAACACAGCCCAACCCACAGGATTTCAGCCCTAATTCTCAAGGGCTTTCCCATATATAAAGTTGAACCCTTAAAGTAAGTCACAAACCCTAGCATTCGCTTATTGCTTCCATTATCCCATTTCCTGCAACAAAGCAGAGAAAACCCGACTTCTCCTCCCGTCGCCGGCGTACCAGAATCCAAAATGGGTCGTCCCGCACCAAGACAGTGAAGAAATCATCCCGCCAAGTGATTGAACGCTACTACTCCAAAATGACGCTCGATTTCCACACCAACAAAAAGATACTTACTGAAGTCGCCATCATCCTGTCGAAGCGTCTCCGCAACAAGATCGCCGGTTTTTCGACCCATTTGATGAAGCGTATCCAGAAAGGATCAGTACGTGGGATCTCGTTGAAGCTGCAGGAGGAGGAAAGGGAGCGCCGTATGGACTTTGTGCCTGATGAGTCAGCAATCAGGACTGATACGATTGAAGTGGATAAGGAGACAATTGATATGCTTACCATAATGGGTATGGGTGAATTGCCTGGTATTGTTCTTAAAGAGGAGCAGGCTGCTGGTAACATTGCTCCTGCTTTTGCTTATGGTGGTGCTGGTGCCCGCCCTAGGAGGTATTAGGTTTATGGCTTTGTTCTTATTTTGGATTTATGATCAATTGGCTATGTCAAGCCCTTTCTGAACTCTTTGTTTATGTTTGATTTCATACTCCGGTTGTTCAATTTTGTGCTTGAATGTGTTTTGTCATAATGCTGAATTAGTTGTCTTTTTTATGTGTTTGTTTGTCCTTGCACGATTGGGATTCTGAATACTATTTTTAGTTAATTTTCCTGTTAGAATTTCTTATATTGTCTTTGGTTTGAGATATTTGCATTGGAATAAAATTAGTGATTGGAAAATTGTGCTTTTTTTCTGCAGATATATTCATAGGAATAGATACATAGGTTCATGTAAATGTTAATGCATTCACATGTATATTTTCCAAGCTTTGGTATTATCCTCTCTGTGGGTAGTTAGGTCTAACACATCCTTGACGTTATGTTGGTGTGTGATTGATAAGATGAAACATAGCCTTACCATACTTATAACTATGCCTTGTGTTCTACTATGTGTTGCAGGCGCATTTCTCATTATTGTGTGTAGTTTCCTCACTATCCCGCACAAGGATGTATTCTTTTTAATTACTTCTCCAATGCCACATCTCCATGTTTTTCTTGGTGATGGCTGTGTCCTTCCTGCCTCTCTTTAGTTGGCTGTGCAGACAGAGTAGAAGGTCATTTGTTATGACCGCTTTAAATTACTGTACGTGAGCTAGCTTTTGGGCACATTATTGTTGTTGGGTATAGGATATAGTGAAAAATAACAAGAAACCGCCTCCATCTCCTCTTCCCCACCACCATCACCACCCTATGCCCTTACGGCCCTACACCCCTTTAAATCCTCTCCTCTGTCCTCACCCTTTATCTATTACTTGCTACCCTTTACACAACCCGTAATTACCCCTATAGTACCACCCCTAATCCCTACCACATGTCATCTGTTATGGAATCTTATCTATTTCATTCCATTGCTTGTTCAATCTGTTATGGAATCTTATCTATTTCATTCCGTTGCTTGTTAAATGTTGTGATAGTTTGCCTTTACTTTTAGCCGGATCTGTGTCGCTTTAAGATTAATAGGTTTGTCCAGAATGTCCCTTAAGTTCCTTGCAATTTTACAATACCTGAAGTCCTTGAAAAAACCGAAGGACCTTAAGTTGAGAGCACCATATGTTGTCTGCATTATTCTACTCTTTTTGGAAAATTTAAATATTATCAAGGGGGAGGCTGTTTATATTACATGAGTTTTTCTAAATTTCAAAAGAGTTGAGTCAAAGCAGGATAATGCAGCCCAGAGGGACCAACATTGTGTAAAACTTAAGATCCTCATCCCTCTAATTTTTTGACTGGTAAAACTTAGATTAAGGGACAATCTAGACAAACTTATTAATCCCAGAAATTGTAAAATTTATATCAAGGGACAATCTAGACAAACTTATCAATTCTAAAAAAAAATATCCTGCAGATTCTTTTCTTCCACAACCAAGAATCCTTCTCTATAGATTGAATCTTGTGTTGCTAAGAGTTTTAAGCATGAAAACCTAATTAATGTGTATAAAGATGTTTAAATTTAAGGACATGAAAGAACTTACTAAGTGTTGGTGAAAGGATGTGAGGGAAAATGCTTATTCTCGACTTGAGAGTTGGAATAGCCCTTGGATGTTGTGAGAAATTGATAGTAGTTTTCGATCCTTCTTGTAACCAAGGGCATGAAAGGAAGTTCCATAACTGCTTGCAACCACCGGTGGCTGTTAGAAACTAGAAGGTTGCGTCTTTTGAGTTTGAATTCCACCAGTTCAGTGCTAGTTTTCTTATGGCACGCTCAAGTCCCCGAAACTGCGTTTTGACGTTTTCTTATGAATTTTATATAAAAACATAATACAACATATTTATGATGTATTATCAACCGAATATGACGTAGGGTATGATATTAAAGTCGGGACATTATATTATTATTTACCTGACTTTTAAATGCATAAACAGTCATAATAAACACACAATATGCAGCATGAAAATATTGAATTGTAATTGGTTGATGAGGGTATATGCAGCATGATAGTGTACTGAAACAAAAGATTGCACATGCATTTTCAAGGTGACATTGTATGTAATATATATTTGTAATATCCTACGTCAGATGATCGATAGAAATATTATTAAGATATAAAATTAAGACATAACTAATATAAGAATTTGATCAACCATTTGGGTAATGGTATGTCCACAATAGAATTCGACACAACACAACCCATCTTACGTCATTGGTTAGCGTAAGATCTATCGATACACGAGGCCCCATTATAACCAGCGCGTTAGAATTGTTGTGGCCCTTTTATTATGTTTATTTTGTGGTGGATATAGATTTTGCTAACGATTTTATGTAATTCGAGGACGATGACCACTTCCTTAAAAAGGATAGACATAGTGAATTAAGTAACACGGCTAACCATTTCGTATAATGCGAGCAAAGAACGACGAGTCTATTTAGTTACTGATTCTTTCATGACTAAATAACGCCATCGCACTCTAAGTTATGGCTGTTACAATTTTACTAGTTTTTTAAATATAAAGAAACTAAATTGTAGTGCTTGCCTTCCAAGATAATGGGGTCACTTTGGTTGTTTTTAATGCTTGATTTGGCTTAAAGAATCATAGCCTTATCTCTTTTTTAATAAAAGAACGTTGTTGTTTAAAAACAAATAAAACATTGTAAATATTTCCAAAAAATTAGATTTATGTTATTGAACTATTATTACATAAAATCACTTAAACACCTCTCTCCTAAGATTTTTAAAAGAAAAGATTAATCAAACTCGCATTGGTCAATGTCTATTATCATATCGTTGCTCAATCGACAACACAAACAAACCGCTCATCATCTCCTAGGATTGGAATTTTGATAAATTGTTCAATTTTAAAAGTGTATTGTTTATTTGAAGTAAAAGCATTTATTTCAATTTTTTTAGCATAAAGAAATTAAAGTACTTGTGTCTTCACTCTAAACACCACGCTAAATTAATATTCTTTTCACGCTCGACAACTTTCGATAAGAAGTCATGTCGTGGACGATCCTCACCGCCCCCATGAATAATGTTATTTCTCCATATCCACTTCCGTAAACCGCCTCCGACCACACATACGCCCATTTATTGTCAAGGTTCAAGAGCACATTTTCTTCCCAAATTTTAAGTTCACCCATTCCTCTTCACTATTTACAAATAAAACACAAGTCTTCCTTTCATCCGAAATACGCTTATTCCAAACATCTTTCGCCTACGAGCAAATACGTAACGCATGGAGGATGGATTCTCTTCTTCTTCGCAGCGGTACAAATCGGGTCATATGCAACATGCCTTTTGTAGATAAAATTTTGACAGAAGAACTTTACGAGCAATTGTCCGTAGAAGAAGCCATTTCTTGTTGGACCTTTCATGTCCCAAATATGTTTCCAGAGATTACTCTCGCCAAGATATGTGTCTCAGAATCGCCACTTAATATCCCGAGGAAACTGTATTTACCCTTGGCATCCACTTTCCACACCACCCTAATATCGCACTTTCAAAACCGCTGCATACATTTAGTACACCTTATGGATTCCTCTCCAAGAGGGAGAACACCCACCGCGCCTGCATGATGACTAATCTTTATATTTATGCGCCAACACTTTCACCCACAGTGGCCTCTTTATGATTTATGAGGTCCTGCATAATTTTTCCCAAAGAAAGCTATGTTCATACACTTCATCCTTTTAAACCCAAGACCTCCTTCTTGTTTATTAACACATGTAGTATCTCATGCCAATGTATGCATTTTTCTCGCTTGCTTGCATCATCCCCAAAAAAAGGCTCCTACAAACTTTCTTCATGTTGTCTAAGATGGTTGTTGGGATCACGGTGGTTTGCATAATATAGTAAGGTTATGTGAGCTAATGAACTTTTAATAAGAACACACTTACCTCGCTTTCGATAGAGCTTTTGATTTCCATGATGCCACTTTAGTTCTCATTTTGTCCTCGTAGAAAATTTGAAATGAGACACCCTCATTCTGCCAGGAATTAGAGGGACCCGAGGTACTTACCAAGATCATTTGTATAAGACATACGCTATTTTTCTGCTATGGCCGAGATCAGATTACTGCCCACACTGTTGCTGGTGAAGAAACTGGACTTGGATGTGCTGGTTTTCTGCCTAGAGCATTTGCAAAAATCCTCAAGAACTTCTCCAATAACCTGGGCTTGTTGCTCACTAAAGATCCCCAAAAAAATGAGATCATCTCGCAATAAAGATGTGAGATATAAGCTGCACATCTCTGTACATCTTTACTCGGTTTCCATTTCCCATCATCAACAACCCTTGTAATTTTAGCACTGGTATTTCCATACAAAGGAAAAGAGGTAGGGCAATCGGTTTCCCCGCCTCACCCTCTCTATTAGGGGCTAAAAGCCTCCAGCCTTCTCCCATTCCATCGAATCGCAAGTCCGGTGGAAGTAATGCAATAATAAGTAACTTTGGAAGATGCTATGATTGAGCAACATAATTAATGACGTTTTGCTAAGGTCCACCACACCCGATCATACGCCTTCTCAAGATATACCTTAATAGCAATGTGCCCTTTCTTCCCTTTTTTTCTCATAAAGGAAAGAGTGAATAACTTCATGTGGTAAAATAATATTTGCCGAGCTACCCTCCCAGAATGAAAGCACTTTGAGTATCATTCACCACCTTGCCTATCACACTCGTAATACGATTTCTCAGATCTTGGTAATTATTTTGATGATCACATTTGCTAGAGCAATTGGTCTCGCATTGACTAGATACTCGAGGTGGTCCACCTTTGAAATAGTGTTATCAAGACTTCGCTCATTTGATAATAAAAAAGACTTCGCTCATGCAAGGGCAACCATGTCAGATCAAACGCCCACTGATAAAATCAATAACCGACTCCCTATTGTGCCTCAAAGATTTTTAAAAATATGGGAGGTAAACCATCCGGCCCTCGCAACTTTATATGTACCCATGTCGATCCTACCCTCCTCAACTTTAATTATTTCTTTCAATACGAAAAAAAAAACAAAAACAAAAGAGTGCAAATTGGGTTGTACAAAAGCGTAAAAGTATATTAAGTTTTTGGAGTATATTAAGTTTTTGGATTGCAAATTGGGTCGCAGATAACAGTAATGATACGGGTATAATGATTGTGTCATAACGAGCGACACAACGGTGATCAACGGTCGAATGAAAGTTTTTATTTCAATTTTTTTTTTGATGTTTTATAATTTTTTTTTATATAGGTGAAAAGGTAAAGATTTGTATTTTGGGGTTATGGGCCATTTTTAAGACTCAGGCGCTTCTTTTAATCATCGCTATGCATTGTCATTGAACTTCAATTAAATCGCCCACGGAAGTTGCGACACTCCCAAACACAACCCAAAATTTCAACCCACAAGATTTCTACCCTAATTATCAAGGGCTTTTCAACATATAAAGTCGAACACTTAAAATTGGTCACAAACCTCGATTCACTTATAGCTTCCATTATCCTCTTTCCTCAACAAAGCGTAGAAAACCCGACTTTTCCTCCGCCGCCGCGCACTATAATCCGGAAATGGGTCGTGGTCTGTCCCAAGACAAGAAGAAATCCTCTCGCCAAGTGATCGAGCTGCATTACTCCAAAATGACGCCGATTTCCACACCAACAAGAAGATACTTTCATCAAGTCGCCATCATCCCGCTGCTGCGCTCCGCAACAAGATCGCCGGTTTTCTACCCATTTGATGAAGAGGATCCGTAGCGACCGCCAGGATCTCGCTGAAGTCGCAGGAGGAGGAAAGGAGACTATTGATATGCTTACCATAATGGGTATGGGTGAATTGCCTGGTATTGTTCTAGCGATGAGCAGTCAGCCGTAATATTGCTCCTCGCTTTTGCTTACGGTGGTGCCAGCTCGTGCCCGCCTGGTGAGGTATTAGGTTTATGGCTTCATTATTTATTTTGAATTTATGATCAAACGGGCTATGTCTAGCCCTTTCTCAACTCTTTGTTTATGTTTGGCTTAATACTCCAAATTGCTAAATTTGTAGCCAATGCTTGAACTACTTTTGTCTTAATGTCAATTAGATTTCATGTTTATGTCATCTTCCTTGCACGATCGGATTCCCCGATATATCCAATACCATTTCTAGTTAATTTTCCCGATTAAAGTTCTTATATTGTGTTTGGTTTGAGATATTGGCATTGGGTTTAAGTAGAGATTGGAAAATTGTGCTTAATCTTCAGATATATATATAGGATTAGATTAATGTAAATGTTCTTACATACATGTGAATGTATCTTGTATGTATCTTTTCCAGTGCTTTGGAAAATTGTGATTTATCTTCGCTATATGCATAAGATTGTAGATACATAGGTTAATCTATATGTTCTTGCATTCACATGTATGTATCTTTTCCAAGCTTTGGTAGAATCTCCCATTTATGGCTAGTTAGTGTATAACGATCCTTGGTGGTTTTATTGGTGTTTATTTTATAAGATGAAACATAACTGTATTTATACTTATAAACTATGCCAGATGTGCACTTCACGCCTTATAAAGCGCTTGCATGAACTTCTCATTATCGTGTGTAGTTCCTCTTTATGCCTCTTCTCATAACAAACGATGTATTCTTGTTTACTCACTTTTCCCATGCCACGCCTCCATGTTTTTCTCTGAGACGGCCGCTTCTTCGCTCTCCTCGCTTAGTTGGTCGGCCGTGCGCATGCAGTGTAAGGTCGCTTTGTTATGGTTGTTGAAATTATCAGGTACGAGTGAACCCAATATATTGTAGCCTCTTTCGCTTAACTTTCTTGAGCCACTTTTGGCATGTTTGGGCACATTATTACTTACTACCCTTTACACAACCCGTAAATTACCCCTATACTACCACTCCTAATCCCTACCTTATGTCGTCTCACATGGAATCTTATCTATTTCATTCCATTGCTTCATTTGCTTGTTAAATGTGGTGATAGTTTGCTTTTAGATAGTCTCTCATGCGCTTGGGTTTCACTAATCAGGATCCAGTGTTAATTTAGATTAACAAGTTTGTCCGTGATTGTCCCTTAAGTTCTTTACAATTTTACAATTCCCGAGGGTCGTGAAAAAATCGAGTGTCCTTAAGCTCAGAGCACCATGTTGTCTCGATTATCTACTCTTTTTTGGAAAGTGTACAAGTTATTAAGTAGAGTGGGTATATTACAGTGAGGGACTTTACAGATTCTAAAAAACCAAGTCCAAAGTAAAGGATAATGCAAACTCACCGACCAAAGATCGTAAAACTTAAGGCGCCTCAGTATTGTTTTTTTTAACTATCTCATTAAACTTAGATTAAAGGACACAATCAATCCGCATAATCTTATTAATCCTTGAATTGTAAAATTTAGATTAAGGTACAATCTGGGCAAACTTATCAGGCCCAAGGACACATTTTTGCTTTGATTAAAGGACTTTATGAAACCATAAATAAATAATACCCCAAATACTTTCATACTTTCCTACTAACAAACACATTAAAAATAAAGAAAAGAAAACATGAATTACCCCATGCGTCCCTTTACCCCTCACCTCTGTGTTTTTTATTTTCTTGAAAATTTTCACCAATCACCCTACACCTTTTGGCTCTCTCACCCCTCTGCCCCCAACCTCCAACTTACACCCTAAAAGGTTTCTCCAAAACTTAACTCTGAACTTTGAATTTGTCCCTAACCCTAAACCCCATCCCCGTCAAAAGAAACTACACAAATCAACCATAAAACCCTAAACCCCAATATGCCTTTTAAACCTTCAACCCTATTTGTATTCATCATTTGTTTTATAAGGAGAGAGATTGAGATAAAGACATATGTTCCCTTGTCCTTGTTTACAAGTAAAACAAGCTAAAATTTCAAGTCTTTAAAAAAGGTGAAGTGGCACAATACATCATGGGCTCTTTCTGAGGGGATATCATGACATCCATTTACTAAACAACCCTTTTCCTTCCATCCCAACTACCTTTAGGAGAAGTGGATGCACAATACTACTGTGGTTATACATATCTATAAACCAATCAAAACTGTACAACCAAAAAGCAACCATCATGGAACACTTTTTTTTTTTTTAATCCGCGGTGATTGAAGATTTGCTTCACCAAATCATAGTTATGAGAACATGAGTACTAGTGGATCGACTCCAAGTTTGACATAATAGACTTGTTTCTCCAATGCCAAACACAAGCAAGGTTGAAGTCAAGGTTCTCGCCATCACCAAGAATACATCGGGAAAGGTTGAAGTCCATCCAACTATCATTTCTTGTAAAGTCAAAATTACAGCTTTCAAAAAACAATCACGCAAAGCATGAATGTCGGATTCTTGAACTGCAAATGACACATGCTGCATCCACCCCGGGAATGCGTGAGTGTAAAAACATAATAGTCATCAAGATCCCGTGCTTGCTTCCCAAACAAGGAGGTTTAGCCTTTGAGGCCCCGGTGTACTCCAAGCTCTATTCTAGAAGCATTCCTGTAACGTACCCTTTTGAAGCAAGTCGTAACATGATTGGCCCAAGAATTAGCCCGTCGGAAAATGTGTCGAAACCCGTTGTCTTTACCATCATTCCAAAAAACATTGTCTCAAAAGGCCAGTGCCCTTAATCACTCTACCCTTATCACGCCGGCCTTAATCAATCGGGCCTGTAGTTTACTTTATGCCGACGGTCGACGACCCAATTGATACCTCGTGCTCGCAGGATGGCCCAATTGACACCTTTTGCTATCCTTTTCCGGTAATCAAGTTTGCAGAAGTTCGATAAACAGGCTGAAAAGTAGTGATTTTAAACGCCTCTACCCTGTTAGAATTCGATTCGGTTGTCACTGTCACTACGGGTAACTTAGAGAGAGAAAAAAAGGAAAAAAAGTAATAATGTCTTAATCTTTATGTTCACATCCTATTTTACACATCAATGATAGGTAAAATGCGCAGTAATGTAATACAATCCGGTAATCTATGATATTTAATCATTTTATTAAATCCGTGTAAAATTTCAAATAAATTGGTACAGCTAAGGACAGAGGTGCATAATGTTGATTTCTGACTAGCAACTTTTATTAGTACATTCATTTCATTTATTTATCAGTTTGATACTTTATATTTTTCGTAAAATATGTTGTTTTATTTATATAAAAGAGCCAATAAACTATTTATTATTGTTTCCTTCTTCTATGCACCATGTATTTGGGTATGACAGCAAAACACAATGAAATCCATATATAATGAAAAAGATGGATGGACCATTTGTGATATATGAGAAGTTGACAAGTGATATATAAATGACAAAGATAGTACATCTGTAGCTATGATGTAACTAACAGTGTGTGTGTTGTGCTAAAAAAAAAACAGTGTGTGTGGATAATATTGTCCAAAGTACAAATTGGATATCTCAAATCCTCAAAGTACCATTGCTTTGGGCTCTTACTTTGGATTCAAGTAAATGAATGGTTTTTCATTTCATTATATTGTACGTAATGTGTTAATATTACGTAGTTTTATTTTATTCTCAACTTTATTTCGTTATATCTCATTTTATCCTTACCTTAATCACTCTACAATTACCTTTCGCCACTCCATCCTAGCCTTACTATTAGTGTCTTAGACCACCATTACCCTTACTCTTCACCTTTACCACCCCATTCACCCTGTCGTTTCCTTCATCATCTTTTTTTTTTTTTTTAAAAAACCTGATATTTTATTAAAATCAAAATGTACATCATATACAAATTAATGAAAGGTACACATCATTTACAAGAAGCAAACTAAGCACTACATTTACGCAAGTTTAAGCCCCCAAATTTTCATGATTGCTTCCCGATTTAACACCGACTTTGAGGTCGATGTGAATCACATCCGTGTATCTCTTGATTCCTCCAAAACCAAATGCTTAAGATAATCTCACGATAAAGGAAACGCCAATACTCAATATTATCATGCTTATACATGTTTACTCTAAGGCACCGTGATAAGCCAAGCACCTATGTCCGAATCCGACATGAATTGAGACCAATAGTGATGATGGATCACTTGTTTCACATATTCTTCACCCAAGAATACCACGTAACGCGTGAAGAGAAGTTTCAAGAAACATACCACGATGCCGCAGTTCCGCTCTTCGATGACGTGTCGTGAATAAAGGAGCGCAACCGTGGGGAGTGCATCGCGCCGAGTTTGCCAAAGTAGGAGGTTGCCACGGAGAGGGCCTTTAATCGACCAAATTTGCTTCCACACTTGATTAGAAGTCGCACTAAGGCCATCGCCTCCGCTGGCGGCGAGGTATGCCGACTTAACGGAAAATTATTATCCCACATCTACTCCCTACGTACCTTACCCATCCCAATCACCCTACCACACGTCAATTTACCTAAATTATCTTACTGCACCATCTCAATTCTTACCACCAGCCATGACTCTACATATACTTTCTCAGGGGCAACTCGCCCTTCGATCCGAAAAAAATACACTAAAATTTGTACGATACATATAGTTTGCTCCCTTTATATTTTTTTATTTACCTTTAAAAATTTTACTCCCCTCCCCTCCCCAAGATCCTCAAGATCCTCGCCCGCTTACCACCACCCTATCCGCACCTTTTCCCATCCTACTGCCCTTCCTATCAATCCTTATCACCTTTGATTCGGTTTGGTTTTTTGTGTTTTACCTACTAAAATCGAAATCACACCAACTTTAATTGGTTTGATTTGGTTTCTAGGCAGTTTGGTTTTCACAGTTTAAAAAACTATCCAAACGATTTGGTCGTTTTGGTCTGACTTAAAAGAACATATGTTGAACACCCCTAGTCAAGACATTGATTTTTATAAATAGTTTATGATACGGCATAAAATCAATATCGTTAAACCGCCTTATATCCTGGAGAGACGGTTTTTAATCAAGGGATAGTCAAATAGTCAATGAGAAAATATGAATATGAAATAAAGTTAAGGAGTGGTTGAAAAAAAAACACACACACATATACACATACACATAGATGATGGAATCTTTTGTGTGATATACATATATACTACATGCAATAGAAGTTAGTAGTCACATGAGAAGGTGGAACCAGGACATCTGGCGAATCTTAATAAAACACTAAATTAATGCAGCATTTGCAAACAATTAATAGGAGCAATGAAGGAGCCTCATAGAAAAATGCAACCCAAATTTATTCACCCATCTGCTTGCTTTTAATGTCTACATTTATTTTATTTACTGATCTTTCAACCATTTTCAATGAAAACTTAGTGCTATCGTCCTTTACTTCATCATCCTGTCAATTTTAATTATCTCTCGTTTTAGTAGTTTAAGATATTTACTAAATACTCCAACTAGTATTCTGATAACTATTCCAGCTAATCCACGGTTAATTAGATTTCAACGGTCTTTTGTCAATTCACCAATTGAAAAATAATGTAAATTAGATGGTGGTGGGGTATGCGGTGAGGGGTGGTAGTGGGATGGGCGATGCCAAATTATGTGGCGGACCCAGAAAAATTTCTCAATAGGAACACCCGAGCAAATTCAAAGATCGTGGGACAGTAATATTGTTTTTACATTTTTTATCAAAAAAATTCCATCATTTTTCGAATCTCATGAGATCATTGGCCCCCACTTTTCAAGGTTTGGGGACCCGCCCTTGGGGTAGATGGTGGCGTGTTTCTTTATCTCTGGATGGTGGAGGGCATAAGCTGCTCTAATATTTAAATGAGGCAAGTGCTATCACTAAGATCCGAGAAATTTAAGATTTAATTTTGCTTCAAGGAAAACTAGTAAGATTGTAGCGTCCTAAAATTTGGGTCTGATAAGACTACTTGAGACATAATTAACCTAATAACTACTTAGGTTTATCGTCCTCGCATTAACTAAAATGAATAACACAAATTACTAAATTTATTATGTCGTAACCTTATATTTTAATAATATTTCTATCGAACTTTCAAGATGGGATATACAAATATATTACACAGTGTCACCTTGAAAATGCATGTGCCTTCGTCTCCTAAATGTTGAAGATCCTAAATCTTGTGTTTCAGTGCACAATATAATGCTGCCTTAATTTTTGTAGGTGGGAAAAAAATAGTAGTACAGTACAGAGCAAATTCTGAAATTGAAAATGTAAAATGACAAATAAATAAAACAAAATTAATTTTAAAATGTGACAGATAAAAAAACGGAGGGAGTAGGATTTTTCATTTTCGTATTGTATTGTATGCTTATGACTGTTTATGCATTTAAAAGTCTTGGATAATAATGTAATAATATGTCGGGGCCGGGTTTGATTTCATACGTTACATCATATTCGGTTGATAATATATAATAAATATGTTGTATTATGTTAAATAAATCTAAAAACCCTAACGTAAGAACACAATTTCGGGACTCGACCGCCACAGATAAGCCGGTAGAAAAATAACGCTGAATTGGTGGAATACAAACTCAAAAGACGCAACCTTTTTTGTTTTTGGCAAACCTCCGGTGGTTGCCGGCAGTTATAGAACTTCCTTTTCGTGCCCCTGATTACAAGAACGATCGGAAACTACCATTTTTCAACCATTCTTCATTTGCAATCGTCACCCGAACACTTCTATCAATTTCTCTCAACATCAATACTTAGAAAGTTCTTTCATGTCCTTAAGTTTAAACATCTTTGTTCACATAAATTAGGTTTTCATGATTAAAACTCTTAGTGACCAAAGGTTCCATCTATAAGAGAAGGATTCTTGATTGGAGAAGAGAAAAAATCTTTAAGGTACACACTCAAGTATCAAATTATTAGACATAATAGAAAAAGGCAATGAATTCTCGAGAACTCCCAACAACAGACAATTTCTCAGGATCTAATGGGGATAGGCCACTCCCGGGCTTAAATAGAAAGAACAATTATGGACGGACGGGACAGTCACCATGTTCATAGGCTATAATAATGGACATCCGGTTTTCCTTAGAATATATTTAGACTCTCCACGTTGGGCTCTACTAAACGCAACAAACTCTCCATGTCAGACGGTACTAAACATGACATGATACTCATGAACCTACCTCAGAAATATGTAAATGGAAAAGTAATCATACATATTTCAAGATAATGGAAAGAAACTATGTGGTTTCAATGTCACACAATGTAATCTTGCATGCTGTTAGTAGGCACTGAAACTTCATGCTTTGTAATTCTCATACTGTGCTGCTTTTTATATTTACGCATTTTGTTAATGTTGATTTCCTTATTGAATTTCATTCCTCCCCTTAAATTTTCATCTAGATGATATTAATTGGCCGACATATGATATAGTAGAAGTCCACTTTGATAATGGCCACCAGGGTCGGCCCTGATATGTGCGCTACGCCAAGCCCCGACCGCTTTTAATAATTTGTTTTTCTATTTTTTGAAAACATACTTATCGCTGCTTTTAACATCCGTAAATACAAAATTCAATTTATCGATAAATTTCAAAACATACCTACAAAGTAGTCTTTTAGGCCAAGTAAAATTTTTATTGGGACCTTTGTTGTTATATATTTTTTCATAAATATTTTTGTAATCTCTTGCATACGAAATACGAACGAAATAACGTTATCGCAACGAACGTGCTCGACCGTCGGCCCTCCCGACACCGCTGCAAGATAAGACCACGGCCTCTCTCGACCACTATGGGTCGGCCCTGATGGCCGTGATTGAGACGATCGCCTATGCGTACCATAGTTAAACTTAGCATTTCATAATGTAATTTATGTACGGTAGTTCTTCACGTAAATGTTATGGAAGTTATTACAAGATTTCCATGATTCTAGTTGTATTTGTTGGTTTACAAAAGTCATAAACTGGATGGTTCTGTATGTAATGAAAAATATGTTGAGATCTGTAAAAACGTTGTCTAAGAACTTGAAACTAATATTTGTTGGAAAACTAGTACTGGTTTGCTTATTCCGGAAAAAATCGCACAACATAATTGTAAAACAAATTGCAATGCAAGTGAACACATAACATGAAACACTTTTATTCATATGTTCATATGACACATATATAATCAGAAATGCAGAAAGCAAAAGTAAAACGAAAACTTATTCAAAGCGAGGCGAATTAGAACTCTATCCTTAAGACATTATTGCCCTGACCATGTAAACACAGATATGACAACATGTCTTCCAAGACACAACAGTCTACCTTGTTCTGATCTTCGCACTTAGATGAGAACAAGCAACGAACTGATTAGACATTGAATATCTCTGACTATGCAAGTGTTTTAATGCAGAAAATGTGTGTTTGCTTTGGTAGAATTTCAGTATGCATAAAATTTTCTTTGCTTATGCAGAATTTCGGAATACAGGAAAAATGCTTGTGTCTATTATCATTATGATACTACAGAGATTTTATACAAGAGAAATGATATGTTAGAAGAGTAGTAACTCTCCGAATTCGGTTTTTGGAGAGAAACAAACAAATTCAATGTAATGTAAAACCGTCCGAACCGAATCAAGCACTTGAGTTCACTTTGAGATGCTTCATTTTTCTGAATTGTTGCTTCAGTTCATTCGAACAGGTGCAATGCACTAAACTGAACCGAACAGTTGCAAAATTGATTCAGAATTATTCTTGTTGAGATGATCTAAAAATATTAATACTGGGCCAGGCCAAGCCGAGCTGGCCGGCGACGGCGGCGCACGTGTGTAGAGTTCTGAACCAACAAGTGCAATGCAATGCACTGAACTGAACCGAACAGTTGTAAGCACTGAACTGAACAATTGCACGTTGGGCGAAGCACGAGCCGACTGACAACGGTGCACGAGTGAAAAGTTCTAAACCATCAAACACCAATGTCTACCCATGTCCACAAAATTCTCTTACCCTAAAGGCTTACTTCTTCCTAGAATTCTACATCATAAATGTTAAGTTCATTTGAAGCCAACTTCCTATGTGGGACAACTATTTTACATTACTTCATTAACAACCCACATATTTCACTTCAACTCTTGCAGTAATTTCTCATTCATCCTATATCTGGACCGGGCGGATTCAAAAGCGTAACATCAACTACTATCTCAGGAGTTTTCAAAACTGTTTTTAGTTTCCGGAAATTCATTCTGTAAGTCAATCAAATATAGGTCTGAAGTTGACTGTTCGCTACTTAAACACATTTTGAAGCTAAAACACCATAAAGCTCGAACAATATGTAAGGCCCAAGTTCAAAGGGTATTTAAGGATTTAATTTAGTTTTGATAATGGTTGACACATATGTATTTTCTTGTAGCTAGACAGTGGTGGCTAGAAATGGACAATGGGGAAACTGGGATGAGAGTAATTGAATTCTGGAAGTGGAAATAAGTAGAATTTTGAAGTTGAATGCACACAATAGCTTACATCTGCCCCTTTGTATTGAATAGTCATCAATTGAAATGAAGACAGGCAACCCCCCTTCCCCAAACACAGCCATTACTCATCATCACAGCTTCGTCCTGCATTGCATGGAGTTGAGTATATTAATACTACTAAATAATAAATTCTGATTAGTAAAAACACACACACACACACACAACCCCCTTAAATTATCTGTAGGTGAAAACAATTATTGCTCTATCAATGCCCTTCAATGAAAGGACTTCAACTTGAGGTGTAGCTTTCTTTAAATTACTCCTCCTACTATTCTTTCCCCCCTTCTTTATCTTTTTTTTATTATATATATTTTTTTTATTTTTAAAATCGTAATTTGGGTTTGATTTTACCATATTTATTAATTTTCTCAGGTAAACCTAACCCCTAAAGCATACAGACATATTTAGGTGAAGTCTGTGAAGTTAATACATATTGTACTTCTTCGATTCTTGTTCATCTTGGCGTACTGTCCTGGTTTTTAGAACGAGATGCTAATTAAAAATAGTGGGTTTTTTTTTTTTTTTTTTTTTTTTTTGGGTTGGGGGGAGGGAAGGAAAGGTGTGGGGATGAATTGACTAAAACAGTATCATAATCCATTTAATTAGATTGATGAATTAAAATAGATTGATTTAATGAAATGGAATAAACGTCTTTCCAAAACGATAGAAAGAAATTAACGAAATTACACAAAAGTGCCATGTAACGTAGGTGATCTCCGGTTGCAGTGACGAACTGTGATTTTGGAGGCTTGACGCTTAATTGACTAAATATGCTTGGTCTGATTAACAGATAAGACAATTAATCGCGCTTTTGACCAAGTTATATAAGCGCTGATTTACCGGTAATAAATCCCGCGTGGGCCATGCGCCCACCCAAACTAATGCTTGGGTCCGCCCCGTCCGGTTGATGGTAAGCGTGGACCAGTGGCAGTTGATGGTGTATAGTTGTTGAGAATAATGAAAATGGTGGTAGAAGAGGTGGGATGGTGGTAGTAGTGGTGGTTGGTGTTCGGGGGATGATGTTTGGCGGTGCCCGGTAGTGGCAAATGTCGTCATTCTTTTATAAAGCAAAAGTAGAGTAATTTAGACACATATTTTATCCATACAAAAAGTCATATAAACTTAATCTAAGAGTTGTATAATTTTATTTCTATTTTTTTATAAGCACCGTATGGTTTGGATCATTTGTGTTTACACTTTGTGTGGACATATTTGTACAAATAATTTTGCGGGACGAAATTGATAATTTTTTTTTGCTTTAAGCCCCAAAGGTCCGTAACCCACCTGGTCCGACTAATCCTAGCTCAAAATTCTGCGCCATGCTCAGAGAAATCGACTTTACTCGCGTGTGAATGCTGTGACCAAGAAATTTTTCAACACGACGATCGTAAAAAAAAATTAAATCGATGAACTCATTAAGCATTATCAAATCACTTATCAATCGAGCTAACCCACTTTAAAAAATTGATAATTTTTCAACATATCAAATTTTAACACAATTTCATATGAATATTAGACATACGTCAAATCAGCTAAAATGTGGTGTAGGTGTCATCAATAAGAACGTAAAATTATTTGTTGGGAAAATGGGCTTTAAGCCTATTATGTAGGTTAAAAAACGTGATGATAATATTATGGAATGATACGCAAGACTACACTTCATACAGAATAAGATAAAACCACTACGCCAGCAGAAATTTCGATTAAAGCCGATTAATTATTTTTTGCGTGGGTCCCAACATAATATGCTATGTTGATCATGTTGTGAAGATGTCATATTGAAAAAGAGCTGGATGATCACTACTCTAATCTTATTTTGAGTTTCATTCAGGTAGACGCAGATTTTACTATATTCATATTCTATCTATCCATTTTTTCCTACTCATACTCTACTCATTATCCACACGGGTAGATATTCTCTTACCCACGCCCCAATTAATGTAGATATCCATGGGTCCATGGATGTTTGGTTTATCATCTAAATTTCATATGATAAGAAAATGCGAAGAATAACTATCGACGTAAATACACAAAATCGTTTAAAATACGTGTTGAATCTCTAAAACATGACATTTGAATGCTGTTTGTTCGTGTCTTTGTGCAAAATGTTGACTTTAGAACGCCGAAACTTTCCACTCAAAAACAAAAATGATACTTGCTCAGAAGCGTAGTAAGTTTCACACGCGAAAATGACATATGAATCCGACAATCTATTGAATAAAGGAAATTCATGAACCATGATCATGATTCATGACAAAATATCACGTAGACTCTCAAAACTATAAAGAAATTTGTCTATTTCTTAAGAGGAAAAACAAGAAACAAACAAAATTGCCTTATAATTTCAAGATCGGATTTTCTAAAAATATATTAGATTAAACATACACTGAAACAAGTAAAAAGAAAAAGATCAAGAAAATCTCACGATTATCCTTGATTCTGGCTGCATGAGTTGTGAAGAAAAATCGCACTCAATATACACTGTCGTAAATACGATTGATACGGATTTTGGGTTTGACAATCGATATTAGAGAATAATAGATTAGATTAAAGAATATACTATTAAAATCAAAAAAGCAAAAGATTAAAAATACTGTATCTTTCAACATTGATTTTGACGGTACGATAAAATCAATTGAATAGAATACACCGGTTCTTGACCTCGTAATTGATATGTAAGGAGAATAGTAGTTAAATTTAAATTACATTTATTTGTGTATGTTATTTTGTTTGTTTTCTGTGAGACTTTTTGTTGTTTTCTTACTTTTTCGATAATGTAAGTAGTCATTGTTTAATCACGATGTGTGATATATCGTGGTTAAGCAGATTATGATTTACGAAGAGACAACACATATCGCCTCTACCTACCCACTTTCAAGTAGTTTTGGAAACTTATACCCTCTCCTACACCAAAAATACATTACTCCTAACTGATAGATAAGATTGGATATCCACCGGTTGGATCAAAATTATCATCTCTAGATTGGGTTTCAAAATGTTAATAGAAACAAATTTTTTTCACATGAAAACTAAATAAAAGGAGGAGATGAATTTTGACAGTCAACTTGATCCAAAATAACATTGGATGAATCAGAACCTAATACAAAATTAATGTTAATACACCGATATAATGTTTTTGCCATGTAGACTTCCTCTTTCGCTGAGGAAAAACTCTTAATTATACCTTCAACAACAATCAAGAAGTAAAAATAAAAAAATAAAAAAAAGTATTTGATTTGTTCAACAAAACATGTATCTATGGGTAAAAAGAAAATTACCGTTGTGAAAGAAGAAAAACATAAAAAAAAATCACAAAAGCCAAATCAATAGGCTATAGGGAATACAAGAGTTTATCTCAATTTATACATCTGGCTGATAAAAAAAATCAAACGCCTTATTTATAATATGGGTAAAAGACGACCAACCTTATTTTGATACCACATGCTAATACAGGGTTTCACCCTCCACGCGCCGTCCACACACACTGGTCCCTGAAATATGAGTAAGTATCAACGAGCGCATGTCGATGCCCAGACTCGGGGCTACGACGATCGACATCTAAGAAGTGTAGGACGAGAGTCCCAGCTCGACCACCGTAAGTCGGTTAAGTCGGCGTAGAGGATAGAGTCGCACCACCACGGAGGCCCATTATCGCCGCGTGGTAACTTGGGGTAAGGGGCAAGGCCCATGAAGGTTAAATATGACAATAGCCTAAACCGACCTAATATTAGGGTTATGGCATGCATTATCATTATAAATACCATGTTCCAGGAACTACGTAAGGTTTGATTCCTGAACGAATACACGATACGTAGCAATCTAAGACAAGTTTCTGTGACTCACCCACAAATCTTAAATTCTACAACACATTCTGTGGCATTAGGGTTTGGGGTATTCATCATTAGATTCATTCGCACTGGATTAATTAGCGACATAATTCATCATCGCTACCACCTAACATATATCTTAAATTTGATGATGTGTCACCATGATTAGTGAAAGATCCTCCAAAAATTTGATGGTAAATGCGGTAAAAATAAAAAAACAACTCTCGCTTTATATGTTTTTTACTCTTGGTGGTATGGCCGAGCTTGAGTTGGACCGAGTTGAAATTGGGTTGATTTTACATAAGATGTTTCTGGCTTGGTTCAAATAAAACTAACCCAAACCAAACCAAATGACTATAAAACCCAATGGATTGGTTCGGGTTGGTTTTGCCATCCATAAAACTTTTATGCTATAAAATCCATACACATGCATATATCAAAATTCGAGCCCATACCATATGCTCATACTTCATAACAATAATCCTTAAAGAAAACACTTTTTAGGAAAGAAAAGTTAAAATTTGATAATTGTGAAATTCAACAACATACAACAAACCAACAACCTATAGATATAATAATTAAAGTAGTCATACATAAAGAAAATATACACTGATTCTTTTACTTAACAAATGTCAAAGAATCGTAGACGGAATGAAATGGTTGATAAGTAGTAATATTATAACACCCTCAGACTGGGACGGAATACATATATATATATATATATATATATATATATATATATATATATATATATATATATCGGGTTGGGTCAACCCAAATAAAAATTAAAAACCAAACCAATCCAAAATGCTTTGCCTGGTTAAAACTTAACCCAAAAAAATTTTGTGTTTCAATTAGTTTGCTTTTCGCGCTTGGTTCGGCTTGAGCCTTGTGTTAGATTGAGCTTTATTGGATTTTTACACTAATTCTACTTGATGGTAAAAGGAATCAGAGAGAATCGATACGCCCATGATTAAAGTGTTTTATGTGTATTTGATAGTACAAGTTTGTAAGTAAGGCTTGTTTATTTACTCAATTGTTGTTATTAAATGTAAACCTCATGATATTTTGTTATAGAATAAGAAGTAGTAAAGTTGGTGAAGGTTATATTTCAATATTAAAGGTGCAAGTTGCTGATTTGATTTAATTCACGACGATAAATAGCAGGCAGTAGTAGTAGGTTTATCAATTACTACTAAATTGAAATTAAATTCATAGACACTGATATATGAGTATTAATGGGGCACTAAATGGAATGAGGTGTCCAAGTCCTCTCCATTAACATGCTTCAGTTGACATTCTCATTTTTTTAAAATATAATTCTTTCTAATTTCTAAACAAGGACGAATTGAAGTCAGAAATCAAACTCGAATTAGCATATCAATCGTGTCACGCTCGGCTAATTTTGAATTAAGATATATGTTGTATAAACTAAATAGTGTAAATTTATCATTTTTCGAGTCGATTTACACGAAAGTGACTGGTTTATCCAGATTCCAAACAGAGCACTAATTGAAAGGTTTTTTTTTTTTTTTTTTTTTTTTATTTATTTTAAAAAGGTTCACATATCACAAGCACTTGGAGCTGGATATATTGCAGAATCGTCCAGGTTTCACGCGGAAGAAATACTACTACTAATTGTAGACCCCGTTTTTTTTAATGAAGAATTTAAGGAGGGTTTGCTCCAATGGTTTTAAGCCTACCTTATCTTATAGTAGTCAGCAGCCTAGCAACCCCTCATTCTCCATCTTAGAAAAATAATAATGCATTTCCTATTTGAACGGATCGTTTGATAACTCGCCGATGTATAAATGCAGATAAAACTATTTTGTCTTCATGTATATGTGAAATTCATCCGACGACTCATTCTAATAGTAGTTTCTTACATCGTAATTACCCATCAATCTTGTGTTTTGGTTCAAGATTAATGGCCAAATCGGATTATCTGAATATATTTTAGACCATATTATTTGAGCAAAGTCCTCGTATTATTTGAGCTATGATCCTATCAAATATTGTGACTTAAGTGATCTCTCAATGCTTTTAGATATTATCAATCCTATCAAATATTAGACTTAAGTGATCACCAAATGCTTTTAGATATTATCAATAAAACGACGTAATTTAAAAAAATTACGACAAGATCATTTCACTTTTAAGTAAGTAGCTAGATCGCTTGTCAGATTGATAAATCATATAAAACTCATACTTGAGATGATCTGACCCATATTATTTGGTGGTGCAACTACATTTTTAAGCTCCAGACTTAAATGTCTGTTATTGGTTACTACTTTGGATCATTGTGTATTGACTTTTATTATCAAGGAGGGGGAATTTGGACAAAACGTCTGTTAGATATTTTTTCATAAATTAAATATTTTATAATCGTTTGTGCATAAGTTGCCGTACAGATTAATGTTGTCTCAACGAAACGGGTTTCGACCTGTCCGGTCTGGTCACGGTGGGTCGAGGGGGCAGCGCCAACTCGTGTGGGCTCGGGGGCAACGTCCCCAGAAGCTAAACACCTCTAGCTGAACAGATTCGGATTCATGCATCAGTTCGAATTCATGAACATGCGAATAAATGCACCTCATGAATGCAAGAGGTGTATTGTTTGGCTGAATTGATATGATCTTTACTCTTTCTTGTAGAAAGTACATCACTTCATTTATGGGGTACTTTAAGCCTATAAAAGGCACAAGCATGCAAACGAATTCATCCTGAAGTTTTACAGTATCATCAGAACAAATTTCTTAGTATTCTCGGGTTTGATTCAAACAATAAGATACGTTCCTTGTAGCTACTCACCGGAGCAACTATAAGATACATCGGTGTTCAAAGTCTAGTCATGCGTATTTTTTCAAGGGAGGTCTAAAATGACACCACACTGATTCTATTATTATCCATAAGGGCACTCCAGTACATACAACTTTTTAAACATTTAATAGTTTTAGTGGAGTGTCTTTTTTAACATTGTTGTTGTGTCTCATGTACTTTTAGTAAAGTGCCCTTAAAAATCTCTTCCTCAAATTATGTTTTGACAAGTTCGTCTCTATATTATTTTATTCTTAAACGTCTCTAATTTACGAAATTAATAATATTAATAAAATTTAACACGAAATTTGTGGGTTGGATTTTGAAAGAGTGTAGTGACATTATGTCTCCTTTTAAGGTTTGTGGGATGTTGTATCAGAAAAAATACACCACCTAATTAACCAACATAGGCTTTAATTTGTCTTTAATGTTTATATCCAATAATGATACAAACATCAATTAAATGGGCTATTTACGAGTGTGTAAGGTGTCTGATGGAAACAACACTTACAAAATACAAAAGAGGAAAACCCACCATTCTAAATTGGCCCACAAATCATCCCATAATAATACATTTACATAATAATTTCATATATATAGACAACACATACAAAATTTAGAACCACATTGTTTCACATAGAAAATTAAAATTTTCAACAAAACAAAAGTTTCTCGGAATAGAAAGAGATATGGTGCATTAACGGAGGTTGGTCATAATAGAAGGGTGTTGGTTGTCGCTTAAATAAGATGCCTCGAGCTCGAGCTTTTGTGTAGATGCAATAAATCTCATAAAGAGCAGCCTCATCTTTGGTATCCGACAATACATCGAAAGATTTGTCTCAGACACAGAGACGAAACCATGAATTAGTGGACGAGTGGACTAATAGACTATATTTATATGAGTGAAGCCTTGATTAAGACGACTAATCATGGCGGATCAATCATATAACGCTTATTATGTATCAAAATAAAACCGGTACAATAGGTCCGTCCACGCCGTATAATTGTTTAAAAATACCTCATAAATCGAAAAAGAAAGAGATATGGTGAGGTTTGTATTTTGTTTACAACAATTTCAATTTTTTCCGCTCTCTAACAACACTTGCAGACTTACAAGAGATAGTATAAATACTTTAAAAATCAGATTTTAGATATTTCAGAGCTCAAATTTAAAAATGTAACAATCAAGAATGATACTCTGCTTTTAATGTAAAATATAATTTATATCTGCCGTATTTATCGAAATAATGTAAAATACATGCTAAAAATATATGTATTTGAAACTATAAAAAGGAAAAAATCATTAAGAATACCTCGAATAATTTTCAACAATAAAAGCAATTCATTCAGAGGGGGAATGTCTAGTATATTAGGTGGTACTTGTTTCAATGAAATGAACGATAATAGAATATAATAATAATAATCCTTTCCAAAACAAAAAAAAAAAAAAAAAAAAAAATTTGTGGTCAACCCTTTTGATTTCATTAATGTGAATGTTAATTTTATTCCAATTTAAAGATTGTCGCTCATTTGTGATGGATTCTTGGTAATTAATGATAAGTTACAATGTCATCATCTACTATTTCTATAGTATGGTCGTTACTCGGCTAGTGTAGGTCATTTCGGTACAAATACTCATCGTCTCAAGGACGGAATTAGGGGTGGCTTGGAGAACTAAAGTCATTCCGTTTTTTTTTCCAGAACACTAAAAGACATACACAATCAAGTCTAACATAGTTAGTTATCCTAACGTAACTCATTCCGACAATACAAATATATTAATCTAGCCTTAATTATGAAAATAACATAGTTAGTTATCCTAATCTCTCTTATAAAAAAAACTTTAAAAGATTAAATCGTTTTTTTTCTTTTCCTTTCGGAATTGAAGAATTGTTGGTTGAAGAATCTAAATCTTAAAATATGAATACAAAAGAGTTTTTAAATCATTAATCCATGTGATTCATATTAAATTACGCAAATCAATCAATAAAGGTTGGTCGAAATTAAGAGACTTCTGTCATAAGTAGTTAAGAGGCCTCGGTCGAAGTAATCATGAATACAACAAACTCAATGAAAGAATTCCTCACATTTGGTGCTCGACAGTACCTCAAATGATTAGTCTCAAACTATTGAGATTACATGAGCATATATGCAAGTATAGAAGATCACAAGAAGCAGCAGCATCAAGCATTGAGCAGCACAACATTAATATAGAACCAACACAGAAGTGTCTTAGAGGCATTTCATCGAACACCTTCAACTAGAAACGGTTGAAGGTTGTTTGAGTCAATTAAGTTAGTTGTAACCATCAAATTATCCAATAGGCAGCATCATTCTACTATATAAAGAAGTTGCTTCCCTTCTATAACTCAACGTTAGAGATTAAACTTGATTCGATTCTTCTTCAATGAAAGTTTTCCCGCATTTTTATTTTTCAAATTGTTCTTAGTTTCTTTAAGTTCTTAGATATAGAACTTGTATTTCTACACAAACAATTGTTTGGAATATCTTGATTTCCTGCTCGTTCGGGGATAAACACATGCAAAGTAACTTCTTCCTCATTTACTTTTATTAAATTATTTACAAAGTCAAAGTGAATGCACCCAAAAAAAAAAAAGTCAATTAGATGATTTGAGAAAGTGTTCCCAATCGCAGCGCTTCTTGTTCCTCAAAAACAAAAACAAAGAAATGCTACAACTTTAATTCTCTGGTTAATAACTTAATCACAAATTTTAGAATTGTTATGGTGCAAATCCTACTTGATGCACCACAATCATTCTATCCGATCTAAGTTATGTACAATTGTCTTATGACTTTGTAACAATGTAATGCCCTGTTTTGGAAAAATGTGATGCCCTGTCAAAACAGAGGACATTCTTGCGGATATCCTAATAAAATTAGTGGACAAAGCAACTTTATAGAGATTACTAGCTCATTATCCTAAAGAGCCCAAGAAAATGTGTTGATATATGTTGAAGTAACATATCTCTTAAAAACTTAAGCTGATAGAGATACATATACTTAATATTTTACACACTTTAAACGCCCAAATGGCTCATTATCCTAAAGAGACCAAGAAAATGTGTTGACATATGTTGAACTATCATCTCTCCCAAAAGTTTAAGCTGATAGGGATACACATAATTAATATTTTACACACTTTAAACGCCCAAATGGCCATTATCCTAAAGAGACAAAGAAAATGTGTTCATATATGTTGAACTAGTTGATATATGTTGAACTATCACCTCTCCGAAAAACATAATCTGATATTAATACATACAATTTGATGAGAGTCAACTCTTCTATGCATTTCACACCTATCATACACTATTTTATAGCACTCCGGGCCGTAATTTCATGTTTTGGATGCTATTTCACGCTTTATCTTATCACTCTCGGATCCACATCGCACTTAATACATATTCTCATTTTTCTCTCGTAAAATGTGGATCTTTTATCGCATACACGGGGTACGTTGTACCCCATTATTTTATGGGGGGTTCATATTATGTTTTGCAGGAGTAAGGATCGATTTACTAGGCCCCAAAAGAGTTCTCAAGCTCATATGTCGAGATGGTCGTTGATTTTGATCGAGCTCCAAAGAGGGGAAAGCTTCAATTGGAATTTCTGCAATCTCGGTACTTACCGAATCCATCTTGGTGGTCACCAGAGCTTATCATAATTTGGGCAGAATGCACAGCAATCTCGGTAGTTACCAGACTAGTCTTGGTGCTTACCACGATTTGGGCAGAATTGACAACAAACTCGGTAGTCACCAGAAAAACCTTGGTAGGCATCAAGCTGCGAACAGAATGCTTAGAAAACCTGGCAGATACCAAGTGAGCTGTGGTGCTCACCGAAATCAGTTTTTATTAATGAATTTTCTGAACATATAACAAGGGGAGAAACAGGATTCACCTAAGCATTAGTCAATAGAATTAGATTAGAAAACCCTATAAAAAAAACTCTTCTCTTCACTTTCTTCATTCCTTAGCTTAAAAAGTAGAATATTAGGTCTTCAAACTCCAAATTAATGTTTGATTAAGGTTGGGCTTAACTCTACAATGGTGAATTCATCATCTCTTTGGTGAATCTCCATGGGCTTGGAGCTAATTTCATGTTTCTTACTTAATTAAGATATAATCCCGAATTTAGCTTTAATTTTCTATTTCATGGCTTTATTTAGTTTAATTTCATATTTTCTTTGTGTTTTTGTTGAAATCATGAGTAGTTAAACACCTTTGTGGCTTGGTGATGTGAAGTTGGGCTAGATTACTTGTAATTACTTGAGTTCAAGTTGGGTTTTCTTGTATGTTCTTATTTTGTTCAAGTTATGGTGTTTGATCTTTATGGGTGCAGTTAATTTGCGACTAATCGCATCATCTAAGTGTTAGTTCGAGGCGTAATTGTAAGATTTGACATGGACACTAGTCACCATGAGCACTTAAATCATCTAGAGATAGAATTAATTTCTGGAGTGTGTGTTACATAGTCTTAGATTAGGCAATTCATTGCACTTTAATGCGTAGCCACTCACTCAAATCTAGTCCTGGCCGATAGGTTTGGTGTTTGGTTATAGTTCGTGAATGCGACCGATCGATTTACGTTAATTTAGTGAATTGCACCTTGAATGTATTAAGAACTCGTTAGTAAAGCTTGATTCCGAGTAGTTACAAGACATCATATCTAGTTCATTGGAACATCACCCGAGCCATCTCGTTTCATATAATTCCCCCTTCATCCGAGTCATTATAGTCGTAGTTAATTGCACTTTTAGTTTGTTTTCATCACTTAGTTTAAGTTGCATTTGTATTTGATTAAAAATCATTTCTCGAGCTATAGATATACCTAGACTAAGTGATTGGGCTGCTTTGGTACTCAATTGAGATTTCTTCCCGTGGATACGACCTTGACTCATCTAACTAGACTACAGTCGATCCGGTACTCTGCCGGTTAGATTGGAAACCTAGTAAGGTCGATCAAGCTTTATTATAATTAACATTATACTTACTTTAAACGCCTAACCGCTCATTATCCTAAAGAGACCAAGAAAATGTGTTGATATATGTTGAATTGTCATCTCTCCCAAAACTTAAGTCGTGATTATACATATAATTAACATTTTACACACTTTAAACGCCCCAACAAGGTTGACCCAACTAGGCTCAACTCTTGCACAATATAAATAGGGGAAATAATGTTGGCAGCAATGTTTGAACCCAAGACCTCACACTCTGATGTAATGTTGAACTACCATCTCTCCCGAATCTAATGTTGGCAGTAAGATTTATGTTGAACTACTATCTTTCCTAAAAGCTAATGTTGGCAGTAAGATTTGAATACAAGACCTTCCGCTATCATATCATGTTGAATTATCATATCTCCTAAAAGCTTGATTCAAGACCTCCCGCTCTAATATCATTTGAACTACCATCTCTCTCAAAAGGTTAAGGTGATGAGGATATATATGATTGACATTAACACGTCCCTTCAAGTGTGTGCCTATAGGAAGGCTGAGTCAACTAGGCTCACAAAGATGCCCAACACGCCAACTAGGCTCAGAAAGAGAATATGCTTGAGCCAACTAGGCTCACAAAGAAGCTCAACACTTGCACAATATAAATAGGAGAAAGCCAACTAGGCACACAACAAGCCTGAGTCAATTAGGCTCACAAAGAGAATATGCATGAGCCAACTAGACTTACAAAGAGACCAACAATTGCACAATATACATAGGACAAATAATGAGGCCCAACACTTGCACAATATAAATATAAGAATTGTTGGCAGCAAGTTTTGAACTCAATACCTCTCGTTCTGATATAATGTTGAACCACCATCTCTCTCAAACCTGTTGGTCCCAGAGAAGGGTAAAACTATAGTCGGGCTGGGGAGGGTGAATGACTATAGTAGAGTTTCAAAAACTTTTCTTGTAATTAAAAGCTTTTGGGCAGCGGATAAGTCCCTTCTTACTAGATTATTTCAAAGTGGTTTAAGCAATCAATAATGTATAATATAATGTAAGCAATTAAATGAATGCAGTAAGGGTAATTGCTGAAAGTAAATTGACACAAGGCTTATAGTGGTTCAGGGTGGTGTAATCCCTTAATCCACTCTTCTCCTGTGATGGTTGGAGGAATTCACTATTGTTTTCACAGATACAATAGAACGATTGTCCCTGACTTCCCAAGCTTCATAATCTACAAGACTATCACTCCTTGATTGCAACAGCTTCAGTGACTCAGTCTCTTCCACTGCTCATTGGGATCAAATCCTTCAGCAGCTATCACAAACACAACTCCTTCTCAGATGCCTCTGATTCAGTTTCTTGATTGATGTGAATTGAATTCACCAACTTGTTGATCAATCTCAATGCTTGATGTTTGATTTGTAGATCTTAGATTTGAGTTGATCACTGGATATTTCCTTTTAGCACAGATAGAAGATTTCACTTTGACAGAGTTTATGCTCAGATTTTTTATCGTTTTTTTTGTTTTTCTATCAGTGCCTTCTATTTATAGCCTTGATTATTCTTGATTTGAATTTCCATCCGTTGGTTATATTAATGAGGGGAATAATCCTTGATTCCCCCTTGATTATATTCTCCTTGATTTTAGTGATCGGATTTTTCTTCAAACGTTTACCAGAAAATCCGTCCTTGATTGATCCTCTATTAATTGTGCATTTAATGCTTGATCTTCTGTTTCTTCTTCATATTTCAATAATCTGATCGATTAAGGTTTACTCAGCCGTTTTTTGAACGGTCAAGTGATCCACCTGACTTTGCCGTTTAGATCTTTCTTCATTGTTTTGTCTTCACTCAGCCGAAAGTCAGTTTACTCTGGCGATTCACTGTTTCCTTCATTACTTAAGTTTAAATGAGAATCTTTGTTCTTCACTGATCCTTGATTTGGGTGAAATCAGTGTATACCATATTTAAACATTTAGTTTCATCACTTAAAACATAGCTTAGACTTATCCAAGGTCATCACAGACTTCCTTGGTTATAAGTCAGACCATATGCCTTCATTGCTTCTCTCATTGATACTTGGTCGGCTTCACTCTGCCAAAAATTGTTTTTACTTTGCTGTCCTTCCAACTAGTACAATACTTGTCAGACTCTAAGTAAAGACTTATACAAAGAATTCTAACTTATTTCAGGCTTATGTCAGACTCTAAGTAAAGACTTATACAAAGAATTTAACTTATTTCGCGCTGCTTATAACAAATAAGTATGGCCATCATCAAAACATAATTAAATGTTCCTAACAAAACCGCTCTTAAGTCGATGAAGATATTGTGTAACTAATATTTTACACATATATTATATCAAAGAATCTTTAATTCATTATATCAGTATATCTAATTCTACTTTTCCATTTTTTTGGGATATTTCTTCCACTTCATTCACTTTCATATCAAAACAACTCGTCATTGAGTTGTCATCACTAGAAAAGCCATGTTCCTGCATCAACATGTCACGAGAATTCAAACAAAAGACAATTGCACTCGACAACCCGGGACAAGTTGTTTTGATGTAGAAATGATTGATAAAAAGTGAATGTAATGAAAAGAAGGTAAAAGGTATAAAGAGGGGGGGCCAAATAAATGATGCAAATCAATAATTTTATTTTTATTGTTGCATGATTTGCGGAACATATCACTGACTATTGCGTTTTATTTGTTTGACATTTCATACTTACGATAATTGATTAGCAATTATTTCTTTTGATTATTATTTTTATTACATTCCTTACACACATATTCTTTTGATTATTATTTTTGTTTAACATCTCATTCTATATATTTGTTTGTAACATTTTTTAATCAATAAAATTCAATAAAAGCCGTGTGTTTTGTGTATGAGTTTTTTTTGTGTGTTTTTTCTGATCGATCGAACGAAATCAATCAATAATTCATTCATATGTTAATGGTCATTAGTATCATCAGTGATAAATGATATATGACTTAATATTTCTCGTTTGCATTCCATAGATTATTATTATTATTATTATTATTATTATTATTTTGTGAAGAATTAAATTTAGAATTTGACACCTTTCGTTGGCCGATAGATCACGAGATTATTAATGGTTTGATGTTTACTTGTCATATAAGAAAAAGTAGTAATTTGTATAAGCAATTTTTTTCCTTGCAGCATGTGTAGCCCTATAGGAAATTAAATTTGTGCCAAGCTATCAAAAAAGTATAAAAGTAACACCATAAGGCAAGTTTTACTTTCCTCCTCTACGTATATATGCTCATATAATTATTTCTCTCAATAACTATATCAAGCCATACTTTTAACTCTCGTTTTTTAAAAGTAAATGAAAATGAAATAGTTACACTAATATTACTAAATACTAAACATAAAAGAAATAAAATTCAACTAATACATTAAGTGGGCAATAAATGGGAGATAGGAAAAAATAATAAGATAATTGGTTCGATCCAAGACTTAAGGCTAATGACCAGCTATCATCATAACTCCGACGCCGAGAAATGAATGCTTTGCTGGTTTTTAATGTAATGTATTTCCCCTTCAATATCTTCGGTAGATCTTACTATCAAATTTGCCACAATGCATGCTACGTTTTCAATTTTTTTATTTTATTTTTAGAACGTGCTACTTTGTCAATGAAAGCACAAATGTAACTTGTTAAAAAGATCCGGACTAAAATGTAATTCACGAAAGATAATTTGTAAAACTCCGAATTGACCCTAAGTTGATATAACGTACATCAGTATTTACAGAAGGAAAGCTACTCGCCTACAAAACATATTGACAGAAAATTTCTATTGCGAAAAACAACTACTAGTTCTCTCTCAGTTCTCTTGCTTTGCTAACCGCTCGGTTTATAAAACCTGTCTTTGGAGGGCACCGAGCAGGGACGGCTTCAGGAATACCGAGACACGGGTCAGGGATCGAAAGTTATACATCGTATTATAGGTTTATACGATTAATTTAAAAAATCCAACTATAATTACGGGTCAAGAGTCAATATTTACAAAATTTAACGGGTCAGTTAGTAGATATTAGTACATAAAAAATTAATAATGATAAAAATACATACAATTTCTTCTTTGATAGGGGTCAGTTTGTTAAGGATAAGAGTGATGTGGCATCATCCTAGTCTTCCATGTGGCTTCTACATCCAATGGCTGTAGATGAATTAGTTAGTTAGATTCTCATCAAATCCAATGTTAGATTTACTTGTAGAATGGATAAGGTTCTTCTTCATAGATATATGTATGGCTGCTACTCCTTGATTGTAATCAAGATTATCACATAATGAAATCTGCAGAATTGCTTTCCCTATCTTTATATTTTGTTTAACTTGAGCTAAGCCATGGCGTCATGAATTTGCTACAACCACTCAAAAGGCCGACCAGTTGTTCCGGCAACCCAAGATACATCACCGGCAAACACAAAGATTCTTTCCTCGCCATTTCAATAGCTACAGCCATCTGCCGAGTCAACACAAGCAGCTACACCCTTTCTCAAACCTTGCCGTGGTTAACTGCATCCCCTTCGTTGCCATATTTCTCATTTGCTAGCTACTTGTCCCCTGGTACTTATCAGCTTTCTATACCAGCATCTGCTTTCCCTATTCCACCTCAATCTGCTTCTAATTTGATTTCTGGTGCCCCTACTGCTGATTCTACATCCATCCTGCGTTCTACTTGCACTGTAAAACTTACCCGGGGCAATTATCTTCTTTGGAGGTATACCATTCTTCCGATTGTCAAAGGGTATAAACTAGAAGGCTTCTTATTTGGAACAACACCAAGACCATCTTCTTTAGCTTCTGTATCTGGGTTTGCTTCTGGTGTTCATCTGCACAACTCTGATGCTATTGAGCAATGGAATGCTACTGATAATTTGCTGATGGGTTGGCTTCTCAGTTCAATGACTGAACAGGCGTTAACGGAGGTAATTGGTCAGAACTCGCCTTATGAAGTTTGGAGTACATTGGAGAGTTTGTTTAATACTCATTCGAGGCTAGAATGTTAGAATATAAAATAGCTCATACTAAAACTAAGAAAGGCCATCAACAATCTCAGATCAACACGGCCTCTATCTCCGCCGCCGCCGCCACCAAGCTTCTTCTCGCCGCTAGCTACAAATCGGGCCTCGTCCGCCGACATTAAGCCGACCCATTCTCTCCATGTGATTCCTACCTATATACTTAAGGCAAAAACGAGTCCGCCGATCGACCATACTTCGCCGCCATTGCTCGACCATACTACTTCGCCGCCGCCATGCTTATCCACCGCCAATCCACCTGGCAACACTTTACACCGGCTAGACACTTGTATTGCATGCATGCTTAACTTAGCTATATACTCGCTTGTCTTGTCGATGAACAAGAAACCGACTTACTTTTTAGCCTATATATATACGGGATCACATTGTAATAAAAGAAGGCTCTCTCTCAAGCTTTAACTATAAATCTAATACAAGCGTAAACTCGCCAATTTGTCGACAGATTAACTTGTTCATCTTGTAAACCGATCCGCAAATTTGTTCTTATTCGCCACCCTAACCACACCGGAGAAATCATTCATTTCAAATTTCATATCCTCAAGATAAACACTGCTATCAAGAATCGTGTTTCAACCAGAACATCGCTTGGTCTCACTATCGGAAAATCATTATCATTCAAAGATTCGAGGGCTACTTATTCCACCACAAAGACAATTTCACGGTGTCTCAAAGTAAGTCATCATCATCTACACCACGATCAACTTGCACAGAGGAGATCATCAACTTCATTGCAAACTCACACTTGAGTCCATTTAAAATACCCAGTTGGTTTATACATCTTTTCATCGGTTTCGTATCTTCAAGTAAGGAAAGTTTGGTCATCTTTTCGCTGCAAACCGCCCATAAATCATAAGTCATGGTCATGGAAAAACATGAACCTCGCAACACCAAATAAAGCATCCAATCGTGGACGCCACGTGGAGCGAGCACACCCCGTGAGAAGTTAGTCGGGGGTTATGTCGATGGGGCAGATGTCAACCCCGCCACACAACCGACATGCGAGCATACATACGGGAAAGAGCTAAAGCCCGCGAAATACATGAGGAGGCGGTTAGAAAAACAAAGGAAAGGGGAATCGCCGGGACATCTAACCCAAATAACGAACAAGAGGTCGTTTTCAACAGGGGAGCGCCCCCACAAAGAAGATATATACAAAATAGCTCTACAGCACACATGCAAGATGTAGTAGAGAGATGCGGATAGAAATACACCGCACTTGTCGAAGGACTACCACCCCAACCTATCCGCAAATTCAAATTTCTCCTCAACCCGCACAAACAGAGCTACAACCAACTTTCAATCCTCCAAAAGTAGTCCAACATCGATCGAGTTAGAAGGAAGCAAACATGCGACCTCCCAACCAAGAGAAAATAGAAAATCAAGACTTGGTCGGTCAGGGCCCGTGGTCGACGATCGCGCGCAAACTTCAGGGCGACTCTAGAATACTCGACAGTTCGCACTGCATCAAGGACACATGGGGACTCGCAAGATCCTGGGGACATATCGCGCTCCCGCATATTCCCCCCAAATCAAGAGGAAATGGGAATTATGAAAAAGCAGATTGAGGAATTACAGAAAGGAACAAAGGGTGTTAAACGGTTCCGACATGGGGAACAAGTGTGCTTCATCCCAAAGATACCGAAAGCGGCTCCAAGAGGGGAACCTCATTACCCTAATTTTATCAATTACCATGGAGCGACGGATCCTTTGATTGGCTATCCGCTTTTCAAAGCGTAATCGCTTGTGTACATCTAGCTTATGAGGCTTGGTGTATAGCATTTGTGGGATCAATGCAAGATAGGGCAAAGATCATGGATCCGCAGCCTTCCTCCCGGTTCGATTTTATCATGGGATGATCTCGATCAACAAGTTTATAGCTGAATTTAGGTCAAGAGAGGACCAAAAAGACGCACATTGACTCGCATGAGGTCCGACAGGCGGCATAAATGAGGCTACCCGCAGCTACTATGAGCGGTTTTATAAAGTGTACGAGCTAACCAGGGGGCATAGCAGATAACGCCGCCATGACTAGCTTCAAACAGGTTGAAGCCGGGTATTTGAAATCTTATTTCGCTTTATCGCCACCAAATAACCTACAAGAGATGTTGAGCTCGACTAAAAATACATTGCAATCAAGCGGGAAACGGGCGAGCGCCTTCGCCCAACAAAGGCAAACAGAGGGCCGAGCGAAGCCCGCCAAGAGACACCCGCAGAGGGGCGGATAGGAGATCAAGAAACTCGAAAGATTTAAGGAAGAGCATTTCACGCCGCTGCACTTCCTATTCCCAAGTGTTGAATGAAATCGAGATTTAAATACCCGAACCATACCCAATGGTTCCCGACACACGCCGCGATGCATCCAAATTTTGTGGCTATCACAGGATAAGTGGTCACACTACCGATGAATGTATCCAATTCAAACGAGCAATAGAGAGGTTGCTCGCCATGACACCATGATCACCTCAAACTTGATACCGGAGGTCCAGATAGAGAGGAATCAAAGAAGCTCACAATTCTGATAGAACATTAGAATGATAACCGAGCCTCCTCCCACCAATAATCGATTAAGAATCGTGATCGCCTCCATCAACAAACATGTGGAGAAGCCTCAGAGTTTTGCGAGGAGTGAATGTGCTTTCTTGCCTTTACTCAAGTGAGCCGGTGACTTCAACCAATACAGAGGATATGTGCCTTTGCATCTCGCTGGTTGTCAATCGGGCCTGTGTCAATAGAGTGATGGTTGATACAGAGCTTGCCGCGATATCCTATATTACAACCGCTTCAAAGAGTTGGGATTCAAATGACTTAATTTGAGACCGCATAATGGCACCTTGAGGGCTTTACCAATCATAAGATACAAAGTCAAGGGGGCCATCGACTCGATGTTCGGGATGGAGATTATGCACCTTTCGCACGGAAAAGGTGATGTTTTTAGTTGTCGATCTTCACCCAATTATAACATGATAATTGGAACACCCGCTTTAAAGCGCTTTTGTATGGTAGCTTCCATTCCGCATCGAGCAAAGTTTTATGTTGGGGACAGATCGAACGCCGATCAACACCTCCGCCACCGCCCTAACATACATACATGAGACGAGAACAGGGAATAAGAGGATTCGAATCGAATGTACCATATAACATGGAGAACATCGACATGATCGTGGTCGTTGTTGATCCCGAATCACCAAAATAGAGTGTGAAACATTGCAAGTCGAGAGATGAGCCGATTTTACGGCGTAAGATGAGTTGATCGAGGTGGTCATCAATGAGGAATATCCCGAGCAAAAGATAAAGATAGGGGCTCGACCGAGTCCTATCGAAAGGGAAAAATTGATACAATTACTCAAAGAGAATTTGAGTGCCTTTGCTTGGGTGGTTACCGACACGCGAGGAGTCGAACCGACGCCGCCTCGCACCATCTTAACGCCGACCCTACTTTCAAGCCGATACAACAAATGAGCGCCGCCGCTCAAATGTAAAAGGAGGCGGCGGTGAAAGTAGAGGTCGGAAAGCTTCTGCAAGCGGGAATCATAGCGAGCTTGCCTACCCTACTTGGTTGGCAAATGTGGTTATGGTAAAGAAGCACAACGGCAAGTGGAGAATGTGCGCCGACTTCACGGACATCAACAAAGCATGTCCGGCGATCCTTATCACCGCCACGAATTGACCGGTTAGTTGACTCTATTTCGGCTTTGAGGTTTTAAGTTTCTTAGACGATATTCGGGTATCATCAAGTACGGATGGTCGAGTCGACAAAGAAAAACGGCTTTCGAGAGTCGCTGAGGATTGTATTATTATGAAATGATGCCATTTGGGTCAAGAATGCGGTTCGACTTATCGAATGGTCAATGTGGTCTTCGGGCATAGATTGGCGTAAATACGAGGCTTACATAGATGACATGGTTGTTAAGTCCGCTGAGACGGTCACGCCGCCGACCTTCAAGAAACTTTCAATAATGTCCGAAACACTCGATGAAGTTGAATCCGCCAAGTGTACTTTTGGTGTCCAGCAGTAAATTTCTGGGTTTATGGTTAGTCGTCGTGGCATCGAGGCTAATCCAGAAAAATTCAAGCTTTGATTGACATGAGAGAGCCTACTACCATCAAAGAAGTACAGAGGCTCAACGGCCGCATCATTGCGCTTAGTCGCCTATATCGAAATCACGAAAGGTGTCTCCTTCTTCTTCAAATTTCTCGTGAGGCGACAAAACTTTTTCATGGAACGCAGAGTGTTCGCAGCATTTCAAGCTTTAAAAGAATATCTAGAAAACCACCTCTTTTGGTTAGCCCCGTAGAGGAGACGCTTTGTTTTTGTACTTAGCGGCTTCGCATCGGCCGCTGCCGCTTTTGTCGGGCGAGGCCGAACCTCCAAAATCCCGCCTATTATGTAAGCAAAGCTCTCAAACCGGTGGAGAGCCGCTATTTTAATATTGAAAAATTAGCCTACTCGCTTGTCATTGCCGCCCGCAAACTCGTGGCTTACTTTACCTCACACACGATAAAGTGGTCTTAACGGATAGTCCATCACACAAATATTGCATAAACCGGACCTTTCCGGGTCGACTTCTCGATGGGCAATCGAAATCACCGAGTTCGACATACAATATCACCCGTAAAGCTATTATGGTCAAGCGCCGCGCCAGATTTTATTATGTAGACAAGCTTTAGCTCGCCACAACCCGGGCCGCTAGCCCACGAGCCCGCTATGGCAAGGAATAAGCCCAATCAATGTTGGCATTTGTATGTGGATGGGGCATCTAGTCGAAATGGTCATGGGGCCGAGTAATCTTGATGGAGCCCGAACAACGGAGGAAATCGAAAAGCTTTGAGGTTCGACTTTCCGCCACGAATAATCAAGCCGAGTATGAAGCAAGAATTGCCGGGCTCAAATTAGCCAAAGAGTTAAAAGTGGAAAATGTTGAAGTATTCTCAGATTCCCAACTCATTGTCAACCAAATCTCAAGCGGATTATGACACGACCGTGGTATTCTGTAGAAGTATGGTGAGATTGTTCGACAACCTAAAAGCAACTTTAACTATTGCGAGTTCATCGAATTGGAAGAGAGGACAACGAGCGAAAGCGCACTACCTCTCCAAGCTATCACTTAAAGAAGAAATTGCATCCTCGATAATAATCGAGTATCTAGCCGCACTCCGCTATCGAGGAAGCACAAATCATGGAAATTGATATACCAAAGACCAACTACATGTTGGATTGATGAAGTTCAAGCTTACATAAAAACAGCCTCGCTACCCGAGGAGCGGACAAAGCTCGCGCTCTTAAGAAAAGAGCAAACAGTATATTTTAAACAATGGAATACTCTATGTAAGGTCCGCTACTGACCTCTTTTACGATGTGTTCGAAAGGAAGAGAGCAAGACAATCCTTATCGAACTTCACCAAGGGGTGTGTGGGGCCACCCCGCTAGCCGTTTTTAGCACGTGTATGGTCATAACCGCAGGTATTATTGGCCAACCATCCTTAAAGACTCGTAAAAGTCGGTAAGAGAATGCCCGAGTGTCAAAAGCACGCGGACATCCCCGCATACCATCTCGTCGAACAGAGCATCATAACCACGCCTTGGCCTTTCGACATGTGGGGCTCGATCTCATCGGACCATTTCCGCCAGAAGAGGGGATGCAAAGTTATCATAGTAGCCGTGGATTATTTCACAAAATGGATCAAGCAAAACCCATGGTTAAAATTACCGCAAAAGCCGCAGTTTATTTCTTACACGATCAAATTTTTTTCACGCTTTGGCATTCCACGGGCAAGAGTATCGATCACGCCCACAATTCAGAAAGACTTTTCGCACCTTTGTGAGGAATTCAAAGTTAAACACCGGCAATGTCCGTGGCTTATCCTCATGAAACGGCCAGCCGAGGCCGGCAATAAACAAATAATCAAAATGCTTAAGAAAAGCGTAGATGACAAGGTGAAAGCAGGAGGGTGGGTCGATGAGCTACCCGCCATTCTCTCGTCACTTCGCACCACGATCAAAACACCCACAGAGAAACACCTTTTGCCCTTACCTATGGATCGAGGCTATGATTCCAATAAAATGGCACTACCAAAGATCGTGGTCGATTATACGAATCAAATAAATAATCTTTTAACAGCAGATCGACTTGATCCGTGTGGAGGAAAAGAATAGCGACTTATCATCGATTAGCTTAACTACAAACAAATCGCTAAACAACAACACGACATGTTTAATCCGCGACCACTCACTTAAAGTCGGGATTTCGCTCTTCGAAACGTAAAGGCCACGGTATGGAGCCTGATAGCGGAAGCTAACAAAGAAATTGGGAAGGCCCTTATCAAGTCGCAAGAGAGATCAAGAAAGGACTTATGTCCTCGTAAATCGCCAAGGCTACGAGCTCAATAGACCTTGGCATGCGACAACCTCAAAAGGTACTACATGTAATAAATCGGCTAGTGATGTGGCTATCCCCTCGCTTCACGACTTGAGTGGTTAGGCTTTCTTATTTTGCTTGTAATCTTTACTCATCTAGCGGGATGAGTCAAAATTAATAAAGCCCGACTTTACATTCTCTTTTATATGCAAATTATTACAAGTATGCACGGGTAAGAAAGAATTGTGCTCAAGAATTTTCAACAAAACTTCGGGCCGACTTTAGAGTTGTTAAAAATAGGGGCAATATTTGGGAAATTTTAACGCGGGCACAGCACAACTTCCTAGCAAACAAGTTATTTCGTATAAGATTCCAGAGGGGACAGATGATGTTATCTCGCATACAGAGTCCGCACAAGATCGACTCTAGAATCTTATCTAAAACAAGGGGGACGGATGTTGTTATCATCGGATGTTGTTATCATCGGACTCAATTTAGACAAGAATTCGAGCAAAAGCAAGCATACATAAAAACGGGCAGAAACAAACTTGTGAATAAAATTATAAGCAGTGACATTACAAAGACAAATGTGCGGACAAAAGTGCGTAAAAAGAAAAGAGTTATACATATACGAGCACGTAATAATGTTTTACAAAACAGAGCTGTAAATCTAAGAACCTCGGCCGCATCTCTTCATTATGGACATTCTCTTCACGGAGAGAATGATGCAAAGATCCGATCAACATTTGTCTCGATACGGAGGGCTCTACCAACGGCTCGGGTTTGCTCCACTCACCCCCAACCTCGCCGCTTCTCTTCACCGCTCCCTCTCTTGCTTCAGAGCTGCCGCACACGCCTCTCGATTCGCCAATCACAAATGGGCCACCCAATCAGATCACACTGGAACATAGCGCCAAGCTCAATATCGTAAAAAGGTATGCGATCATGAAATTCTCTTAGATAATCTGAGAAGCGGATGGGTGAGAATCCATTCCTCTAGACGCCAAGGTCGGGTTTATCGCCGCCACGAGCCAGGACGCACTCGCGATATGATAAAACCCTTGATCATATCCCATCATAAAGCCGCCATCGGCGCGCCTTGAGCCGACCTTCAACACTTGAGCCTAGATCCTTCACCGTGCCTCGCAGATCCAGACACACGCTTTGCTCGGCTTCCCAATGAGCTTGGGCCTCGTTAACTTTAAGCTTCATCTCCTGCATGGCCCGATCAACAGATTTACCGCCTTCCACGAGGTCGAGTTAACTTTCGGGTCTCGTCACCGCGCTTTCGCCAATCTCTCAGATCACCGCGTTAACCGCCCACGGCCCAAATGGACACATCATTTGCGCCCCCGTAGCTTTCTTTCGAGTTTCAACCACTCTTTCCCGACATTGACACTTTCACCTATGGTGCTTCTATAATCATTGATGAATTGTGCCAAGCCGCACTCAACCTAATGGAAGAAAAACCAATAATGGAGTCAATATTGACTTGAGGAAAACGACAAAAAAGGAATGAAAACAAAACAAGAAATGAGGTTTACTATGCTCACCGTGGCGCCAGTATAAGCCCCACAAATCTTCAATACTCCCGTAAAGGCACGGGCGGGATCAACTTGATCCGCCAAAGACAACCCTCGTCCGCTATCCCGCGCCTACCTCCATCTCGGATATCATTAGTGATACCCCATCCGAATGTCTCGGCGGGGCACATCGATACCCTTGAAATTGTGCGCGCCATGGCCAGGTCGAGAGGTTGTTGCCGCATGAACTCTTTGTCCAACCAGCAAATGGGACAACCTCTCGGCCCGATAGGACTCCGCAAAGCGGCACTACCACCTTCGCACCAGCAGATACCACGCCATCGGCCACAGTTTGCCTTTATCGCTTTTGGATTTCTTAAGAGGAGGGACCTCCCGCAAGTCGCTATCGCCTCCATCGGGCTCAATCTCTTCAACCGCAGCCTCTTCTTCTTATCACCAAAGAGCGGCTTTGTAAGAGTGGTCTCGCTTCATAGTTTTGCCCGCCGCGGTTTTTTCTATTATCAAGCGGCCGATGATTTTGTGACCTTAGCCCCAGAGGCTCCGGCCGCCGACGCCTGCAAATCGACTACGGGAAGGGTTGTCTTAATCCCTTTAGTTCAGCCGCTCTTTTCACCTCACCAACGGTCTTTTGCTTGACAATTGGTCGCGACGAACTAATCTATCCATGGTACTCAAGGGGAACAAATATATATTAAAGAACTAGAACATATGAAAAGAGACATATTATGAAAAGAAGCAAGAAGAATGCAAGTAAAAATCCTACTCGGTGCTCGATATTAGATAACCGCCGATATTTCACACCGAGAAGGCATAAACCTCCCATGGTGACACTCGCCGCACTAATCGTGATGGGTCGGCAACGAGTCGACTACAACTAAAGGTTCGCCAACACCGCCTCCAGAAGTCCGGCTGCCTAAGATAGGGCCGAGCGACGCCGAGCAACAACCTCCGCTTAAATGCCCTAGCCTCGAGGTTCATTTTTACGAGTATAGCCCAGATCGCCTTTAAGCTCGGAGATAAACTCATCATCGCCATATTGGGTTTTATCTTATTCAAGTGATCGATCTTGACCGACTCTCCGCTAGCTTCTCAAACGCCAGCCTACCCGGACTCTACCTTCATACATCTTTTGTCCCAATCCGCCACCTTGTCGTGAAGATCAAATAACAAGCGGGTCTACTATGACTCGATCGACCACGCTGTTGGATTTGGCGGCGCCGCTTCTTCCGGGAGAAACTATAAAATATAAAAGCACCGGCATCGACGGTTCGCGCCGCCAACCTATCGATTATAATAAAGGACATTACCACGCCGAACAACTCCCAAACTCAGTCGCAAGGCATCACTTTTAGCTCTTCCATAAAAGTAACAAAGAATGGATCAAAGGGAGGTCCGAGTCCGCCGCAAAATGATCATAATGCAGCCACGATAGTCTTGCCGGTCTCGCCACAGTCCATGGCATGCCGGTCGCGCCATACTAACAAAAAACGATAGTCCGCCGAGATATCGTGACGCCGCTAACGCCAAGTATAATCTTCTCGATCCTTAAACTCCCTCCATCGGGCTACAAGTTCACTATCCGCCTGCTTTTGCTCTCGCGAGTTCATTTTCAACCGCAGCCGACCTTCTCTTGGGCGCCTCTTTTTTTTCGCGGGTTCTCAACGGCGGTTTTCTTGCGTATAACAATTTTTGAGATTTTTTGGGCTTCTCCGATACCACAAATGTTTCCACGGCTTTTGATCTTGCCGCTACTTTTTGCGGCTCCAGTGTTTTAAAACTCTCTCCATCCTGGTGAGGAGATTGCTTAGTGCCATTTGGTCGCTATCTTCAACCTCGCCTCCGCAGCGCTCTCACTAATAATCGTGACTCTCGGGTCGATTCTATGTTAATGGATCCAGGGTTTGGATTGTCTTCCATCTCCTCCTCATCACCGCTAGAGCTAGCATCCTCCATGCTCACCTCCTCCGACCCATAACCCGCCGCGCCCTAGCCTCTTCGTCCTGATTGTGTGTGCTCGATGACATTCTCGAAAAGAAAAAGGGCAAGGTGGATCACTTATCACCCAGACATGGAAATCGGGTCGAGGTGAGAGCAATCGCACTCGACACCTCGCCTTCCATCTTCCTTAAACAGATACAAAATTCCCAAAACCCCAAACATCCGCCTAAAACCCCAAGTTCTCAGAAATACCCTAAATTCAAAACCAGATAAACCCTAAAATGCATATTCAAAAGCATAGACACAAATACTTGAACAAATAGCAAGAAACCATAATCAAAGCATGCACATACGATGGATCTTCTGAGAGAAAGAGCCATAAATGGCAGAAAAACATAAACGGCTTGGGCTCATGGCATTCATCAAAAAGAGGTAAAATTGCAGAGGCAAGAATCACAGCATTCATGAATTTTGTAAGAAGAATGGGAGAAATAAAAAGCATAATCGAATCGACAAACAATAAAAGAGTGAAATTTCGCACCTGATTGATAATAAAGGTGATAAAGTGTTGAGCTTTGACTGAAAAGAGCACTCGCCGGAATCTGCTTGCAATCGCCGGAATTTCCTTGCTTTATCGCCGAGGGATTTATTAGAAGTAAAAGAGGGAAAAGCGTAAGTGTTGGGGTGACTCTCTATTTATGTAGGAGAATTGAGGGGGAACGACGCTGATTCAAAATTCAAATGTAATGATGACAGAACGGTTACCGATTTCTTCCACCAATCGTGAGCAAAGCGGACGGTTCGGTCCCAACCGCCGTGTCGTAACACGTGGCGCATATGACGCTTCGTACCGATACATCCGCTTACATTTTCTAACCGCTCAAATTTCTTCCGACGAGCATCACATCACGCGGTATAAGCGACTTCAACCAGACATTATCTCCCAACATTATTTCAAGCAAATAGCATCAATCAATGCCCGCTTTGGCTTACACAACAAAACACCTTTGATAGAGCGCTATCATTTGAGTAAGTCCGACGTAACGTTGTCGGCAATCAAGCCTCGTCTCACCGCAATACGAGGCATATAATCGTAATTTCGCTACGATACTAACACCGATTCAAGCCCGATAGAACATTATCGGCGATCAAGCCTGTTTCGCTACAAATGCACAAAGACATAGCTAGTGGTTTTCACCAACACCGTTCAAGCCCGATAGAGCAATATCGGCAAACCTCTATCACGAGCGACTACAAAGGAGCTTCACCTAAAGTTCTTCTTCGTTCTACTCTCCGCCTTGGCGGACACGCCAGCACGTAGTAGGGGCCATTGATATACCCGGATTGAATGGGGGCCTGTTTCATCCATATCGGGCCTACAATCTCACCCCATCAACACGATAATGGGCCTCTATCTCCGCCGCCGCCGCCACCAAGCTTCTTCCGCCGCTAGCTACAAATCGGGCCTCGTCTCACGACATTAAGCCGGACCCATTCTTCCATGTGATTCCTACCTATATACTTAAGGCAAAACGAGTCCGCCGATCGACCATATTTCTCGCCGCCATTGCTCGACCATACTACTGGCCGCCGCCGCCATGCTTATCCAGTGCCAATCCACCGGCAACACTTTACACCGGCTAGACACTTGTATTGCATGCATGCTTAACTTAGCTATATACTCTCGGTTGTCTTGTCGATGAACAAGAAACCGACTTACTTTTTAGCCTATATATATACGGGATCACATTGTAATAAAAGAAGGCTCTCTCTCAAGCTTTAAATATAAATCTAATACAAGCGTAAACTCGCCAATTTGTCGACAGATTAACTTGTTCATCTTGTAAACCGATCCGGCAAATTTTGTTCTTATTCGCCACCCTAACCACACCGAGAAATCATTCATTTCACCTCATATCCTCAAGATAAACATCATACCGCAACTGGTGTTTCAAAGGAACATCATATGGTAAGAATGGACACACGCTTTTGGAATGTTGGCACAGTTTGATATGAGTTTCACCGCCCTAATAACAACAAGAATAACACTTCTAGGCCATCCGGAAATTCAGCAACCCCAGGCAACTCGCTTTGCTTTTATGGCCTCACCACAATCGATTCTTTGATTCTTCATGGTATATGGGTAGTGGAGCTACCAATCACATCACATGAGACCTCAACAATATGCATCTTAGTGCTGGATACACAGGTTCTGAGACACTTGGAATTGGTAATGGTGAGCAAGATAGCATTCATAATATAGGGCAATCTCATATACCTACACCATAATCACACAGGCCACTTAAACTTCATTCCATGTTACATGTACCTGCCATTACTAAAAATCTTCTTAGTGTGTCTAAATTTACCTGTGACAATGATGTTGTTATTGAGTTCACTAATTCTGGTTGTGTTGTGAAGGCCAAGAAACAGGGATGTCTCTTCTCATATGAACACTGGAGGGTGGTCTGTACAAGATGGGCAATCCAACTGAGAATGTCATGAGCTCTCTTCACTCCAAACAATCTATGCAAGACAAGTCCACTTATGTTGCTAAGTTTCAGTCTTGTCCTAGGTCAAATAAGGTTCAGCCGTGTCCATGTCAACAAAAATCCTAATGTATGGCATAGAAGGCTAGTCATCCTTCTCAAAAGGTTTTGGGTCAGTCCTTCAATCTTGTAATGTGTCCTTGAATGAAAAACTTGTTTTCTCAGAAGCATGTCGCTTTGGGAAATCTCACGCTTTTACCCTACACTTTATCTACTTCTCATGCTACTCATATGTTTGATCTTGTTCACACTTGATGTTTGGGGCCATCCCCTATAAAATCTACTAATGGATACTCCTATTATATACATTTCCTAGATAATCACACTAGGTATACCGGATGTTCCCTTTAAAACAGTAATCGAAGTTTATGATGTGATTAAACAATTTCGTAAAATGGTTGAAAATCGCTCTCACTACTATTAAATGTCTCCAATCGATTGGGGAGGTGAGTATGTAAGCATTGAATCTTATCTAAAAGATTAGGGCATTCTGCTCGGCATCCTTGCCTCATGCTCATGGACAACATGGGAAGGCAAAAGGAAGCATAGACATGTGGTTGAGTTAGGCCTTACCTTGTTGGCACAGGCATCTATGCCATTCGGGCCTGTGGCACGGTTTCCAACAGGCTGTTTTAATTATCAACAGTTTACCCACAGCTGTGTTGCATGATCTCTCACCTCATGAGTATCTTTTTCATACAAAGCCAAATTATAAGCTCTTTAAAGTGTTTGGGTGTGCTTGTTATCCTCACCTTAGACCTTTTCAAAAGACTAAGTTTCAGTTTCACTATAGTAGGTGTGTGAAACTTGGTGTCAGTCATGTGCACAAGGGGTATCAATGTCTTGACATGATTGGTATGATCGATGTAACTAGAGATGTTATATTTGATGAAACGACTTTCCCATTTGCTAGTGGTTTTTCACAAGGGCCAAACAGGTCTGTTCACATTGTTCCTGAATCTGATAGTCAGTTTTTCTTGCCTCAGTAGCATCAACATGACATTCTTCAATCCAGTATAGACACTCAAGTTGTTCAAGTAAGTTCCTCCAACTCTGGTTCTATTACTTCAAGTTCCTCAAGTCTCCGGCTTATGTCAATGTTCCCTCTCCTGATCCTACCACACCTCTTAGTCCTACCACACCTTTTAGTTCTACTATACATGCTCTTCATTCACCATCCTCCACACAACATCCGTCCAGCTCTCCTACACTGTTCCCAGACTCATCATCCTCCACATACCACTCTTCCAACCTACACTCATCACCTTCCCCACCTGCCTCATCACCTTCTCCTCCAGTGTCTCCTCCAAATCCTAAGCCTACCAATACTCATTCCATGACCACTAGAGCCAAAGCAGGCATCTTTAAACCTAAAGCCTTTGTTGTTGTTGCTCATCTTACTGAACCTACAAGTGTTTCAGAGGCTTTACCTACCACTGAGTGGAGAAATGCCATGGATGAAGAAAATCAGCCTTGCTCGGGGAATGAAACATGGATTTGGTCCCTCCTTCTGATAATCAAACTGTAGTTGGCAACAGGTGGGTGTACAAACTGAAACTGAAGGCTAATGATGATGTTCTTACACACAAAGCAAGATTTGTGGCTAAGGATTTTACTCAGATGTATGGTGTGGATTTTACAAAGACCTTCAATCCTGTGGCTAAAGCACCAACAATCAGAATAGTAGTGTCCCTAGCAGTCACCTATAACTGTCTTGTAAATCAAGTGGACATTAACAATGCTTTTGTTAAGGGTGATTTTATATGATTTATAACGTTATATTTTATAATGATTTCTCCATATTCGTATTATTTGCATAGAAATTAAGGGTTTAATCGAATTATTGAGCAAATGAGTTTTAAAAGTCTTTAAGTGTAAACTTGAGCTAATTTCATGATTTTATTGGTAATTATCTATGGTTTTACACTTTGCATGTCTTTGTGGTTTTGTAGGTGCATAAACATGTCATAATTGGAGATTTAATGGAAGGAGGAAGATGCAAGTTGAGGATTGAATGAAGATTTGAAGAATCAAACGGGCGTTTACAAGCTCTGGATCAAGCGCCCGTGAGGTGCCATTCGATTCGTGAAGTTTGGATTTTCACCGACGTATGTTTATTGCTCCGGCCCAGCTTGACGGGCGTCTGAGGGAATGGATCATGCCGTGAAGAAGAAGCCGATTCGAGTTTTGAAGTTTTTGATGAATCAAGCGCCCAATTTTGCATGGGACGTAAGGCGTCTGACGTGACTCGCCCGATTCAAGATTTTATCAAGACCGGACGTCGGCGCCCACTCATCCGACGGGCGCCCACGGCCGACTTAAGCGTAACCGACTTATTTCCTATATATAGCAAAGACATTCTCAACCCTAATAATCATCTTATATCATATACACATTACAGCAGCCGCAGAAAACCCTAAATTCTGAAGCCGAGTTGTGCTCGGTCGGCCAAGCCTTGGTGCTTGGTCGACCGAGGGTTAGATTAGTTGTTTTATTTTGTTTCGTTTTCTTGTTCGATTCATGAGGATGGCTTGAAGCTGATCAAACTTGGGGCAAGCATGTGAAACTTTTCAGCATCGTTTTTTCCTCCTTTGGATGATTTTGTGAGTTTTAATTAAGTTGTTTCTTTTCTATGATTATGTGTTATGCAAATTTATATCGAGAGATGTTTTGCTATTGATGTTTACTATGTGACGAGAGTCGGTGTAAACCTAGATCACCATAGGAAAGATTGGATCTTTAACCTATCAGTAACGAGAGTTGATTAGGTTGAATATCTAGATTGTTAGATTGAGAAATCTTGCACCTTGGTTTGAAAGCGTTAATCTTTAAGATCGAAAGATAAAAGATTGATAGGCGAACTTTTCTAAGAGATTAGGAGTTCATACCTTTGATAGGTGAATCACAATTTTAGTTAAATCATCATAAGATAATCTAGAGAGGAAATTAAGCGGTCATGGATGGTGGATCATCGCTTGTTCTATGTTTAATCACTATAGTCATTATCATGCTTTTATGAGTTTTATTGTTTTTCTCGTTTATAGTTTAGTTATGTTCGCAACGATCTTTCCTGGCTTTGGGTGACAATCCTCTCGTCCAAATTTATCTTTCGCTTTGTTATTTTAGGTTTTAATAATAATGGTATCAAACTTAGGAAAATTAATGAACTAGATACCCCGATTCCCTGAGATCGACTCCGGTATTAATCGCTATGCTACGATCCCTACACTTGGGGTATACCGGATTTATAAATTTATTACTTGTATATTTTGCTTAGATAAAATCCGTGACACTTTTCTCAATGGTCACTTGAAAGAACCAGTTTATATGTCACAGCCTGAGGGTTATATTGATCCTACAAAACCTTACTATGTGTGCAGGTTAAAGAAGGCATTGTATGGGGTAAAGAAAGCCCCAAGAGCTTGGTTTGAAGCTCTGAGGTCTCAATTATTGGCATGGTCCTTTACATAGTCTGTCTGTGACAGCTCATTGTTTATTCTCAAAACCACTGATCATATTCTTCTTGTTTTAGTCTATGTGAATGATATCCTAGTGACAGGCAGTTCCTCAACACTGATCACAAGTTTATTAACATGTTGGATTCCAGATTTGCTTTGAAGACTTTGGGCCTTGTGTCACATTTTCTGGGAATGCAAGTGGTTCGGGATTCTTCTGGTCTATATCTGACCCAAACACAGTATGCTACCCAGTTATTGCACATGCTTGGATGTGATACACTTAATGCTTGTCCTACACCTATAGTCCTTGGTAAGAAACTTGAATAGGAGCCTGGAGAACCATTTCAGAATGTCACACTTTATAGGAGTGCTATTGGTGGTCTGTAATATCCGACTTGCACCAGGCCTGACATTACATTTGCTGTAAATTATCTGAGCCAATTTATGCAAACTCCTCACCTGGAACACTGGAGAGCAGTCAAAAGACTTCTTAGATATATCATAGGCACTGTAAATCATGGCCTGCATTTCAAACCTGCTGTCTGCCTGAATTTAGCAGGGTTTTCTGAGGTGAATGGGGGTATCTACAGTTGATAGAAAATCATTGGGAGGATATTATGTCTTTTTTTGGAGAATCCTTAGTTTCATGGAGTTCAAAGAAATAGGATATGGTGTCAAGATCCAGTGCTGAATCTGAATATAGAGCATTGGCCAATCTTGCTGCTGAGATAAAATGGATAACCTATCTCCTTGCCGAACTACAGGTTAAACTTACTATTGCTCCTACAACTTGGTGTGATAATACTAGTGCCTCCTTCGTGGCTCAGAATCCAGTGTACCATGCTAGAACCAAACACATAGAAATTGATGTGCACTTTGTCAGAAATGAGGTCTTAAACAAAAAGCTGGTTGTGTCCTATGTGTCATTGATGTAAGTCAATTTTATGATGCATTCACTATGTTGTTAGCCCTGTTTCCCGTGATTTTAATAGTAATTTTGCACCTTTTGGGCATCGATTTGCATATTTTCATAAGGATACAATAAGTAGTAAGTAGTAATAAATAAAGTAGTTTTTATAGTATTTTTTGGGTCATTAGGACTAATCTTTTGTAGGCGGGTTTACGCATGGTATTTTTGGCGTGTCATTGTAGGATCTTAGGTTGACCAAGCCTCGGGAGAGATGCTTTTGATTTTGATAAGACGCGTTTGTACGGTGCGGCGCGTGCGTGCCGAAGCCATGGAGTTGTTACGGGTCAATTGTCTCGAGCATACTTACTCACAGCTGACTTAAATCGACTTTTGACCCATCTTAGAGACAGATTTCGGTTTTGTCATCTTCACAAGAGTTGTAGATCTTTGAACAAGCTTTCCAACGCATCTTGAATCATTCAAATCGGAGATCTACACGTAAAGTTATGATCAATTTACTGAAGATAATCTAGTATCGAACCATCTGTCGGGCAGAACTTCGGGCAGCTCGGCTCGTTACGTGTTTTACACCATAAAAACGTGATTTTACAGCTGGAGACTCATCTTCCCCTTCCCCCAAACCCTTAGAGCCGAAATTCCTCCATTAGTGACCTTAGGGGAGATCACTCTATCACAAAAACATGTAATTAAAGTATATTTTGGCTAGATAGTATGAATCATGGTATTCTTCTTCAAGTTTTTTTATTTTCATCGATGATGTAAGGTGACTCTTGTACTTGGAGAAGATGAAGTTGTTGAAGATGTATTTTCATGGGTAATCTTTTATTTAGCTAATTGCTCTTTAATTTCATCTGTTTTTGTGTTAGTTTTAGTTAGATTTTTACTTGGATTTTTCATTATCAATAATGTAAAAGTATTGTGTATTGTGTGTTGAAAGAGTTTGATACAGTGGCTTTATATAGCCGTTACAGAGTAAGGGTAATTACGTAAATACATAAATGAGAGTCAATACTATGATATATCTAAACTAGTCTCAACACGCCCCCGCAATCTCGTGGGTAGAGGAAGCACACGAAGATTGGCCTTTAGAGACTGATAGCGCGGATTCCCTAAAGGCTTGGTGAGAGGATCGGCAAGCTGATCCTTTGAACTGACAAACGAAATGGCAAGCTGACGAGAGGCCACAAGCTCACGAACATGATGAAAGTCGATCTCGATATGTTTGGTGCGAGCGTGAAAAACCGGATTATGAGCAAGGTAGGTGGCACCGATGTTGTCACACCAAAGAGTCGGGGGAGCCAGCAAAGGGACTTGCATTTCCCGAAGTAGGCTGCACAACCATTGAACCTCGGCAAAGAAGTTGTTGGAAAGCGCCTTATACTCACCTCGGTGCTACTTCTTGGAAACAAGAAGATGTTGTTTCGTATGGCCAATCGATAAGATTGGCACCTGTAAAAATACAATACGCACCAACAGAGCGACGATTGTCTTCATCAGCGGCCCAGTCAGAGTCAGAATAAGCCCGAAGTAAGTTCTGCGAGTAGCGCGAAAGGAGCAGACCCTCAGAGATAGTGTGTTTCAAGTACCGAAGAATGCGCTTTACCGCAACCCAATGTTCCTCGGAAGGAGAGTGCATGAACTTACTGACCTTGTGAACCGCAAAGGCAATATCCGGACGGGTAAAACTCAGATATTGTAAGCCACCCACAATGGTGCGATAAAGTGAGGGGTCAGAGCAGGGAGGACCAGAACCAATGCCAAGGCGGGTGGAGGCCGACATAGGAGTAAGACAGGGCTTGGATTTATCCAGATCAAAGACGTCAAGCAATCGAATATATATTTCATTGCGTAAGATATGCACTCATCGGATGTAGAAAGAACTTCAATGCCCAAGAAGTAAGATAAAGTGCCAAGATCCTTAACAGGGAAGTGAGTCCCCAAAAAGGTAATAACCTGCTCAACAAGCAAAGAAGACGAGCCAGTAATAATAATATCGTCCACGTAAATAAGTATGTAGACATGGTAACCATCCCGAGAGCAGATATAAAGTGACGTGTCTGCCTTAGAGCCAACAAAACCAAAGGCAGTCAGTATCTCAAGAAACGGGAAAACCATGCACGAGGAGCCTGTTTAAGACCATAGAGACTGCGACGAAGGCGACATACATAATCAGGGTACTCAGGGTGGACAAATCCCGGTGGCTGTTGCATGTAGACCGGCTCAGTAAGATGCCCATGAAGAAAGGCATTCTGAATGTCAACCTGTCTAAGTGGCCAACCCTGAGACACAGCAAGAGACAAAAGAAGCCGAATGGTAACCGGCTTAACAACAGGACTAAAGGTCTCAGAGTAGTCTACCCCTGCAGTCTGATGAAATCCCTTGGCAACCAGACGTGCCTTATGACGCTCTAATCGACCATCCGCATGGTGCTTGGTACGATAAACCCACTTATTGCCAACAATGTTCATGGAGGGATGAACAGGAACAAGATCCCAGGTTTGGTTGCGCATTAACGCATCAATTTCCTCTCGCATGGCATCACGCCAGGACGGGTGTTTAGAGGCTTCAGTATACGAGGTTGGGTCAGTGGAGGAGGTAGTGGCCACAAGGGCTTTAGAGAGAGGATAGCGGATAAAAGCAGGGTCGTGTTTGGGTTTAAGCTTGTTGGTACGGGTGCGAGTGACCATGGGATGTGCATGAGCAGGAGGAGGAGGGGGTTCGGGTGAAATAGTGGCCAAGGTAGTATCATTGGAGGTGGAGAGGGGTGATTGCCGAGGGGTAGGGGAAGAGGAAGGAGGCGCGTGTAGGGGCTGCATAGGAGGATTAATGGGAGGTGAGTGTGTGGGGTGAAAGGTAGGTAGATCCACGGTAGAGGGTGGGGTGGAAGGAGAAGGCGGGATAGGTTTATAGGGAAACACAGACTCATCAAAGACGACATGGCGAGCGATATAGACACGGCCGGAGGTGAGATCAAGGCATTTGTAGCCATGGTGAGATGTAGGATAGCCGAGAAAAATACACGTGGAGGAGCGGAAGTCGGTTTTGTGATGGTTGTAGGGGCGGAGGTAAGGCCAACAGACACAACCAAAGACACGGAGGAAGTCATAGTCGGGTTTGCGGTTGTAGACAACTTCAAAGGGAGAACGGTTTTGAAGGACAGGAGTGGGTAGGCGATTGATAAGATAGGTAGCGGTGGTGAAGGCATCTTCCCAGTAGGGTAAGGGAAGATTCGATTGTGCAAGTAGAGAAAGACCGACTTCTACAATTTGGCGGTGACGCCGCTCAATGGCGCCGACTTGTTCGTGAGTGTGCGGACAGGAGCGACGGTGGCGAATGCCTAAAGAGGTGAGAAGAGTGGAGAGATGACGATACTCACCACCCCAATCACTTTGAAAAGCTTTAAGTTTAGTGTTGAATTGACGTTCAATTAAGGTGAGAAAGTTGGGAAAATTTACTTCAACATCAGATTTACGTTTTATCGGGTAAAGCCATAAAATTTTGTGTAGTCATCAATAAAACTCACATAATACTTAGAACCGTAAATAGAAGTTTCATCACAAGGCCCCAAACATCGAGGAAATCAAATCCAACGGAGCAAAAGAAGTAAAATCAGAGTATAAAGAGGTTGGCGGTGACTCTTAGCCAATCGACATGGAGCACACACAACATGTGGTGCTTTATTCGGTAAGGAAATAAAACGACTACGCAAAGCTTGGTGGAGGACGGACGAGGAGCAGTGACCAAGACGACGATGCCATGTGGTAGATGACAAAGGAGACGTGGCCAAAGCTTGAGGAGAGGCGGGAGTAGACGGTGGAGAGAAATGATAGAGGTCGTCCTTGACAAATCCTCTAAGGTTGACGCGGCCCGAGTAGTCCTTCACAAAAAAACAGGTGTCATGAAATTCAAAATAGACATTATTGTTAGAAGCAAAACGATGGACAGACAAAAGATTTTTGGTGAGGGACGGGGATACAAGAACATTGGATAATAAGTAAGTACGGGAGGGGGAAGCGAACGAACTAGAGCCAAGATGAGAGATGGACAAACCTGTACCGTCGCCAACATGGACCTTGTCCGGGCCATCATAAGGTTCGTGGTGATGTTTAAGTTGGTGAAATCGTTGGTCGAGATGGTGAGAGGCACCAAATGTCGGGAATCCAATCATGGGGTCAGGGTGGCGGTGTGGAAGGATACGTGTTATAGGCTTGCGGGTTGGGGAAATAGGGAGTAGGAGGACGAGGTGGTGGGGGTGGGGTCGGGATTGGGATTGTTGTTCGACCGGGCATACCTCCAACGACAAGTGGCAGCTAAGTGACCATACTTTGCACATATTTGACACTTTTGCTGCTGTTCAAACTGATAATTATTACCATTATTACTGGGGGGAGGACGGGATGAACCACCTTGACCACTACGGCCATCACGCCCCCGTCCTCGGGAATTATTTGAACCACGGCCGAATTATTATACCGCAATTAAGCCCGGTGTTATAGTTACCAGAGTGGCTCAGATAATTAGCAGCCCACGGGCCGATGAAGGGCTGGGACGGCGTGGCGAGAAGAGAAGGGCGGTTGTGAGTGATGCGGGCTTCGGTAGTGAGCAGGAGCGAGTACAGCTCATCAATGGAGACCTTCGGTTGATAGGTAATCATAGTGACGAGGGCATCATAATCGCACCTAAACCCGCCAAGAAAATATGTCACGAAGTCGTCGCGTCGAGAGGCCATGGCCGGCGAGCTTGAGTTCATCCGCTATTCTTTCGTGACGGAAATAATATTCGGTGGGTCGTGGACTCGCTTTTCCGAGAGGCGCAAGTTCACCCGTAGCCGACAACCTTGGCTCTGCTTTGTGACGCAAAGGCCGCCTCGCAACGCTTAACCATATCTCCGCCGAAGTGGAGGCGGTGTAGACTTGGAGAAGAACCTCCTCCGATAGTGATGAGGTAATGGTCCCGAGGATGAGATTATCGGGCCTGGGACCGGCCAAGGTAACTGGGTTGGGTGACTCGATTTTCAAAGATCGGTGATGGTGGGTGATGGCGGTTTGATGGAGCCGTCAACGAAACCGAAAACCCGTTGTCCACGAAGGAAGGGCACAATTTGTGCTCTCCAAAGCGGATAGTTCTGTCTGGTGAGTCGTGTGACCCTGAAGGCGGAAGAGGGGGTGAATGTCGGGTATTTAGACGACGGTGGTGCTGCATCATCGACGTCGGACATGGCTGAACGGAGAAGATGAAGGCTACCGCTTGTTTGTGGTTTTTTTTTGTTTTGCTGCGTCCGCTACAGTAAATGTTTTTGTTGTTTTTGCCATTATGAATCTAGTGGTTTTGAGCAACTTTTTGCGTGAGTATTTTTGGTTGTTTAGGAGAGGAAATTGATTTGGCTCTGATACCATATCAATAATGTAAAAGTATTGTGTATTGTGTGTTGAAAGAGTTTGATACAGTGGCTTTATATAGCCGTTACAGAGTAAGGGTAATTACGTAAATACATAAATGAGAGTCAATACTATGATATATCTAAACTAGTCTCAACATTCATCTTCTTGGAATGGTGTAAAAGCCAATTTGGAGAAGATGAAGATGAAATGTAGTGATCTAATCCAAGAAATGTGAATTGTGATATTGTAGTATCTTGTGATTTGTGGGAATGATTGTTTAGATTTCAAGCACTTTGTGGAATTATTTCTCATTACTTGACCTTAATGCTTGTGTTGGATTAATCACCTAATACATGATTTAGCACACTTTGTTGAGATCGAGAGAAGATACTTAGTGTGGGAAAATGGGTAATGAGACCACCTAGTAAAATCGACTAGAGATAGATTCGGTTTCTAGAGTGGGGTTCACTAATCGTGGTTAGCCAACTCAATGAGTGTAATGCATATCGACTCTTCTAGACCTAATTTAGTCAATTAGGCCGTGGACGAGATATAGAGTGGTTGTTTCACGCGAGAACGGGCAATCACTAAAGAGGGGGTTCACACCAATAATTTATCACAAAGTCACAAATGGATGGAGGGTAGGTCGAATCATTTCTTAACGAATCATAAGTGCTAATTTATCATTTTGACCATTACCTTGGCTAACCTTAGATTTTATTTCTCTTCTTTTCTCTTTTAGTGGCATTTAGGTGGTGAGTAGTGGAGTGACACCATGGCTCACCTTAGTTTTAAAACTCATCTTTTATGTTTTTCCTAAACCAAACGCGCTAGTGGTTTTGATACTTAACCGGCATCCTCGTGGGATACGACCTTGACTCACCGATTCTAGGCTATAATTGACCCGGTACACTACCGGTAAGATTGGACGCTTAGAAAAAGTCGATCAAGTTTTTGGCGCCGTTGCCAGGGATGTTTCGGTTAATATCATTGTAATTACTAGTATGTTTGGGCTTAGGCACTTTTTTTTTCTTTTCTTTTGTTGAGAAATTTTCGTTATAAATTATGACACTTACCATGTCTATGTGGTGTTTGTCAAAATGTTTGTAACAAAAGTTTTTCACTTTCATTTTTTTTTTCTTTTTCTCTCTCATTCTTTTGTTCTTTGTTGGAAGTTGTTGTTATCAACTTTGATGTTTGCCTTGTCTATGAGGTACTAGTCATGGTTTGTTTAACATCAAATTTCACCTTTTCAAATAACTATCCTTAACTTTGTTTTGGGTAGAAAGTCGAGCTAAGGACTCTAAACTTAGAATGTTTAGGTAGGTTTTTTTCTTTTCATGTGAATGAAAGTTTTTTTTATTGCCATTTCTTGAAGCTTTTGAGCAAAAGATGCGCAATTTTTTTCTTTCATCTCGGAAAGGTTTTTTAGCTTCCTCTCACTTGAGAATTTTGTGATCTTTCAACTTGCATGATGACTCTCTTTAAGTATAAGTGCAATATTGATAGCCTTGGGAGTTACGTATTATTCCAAAAAAATAATAATAACTTTCGCTTGCAAATCGATGATTTTTGTTTACAAACATAGTTCTTGTTTATTTTCAGTGCATCAAGTAGCTTGATAAAATTACTTAGACTAAGGCATATACTTGACATTTATAGATGTTAATAGTATTCTAATTATGTAATGTCGATAGTAATCTTTAATTGCATTTTCGCCTTATATTTAGTTGTGACTACTTGATATCTTATACATTATAGTCCTCGATATTTTGTTAACAAGTATTTTGGTGTGTAATCATGCACGTAATTTTGATAAGCAACTAGAACTTAGAATGTATATCTTTCGAGGCGAAATATAAGGGTGTTTTGGGTCGAAGTTAGGGATGACGGTCATGGCATTTCTTTGACTCGGCCATAGCCAAATGGACTTCCCGAACGTAATTTCCACATGTCCCCATCTCAGCCTTTGTAGAGTGGTGAGACCCCACTCGAAACTAGCCATTCGTGATTAACCTCATTATAATCCGACCCTTAGCCTAATTTTGGTCTACATTCCCTTGGCATCCCGCAAGCTTAGCAAGTTTCTATGTATTGTGTGGTGATGACTTTGGAGTTAAGAGTTGAATGACATTGTTGGCATAAGTTGAAACGGTATCTTTTGAAATTCGAAGTCCATTGGTGTATTCCAGGAAAAAAAAAATCAAAAATCAAAAATCAAATTTTCTCCAAAAATTTCAAAAACAAATCAAATGAAGCTCAATAAAGTTATAAACAAAGATGCAATAAATGGTGAGCCTTGGAAATCAATTTTGGAGGACAAGTTCAACAAGTCCAAGTAATGTAAGTTTGGATGATGACACAATTGAAGCGGTACTTGATCGATGAGAAGAAGGTATAGATTCTTGCTATCTTGCTTATTCTCTTTGATTTATCATTTTATCCCTTCGATTAGCCAACTACCGGAGCCTAACGTTACAAGTCATCAAGTCCTACCCGATCTATTTTTGACTCTTAATGCCCCGATTAGTGGAGATAGATATTATTCCTAAGCCTATGGTTTGCTATAATCTATTTTGCTCGCATGATTACAACTAATATGCTTGGATTACATTTTTGATAGACTATTCACACACACACCTCGTAGCACAACTACTTATAGATTAATTTGTTGTTACATGATTCTTGACGCATTGCATCATTTACTTTATCTATTGCATCTTCCATTTGTTTAAGTATATTTCTTGTTCTAAATCATTTTGATCGCTCCTTTTTGCACGATGATGATTAAGAACTAAGTGAGTGGTCACCTCCTTGATACCCACCATACTTTTCTACCTCTTACTTCACATTGGAAACAATGTGTTTTTCAAGTGGGGAATGGATATGTAGTGTGGATGTCAAATGAGTTTGATTATCATAATAATTCATAAAGTTTGCATCATTTTATTGACTTACATTTCCTTTTTCTCACCTTCTTGATCGAGGGCGATCAAGAGCTAAGTGGGGAGTAGTTGATGTAAGTCAATTTTATGATGCATTCACTATGTTTTTAGCCCTGTTTCCCGTGATTTTAATAGTAATTTTGCACCTTTCGGGCATCTGCATATTTTCATAAGAATACAATAAGTAGTAAGCAGTAATAAATAAAGTAGTTTTTATAGTATTTTTGAGTCATTAGGACCAATCTTTTGTAGGCGGGTTTACGCTTGGTATTTTTGGCGTGTCATTGCAGGATCTTAGGTTGACCAAGCCTCGGGAGAGATGCTTTTGATTTTGATAAGACGCGTTTGTACAGTGCGAAGTGTGTACCCGAAGCCATGGAGTTGTTACGGGTCAATTGTCTCGAGCATACTTACTCACAGCTGACTTAAATCGACTTTTGACCCATCTTAGAGACAGATTTCGGTTTTGACATCTTCACAAGAGTTGTAGATCTTTGAACAAGCTTTCCAACGCATCTTGAATCACTCAAATCGAAAGTCTACACGTAAAGTTATGATCAATTTACTAAAGACAATCTAGTATCGAACCATCTGTCGGGCCGAACTTCGGGCAGCTCGGCTCGTTACGCGTTTTACACCATAAAAACGCGATTTTGCAGCTGGATACTCATCTTCCCCTTCCCCCAAACCCTTAGAGCCGAAATTCCTCCATTAGTGACCCTAGGGGAGATCACTCTATCACAAAAACATGTAATTAAAGTATATTTTGGCTAGATAGTATGAATCATGTTATTCTTCTTCAAGCTTTTTTATTTTCATCAATGATGTAAGGTGACTCTTGTACTTGGAGAAGATGAAGTTGTTGAAGATGGATTTTCATGGTTATCTTTTATTTAGCTAATTGCTCTTTAATTTCATCTGTTTTTGTGTTAGTTTTAGTTAGATTTTTACTTGGATTTTTCATCTTCTTGGAATGGTGTAAAAGCCAATTTGGAGAAGATGAAGATGAAGTGTAGTGATCTAACCCAAGAAATGTGAATTGTGATATTGTAGTATCTTGTGATTTGTGGGAATGATTGTTTAGATTTCAAACATTTTGTGGAATTATTTCTCATTACTTGACCTTAATGCTTGTGTTGGATTAATCACCTAATACATGATTTAGCACACTTTGTTGAGATCGAGAGAAGATACTTAGTGTGGGAAAATGGGTAATGAGACCACCTAGTAAAATTGACTAGAGATAGATTCGGTTTCTAGAGTGGGTTCACTAATCGTGGTTAGCCAACCCAATGAGTGTAATGCATATCGACTCTTCTAGACCTAATTTAGTCAATTAGGCCGTGGATGAGATATAGAGTGGTTGTTTCACGCGAGAGCGGGCAATCACTAAAGAGGGAGTTCGCACCAATAATTTATCACAATGTCACAAATGGATGGAGGGTAGGTCGAATCATTTCTTAATCTGCTGATCAACTGGCTGGTTGCCTAACTAAACCACTGACCACTACTCAGTTTCAGAAGATGGCATATAGATGGCCTAACTAAACCACCGACCACTACTCGCCTTGAATTTCAAGAGGAAACTCAATGTGGTTCCCCACCCTCGAGTTTGAGGGGTGTTAAGAATAAGAGTGATGTGTCATCGTCATAGTCATCCTTGTGGCTTCTACATCCAATGGTTGTAGATGAATTAGTTAGTTAGATTCTCATAAAATCCAATGTTAGATTTACTTGCAGAATGGATAAGGTTCTTCTTCATAGATATATGTATGGCTGCTACTCTTTGATTGTATCAAGATTATCACATAATGAAATCTGCAGAATTGCTTTCCCTATCTTTCTATTTTGGTTAACTTGATAGGGTCAGCTTGACCCATGACCATCCTTCTTCCTCGCCGCCCGCACCAAGTTGCCATTTGATGAACCACCCGGTGCGGGTAATGTGGCTCCGCCCTGGCCTGCCGCCTCTGCCTAAATTAAGGATAAGGTGGTTTTATGATCATATTGATGCTCTGTTTTACGGATTGGATTGGCTACTAAAATTAATGATTGGCTCGAAAGGCAAGGCCGGAGGTGTATGCAGGGCTGAGGTGGACTAAGCCCACCCGGCGGAAAAAATTTATACACCAAAAACCTATATAATTCAACTTAGGTCATCAAAACATCTTAATTAAACCCACTCGATTTTCTGAATATAATCGACTAGCCCACTCGAGATCCAATATAATCGACTAGCCCACCCGAGATCCAACTCCTAGCTCTATCATTGTTGAAAGGTGCCTACGGATTAATATGTACAAGCAAGATACTCTCGACTTCTGGAGATACCTATTCCGTAAACTCATTCAGAGCATATGGTACTAGCGCAACCAAGAGAAACATGATAGTGAATCTTCACGACACCTGGAATCGATCTTTATTTCGGAGGCTATTTGCAAAACCCAAAAACTTAGACTAGCTTGGAGATAACCTTAATGATAGTAAATTACTTTCAACATTTTTACCCTAAAAATTATCGTCTCGTTTATATTTCATTGAAAACATAGTGAATGTTTATCCTCAAAAAAAAAAAAAAACATAGTGAATATTTGAATTTTGTGAGAAATTGATCATTGTCGCAATGACAAGCTTGAGTGTCGTTGCGGCGACAACATGTGATCAGTATAGTTGCTTCTTTTGTAAAATGATAATTGATTGTTGTTTCACCATCAATTTAAGAACCTCAAATCACATTATTTATGAACTTGCGATGGAATTGAGTTTGCGTTGTATCTCAAATGGAAATATCTTTTCACACCAATTTTTATCTTATCACACATAAATTTATTTTCAATTTCATTTTTATTTTTTTTTATTTTACTGCGCAGACATTCTCGACCAAAGTTTGGTCGAAGGTATTACACATTATCCATAATTGAAATATGGTCGAAATATATGCACAGCGTACATTCTCTCACCAAAGTTTGGTCGGAAGGTACATTATCCACACTTTGGTTGATTCTCCCATCTTTTAGGTAGAATGTTTGAAGTTTTCCAAACTCATATATAGTCGAGCATCATTCGACCAATATTGAAATCCGAATACTCTACACATTCGCATTAGAGATCGGGTCGTGATAACAACAACAATATAAGAAAGACCACTATTGATTCTCGATCGAATTTCGAATGCAATATTAAAAGTTTTTTCACTCAATTTTAGTCGAATGTCTTTCGACCGGTGATTGAAGATGAAAACATTCAAAATTCTCGACTGTACTAAAATCAATATAATGATCGTATTTTGACTCAAATTGGGTCAGAATGGTTGTTGTGTGAATTGACCATAAATTGGCCAGAATAATATATATTTTCCGGACTCATTTACGGTCAGAATGACAGGCGTGTGGAATATCTAAACGAAACCCACTCTCGGCTCTTGGTAAGTGTAAAACAACATTGGTGTGAAAAGATAGTCTCTTTCAAATAAGTAGGGGAATATTATATAATGGTGATATATTTCAATTTAAGCTAATACACTATAAGAAAAGTCATTTCTTGAATACGTTATCTATATTATCGATTTAACCCAGAATAATAATAGTAAAACATAAAATTTAATTTGTAAATATTAATCTAAATTATATATAAAATTTTACAAGTATAATATTTGAGTGTGCTCGCGAGTTAAATGAGTGGAGTATAAGATAAGAATACTTAAAATTGGTTGGAGCAGAATTTGTGTCGAACATATTTGATCTTGAACCTACCAAACCGAATTATTCAAGTACAAAGTTGATCCGAACTTGAATCGCTCATAACTAAATACGGAGTATAAAAATAAAAAAGAAGAAGGGGAGGGGAGGGGAGGGGGAGGGGAGGGGAAGAAATTAGAATAGAGAGCCGTGCATAATAATAATGAATAGAATTGAATATCGGCATTAAAAATATTAATAGCGTGTAGTTGGATTTGTTCGTTCGCCAATTTAGTTTTGCTTTTAAAGCGATGTTGAACCCTTTTTTTTTTTATTTTTTTAATCTCTTTAATATTAACACACCGACTCTTATACACATAAGCAATCAATATTAATTACGTTCATGGACTCAACACCCCCTAGACTTCCTTTTAATTGCAATTTAAGTCCATCGATTTTCCCCTTTTCTCCTTATTTTTTTCGTGGGATTTATCTCCACAATTAATACTACTTTTTTCATTTATCCACCACCTCTTTTCCTCCTAATATTTTAATTAAAGCATTAAGGCTTTCCCTCTTCTCTCCTTTATATATAATTCCCCCCGCCTGTATAATTTCCTTACTACCCAACAACCACTTGTCCCTTCTTTACACCCTCCTTATCTCCGGTGGCGCCACCACTAGTGATCACCACCTCCGCCGCCTCCTGAAGCCTCCTCCGGCTGAGTTCATCCACCAATATATATCTATTCATCAAAATTCCTTAATTTGAAGGGTCATCGTCCTCAAATATCTCAAGGTACGTTAAAGTCATGACTTCAATTTTTTTTTTTCATACAAATAAATTATAACTTCATTATTATTCATGGAGTCATATTTCTTTATTCTCACAATCAACCGTCTCCTCTTATATTTTAACTAGCCAAAAACCCGGGATGATTGGGCTATTTGAGTAGTGATTGATTAATTAATAATAATAAGTTTTGTTATTTGATCATAAATAACAATTAGATTCTAATGTGCTAGATACAATGCAGTTTTATATCATGATTGATGTAACTATTACAATGAGTCATTATCATTATCATTATCGATTCGATATAAGATTTTTTTGATCGATAAGAGTTTTTCTTTATGTTTGACAACTTTATTTTGGCATTACAATTTCATAGAAATTAAATACGTTAATTAATTTCATTTATTATATTAAGTAGGATATTAATAGTCATACCAGCTGCAAGCCATGAGCAGAAGGAATGGAAATGGGCCAAAACTGGATCTGAAGCTGAATCTGTCGCCACCTAGGGCCAACGGCCGGCGAATCAATGAATCACCAAGCCGATCGTCGACGGTGTCTCCGACATCACCGCCAAGCTCATGTGTGTCATCTGAAGAAAACAGCTTTTCCGGCAGCCCGGAGGCGACATCCATGGTGGTGGCAGGATGTCCACGTTGCCTGATGTACGTGATGCTTCCAGAGAAAGATCCAAGATGCCCAAAATGCCAGAGCACTGTCTTGCTTGAGGTTTTCAATGAGAATGGAAATGGCAGCACCACCACCAAGAATCATAAGTAGCAGAATTGAAATTTCTTTAATTAGGAAGCTTAATTTAAATTATTATGCTCTAATTAATTACTACTACTACTACTGTTTCTCTTTCTGAGTACCGAAGTTGGGCGGCACTATTTGGATTCCACTTTTTCACTTCAGTTAGGAAGGATTTATGCATGGAGAAGTGGAGTTTAAATAGTGGCTTTTTTTTATAAAAAAAAAAAATGTCTTTCTTTTTATTAAAATCTCTTTCATCATGTCCTGTGATCGATATGTTTAGCAGAAGAAAATGTAAACGGGCTAACTGAAACCGAAACTGCTCAACATTCTTTTTTTATGAAAAAGAAAAGGTCAATTCTGAAGTTATTTCATTTTTTTTTTTCAAGACTATGTTCATATATGTAAAAAATTACATATAAAATATAAATACGAGTAATTACGTTGTGATTTTAGAATGTTGGGCAATTTCCGACCTTTTTCTTTTCTATCCCCTCATATCTTTGGACTTTGTTCATTTGGGCTGATCCAAGTCGTGCGTATGGATGTGATACTTCCTATGTTTATTCAGCGCTACAAATTAGCATTTATTTCATCTCATCCGTCTGAAGGATTTGTTTGAAATTCGATTCTTGACTCAATAATTGTTTTTCAAACAATTTATTGACTTAATAATCAATTTCGATTTCGTTCATTTGAAAATAAATATGCTCAATGTAAAACCAACAATGATACATCCAACTTTAGAGAAATATGACTCTCAACCAAAAACAAAAAGGTTGTTATGAATAAATTCATTTTCAACATGTACAAACTCATATTGTATTTGCAGGGGCGGACCAAAGAGGAGCCTTATGGGGCAGCTGACCCCCAACCCAAAAAAAAAAAAATTCTATATATTTTTTATATTATATTTAAAAAAATTATACACTAATATATACTAATTGACCCGTTAATTTTTTTCAAAATTGACCCTTGACCCATAATACTAGTTGGACTTTTAAAATTAATGCTTATAATACGATTTGTTGTTTCCGATCCCCACTGTCCCTGTAATTCTTGCAATACCTCATGTATTTGTTAAACTAAACAAATCAAATTAAAACACATTATTATGTTGAATCTAATATACGAATAAACAAATGTTGCATAATGATAGAATTACTCTCATTGATCTATGCCGAAAATCATATTTGTTAGTGGTTATAAACTTTTGATAGTGCCTCTATCATTGTCCGTAAATTTTCGGCCGCATTGACTCATTATTTTTTTTTCTTAAAACCCTGACATCCGGAACCAACTGGTCCAACTAATCTGAAGTTCGGTTCAGATCGCGTCTGCAGAGTCTGACTCATAATCAGGGGTAAGGTCTCACCATCAATCACTCATTATTTAGTGATTCACAAATATATATAACTAGCAATTTACTCGTACCATGCACGGAGATAACTCAATGTAAAATAGAACAATGAATCATCCATAATTTATAAAATTTTAAATAAATACTTTTCTGGCAAAAAAATTAAACAAACTCAATGCATGATCATACGATAAAATGAAATTAAAGTAAATAGCTTGCAACATTTCAATCATTAAAGGATGTCAAAGAAGATATAATCTCAATCATTAAAGGATGTCAAAGAATATAGAATTTTTTGTCTTATATATAGATAATGAATTCGATATTACACAACATTCTACCGATCAAATTTAAGCAAGACTAAAATGATCGTTCGAAATTTGTCGAAGATTACAATCAATATCATTATCCCGAGAAATCTAAAAACTTTCTTTTTCCGTAAATATTCTATTATATAGTATTACATGGCATTAGTGTGATTGGAGAGATAGATTATTTATTAGGAAAATCAAATTTTAAAAACTCAAATTTAGTAATTAATGTGAATTTTTTTTCGTATTTCTCTATTAATTATGATTGATTCTGTTTTTATTCAACTATTTTATACTATAAAAAAAACCTTTTTACTCCTTAAATATTCGGATGAATTGTTTATTATTGTAATCATTTACAAAGTTACGCATTAATTGTTTATTTGGAGGCAATAATTTTTTCATCTTTCTATATTACGCAATAATTATGATTGATTCTGATTTTAATCAATTAGTATTTTATATTATATTACGCAATAATTTTAAAAAAATAACGCTAATTCCCTCAAAATGCTATTTCCCAAGATCCATCTATATAATAAAAAAATCCGCTATTTAAAAATAAGAGAAAAATTATATTTAAAATAAATCATTTTTATCTATATTTAAACAGTTAACAAAAATATCCATATCATTATCCGACAAAGTGTGTCACGTGCATTTTATTCTATCCACCTAAAACATTCAAATAAAAATATGCAGCTATAAAACATTCCGATACAATAACAAAAAAATATGAATATATGTGTCTTACTATTTAAAAAAAATCAATATCTACTTAAACATGTAGTTTTTTTAGAAGAAGGTTGTTTTTTTCTAAAGTCTTATTCATGCACAAATAAAATCAAAATAGAATGTCAAAAAATCTTAACTCGCAGGGAGCTAATATTCTGCACAAAGCAACCACATATAAAAGTGGATGAGTAAACTACAAATAAACAAAAGGACATTAAAATGCAAATAGATGACAATATAATACATTAGAATGACAGTGGATTAATCAAGTGAGATGAATAGGTGAATGAAATGTGATGGATGTGTGATGACAATAAATGAGGTGGCTAATTTGTAAGGATCCGCTGGGAGCAAAGGGATTTCGAATATATTTTCAAAAATGTAAGATGAATAGACGGGGATTTTTAATTTCAAATGGTGTAGATTTCGAATATATTTTCAAAAAGGGTGCATTAATCGAATTTCCAAAAAAAAAAAAAAAAAAAAAAAAAAAAAAAAAAAAAGTATCAAAACAAAGGACCACCACACCATTGCAATGGGATTAGAAATTGAAGATCCCTAAGTAGTTATGGCAATAATGAGAAAAATCCATTGCATTCATGGAAATATCACTACTAAATGTAAATCATTCTTCACCCAAAAAAAAATATTTAAAGTTTCAAAAAATTAATTAAATGGTTTTAATATCATATATTTTATATTCTAATGTCTAATACATCATTTGAATATCATTTAACATATGTTACAAACTAACCTCACACACCCACGTATTTTTAGACGCCTCTTGAAAATCCACCGTTTTTTCTGCAAAATTACAGAAAATATGCAATGACCCGTTTGTTCAATGTGAAATGAACAATAATTATTTTCCATATTATTAACCTACAGAATTGAACATACCTTCTCGATGATCCAATATACTCCGATCTTCTTTGGTTTGTTCTTCCATTTCTTTAAGCTCTTTTTGATATGTTGATAGTTGCAGCAGTCATATCCAAAACAAAAAATGTATGAAACTAAGAACAACAAAAATCTCTCAAGTTGAATAAATATATAAAAAATTTAAGGAAAAAATATTACAGGAAAATTAAGATCGAAAGGTGTCTTGTCCCCAATACTTCAATGCCGCTACATCATATGCATGGGCTGCAGCTTCTTCGTCATCGTAGGCACCTGGAAAAATTAAAATCATAAAGTATTGAAGGATTGGTAAACACCAAAACATAAATCTTGTTATCCAATTTAATTTAATATTTTCGTTTGTGAATTTTTTTTTTCAAATGTGAAATCATGAAATTCAAAGCAAAAGAATGTATTACAATATTAAATGTAATAACAATAAATAAAATAATAACAACAAACGTATCAATATATACTGCAGTTTATTAGGAAGCCATTGTTAAAAAAAAAAAAAAAAAGTCACTATAATCACCGATCATAAACAAAAACAGAGCCCAACACCCAAAACTTTTGGTCAGTGTATTATCCAAGCGAAGTTCTTAAAAAATGCAAGAAATTGAAAAGGAAAAACACAAAAACCTTGTCTTCCTTTCTTGTTAGGGGATTCATTCCAGAAAATTTTGCCCCATAAATGCACCTCATATCGACTGGTCCATCGGGGCAGATGAAATAGGGCGGAGGTAAGAGGTTCGATGTCGGAAATCATAATCTACATATGAAAAGGATTGAGTAATTGCATGATGCATAAATTAAGGAGAATCGGTGTATGTTTTTTTGAAAAGGATTGAGTAATTGCATGATGCATAAATGGAGGAGAATCAGTGTATGTTTTTTTTTTTCATGTTAATTGTGGAATGAAATGGTTTTCAAAGTTTGAAATTTGAAAATGCACTGTGGAAAGATTCTAGACAGAGTTTAATTGGTTTTTATTTTTTTAATTAATGCATAATTATTTGTGGAGAGATTCTCTTAATTGATTTTTTATTTTCTTATTTAATGCATTTTTTTTAGAACATTTAATGAATTTTTTTACCTATGTAATTACTTTCGGGTATGGAGCGGGTCAATCGGGTATTTTCCATGTTTGGGTTGAAATTGATTTTATTTCCTCTCCTAAATATATATATATATATAGATTTCATCACGATTCTTCTAACTTTTTTAACAAGGTTCTGTTGTTATTTTTAGTATATGTTGCTTCTTGAGGTTGAAGGTGAATACATACATATATATATATATATATATATATATATATATATATATATATATATATATATATATATATATATGTAAAAGTGTTAGAAATGCTTCTACTATATTTCCTTATATCACGCCATAACCTCTAACCCGGTCCGACATGATTCGAGAATCTATTTGTCTTTCCAGTCCTGACCCGACAAAAGTCAGGACCCGACGATCAGGATACCTGATTGTTCGAGATCCCGTCAGGTTGGGAGAAGATACCTCGAAATATGTCATCATGTATTCTTCACGAGTTTTTTTATTTTTTACTTCCGCTAGTAGCATCCATGTTCACCTAATTAACGACAAATGACTTACATTAATAAACTTTAAACACCATTTTCAAACTACTAAATCATGATTGATCGCCTATCAAGAAGCGGTTAAATCGCAAGCACAAGCAAGAATTTAGTATTTACTTATACAAGGTGATAATTGAGAGGTGGTAAAATAGGATGAAAGTTAGATTACTATTATCGAAAAAAAGCAAGCAACTCAAGACGAAGAAAGATGATTATCTTTTTTTTCTGTAAGAAACCCTATTTTGTTTTTCTCGACGATTTCTTCAAATTCTGTTATATGAAATATTTCTCCTTAAAAATAAAAAATAATTGAACTAAAAGATATTTTCCCTTCAAAAATAAAAAATATTAAAAAATAAATATAATATATAATAGTCAGGTCGGGATCGAGATCCCGTCGGGTATTGAGCATATACCTGAAACCCTTCCCGAACTAAGTCGGGTCAAGAAGTTTCGTGAATAGGGTCAGAAAGCAAGTCGGATCGAGGAAAACCCAGGTCAGCATCGGGTTGGGAAGATTGGGAATATGAGATTTTTTTGTCAGGCTTATAAATTTTTTGTTTACCATAACGATTCTAGATGTTTCATTAAATCGAGCTAGAGGTATGCGGAAAAAGGAAAAAAGAAAAACCAAAATACAATTATACACAAGTCGGCAGAAAAAAAATCTTTAGCCACCCTCCAAAAAAAAAAAAAAAAAAAAAAAAAAAATCCTTTAGCCCATACCGCGTTTTATTCTTTTATTATTATTCTGTTTGATATATATATTTTATTTTTATTTCAGTAGATTCTCAGTCAGCTGATTCCCAAATCTATCTCCTCTCCGGCTCTACGATCTCTTTAAGGTTTCATCCGGCGAGGTAAATCCTGATTCCCATCTGCATCCATGACGCTCGGCTCGGGAGGATCTAGCGTAGTTGGTGAGTTTCCTTTTGTTTTCGCCTTTAGATTTCTCACCTTTGGCTTTTCCTGTTGTCTTTGGATTTTGCCTGGTATTGATAGAATTAATTTGAAGGCAAGGCCTGGCTGTGTTGTTTCCTTCTTCATTTTTCCTTAATTTTCTTTATGTGAAGGTATTTTTAAGCGTTTCGTTTGGTTATCATCTCTTTAATTATGGCGAAAATGCGTTGTTTTCTGTGTAATAGATACTTTGGATATTGTACTTCACTGTTTTAGATAGCTACTTGATAGCCAATACGTGTATTCGTTTATGAACTGGAGGTTTTACTACACAGCTTAGTCAAATAACTGCTTATTATCTATGCGGATTCATTTTGTTCATTTTTCTGCTTCAGAATTCTGTCTAAATTGTTTCACCGGCTTATATGATTATATCCATGTTGCGTGAGTGTGTTTATGTTATTACTAGTCCTAGTTGAATGTGTGGAATTATGTCTTCTATGTATATAGTTACACGTCTACTTTGGAGACAAAAATTGCTCTTGTTGTTGCTAGTCTTTCGTTTATATTTCCCCATTTACTTTGCAATTTTCTTGTCTTATGTGCTTTCCTATATTGCCTTGTCTATGGGGTATTGTACATCATCTTTGAATGTTTAGTGCACACTGGGTTGGTAACAAATGATGTGTATCCTCATTTCTCCAAATGCGCCATTGAAAAATCAAAATACTTTTGAACCTTAAACTTTGGGTGGTATTGTACACTTAGCTTTGAGCTTGTTTGCAGTTCCTCGAAATTTCAGATTGTTGGAAGAGCTTGAACGTGGGGAAAAGGGTATTGGAGATGGTACAGTGAGCTATGGTATGGATGATGGAGATGACATCTATATGCGTTCTTGGACTGGCACCATAATAGGTCCTCATAATGTAAGTGACATTGCATTATACATGCTGTAAGTTTCTCTGTTTGAGTGTGACACTGTAGTCAGATTCAATATCTTGTACATGGTTATGAGAAGTGGCATATGCAATTGTCCTGTAAGATGAAGGGAAATGGCAAAAAGTTGATTAACTTGTGCGCATTAGAGTTATTTGTCTGCAGCTTGTGCTAGTGGATTTTGACTGCAAACAGAAGTGCCTTCAATGGTCAAGATGCAACTGATTTGTCTCCAATAGTTATTGTTCATATACTACTATAACGTCAGTTCTTTTTGCTTTGCTTGGGAATGCTGTCAATGCTCTAGGTTTCCTGTCACTTGATCCAGGGTGAACGTCAGGCATATTTTCTAATTTGGCTGCATCTTTTTTTTCTTCATCTTTGTAAATCAGTTTGAGGATATGCAGTTTTCATCCAGATTATTCGCCATAAAGGCCTATGATGGCGATTTCAAAAGTTCTCTTGGTTGCTTTCCTCATTATGTCTGCATTTTTTTATTGGCTAATTATCTGTGTGGTAATATCTTGCGGAATTCATTGAAGATGGGTGTTTTGTGTTTTCACAGTCTGTGCACGAAGGCCGCATTTATCAGTTAAAGCTATTCTGTGACAAAGATTATCCTGAGAAGCCTCCCACTGTTCGTTTTCACTCTCGGGTCAACATGACTTGTGTCAACCCTGAAACTGGAGCGGTACAAAGTTATTTATGTTTAATTGAAGCATATGCATTGATTGGTTTATTTATTACACGTCATTAAATGAATCCCTGCATTATTAACACCAATTATAACGTGCCATGTATAGCTTAATTAGCGATTGACTCATGTTAATACAGTTATGGCATGATGTATATGATAGTTTTTGTAGACATAGATTGCAGACAACCATTTCTGGTTTGTGGCCCATTATCTCGAATTTATGACTACTAATGTCTAGATGTGTAGACTTATGATTCGAACAGATAAGAAATGTGAGAAATTCGCACGAAGGTAAAATTTCTAGATAATTTATTTAGGGCCTTTTGCTATGACATCGTCTCGTGCTGCTCTTGAAGAATTGTGTCTGCATTATTTTATCATGCTTTCTTGATTGCAAAAGTGCAGCTGGCATTGTGATGCGTTGCATGGTCAGAAGAGAAGGTTCTCTGTTTTCTTTGATTTTCTTGGTGGTTGGATACCATTTCTCAGAAAGGTTCTTAAAAATGATATGCTCATATGCTTGAGTCTTCTCTCTGGAGTTATATTGGTAACCTCATTACCGGACTAGCAATAAGTTAAGTAGTGTTTAAAAACATGCACATGTGCGATGCAATCATACGATCTTTGTTTCACAGGGTCTTAGTTGTATGCATCCAGTTTCAATAGTTCCATAACATAAGTATTGAAGTAGGTTCTGCATGAACTAGTTGAGGGAGAAGTTTTTGATTGAAAGCTACGTTGAGTGATACATGGAGTGGATTATTATTTTACGAAAGAAAAAGGATTAAGGGTTGAGTAATACATGGAGAGTGGATTATCATTTTACAAAAGAAAAAGGATTATAGGGTTGAAAAATAAACCTTAGGGACTAAAGGGTTTGGAGGGCCGAAGCACATTGATCTAAAAGGTAATAATTTTCCCATATTGATTATTGAACTTCGTGGGAAAGCAGGACATGGGCATCTTTCCTTGGAAACTCTTTTTTTTATTTTTTTTATTTTTTTTACCTTAGCTTTTTAAAGACTTTGTGTTTAGAATAAGTTGTAATATGGCACAGTGTTTTAGCTGGAAAGGTTAGGATATTAACTGTTCAAACAATAGTAAGTAATCAACTTGTTCATTAAGCTAAAGCTTTACTAGTATTAAATTCTAGTGTTGAGCATGCTATTGTTTGTGTCTGTTGTGTCCTTTTTTTGGTAATAAATATACACACATATATTGCATATGTAGCTTGATAAATCAATGAACAAATACATCTGGTGTGTAGGTTGATACAAAAAAGTTTGGGCTTTTAGCAAATTGGCAACGTGAATATACCATGGAAGACATACTGACTCAATTGAAAAAAGAGATGGCTGCACCGCACAACAGGAAGCTGGTCCAGCCCCCTGAAGGAACCTACTTTTAGCTTTTACTAAAAGCCTTTCTCTCTCTCTCTCTCTCCCCCGCTATTGGCCGTATAAAAATTGTGTCAGTCAGACTCATGAGGTTTCTAGCATGACTTATATACATTTTACGTTCATTTGCAACCTTAGTAACAGAACTGCATCGTTTACTATTGGATGTTAAGTAGTGTCTTGAATGTGTGGGAATTATCAATACATTGTACTGTTTTAACTTACTCTCTCTGCTTTCCTGGTTTGTGTCTCTCTTTGTTTTCCTGGTTTGTTTTGTGTGCAGCTTCTTATATGTACACTTGTTGTCAAGCCTTCATTTGTCTTTTGATTATCAGGGTTTTTCCAATAGGGATAACGACACTTTCAGCCCCTGTTGTTTTATGATTTTTTGCATTTTTATCTCTAAAGTTTTGTCTCAGACACTTTACCCTCCATCTATGCCTTTTGCCTTTTACGTTTTCAGTTGAACGTATACTCGATCTGACCAATAGAAACTTGATACGTGGTATAAGTTGACTGAAAAGGGACAAAACCGCATAGAGGAGGGGTAAAAGTGTTAGAGATGAAACATTGGGGGTGGGGTGTAGAAATGTAAAAATCTTAAAACAATAAAGACAAAAGAAACATGTTATCCAGTTTCCAAATAATTTTGATATCCATATGCTGGTGTTTTTCTGTTTGTTGACTTTTTGTCTAGTGTTCAAGAAATGTTTAAATTTTAGATCAAGTTCAGTGGGACTGACTTTTCTGATGGCACCCCATGAGAAGATCCTTTTGACACTCCATTCAAACAAATAATTCAAATCACCCCAACCAATTATGATAGAGGAAAAGGGAGGAGGAAAGCCACCCTACTTTCAGTGTTGAAAAACCTTCAGTAATTGGTCATAGATATATTTACATGGCATATAACTACGATTTTAGTGATTCAAAAGGTGTGTTTGAATGGTCATTCAAGTTTTAACAGTTGTTATGTAGATGTAAAGTTTGAGTTATTCCTCTAAAAGGTGGATCACTTGAAATTAGTACTACAATAATAGCATGAAAGACGTTTGATCTGTTTGAACTCTTTGTGCTTCTAAACATCAAAACTAACTTTTTCACCATCAATTCCTTTCCTCATGGCATGGGGATTCGATACAACTTGTAATCCATGCAATCAGGGCCAAAACCACAGTGAATGTGAAATACATAATCTCCAAATTCTACTGTTAAGAAGTACAATAATTCAACATCACCAAAGCATTTAGATTAGAATCTCTACGTAGATATGTATGCAATAAATAGGTTTGTGAAGTGCTTACAATATACTATCAAGACACGCGTAGATATGTATGCGATAAATAGGTTTGAAAAGTGCTTACAATCTATCAACACACGTAATTATGTCAAATACCACATAATAACACTTGTTGTATCATGCTCAAACAAGTATTGAACCCCGTGCGGATTTTATTAATTATGGATACAACAATGGCTTATTCATGTGCGTAGCAAATTTACACGCTGTGCCTAAAAAAAAAAATATATATATATATATATATAGTGATAATTTGACTAAAATAAATACAGAGAGAGATACAATAACCCTGGTTCTATATTTTTTCCCGTAACTTCAATTCAAAATATGTTATGTAATCAAGTGCTAGTAGGATATGTGACAACCTTATACGCAAAGGGAAAGTTGACTCAGAATATTTAAGTCAAGGGACCCATATATACTTACGTGGATTGTGTTAATAAACAGGGGTTGCACTATTAAGTCCCAAAGAAATGTATTAATCGCACAACAAAATATAAACAACACATTTTTTACATAATTGATTATGATGGCTTATTGATTCATATGAATCTCGTAGAAAGATCAATGATGTATAATGATGTTTTAGCGATTTGTTGTTGCAGACAAACATTTCTATTATTGCCCGGGGTTGTTTTTAATACTATCCCATTAATGATACACTACATATATAGGACGCTATTTTGGTTAATTATCCTATATATTCAACAGAAGCATTTATGTTCTTCAATATATGGTTTGGAAAAGACGAACTGTGTATTCACTATTTCTCCAGTAGTACATGCACCCTATTAGTATTAATTATCATATGAATTTAAAACGCAACATATATAGCTATCCATCACACTCGTGATCATTATTCATCATTCATGGCCATCTTCTTTCAATTAATTGATAGATATATGCGTGATTTAAAGTGTGTATATATATATATATATATATCTGCATTGAATTGATGCGATGATGCAGCATTCAGCTACGTACATTCAAAAATGCAATTACTCTTTAATGCAGCCCACGTAAGGACCTTATCAAGGGATTCTAGATGTGTGGCCTTACCATTTCTCATGGTGTACGTAGTATTTAGTTTCATCTGGTGACATCCTCGATCACCATGTCCCTCCTTACGAGAGGCCAGAACCTAAATCTGAAACCCTATGGCCGGGTTTAACGGTACTAATTGAGGGATAATGCAAACTAGATAAGTTCATCCTCCTCACTTGGCCTAAAGAGGGAAATGCTGCTCTAAGCTACTCTAAGATTTATCACTCTATCCACAATCTTAGACACTAGCACATGAACCGGAGGTCGGTCTTGTCTTCCTCCATGAAGAGTTTGGTTTCTACGATACCAAATACTGTAGACAATATCCGATATACCATGTAGCAAAATAACCAAGCGCAAAAACATATAAAAGATGGAGCTTCAACCTCAAAACTTTTACCATGTAGAAAATTAACCAAATGATGTGACCGTATATGAATCAGATCCGAATTTGCCCAAAGAACAATTAAAAGTATCAATAAAAAACGAGCATGCACCGCGATCCTTAGCTAACATGTACATAAGAACCTTGGTATATGATATTTACGTTATCTTTCCGACGCCGTAACCTTGATAAGTTCAGATTCGAATACTCTACGAAAAAATACTCACAAAAAAAACTTGAAAGCTTTATATAAATTCACCCAATAATTATTGTATTGTATCTCATAACAATGACTTCAATGACTTCAATGACTTTATATATACTACAGACTCATAACACAACTAAGCAATGTAGGATAAAACCTTTTTAAAATATGACCTAGGCGCCACAAGCATTTTTGTGGGTTTACATGACTCTAATAGACCAAACCTGGGTTTTATTGACTGAAATAAAATGTTAAACCCAAATAACTACTAAAAATAAATAAAAGACTCCAAATATTCTTCATAAGTCAATAACACAAATAATAAACTTAATTTATTCCTTCTTCAACGGAATCACATCATCAAGCCCAATAACATATAAGAGATGAAGCATCAACCTCAAAACCTAATGCCCATTTTCTTATATGAGTTTAGACTTATATTCAACATGGTATCAGCGTCACCATTTATATTGTACAAGTTTTGACCCTTTTTGTTGGTCTTATAGTGTCATTTATATCTTGTGTGTCATGTGGCTTGATCAGGCTTTTTATAAACATACACTTGATGAGGCATGTTAAAGTGTCCTACATTAGGTACTTGTAGTTGTTTCACCCATCATATAAAGATAGGGGCGGGCCTTGGGGAGGCCACGACCCAGAGCCCCCTCAAAATCTACGAATTTTAGGGCCATGCAAAATTTTGGACTCAATAGTATATATTTAAACATGAATAAGGCATTGATCTAATGGTGAGCACTACAATATAACTTGATAAGTGATTAGTGTTCGATCCCTACTAGAAGCAAAAATTATACTACATTCGTCTCATAAAAAGTGTCCACATTTGAAAAAAGTTGTCCCATAAAAAGTGTCAATTTAGAAAACCAATACATCATTTAATGCTCTTTTCCAAACATACCTCTAGCCTAACATTTATTGTTGTATATTCATTTCATAATCCAAAACAAGCATTAATTACGAGATAGGGGTATATATGTCTATTACTATTAATACACAACACGTTAATTGAGTTTCTTAATCTGCGTGAATAATAAAATGTGGACACTTTTTATGGGACGGATGTAGTATTTTTTTTTTTTGTTGATTACTCTTTTTTAGAAGGTCCTAAAACAATATTTGGTCCCGAGTCTAAATTTGGAAATGGACGCCCATGTATAAAGAGATGGAGTTTCTTGATCACCTTATAGCCTAGGTTTTAAGTTTGACGCCTCTCATCTTATATGATTTTGATCTTATATTCAACAGACGTGATTTCATTTTTTGTTTGATATGCGAGATTCCACGTAATATAATAGATGGTATAATGGGCGATGATGCCCGTATCAACATTTAATTATCTCAATGTTGGTCTACAATTAGTCGGAGTTTTACAATTACCAAGCATTATTTTGAGAAGTTCAACTATTATATATGTCTACTTTGGGATGTGTTAGTTTAAGATGAAGACTTCGATCTTGCTTAAGGAGTAGAAGATTTCAAATAAATGATATATTGTTGATAGTTAAATTCTTGTTCAAAGATCAATACCAAATACACTACAATTTCTTCTGGTTGTTTCAGGAAAGCTTGGATTGATCGACACTATATGAAAATTTGGGAAATTGTGGAGAAAGTCGAGAAATATTCATTTTAATTTTGGCTTGTCTTGTTCTTTTCCATGAAGTATGATATTTTTAATCTTGAATGTCAACTATCCATTTGTTTATCAAAGGTTAAATTATCAAAGGTTAATATTAGGTTTTAGCTAGCATAAGAAGGTCCAATATACGGAGGAAATAAATAAATAAAAGAAAACGTGTAAAGATGGAGACATTATTTAATTATTATGAATTCAGAATAATGTGTAATAAATTCGAAAACTCTGCTCACTTGCTCTGCTCCCTCTGAATCAAATGGCTTCAATGTTTATTTAAATGGATCCCAATTAATTCCTCTTTTCACATCAAGCTTGTTCATGTGATGATGATTTTTACCGCTTGAAGCATGCGTCACTCCTTTATTTTTTCTTTGTATTTAACCGCGGAAAATACTTGTGTGGTAAGGGAATTTGAGATGAAATAACGGGTGAAACGATCAGAACCACACAGTTTAAATACAGAATAAAACTGTGTGGAAACACCACACAAGTATCTCCCTCTAACCGGGTATTGTGTTAACCTAATGGCATGTTTGGATTACGGTAATGGAATGGAATGAAATGTTTTTTTTCATTCAATTCCATCAATTTGGCGTGTTTGGCAACGGAAGAATGAAATATGTTTTCATTCCAACGGAATGAAAATGGAGATTTTCATTCCATTCAAAATCCAATGGAATTGTCGGAATGGAATGGAAAAATAAATCATGCAATAAGATTTGATTTCATTTCACTGTCTACCAAACGCAGTGATATCATTCCATTCCATTGCATTTCATTCCAACAAATTCATTGCATTCCATTACATTCCATCAATCCAAACGAGCCATTAAGGTTAAAATTTGATACTTCTCTTCTCAAAAATACTAAAATAAAAAATAAAAAATTGATACTTATTTTTCCGAGGAAAAAAAATGATTTTTTTTTTAATTTTTATTTTAACGGTACGATTACTCTTTGCAAACTGGGTTGAGATCACCTGTCTAATTTCGATTATACAAGTAAAAGCAGTATGTAGTTTTATGTGTATCTTTTTTTTGGACGAAAATTTATGGAAAAAAAAAAAAAAAAAAAAAAAAGATCAAAAAATATATCTGTGTGAAACTACGTAGTTTTTACTTGACACAAATCAAATTGTTAGACACCTAAATTTGATGACAGTGATCCCAACCCTTGCAAACTAGCAATTTGATATTTTTCGTCTCCTTTATTTTGATTTTTTTTTCGAAGTAATTTTTGAAAATTGAATTTTTCTTCATAAATTCGACTCTAGTGACAGTGCAATGCTGTACGATATGTAGTGACAGATTTATTTGAGGTGCTAATTAAACATCTAAACATTTGATAAAAATGGAACGGAAAAGATAAGAATTGAAGCAACTGTCTATGCAAAAAAGGAATGAAAAAGGAATTTTGAAGGGAAAAAAGGAATATGTAGTAATGTTTTTATCAAAGTTTTATTCTGTATTTAAATTTATTTCAACTTAAAATTCTCTCATCACACAAGTATTTCCCCTTGATCTATACTAAAACTTTTCAGCTTTGATGTGAAGTTTCTCTTAACATTGACTTATTGAAGTCGATTAGTGGGATTTAACTTTTTTTTTTTTTTTTTCTTTCAACAAATTTATATCTTTCTGTAATAAAAAAAAAACAATTGAAATATTTATTTTATTTTATTTTTTGAGAAGGAAATATTATTTCAAGTGCAACTTAATAGTTCATACTTTCACAAATTAGGCAAGTTTTATGGTGTTCCGACCAGAACCACAAGTATGGGAAATTCTATTCCGCACTCTTCTCGCATGTATCGTCTGTTGGATGTGCGTCATGTGTGCAAGAAAACAAATTCGTTTTTGTCTTCTTACGCACATCGAACAGGACGGTGCGTATGAGAACTCCCCGAAATAGAATTTTCCCACAAGTATGACTTATAGTCCGAAACCAATCATATTTCACTATTTTCCAACCGTCCTACATGTTTAAAAACAAATTACTAGTTTTTAATTTAGTGATGGGTTGAAAAAGTGATTGGTCGGTCTATTTTCAGATTTTGCCTAGCGAATTACATTGATTGCATCAGCTTCTTGCCTTCTTGCAAACTAAAACATGATCCCCTTATAAAAATTAAAGAAACAAAAATGCTACAAAGTGCTGATGTTGTTGCACAACACCGATTTTGCAGAATAAATGTTTATCTTGAGATATGAGGTGAAATGAATGATTTCTCCGGTGTGGTTAGGGTGGCGAGTAAGAACAAGGCTTTGCCGGATCTTTTACAAGATGAACAAGTTAATCTGTCGAAACAAATTGGCGAGTTTACGCTTGTATTAGATTTTATAGTTAAAGTTTTTGAGAGAGAGTCCTCTTATTACAATGTGATCCCATATATATATAGGCTAAAAAGTAAGTCGGTTTCTTTGTTCATCGACAAGACAAATCGAGAGTATATAGCTAAGTTAAGCATGCATGCAATACAAGTGTCCTAGCCAACAGTAAAGTGTGGCGGTGGATTGGCCACCGGATAAGCATGGCGAGCGGCGAATGGCGAATAGCGAAGTATGGTCGTCGTGGACTCGTTTTTGCCTTGAGTATATAGGTAGGAATCACATGGAGAGAATGGGTCCGCTTCTTGTTGGCGGATTGGCCCGATTTGTAGCTAGCGGCTAGAAGAAGCTTGGTGGCAGCGGCCAGCGGAGATAGAGGCCCATTATCTGTGTTGATGGGCCAAGATTGTAGGCCCAATATGGATGAACAGGCCCCATTCCAATCCGGGTATATCAATGGCCCCTACTGCGTGCTGGCGTGTCCGCCAAGGCGGAGAGTAGAACGAAGAAGAACTTTAGGTGAAGCTCCTTTGTAGTCGCTTGATAGAGGCTTGCCGATATTGCTCTATCGGGCTTGAACCAGTGTTGGTGAAAACCACTAGCTATGTGCTGGTGCATTTGTAGCGAAAGGGCTTGATCGCCGATAATGTTCTATCGGGCTTGAATCAGTGTTAGTATCGCGTAGCGAATTACCGATTATATGCCGCGTATTGCAGCGGACAGGCTTGATCGCCGACAACGTTCTGTCGGACTTACTCAAATGATAACGCTCTATCAAAGGTGTTTTTTTTTTTTTTTTTTTTTTTTGTAAGCCAAAGCGGGCATTGATTGATGCTAGCTGCTTGAAATAATGTTGGGAGATAATAATACGCTGAAGTCGCTTATGCCGCGTGATGTGATGCTCGTCAGAAGAAATTTGAACGGTTAGAAAATGTAAACGGATGTATCGGTACACGAAACGTCATGTCAGCCACGTGTTCTGACACGGCGGTTGGGACTGAACCGTCCCTTGCTCTGATTGGTGGAGAGAAATCGGTAACCGTTCCTGTCATCATTACATTTGAATTTTGAATCCCAAGCGTCGTTTCCCCTCTCTTTTCCTCCTATAAATAGAGAGTTCCCCCAACACTTACACTTTTTTCTCCTCTTTCACTTCTAATAAATTCCTCCGCGATAAAGCAAGGAAATTCAGCGTTTGCAAGCAGATTCGACAGCGCTCCTTTCATCAAAGCTCAACACTTTATTACCTTCATTATCAATCAAAGTAAATTTCACTCTTTTATTGTTTGTCGATTCGATTATGCTTTTATTTCTCCCATTCCTCTTACAAAATTCATGAATCTTTGTGATTCTTGCCTCTGCAATTTTATCTCTTTCGATGAATGCCATGAGCCCAAACCGTTTATGTTTTTCTGTAATTTATGGCTCTTTCTCTCAGAAGAACCATCGTATGTGCATGCTTTGATTATGGTTTCTCGATATTTGTTCAAGTATTTGTGTCTATGCTTTTGAATATGCATTTTAGGGTTTATCTGGTTTTGAATTTAGGGTATCTTTAAGAACTTGGGGGTTTACTGGGCAGATGTTTGGGGTTTTTTGAGAATTTTGTATCTGTTTAAGGAAGATGGAAGGGCGAGGTGTCGGGGTGTGATTGCTCTCACCTCGACCCGATCTCCATGTCCGGGTGATAAACTGATCCACCTTGCCCTTTTCTTTCCGAATGTCATCGAGCACACACAATCGATCGAAGAGGCTAGGGCCGCAGCGGGTTATGGGTCGAGAGAGGTTAGCATGGAGGATGCTAGCTCTAGCGGTGACGAGGAGGAGATGGAAGAAAATCCAAACCCTGGACCCATTAACATAGAATCGACCCGCAGGTCGAAGTTATTGGTGAGGCGCTGTGGAGGCGAGGTCGAAGATGACGACCAAATGGCACTAAGCAATCTCCTCACCAGGGATGGAGAAAGTTTTAAAACCTGGAGCCGCAAAAAGTAGCGGCAAGATCAAGGCTTAGCCGTGGAAACATTGTGGTATCGGAGAAGCCCAAAAATCTCCAAAAATTGTTGTGCGCAAGAAAACCGCCACCGAGAGCCCGCAAAAAGAGAGGCGCCCAAAAGAAGGTCCGCTGCGGTTGAAAATGAGCTCATGGAGCAAAAAAGCGGATAGTGAACTTGTAGCCCGATGGAGGGAGTTTAAGGATCGAGAAGATTATACTTGGCGTTAGCGTCATTTATATCTCGGCGGACTATCGTTTTGTTAGTATGGGCGCGACCAAAGATGCCATGGACTGTGGCGAGACCGGCAAGACTATCTGTGGCTGCATTATGATCATTTGCGCGCGGGACTCGGACCTCCGCTGATCCATTCTTTGTTACTTTTATGGAAGAGTGAAAAGTGATGCCTTGCGACTGAGTTTGGGAGTTGTTCGCGTGGTCATGTCCTTTATTATAATCGATGGGTTGAGCGGCGCGAACCGTCGATGCCGGTGCTTTTATACTTTTATAGTTTCTCCCGAAGAAGCGGCGGCAGCCAAATCCAACCGCGTAGTCGATCGAGTCATGGTAGACCCCGCTTGTTATTTGATCTTCCCGACAAGGTGGCGGATTGGGACAAAAGATGTATGAAGGTAGAGTCCCGGGTAGGCTGGCCGTTTGAGAAGCTAGCGGAGAATTCGGTCAAGATCGATCACTTGAACAAGATAAAAACCCAATTTGACGATGATGAGTTTATCTCCGAGCTGAAAGACGATCTGGGCTATACTCGTAAAAATGAACCTCAGGCTAGGGCATTTAACTGGAGGTTGTTGCTTGACGTCGCTCAGCCCTATCTTAGACAGGCCGGACTTCCTGGAGCAGGTGTCGGCGAACCTTTAGTTGTAGTCGACTCGTTGCCGACCCATCCTGATTGGTACGGTGAGTGTCACCATGGGAGGTTCATGCCTTCTCAGTGCGAAATCTGCGGCGGTTATCCTAATATGCGAGCACCGAGTAGGATTTTTACTTGCATTCTTCTTGCTTTTTTTTATAATAGGTCTCTTTTCATATATTCTGGTTGCTAATATATATTTGTTCCCCACAGGTACCATGGATAGATTAGTTCGCCGCAGCCAATTGTCTAAGCAGAAGACCGTCGGTGAGGTGAAAAGAACCGCTGAACTAAAGGGGATTAAGACAGCCCTTCCCATGGTCGATTTGCAGAGGCGGGCCGGTGCTTCGAGCTAAGGTCGTGAAATCATCCCACCGCCGCTTATAGAGAAAGCTGCGGCGGGCAAAACTCACGAAAGCGGACTACTCGCCAAAACCGCTGCGGGTGATAAGAAGAAAAAGTGGCGCGGTTGAAGAGATTGAGCCCGATGGAGACGATAAGCGGCTGCTTGAGGTCCTCTCTTAAGAAATCCAAAAGCGATAAAGGCAAACCTGTGGCGGTGACGTGGTATCTGCGGGTACGAAGGTAGTAGTGCCTTTGCCGGAGTCCCTATCGGGCCTGAGAGGTTGTCCCGCGCTGGTTGGACAAAGAGTTCATCGCGGCAACAACCTCTCGACCGCCATGGCGCCGCACAATTTCAAGGGTATCGATGTGCCCTCGCCGAGACATTTCGGATGGGGTATCCCTAATGATATCCAGATGGAGGTAGGCCGCGGGATAGCGGACGAGGTTGTCTTTGGCGGATCAAGTTGATCCCGCCGTGCCTTTCTTGGGAGTATTGAAGATTTGTGGGGCTTATACGGCGCCACGGTGAGCATGGTAAACCTCCTTTCTTGTTTTTGTTTTTCATTCCATTTATTGTCGTTTTCCTCAAGTCAATATTGACTCATTTGTGGTTTTTCTTCCATTAGGTTGGTGCGGCTTGGCACGAGTTCATCAATGATTATAAAGCACCATAGCTGAAAGTGTCAATGTCGGAAAGAGCCGGTCGAAACTCGAAAAAGCTCTTGGGGCCGCAAATGATGTGTCCCGGGCTTCGTGGGCGGTTAAACGCACTGATCTGAGAGATTGAGAAATCGAAGGCGCGGTGACCGAGACCCGAAAGTTAACTCGACCTCGTGGAAGCGAGGTAAATCTGTTGATCGGGCCATGCAGAGAGATGAAGCTTAAAGTTACCGAGGCCCAGGCTCATTGGGAAGCCGAGCAAGCGGCGTGTCTGGATCTGCGGGCACAACCAAGGATCTAGGCTCAAGTGTTGAAGGTCGACTCAAGGCCGCTTCGATGACGGCTTTATGATGGGATATGATCAAGGTTTTATCATATCGCGAGGTGCGTCCTGGCTCATGACGGCGATAAACCCGACCTTGACGTCCTGAGGAATGGATTCTCACCCATCCGCTTCTCGAGTTATCTAAGAGAATTTCATGATCGCATACCTTTTTCGATATTGAGCTTCGCCAAGCCGCTATGTTCCAGTGTGATCTGATTGGGTGGCCCCACCGTGATTGAGGCGAATCTGAGAGAGCGTGTGCGCTTAGCTCTGAAGCAAGAGAGAGGCGGTGAAGAGGCGAGCAGGTTGGGGTGAGGTGGAGCAAACCGAGCCGTTGGTAGAGCCCTCCGTATCCGAGACAAATCTTGATCGATCTTTGCATCATTCTCTCCGCTTGAGAGAATGTCCATAACGAAGAGATGCGGCCGAGGTTCTTAGATTTCTGGCTCTGTTTTGTAAAACATTATTCTGTGTTCGTATATGTATAACTCTTTTCTTTTTCTGCACTTTTGTCCGCACATTTGTCTCTGTAATGTCCTGCTTATAATTTTATTCACAAGTTTGTTTCCTGCCCGTTTTTTTGTGTATGCTTGCTTTTTGCTCGAATTTATTGTCTAAATTGAGTCCGATGATAACAACATCCGTCCCCCTTGTTTGAGATAAGATTCTAGGTCGATCTTGTGCGGACTCCTGTATGAGATAACATCCGTCCCCTCTTGAATCTTATCTGAAATAACTTGTTTGCTAGGAAGTTGTGCCTGTGCCCGCGTTAAATTTTCCCAAATATTGCCCCTATTTTTAACAACTCTAAAGTCCAAATTAAGTTTTGTTGAAAATTCTTCGAGTACAATTCTTTCTTACCCATGCATACTTGTAATAATTTGCACAAAAAGAGAATGTAAAATCGGGCTTTATTAATTTCGACCCATCCCGCTAGATGAGTAAAGATTACAAGCAAAATAAGAAAGCCTAACCATTCACGTCGTAAAACGAGAGGATAGCCATATCCCTAGCCGATTTATTACATGTAGTACCTTTTAAGGTTGTCCGCATGCCAAGGTCTATTGAGCTCGTAGCCTTGATGATTTCTGAGGACATAAGTCCCTTTCTTGATCTCTCTCGCGACTTGATAAGGGCCTTCCCAATTTGTTTATTAGCTTTCCTTTATCGTGCTCCATACCCGTGGCCTTTTTGTTCCGAAGAACGAAATCCCCGACTTTAAATGAGTGGTTGCGGATTCGCTTGTCATGTTGTTGTTTAGCAATTTGCTTGTAGTTCGCTAATCGGTGGTAAGTCGCTATTCTTTTTTCCTCCACTAGATCCAAGTCGATCTGTCTGTTTAAAAGATTATCCGCTGGGTCATACAATGCGACCACGATCTTTGGGTAGTGCCATTTAGATGGAATCATAGCCTCGATCCATAGGTAAGGGCAAAGGTGTTTCTCCCGTGGGTGTTTTGATCGTGGTGCGCGTGACGAGAGTATGGCGGGTAGCTCATCGACCCACCCTCCTCGCTTTTACCTTGTCATCTACGCTTTTCTTAAGCATTTTGATTATTTGTTTATTGCCGGCCTCGGCCGGCCGTTTCATGAGGATAAGCCACGGACGATCGCCGGTGTTTAACTTTGAATTCCTCACAAAGGTCTCAAAAGTCTTTCTGAATTGTGGGCCGTGATCGATACTCCGCCCGTGGAATGCCAAAACGTGAAAAAATTTGATCGTGTAAGAAATAACCTGCGGCTTTAGCGGTTATCTTAACCATGGGTTTTGCTTCGATCCACTTTGTGAAATAATCCACTGCTACTATGATAACTTTACATCCGCCTCTTCCTGGTGGAAATGGTCCGATGAGATCGAGCCCCACATGTCGAAAAAGGCAAGGTGCGGTCACGATGCTCTGCTTTCAACGGATGGTATTCGTGGGATGTCCGCATGTTTCGACACTCTGGACATTCTCGAACCAATTTTTCTGAGTCTTTAAGAATTGTTGGCCAATAATACCCCGCGGTTATGACCTTCTGTGCCAGAGAGCGACTAGCGGGGTGACCTCCACACACTCCTTGGTGAAGTTCGATAAGGATTGTCTTGCTTTCTTCCTCTCGAACACATCGTAATAAAGGTCTAGTTGCGGACCTTCTATAGAGTATTCCATTGTTTATAATATACCTGGCTGCTCTTTTCTTAAGAGCGCGAGCTTTGTCCGTTCCTCGGGTAGCAGGCTGTTTCTATGTAAGCTTGAACTTCATCAATCCAACATGTGTAGTTGGTGCTGGTATATCAATTTCCATGATTTGTGCTTCCTCAATAGCGGGTACGGCTAGATACTCAATTATTATCGAGGAATCTGCAATTTCTTCCTTAAGTGATAGCTTGGAGAGATAGTCTGCTCGCTCGTTGTCCTCTCTTCCAATTCTGATGAACTCGCAATAGTTAAAGTTGCTTTTCAGTTGTCGAACAATCTCACCATACTTCTCTAGAATACCACAGTTCGTGTCATAATTCCTTGAGATTTGGTTGACGATGAGTTGGGAATCACAAAATACTTCAACATTTTCCACCTTTAACTCTTTGGCTAATTTGAGCCCGGCAATTACTGCTTCATACTCGCTTGATTATTTGTGGCCGGAAATTCGAACCTCAAAGCTTTTTCGATTTCCTCCGTTGTTCCGGGCTCCATCAAGATTACTCCGGCCCCACAGCCATTTCGACTAGATGCCCCATCCACATACAAATGCCAACATTGATTGGGCTTATTTCTGGCCGCAACGGGCTCATGGGCTAACGGCGAACTGGGTTGTGGCGAGCTAAAGCTTGTCTCTACAATAAAATCTGGCAGCGCTTGTCCCTTGATAGCTTTTATGGGCTGATATTGTATGTCGAACTCAGTGATTTCGATTGCCCATCTGAGAAGTCGACCAGAAAGATCCGGTTTATGCAATATTTGACGCAATGGACTATCCGTTAAGACCACTATCGTCGTGTGTGAGGTAAAGTAAGCCCTGAGTTTGCGGGCGACAATAACAAGTGAGTAGGCTAATTTTTCAATATTAAAATAGCGGCTCTCCACCGGATGAGCCTTGCTTACATAATAAACGGGATTTTGGAGGGTTCCGGCCTCGCTGACAAGAACGGCGGCAACGACCGGTCTGCAAGCCGCTAAATACAAAAAACAAAGACATCTCCCCATATAGGACTAACCAAAAGGGTGGTTTCCTAGATATTCTTTTAAAGCTTGAAATGCCTGCGAACACTCTGCGTTCCATGAAAAAGTTTTGTCGCCTCGAGAATTTTGAAGAAGGGGAGACACGCTTTCACTGATTTCGATATGGGCGACTAGCGCAATGATGCGGCCGTTGAGCCTCTGTACTTCTTTGATGGTAGTAGGCTCTCTCATGTCAATCAAAGCTTGAATTTTTTCTCGATTAGCCTCGATGCCACGACGACTAACCATAAACCCCGTAAATTTGCCTGCTCGACACCAAAAGTACACTTGGCGGATTCACTTCATCGAGTGTTTTCGGACATTATTGAAAGTTTCTTGAAGGTCGGCGACGTGACCGTCCCAAATGGACTTAACAACCATGTCATCTATGTAAGCCTCATATATTTCGCCTTATCTGCGAATCGAAGACCACGTTGACCATTCGCGATAGGTCGAACCAACATTCTTCAAATTTCCAAATGGCATCATTTCATAATAAAACAATCCTCCAGCCGCTCAAAGCCGTTTTTCTTTGTCGGACTCGACCATCCGTGCATTTGATGATACCTGCATATCGTCTAAGAAACTTAAAACCTCAAAGCCGTAAATAGAGTCAACTAACCGGTCAATTCGTGGCGGTGATAAGGATCCTTCGGACATGCTTTGTTGATGTCCGTGAAGTCGACGCACATTCTCCACTTGCCGTTGTGCTTCTTTACCATAACCACATTTGCCAACCAAGTAGGGTAGGCAAGCTCTTTTATGATTCACCTTGCCAGAAGCTTTCCGACCTCTACTTTCACCGCCGCCTCCTTTTACGCTGAGAAGCGACGCGCTCCGTTGTATCGGCTTGAAAGTAGGGTCGACGTTAAGATGGTGCGAGGCGACGTCCTGTTCGACTCTCGCATGTCGGTAACCACCCAAGCAAAGACACTCAAATTCTCTTTGAGTAATTGTATCAATTTTTCCTTTCGATAGGACTCAATCGAGCCCCTATCTTTATCTTTTGCTCGGGATATTCCTCATTGATGACCACCTCGATCAACTCATCTTACGCCGTAAAATCGGCTCATCTCTCGACTTGCAATGTTTCACACTCTATTTTGACCGGTTCAGATCAACAACGACCTCGATCATGTCGATGTTCTCCATGTTATATGGTCGTTTCGATTCGAATCCTCTTATTCCCTGTTCTCATCTCATGTATGTATGTTAGGGCAGATGGCAGTTCGGCCGATCGACGTTCCGATCCTCGTCCCCAACATAAAACTTTGCCCGATGCGGAATGGAAGCTACCATCTGAAACTGCTTTAAAGCGGGTGTTCCAATTATCATGTTATAATTGGACTGAAGATCGACAACTAAAAACATCACCTTTTCCGTGCGAAAGGGTGCATAATCTCCCATCTGTACATCGAGGTCGATGGCCCCCTTGACCTGTATCTTATGATTGGTAAAGCCCTCAAGGGTGCCATTATGCGGTCTCAAATTAGAGTCGCTGAAACCCAACTCTTTGAAGCAGTTGTAATATAGGATATCGCGGCAAGCTCCTGTATCAACCATCACTCTGTTGACACAGGCCCGATTGACAACCACTGAGATGCAAAGGCACATATCCTCTGTACTGGTAGAAGTCACCAGCTCACTTCGAGTAAAGGCAAGGGGCTGTTCACTCCCTCGCAAAACTACAGGCTTCTCCACATGTTTGTTGATGAAGCCGATGCGATTCTTAATCTGATTGTTAGAGGGAGGAGGTTCGGTTATCATTCTAATGTTCCTATCGAACTGACGAGCTTGCTGATTCCTCCTATCTGGACCACCGGTATCAAGTTTGAGGTGATCATGGTGTCCGCGAGCGAGCAACCTCTCTATTGCTCGTTTGAATTGGATACATTCATCGGTAGTGTGACCACTTTATCCTGTGATAGCCACAAAATTTGGATGCATCGCGGCGCGTGTCGTGGACCATTGGGTATGGTTCGGGTTTCGTCTCGATTTCATTCAACACTTGGGAATAGGAAATTACGAGCGGCGTGAAATGCTCTTCCTTAAATCTTTCGGTTTCTTAATTTCCTATCCGCCCCTCTGCTGGTGTCTCTTGGCGAACTACGCCGACCCTCTGTTTGCCTTTGTTGGACGAAGACGCTCCTTCCCTTTCCCGCAGATTGCAATGTATTTCCTAGTCGAGCTCAACATCTCTTGTAGGTTCGCCGGTGGTGACAAAGCGAAATAAGACTTCAAGTACCCGGCTTCAACCCTGTTTCAAAACTACTCATGACAACATTATCTCTGCTATACCCTGGTCACTTCATACACTTTGTAAAACCGCTCATAATAATCTGCGAGTACCCTCACCATGTCGCCTTTGTCGGACCTCACGTAGGGTCGATATCGTCTTTTTTAGGTCCTCCTCACCGACTTGAATTCTGCTATAAACTTGTTGATCAGTCATCCCATGATAAAATCGATCCAGAGGAAGATCATGCGGATCCATGATCTTTGCCCGATCTTGCATTGATCCCACAAATGCTATACACCAAGCCTCATCGCTAGAGGTACACAGACTGATTCTGCTTTGAAAAGCGGATAGCCAGTCCAGAGGATCTGTTGCTCCGTGGTAGTTTATGAAATTGGGATAGTGAGTTCCTCCCCTTGGAGCCGCTTTCAGTATGCTGGGATGAAGCACACTTGTTCCCCACGTCGGAACCGTTTTAACACTCTTTGTTCCTTTCTGTAATTCCTCTATCTGTTTTTTCATGATGCCTATCTCTTCCTGATTTGGGGGTTGAGGTGGGAGCGCAACATAACTTTCTTCAACTTCCGAGTCCCCCTGTCCTTCCAAGCGGGTGCGAACTCGGCGAGTGTTCCTTGGTCGCACTGGGGCTGCACCGCGATCGTCGATCGCGGGCCCCAGTCTACCAAGCGCAGATTTCCTACCCTCTCTAGGATGTGAGGTTGCATGACTACTCTCCTCTATTTCGATCATTTGTGGTCGAACCGTTTTGGAGGAATGAATGTAAAGGTGAATCTCGGTTTGTGCGGGTTGAGAGGGTTGAATTTACTGGATTGACCGAGGAGGTAATCCTTCTGCAATGAGTAGTGCATTTCCTTCCCGCATTTCTTCAACATATTCCATGTGCGCTTGCAATGCTATTTTATATGTATCTTGTTGTGGGGGAGCTCCCTCGGCTAAAATAGCTTCTTGTTCGTTAGTTGGGTTGGACGTCCCCGCGATTCCTTTTCCCTTGCTTTTCCTAACCGCTTCCTCATGTATTTCACGGGCTTTAGTCCTTTCCCGTATGTATGCTCGCATGTCGGTTGTGAGGCGGGGTTGACATCTCCGCCTATCTCGACATAACCGCCGGGCTAGCCTCTCCACGGGGCGTGCTCGCTCCACGTGGCAGTCCCTGATTGGCTGCCTTTGCCGGTGTTGCAGGGTTCATGTTTTTCCCGCCAGCCATGACTTATGATTTTTGGGCGGGTATTTTTCTGACTCAGGAATATAAGGTAACGATTGTTTGTATTTCCCAGGCGGTTTGCAACGAAAAGATGACCAAACTTTCCTTACTTGAAGATCTGAAACCGATGAAAAAATGCGTAAATCAACCTGGGTACTTTATATGGACTCAAATGTGAGTTTGCAATGAAGTTGATGATCTCCTCTGTGCAAGTTGATCGACAGGCTGCAGATGATGATGATTTCGCCTGAGACACCGTGAAATCGTCTTTGTGGTGGAGTAAGTGATCTTCAAAAGTTGAATGATGATCGGGTTCCCGATAACGGAGCCAATCGATGTTGCTTGAACACCGATTTGCGGTAATATGTTGTTTATCTTGAGGATATGAGGTCGAAAATGAATGATTTCTCCGGTGTGGTTAGGGTGGCGAGTAAGAACAAAGGTCGCCGGATCTTTTACAAGATGAACAAGTTAATCTGTCCGACAAATTGGCGAGTTTCGCTGTATTAGATTTTATAGTTAAAGTTTTTGAGAGAGAGTCCTCTTATTACAATGTGATCCCGTATATATATAGGCTAAAAAGTAAGTCGGTTTCTTGTTCATCGACAAGACAACCGAGAGTATATAGCTAAGTTAAGCATGCATGCAATACAAGTGTCTGTGGGTTTGTAAAAGTGTGGCCACCGGATTGGCCACCGGATAAGCATGGCGAGCGGCGAATAGCGAAAGTATGGTCGATCAGCGGACTCGTTTTTGCCTTGAGTATATAGGTAGGAATCACATGGAGAGAATGGGTCCGAACTTCTTGTTGGCGGATTGGCCCGATTTGTAGCTAGCGGCTAGAAGAAGCTTGGTGGCAGCGGCTAAGCGGAGATAGAGGCCCATTATCTGTGTTGATGATGGTAAGATTGTAGGCGATATGGATGACGCGGTACATTCCAATCCGGGTATATCAGTACCATTGTAACGTTACATCCACAACAATGTTAGATCATACATTTTTAGAGTAGTGCACATTCCATCACTTTTTTCATTATACATTTTTTATCATTATCAACATTGTTAGTCTCTTATGTTTTGAATAATGATATGAAATGTATAATAATGTGATTAAAACCCGTGTTCAAACGATAAAACAAAAGTCTAATTAGCTAAGGACATTAATGCAATTCTACGAAATTATTATTTATTACACATAGACATAGCTATGTGTAATATTGTTACAAACTTGAAGAGAAAGGCGTGCATGCATATACAGTGTATGCATGTTGCAGACATCACCAGAAAACACCATTCCAGATCTCAGTGAAAGCCCGAACAATAATGCCGTGATATTCGGGAGAATTCAGCTGCAAGAAACAGTTAAGAAGTTCCTGAAGATCGTTTTTCGAGTACATGTCGTTTTCCAGTATCATCTCCAGCATTGAACGGCGAAAATCAAGATACGGGTCATGTGAATCTTTCTCAACCGCCACACTCTCTTCCCCGACCCTACCGAAACCTTGCACAGCCCTCAAGCTCTTCACGTCCGATTCAGTGTCTGATGAGTAGCAGGCAGCCGCCGGCATCATCCCCGTCTCCGTCTCGGAAGAAGTGAAAGTTGTTGTGTTGGTTTCCATTGACGACGACCCAGATGAAGAATACCGATTTTGAGCACGGGTGGGTCGGGCACGGTGAGAAGACCCGGATTTGGTTCTTGATTTTGGTTTTGGTTTTGGGATGAATACATCAGAGAGTTTTGGCCTTGTGCAGCTGCTGCAACCTAGTTTGATGGTTACTTTTCGAAGAATAAACATTGGAAAAGTGGTGGTTTTTTTTTTTGTTTGTTTGGGAGGAAAAGGTTTACAGTGGGGATTTTGGGAGGAAAAAGATATGGGCACTGAATAAGATTTAATATAAAAGTGACCCGCAAACAAATTCCTATTCCCATTTCATCAGTAAAAGAAGAAAAGAAACATGGATGGAAATGATGATTACTAATAGTGACAGATGGGGCTTTTCAATGGCGTATTGATGTAGGATCAATAGGCTAATTTGATAAGGGACGTTTTTCACACAACGAGGCGTCATGTCACTCTCTTTTACATCGATAAAAAAAAACGGTAGTGCTACATCCACTACAACTACCTTCACAACATCATCCACAACATCATCCACACCACACATTTAGTCAGGACCCACAAAAAAAAATATTTCTCTCTCCAATCTGTGGACATGATCATCCACAACATCATCCACTACACTTTTGTGTAGTGGACATAGCATTTTCCATAAAAAAAATAGTTAAACCGGGTCTATCACTCTTTAGTTTCACGGATTGATTGAAGATATTAATCAGATAATCTAGTCGTTCAGAGTCAGTCATGAGTTTGTTATTACTGAAAAATAGAAAACAAAAGTTTATTTTACAGGATTCGAACCCCTAGCTTAATGTCCAACTGTCTTTTTACCACATTTTGGAGACTACGTTGATGAATGATAGTCATATATCAACAAAAAGACGAAGATGATAATCGAACTTTAGTTCTTATAAAATAAAATAAAAAAGTCAATGATTTATATACCAAGTCATATTCAATCCCCAACACAACCGTGCATTATTTTTAGGGTAAGTCTAATGGTAGGGGTCAAAATTTGATCAAATTTTGACCCCTATATGAAGGTATTAGCATCTTCAATGAAAAAAATTAATAGGTATCAAAATTTGGTGTGGTATCTGGAGATGTATCATATTTGAATCCTAGGCTAATACCCACCTATCAATAATCTAATTTTCATTTTACCTGTCAAAAGTTTCTATATTTTATTTTCAAACATTAAAAATTATTATTATTATTATTTCGATAAATGGCACCGAAAAAATATTATTATTACTAATTTTCATTTCCGTGTATTTTAATATTGATTTTATACACAATAGACATTGTATATAATTTTTCAAAATAACTATAATTACATAAAAAATTATTAAGTAGCACAATAATAATATTTTATATTATTATCAAATCATTAAAAAATTTAATAAAAACAAAAAAAAAATAATATTAATACTATGAATTTGAACCCTCCCATTGGAGATGAATATTTGATACCCAAGTGAATAGTATCCAAATGTATCAAAATTTGATTTTGATACCTATGATTTGGTACCATGGGTGGACTTGCCCTTACCAAGTCATATTCACTACTCTTATTTTTATCATTATACGATTCATCAATCATGATGATAGTTTATTGTAAAAGTATGTGTGTTGTGTCATTCGTTGTGATACAACCGTTGTGGTATTCATGAGACACAAATGACAATCTTGATTACTACTTGATTCATTCATATTTAACGGAGGAGGGAGTTGGTAAAATTATTTGTTCATGTTTAATGGATGGAGAACCTATTTCAAATTTGTTATTCACTTTACTACTTTACTTATATAATGCTAAATTAATGATATTACAAGGTTCATTAGATCATTGTTACCAACTATATATCTTTCTTTTTAAAGGTGTTTATTGTAACTCTCTCAATTAAATTATGAACGGAGGAGGTAATTCTTGCGGTAGCCAAGCCAGCTGATTGTTGTGTAAAATTTTATTTTTAAAGTTATACATCAGTCATTTTCGTTCTATATTTTAGGACAATGAGTATGTTTAATCGATTTAATTTACAATGCAATCGTTTTATTAATGTTATATCAAGTGACATACATACAACTATTTATTTTTAATCTTTCACACACAATAAAAAGTATATTATGTGAAACATAATAAAAATAAAAAGAATTTGATACAACCTTTTTCATACAACCATTGCACTATATAACTCTACCACCGTAAAAGACAAACTCGTTGTAGATATAACCACCACTCAGCCCGATTGTATCGGGTTATTATAGTAGGACTCACTACGTAAGCGAAATTCACATGTAAGAATTTGCCCATTGTATCACCCATCCACGCCACCCGCACCCTACCCTATCTTGCCATATCCACCCCTCCCCTACCATTCATCCTTAAGAGTTCATTTCAATCATCACTACCCCCTTACCCTACTCCCATCCCAACCACCTCAGCTCCACTCATACCACCATCACTCTACTTAACCCTCAAACCACCAGAAATTTACCATGCAATTCATCGCCGGCCCTCACCTTACTCATACTTATCCTAAACACCTTACACTACATTCATCCCATTCAATTTCCTTCTCACTCTACCCTATCCAACCTTACTCACATTATCCTTATCATAATCACTGCACCTCACAATTTTCACATCACCCTTACCACCCTACACCCACCCTCACCATCCTTACCACCCCTACCATCCCAACTATCACTCATGCCTTTACCCCCAATTCACCCCACCCTCACCCATCATCTACCGTGTAACCTATGATGGAATCTAGTCGATGTCATTTCATCACATGTCAAACGTAATAATAAAATGGCTTCATTTACATTACATTCATTTTGTATAGATGATTGCCTCATGTCGCCGCGTCATATTCGCTCCACATGATGGCGGCATGTATAAACTTCAGGTGTATCATTACTAGTAAGATTTCATTTACATACAGAAGCCTATACTACATTAAACTCTCCGATCTTTTACTTATTTAGCCATTCATTAAATGGGCTTCCCAAGAAAAATCTCCTATGATTCTAGGTCTTTCTACATGTGTTTGATGCTCAAAGACACCGGGCGGAAGACTCTCAAATCCATCCAACAATATCAAACACATTGACTTTTACTCGGGGGAGGGGGGGTTAATGGTTCTACCCTAAAGACTCCAACATAAGGAGTGGCTTACATGTGTGATATCTGGCCAGCTTGATTTAGTCAGAATGATAAACTGTGTGGTCAGATTATCATGTATCAACTCCCATATGTTGGAGTCTCTAGGGTAGCATTTCCCGAGATATAAGGGGTGAATGTACTCTGCTGAGTTAATTAATAGTAAGAAAAAGGTGGGCCTTGAATGAAATGAATAATAAAAACAGAGAGAAACGAAGGGCCTTCATCGTCTAGTCTAAAGAACATAGACATAAATTACTAGTGTCACAAATTAAAAGGGGATCCCCACCTCTTTAAAGACACTCAATCAATCTTTAAGGTCAATACAAAAGTCCTTTTAAATTTAACGTGACACTAGTCCAGCTACTTCTTCTTGAATTCATTTTGTTTTCTCTTGAGAAAACTTACAAAAAAAATAAACTGATAATTAATGGGCTACATTAGTGCCCTGACATGGGCGTCATTGTAAATTGTCCCTTCTCGTATGGATTTACATTAATGGTCCAGATCTTATATAATCCTTGTGGGGGTGTGTCATGTGTGTGTGTGTGTGTGTGTGTGTGTGGGGGGAGTGAGGAGATAAACAAATGTGTACAGTACCATTACTACCACAACAAACAAATTACCTCGTTAGTCGTTAGTGTCCTAGAAATATATGTCTCTCTGGACCACTATATTTCTATTGAACCAAGATTAACCCTCTCTTCTGATATCCAAGGAAACAGATAAAAAGAAAGAGAAAAGATAAATGAAATATTGTGAATTTTATTTTAGGTGTTTACTGTTTATAATAATAGTAATAAAAAAAAAGGTTCAACCTTCAACCAGTCGGACCCAACTCTGGATTAGTTAGGCAATATGGTTCACATTATTATACATCCGCATACGGATATACCACAAACAAATTTCCCACTTCAGACAGTAAGATGAAATTAGTTAACAGATTAAAGAAAGAAACAGTCGCATAAGAAGAAAACAAGACTGCAGAATTGCATCATTATCGAGGAGTAGTGAGCCATTGAGCTTCATATAAAGTTTGTTTGTCGAAAAAACTCGATTTCAGTATACAAACCTTAAGAAAATATGGCAAATATAATCACTCACACGTTGGCTGCTTCGATTGCTCTTTTGCCATGAATCAATAATTACAGTTCTGCCCATGAAAAGTTTTGCTTTTGTTGTGGCTCGTCATCAAGAATGATCTTCCAATAAGATAGCTTTCACAAGAACCCTTGAGCAATAGCTAGCCTGCAATGGAAATGCTTTTCGTATTAATAGGTGAAGTGTTAAAGCTAGAGGAGCTGGTTTCAGAACTTTTTTCCCAGTATAATTGCGCGGTTTTGACTTTAACTTACTGGCTTTGACTTGAATATGATTGTTTATAAGATTTGTGACATGCTGAGCAACCCATAAGGAGCCAGTATCCGTGCAAGAGAAGGCATGAGTATGACCCTCACGCTCAACCTCTACTATCGCACCCGGGACCTGCTTTGATATCTGAGAGCACACACACACAAAGTTCAGCCCATAGAAGACGATTGTAAAATACAAGGCACCTGTAAAACTACATTTATTCATCCTCTACTTACCAGTTGTCTGCGGCAGCAAACGCATTTTTAGACATAAAATTTGCTTTCTTGACTTACCTCGTTGTACATATGCAGGGGACCCCAATGATCATCATTGCCAAAGAGAAACGCGATTTGATTTTTCTTTTCCCTCAAGAATGCCCATTCTGGAGGTGCTGATAGCTAATAAAAGAAAACAGTTAGGATGGATCAATCGAAAATGTTTTCTCTGAGAAAGCCTGACAACTAACTTACCCCTCAGAAAACAAATCGAGTCAAAGTCCACAGTTAACCAATCAAATCCTTCATTCTCAAGATGTTTTCTTAAAGAATAATGTAAGCTTAATAAATCTATACTGGTAAAGGGTCTTGAACATGGGCAGGTGATAGGGTCATGGACTTGACAAAATCCTATTCTCAGAGCACTTTCATCAGTTTCTTTTAATTGATTCTCTATTTTACAGAGCATTTAAAAAAACTAGTTTTATCTTATTTTAAAGAATCTCTATTCAAAGTGAAATACATCGAAGCTCTACAACGCGTAATTTGAATAGAGAATTTGTATTTTGTGCAGTACATTTAACGCAGCATTTAGAGATTCAATATGTTAAAGATCTGAGTGGAGATTTTTAATTCAAATAGTTTTTAAGGGGTCTGGTCGACATGGATCTCTATGTTATAGATTTACCTTATATATAATCCAAGTGCTCTAACTACATCAAACCTTGTCTTACATCAAGGAAAATGGATATCCCAAGTTAACATCCACTACGTAGGCCCTCTTCCAAGTTTCCATCCATATTCAAAGTGGGGTAGGGAAAATCATATTCACCCCGTCAAAATGCCATCTTTGATAATACACCCCACCCACAATTCTAAATAGGATTCTAATGGTGACTCCTGCACGTAGCACTACGTTTTGTAGCTTCTAGAGGTGGATTCTATGGCATAGTACTTCGTTCGAATGGATAGACGGATCCAGTACCATCTCCATAATGCCCTAGACCTAGGTCAAGTCAAGGTACCAAGGACTTTAGCAACGATGTCAACTACTTTTGGCTTTGTCAGCGTTTTTTTCTTATTAAATCTCAAGTTACCCTAAAAAAAAAAAGGCTTTGTCAGCGTTTTTTTCTTATTAAATCTCAAGTTACCCTAAAAAAAAAATCTCAAGTTGGCACTTGCAACATAGACACGTCTTGATATATTAGGCCAAAGTTTTCACCTATGTTCAATGTCGGTAGGCTGTTACAATAATATCCCATGAGAACTTTCTAAAGCTTGATGTAGATAGAATTTCATGGTATTACACATGTGAAGAAGCACGTTATGTTGCTTTCAGCATATCGGGGGATATGTTAAGGCTTGTAGATGTATAACACACATGACAACATAAAGGTATCAACTTCCTGGTAAAGAATTCAAAAATAGACAACCAAAAGAAGACGTTTCCTTATCTTAGTTATGCAGGGGAAATGCAACATTGCTTTACCTGTTGAAACTCGGTCATAGCCATGAAGAGCACATTCCTCATCGTATGATACTGCAATTTGATTTTGGGATCAAAATCTTATTAAGTAAAGCTCTTTACATATGCTTGGAACCAAAAAAATTGTTTATCATAAACGGCTTAAACTGTTACAATTATGTGATTAATGTCCTTAAGGCCCATTATGCATTCACCAGAAACACAAACATAATATTTGGAGAAAAAGTAACCACAATCCTTATTGGAAATATACACAGCTGTACTGTTCAAGTAAACAATAATGTGTCCTGGTCCATAAAACTGAAAAACCGGATAGTAGCAAAAAAAGGTTCGCAAATTTCAAATCACGAATAATGCTTATGGATATAATTTATCTGAGACATGGAATTCTACCTGAAGCAAATACATACATAGAGCGTCCACTGCGGAAGAAGACCACGACTTTCCCAATGATTTTCTGACAAGAAATTTAGTGGCCCAAACTGGAAGCATTCCCAACAATGCCACAGTGGAACTGACTGCAGCAGACAAAATGGGAGACCTGCACATGTCAACCGTGGAACATCAACCAAGAACATAAATACTCATTCCTATGAAGGCAAATCGAAAAAATGTTAAAGCATATAAAGACTCCTCAATGCTTCTCACAAGCATTAATCTATCCTGCTTACTTATGGACCAAACGCGCTATTGTGCAAAGGAAGGGTTGCAGATACCAGGTGCCAAAAAATTAAAGGGCAAGCCCTGGGCTGGGTTGTAAAGGTGCTCTATCTAGGGTAGCCTATTAGGGGAGGACGTGACTGGTAGAAGGGCAATTTTATGAAATCAAACATATCGTAAAAGTAACATCATCAGAGTATCCAGGCAATAAAGAAAAGCATGCGTAACTTGAGTTGTGATCTTGATCCAAATCATTTGATAAAGAAGGCGGTGTTCCATGCAATAAATTGAAGGATTTACATCCTTCATGTATTCATCTCAAAGTTTTTATATAAAGTTCAAATGTACAAACAAAATAAAACGTAAAAACAGCAAGAGAGACATTTCTTGTGTCTGTTCTTAAGCTCCTATCATCTGGACCTGAGGGAATGGTTGTACGGGAATAATGTCTAGAACGCTATAATCATTTATATGATCTTCTAGCTGAATAAGCAGTATGTTTCAACCTATTAGTTATTACTCCCTCCGTCCCAAAATACCCAAAATATAAGTCATTTTAGCTTTTAGTTTTTACCCCTAATTTATCATCAATCCAACACCTTTTCATTACTTTACAAATAATGCATTAATGATAGTCAACGGGTATTTTAGACTTTTGTCTAAATTTACGAAATTCAATCACTTTCTTAATCTGTGTGAAAAAACCCTGAAATGACTTGTATTTTGAGACGGGGGGAGTATCATGTAGGATGAAAACCTTCCAGAATCACCAATTTAGTGACCTGGGCACACCCCCAACACTGAAAAATAAAAATTATGTGTCGCACATTGCAGTTTTATGCAAGATAATCCACATGTACAGAGCTTGCAAGTCATGAGAAATTAGCGGAACATCAAAAGTAATCAATGGTTTGCACTTATCTATTTTCTTTTCCAACATACATACAATAAGTTTATTTATCCTATTCTACCATTACCATATAATAGCCAAAATAACAAAGCAGGCCTAATCCATTAATTTAAAAGATTTGGTCCCACTCCTCAAATGAAAAGAAAGAAATTTGGTCCCAGCTATCACATCATCATCCTTATGAAGAATAAAATGAGCTATCAAACGCAAATTATCACTATCTAAGATAATAACTAAATCACAAAAAAATGTTGTGCTATGCAATTCAATAGACGGAATAGTCTTAAAAAATGAACAAATAAGTGGAGAATAGAGATTTACCCTGTAAGTTTCTTGAGAAAAGATTGTGTTGACGATTTTACATTAACAGCTAAAAATGGGTATAGACCAACACATAATATCACCTGCAGAAAGAAAACGGAGGCATAACAGTGAAGTAGCAAGGATATGTAAAACACAAACAGTTTTTGCGAGTCAAATTTGCTTTTGTCACCTTTTGTTGCAACTGCTTGAAGATTTCCAAGGAAATATAAGCACCAATAGAGTGACCGACCTTGAATTAAGAAATATAGTATCACCAGATTAACCGAATAAAACACAGGAAACTTATCCGGAACTATGGATAAATAGTTGGGGAGGCAAATTAACCATGTGAGCAATTATTGATTACCCTCAATTGCTCACAAATTCAATTATCCACTAGAAAAGAATAGGAGTATTGTACTCGTCTATCTATTGTTAAATGAAGAAAGCCTAGATGGAAACAAGAGTTAAAAAAGATGGGAGAGGACAAGAGACTAGAGGAGTAAATAAAGTAAGATACTTAGCCCATGAACTGTTTATCATACACGGATTTAGCATCGCAACCATAAGAGCAACTAATATTGCAGAAGAATCATAGTACTTTTGAAACTTATGTTAGCTTGTTCTGAGAAATATGCATACCAGTACTAAAGGCACATCAGCTTCCTCAAGTTGCTGTTCTATGAAACTCATCTGTAACAGGAAATCTCGTTTTAATTGAGCAAAATAAGAAATAATACGAAATTGAAAACTTATTTCAATTGACATCTATGCATTATTATCTACTCAGAAATCATTTAAAGAGAAACTTGTTTGTTTCTCAAATGGATGAGCAATAACGAGAAACCTTGTAATCAATTTGTTCTTGTAAGGAGAACAACTTCCCATGCTCCCAATTCTGAAATGGAAAAGTTACAATGAGAATCATTGTTGCTAATCTCTATTCTTTAACTCCTGCGTTGGAGTTTATCACTACTTTACGAATAAAAAGGTAAGCTTTTAGCCTTGATTACAAATCAATGGCATTGTCCCATCAGACCATCATCGTATTGCGAGTTCAAGTACACCTAAAGAAATTACCTTTTTGGTATGTCCCACATGCCCAATGGCTGAAGCCAAAGATGAAACAGGATTAAATCAGTGTAAGTAACAAAAACCTCATAACTATCAAAGAGTAAAACTTAGTTAAACAACATAATTAGAGAATACACATCCAAATGGTGGGTCATTATATCGTACCAGTCACAGATGCCTTCCCACCCAGTAGCGTATAAAGCGACTCCAGAAAATCAGTGTAAAAAGTAACCACGCCTGTAAATACCACAGTTATTCTTCTCTTCAGTCTTCATTGAAGTAAAAGCCATCTTGTAATCATAATTTTTCTGTCTAAAAAATTTGAGCTAAGTTACCCGAAATAAAGGTATGACAAACACCCCAAACCTAACATCTTCTGCCCAACCCCTTCCCACCCCACCCACTCAGATGCTCTAAACGGATACGAAAATAAGGAGGATTTCTACCTGGATTTCCAGGAACGAAGAAAACATGAAATTCTGGATTTGAGGAATGAATCTCCAGCAAATCCAATTTGTGACTGAGCAGCCAAAATTCGAAACACAATGATAGTTATCAGAGTCCCAAAATACATAAACAAATAAACCAAGAGATCAATAAATATGTGAACTTCAGAAATCATACAGAATAAGCGAGATATATAAGTACCCGGCAACTTCGCGGACCCCTAAATTAGCGTGCTTTTTTCTTTGTAACAATCTCAAGTTATCCTGTCCCATCTGCCAATTACAGTGCAATCTCCTGAACAGGAAGGAAAACAGGTAGCTAGTCAGAGTAACAATCTATAACGATTACTGTAACCTTGCAATTCAAATGTGGAATGCAATTGAGAACAGGAGGTGATTGTTACAAGAAGAATAGAGTAATATGATCATATAGATGCAATGCTACGAATTAAGGTGGGAAAAAAACAATTTGCTTCTTCTCCGTTTCTTTAAACTCAAGGTAATGTGATGGTGAAAATCAAACTGGTCACCTGAAATGGCAGAAGAATGGTGAGAAGAAAGTTCGGCAACCGGAAAAACCACTGCTAAGGAGCATAAAACTTTTCGATTAGCTGCATACACTGGGTTGCTCACCTTTGAGGTAGGAGAATAGTCATGTGCATACGGGTGTAGTGAGAATTTGAATACCGCACCGACCGGTTGAACAAGACCAAACCGAAAAATCATTCATGTAAACCAGTAATAAACCGAATCTGGCCGGAGTAATACGTTATAAATAAAATAAAATAAAAGTTTCTCTTTTGTGACATCATTAATTACTTTTAAGACTTCATATGTTAAATAATCGTCTAAAGATGCAAGTGTTCTTATCAATGATATTCATTGTATAAAAACGAAAAAGAAAAAAACGTCAATCTATGTTTACATTACTCACCTTCATTCTTGTTTCTTGTGACGTTTTTGTAAGTTAGAAAACATGAATATCAATGATCTTTCTTCGTAATTTCTTTTGTATATATATATAAACACACACATCTATGAGACTACTTGTTGAACGTCTTATGGAACCTTGCATGTAGTAATTGTGATGCATGAAGTAAATTCGATGGTGACAATAGAATCCCTTTAATATACGGTCTTCTATTGTTTGCTCTTATTTTTGCTTATGCAATGTCATATCCTCATTAAATAGAAAACGATACTATTTCGATGATTGCATTGCTCATATTATTGCTTATGCAATGTCATCTCCTCATCAATTAGAAAATGAAACTATTTCGATAATTATGCCGAAAGTGGTAATTTTGTTTGAATGAAAGGATAAACGAATCCCCCCACTCCTAAGAATGCATCCAATCACACCCAGTCTCGGAGTTAACCCATCTCCAACAGCAGCTAATCACACTCGATCTTTGGAGTTAACAGTTTTGGATTTGATCCGAGGTGCTTTGAAATTTTTGATGTTTGATTCGGGTAAGATAGAGAACTCGTTAAGAAAACTGATACAAATACTCAAGGAAACCACTTGGACATGTGATATAAAGAGATATGGACTAACACACCAGTCTCCCTCCCTCCTAAGCCCGGTTGTGTGATCCACCCATTGATCCACTTGGCTTCAACCATACAATTTGGTCTTCTGTCATGTTGTTTGTTCCTTCATAGTACATAACTATATTATTATAAAGAATAAGCATAAAAGATATCCCCTATAGCAATGCCAATAAATATGCTTTTACAAAACATTAATCTTCCATCTCACTATTGAGAAAAAATCATACATTTGCCAGCAACTTCAGCTCATACCAGACTTAACCCAAAGCTCAAACTGGGAATTGACACAATGAAATGAAACAAATTTAACATTAAATTATGGATGGGGATGTATTTCGCGTCATATAAACAAATGCAGCATCGTATTCATATCATACCATGAAAGCTTGGCTAATATGGCTATGTTCCGATATCATCACAAGTTTCACTTTTACACCACAACGGGGGAGAGCACCTTAAGTGGCATTGAAGTATTACAACATACTTCTATCCCCTTCCTAAACAGTAAACTCTCTTTCTGAAGATTTCAACATCACAGGGAACAACATGAATACCTCTTTTTCAACATGTTTTGGCTGAGACTTCATGCAAACGCCCCCAGAACTTGGCCGTAAAGTTAACATCACTATTTGAACAATAGCAATAATGAATTCTATAACTACTTACATCCATCATCTCAAACTTGTTTATGTCTCAAACTTATATCTTGAGCAAAGTGAGGTACTACAACACTCCATCTATTGGTTTGCTGATAAAAAAAAAGAACAACAACTCTGCTAAACCAACAATAACATACACAGAACTTCCTTTGTCAAAATTCTCTCTTCTTATCTCCTTTTTCAGGTATCTATATAATCTGGACTATCTATAGCCCTAATGACTCTCTTGCACGAAGAAAGCTCCAGCATAGCAATACATATATAGGATACAGCAAACCTGCTCTTACAAAACACTTATCTTTCATCTTAATAATGAGAAAGAATCATGCACTTGCCAACAAACAGAAAGACCAAAAGGTGACATTAGTGAAACTGAGAATTGACACAATGTAACAGGTTTAAACAATAAATAATGGAGGAAGATGTATATCGTGTCATATAAACAAGTGCAGCATCATGTCATTGCATGAGGCTAGCTATGTTACATTATCATCAAAATTTTCACTTTTACACCACAATGGAGAGCCCTTAACTGGCATTGAAGTATTACAACATACTTCCATCCTCTTCCTAAACTCTGTTTCTGAAGACTTCAACATCACAGGCAAAGACATGAATACCTCTTTTTCAACACATTCTTTGTGCCGATGTTTAATCCTATTCTCTAGACTAAATGAAAAATATTGCGGAAAATCCACCAATTCTCCCAATTCCCTCCCCATCTCCACTACAAAGTAATTGAATTTCGGTTCAAGATTATCCTTTACACTGTAACAAAACAAAGACGGAAACCTCCTGAACATTGAAATTCCCTGAGTCTTGGAAAACCCTACCTTCAGGAAATAGTCCAAGCGAGGCATGAACTTCGTTTCAACGCTGCAGGAGAGCAGAGTGGCACATCGGGTCACGTCGTTGATGCCAATTGCAGATTGGAGAAAGTACAAGGTAGGCCGGAGCTGGGTCTCAACGCTACGGGTAAGGAGGCGGGGACGCCGGTGAATGACGTGACGGAGGTCCTTTTGGTCAACCTGAGCCTCCCGCAGGAGAAAATTGACGGCGGGGATTAAGACCCCGTGCAAGGAATTGGTCAGAATTTCGGGACACATAAAGCATGCGCGCCGGATGTCAATTGCAGTGAGGCCAAGATGGTGGAGGAAATCAACGGTGGATCTGATATCGGAGAGATGGGTAGAAAGAATAGGGGGGTGAATAGTAAGGAACTGTAAGGAATCGATGCCTTGGGAGTCTAGGTAGAGGAGTTTCTCTTGGAGAAGCTTGGAATAGGGAGGAGGGAATGTGTGGTATTCAGCCGGTGGATGAGGAATCGGCGGGAGGGAGACTGGTTTGGAGGAGGATGGAGGAGAATGGAAGTGGAGCTGTTGGGGACGGGAAATTGAAGGAAATTTGGGAGTTGTGAAGGAGGAGGAGGCGGCGGAGGAGAGGTGGAGAGTTTCTTGCATGGTGAATTTACATGTTGAGCGCCGGAAACAGTTAATTGATGGCGAAGGAGAGGATAAGGAGGAGGGGGATAATGCGTGTGAAATTGTTGCGCCCTTCTTCAAGGATTGGATCACTCTAATCTGCAAATCCAAATTCATGAAGGAAGTCCTTTTCCTTTCTTTATTTTTTTTATTTTTCATTTTAATATTTATTCCTTTTGGCACTTTTCTAACTCTACTCTTTCTTTCTGGTTATTATTTATTTATTTATGATTATCTTAGATGGATATAATGTATACAATGTTTTTTTTTTGAAAAGTAATGTATACAATGTTGTTAAAGTATTTTACTCCTTATTCAATTTGATATACCATAAAATAAGATAAGACGAGATTACGTAGTATATGACACAATAAATTACGGTAGATGTAACGTAGAATGCGCTATAACGAAACACAAGAGCTAATCCAAGCTCTTAGGAAAATTCATTCAAAAGAGTATCAATGATTACATAATCTACCCTATCAAATAAAGACTTACACTATTTATAGGCTAAAAAACCCATTTAGATAAATACCAATACACTTAAAAGGCCCAAAATGCTACTCACTAATTAAAATAATAATAACAAGATGATTCGATTAGGATGTCCCTACACAGTCCATCCCTCCTCTCAAAGCTCGTCCCACGAGCTAACTCAAAGAGATCCACATTGAGGCATCACAAGCACTATCAAGATCCATTGATGGGTCAAGCTCATTCACCACTTTATAAAACAATTTCAAAGGCTCCATTGATTGTCTATTCTTGCACAAAGTATTCACACATGAGCTCATTATAATTCCAATTATATCCACCATGATGAGCTTTCTTCCCACATTAACATTGTTCGCATCATTCCAACTCTCCCATGGAATAACTCGTCCACGAGTTAAATTGAGACCGCACTGGGGAACAAAGAGAGTTGCATATTCCAATCTTGTGATTTCATCAGGTTCCTCATCCAAATTGGCTTCTGTTCGTATCCCAGTGACCATTCATAAGATACATCCATGACCATTTTCTTCCTTTTGTGTTCCTTCTCCTTTTCTCCATCAACCGAGATCTCCCATTGCAGTTGAGCAGACATAATATTTGAAAGCATAAATACATGAAATATAGACAAAGTGCACACAAAGACACTATGCAACACATATGTTAAAGCTTGATCCATTGTTACCATGAAAGCAGTAGTAGTAGAGTTTTTGTGAGTCAATACCACCAACTTACTAATCTCTGAAGTGCCAAGGGAATGCAACAACGCAGCCATCTTCAATTGCTTTCTATTAGCAAAAAATCATTCAAGCTCATCAAAGATATCATGCCCACAATTGTTGCGAACCAAACTTTCATTCTGCGTTTGTACCATTGCGAACAATACATCCATGTAGTTCCCTTATCTTCTGGACAGCTAAATGAGTAACCATTGAGGATTTGATCATTGATCTTGTTTCGTGACTTTAACAACTTCACCATCATAAAACATACAATATGTTGAGGTCTGTTTCCAAGCCATAAACACAAACATAAAATATTTCGCTTTGCAACTATGTTCTTCAACATCACATGAGAATTAAAATCACCATTTTCTTGGATGCCATTACTGCTTCTAATTGATAAGAATTCAGTTGCAATTGTCAAACCCCACCTTATCCGTTTGATTTTTTTTCACAACAGTAGGTCCATAAAATGACACCAAGACACAAAAATAGTATGTTTCTGGTAGCACTTGTATTCATTGACGTGTCGAAACTCCCATCACCACTTTTATGGAACACAGTAACCCTTATCCTCAAAGTAGTGGCCCGTGCTCTAATGGGGCGTATGATTCCTCCAGGGTCAAACAAAAATGATACAAAATCAAGAGTTGAATAAGCAAAAGACATGCACTCACCATAGGTTTGGGTTATAACATTTGTGCCATAATCTAGGAGGAGACTTGTGTCCATGATATGCCTATTCAACAACACAGCCTCCAAAACCTCATATGGGTCATTATATGCAGCAGAATGCCCATTATATCCTAGGAAATAACACTTGGTTAAGCACAGGTAGCTTGACCTTTGAAGAAGTTGAAAGACACGTGGGGCTGGAGCTTCTGGTGCGTTACGGTTAGAATCGATTTTTGAATGGCCACGAGCTGAAAATCCCACAGTGATGCTGGTGCTCCCACTATTGTTTTCCTTATCTATCTTATAAGAAAAACTAAAGATCATTGTGTCGATTTCCCATCTAGATAATGTGTTGGAACGAGATAGAAGACAATTTGCAAAACCGCATTTGCATGATAAACAAATGCTTCCTCCCGGATCAAACAAGAACACATCCACTTCAGGATAAGCATCGACCAGTATATGAAACAACAACAATTTTGATGTCTTATTCAGCAATCCTACTGAGGCCCAAGTAGATTCTTTTTCCGCAGACAGCAATGGTTGATGATTTTGTTCCACATTAAAAAATGCAGGACTCAAATTACCTTGATAGGAATCATGTTCAAGTCCTAGTTGATAAGTGCGAAATTCCGTAACAGGTGCACAAGGGTGTAATATTAGAACAAGGCCTTCTGGTTTCAGTTCAACTCCTCCTTTATGTTCCTCAATCTCAATTTTCTTCAACTGATCGCACACTACATCAGTATGATCTTCCGGCTCAATCAACTCAAGTTCAGTTGACTTATGAATGGACTTCTCTTCACTGCTCACATAATTTAGACATGTAAGTGTTATAGTTTAGACATGGTGTTTCTTGCTTGACAACTTCCCATCTGCCACTTCATTTTCATGGGTACTACCTTCTTTCTCAGAAGCACGAAGATCCATTAAAACACTTACTTTAGCTTGATTATCGACAAATGACTCATTGAGCACTTCTGTCAAACACCTTGTGGGCATGAATTTGTCAGTCCTTTCTTTTGTTGATTCAACCTCTTTATTGCTGCCAATAGCATCCTTTTCACACCCCTCAACAAAGCCCACTCCCTCTTTTAAGTCCACTGTTTGTTTCTTCAGTCCCTCAATAACATGTTTTGTGCTTCCACTTCCCAAGAGCTCTTCACTTTCGTTACTGTGAACATCTACGGGGCCTTTTATCAAATAGTTGGCGTGCATAACGTGATCTACGTTTTCTTGTCTATTCAGCTCAATAGGGTTGTGAGAACCGGTCTTCTCACACTGATTATAACTTCTAGATTCACAATGGACTTTTGTCGAACAGTTGTTGGGATTGAAACTCTCAGCTACCAGTTCCTTCGCACAAACTTCTTCAGTTTTTTGGCTACTGTTGTGAATTTTAGGCGGGCATTTCGTTGAACATGTGGTGGACAAGAATTTCCTGAACAACTTCTTCATTCTGAACCAAGCAGTAATTTTTTCTTTGCCACCGGAGATTCTATCACATTGAAGCTTCTTCCACCAAGTATAGGCGTCTCCGGCAAGTTTATAAGATGCTAGTCTACAGTGAATCTGCTCCGGAGGGTTCATTTCTTCAAAAAAATCTTCTATTGCATCGACCCATGCCCAAAAATCAGCAATTTGTGAAGACCCATAAAAGATAGGCAAATCCACCTCGTCTATGAATGCGTGTAGCCTAGAAATTGTGTGTCCTCCTTGTAATTTCCGATGAGAATCTTGTCCCTCTCGCTCCTCCATTGGCGTTCGAGGTAAATCTCGTCCCACCAAAAGTTGAGCTTTCTTCGTGAGCTCCTTTTGTCCTTGTTTGAGCTCATGCACCTTCTGGCGCATTTCCCGCATGAATTTCTCCAGTTGAAGTCGAATTTGTTCACTGCTTCCCGAAGGGACTTCAGATCTCGATCTACGTCGGAGATCCGGCTTGCTTCTAAATTGTGACTTGCCGAAGGCTCTTGATACCAAATAACGTAGAATGCGCTATAATGAAAGAGACAACACAAGAGTTAATCCAAGTTTCTTGGAAAATTCACTCAAAAGAAAGATCATTGATTACATAATCTACCCTATCAAGAAAGACTGGACTATTTATAAATTTAAAAAGCGTTTTGGTAAATACCAATACACTTAAAAGGCCCAAAAAGCTACTCACTAATTAAACAATAATAACGGTAATTCTGATTAGGATGTCCCTACATCAAGCCGGTAAAGACACATGCAGTGAACAGTAAGGCCGTGAAGGTAAAGTGTAAATGTGAAGTACTAATGGTTGGATAGAGTAGAGTGATGTGAGTCGAAATGTAAGGTATAATGGTTTAAGGATGATGGTTGAGATGGTGGTAGATGGTAAGCAGAGGCAGACACACACACCACAATGGGGTTCACGGACCCCGCTGAACCAAAGAAAACATCAGATATTACATCTAAAAAAAAATTTAGACACCGTTGAAAAAAATCTTAAAAAAATATATTTCATTGACCCATGAATCTTTTTTTGGCCCACCATCATTGGTAAGGGTGAGTAAGATAAGGGAAAAGTGGTATTAAGATGGTCCGGGTCAGACTTATAGAATAACTATGTCTGTTTCATTAGACGTGATCTACTATACCATGTTTAAATGTATATTGCAATCGCAAAAGAGATTATTAGTTCAAACCTTGTTATGGTATCAAGGCATTAGAATTTATAAATCTTCTCTTTTTTTCTCCTTCGTTATGTATCTCTTGCTCCTTGCTGACTTTTTTTTCCCTTCTTTATTCTTCCATGGCGGAAAACACTTGTGATATCTCCTTCTATGCAACCTTAACAAACCCTAGTGATTCATCTTCCACTAATGTCTTTAATGTAGCAGCTCAAGCACCATTCAAACTTAATGCCACCAACTACACAACATAAAAACATCAGTTTCACAATTTTTTTATTGGAAACAATCTATTGGATTTTGTTGGCAACCTAAACCGTGTCCCCCTTCCATTGTTACAGTCAATGGTATTATTGTGCCAAACCCAGCCTAGTGCCAAACCCAGCCTAGTGCCTAATGCAATTGAATTTTCCAGGATCAACCGATATTGAATGCTATTGCGTGATCCGTCGCATCCGATTTGGTAATGTACATTTCTCAAGTAAGTTCAACTAGTGACATGTGGTAGAATTCGTTGAACACTTACGTTAAAATGACCAAAGACACTCAAGCAATTTCTACTCACATTTGCTCTATCAAAAGAGTATCATTGATGATTGTTATTATCTTTTGCATGTTTTTATGAACATTCTTTTTTCATTTTGTCAAGCATAATATGAATATCCTTACACATATATTTCTTAGCCAAGGAGGGTTTACACTTAGTTGGAAGTGTGGGATGAGGTTCTTTCCATCTATTTTTATATAATGCGTGCTATTTTTGATGATATGAATTAATGAGAAATTCTAAGACGGAGACTCCAATATGAAGAGACACATATATGTCTTTATTTGGATCACACGATTTCATTCTGAGAATAAACCTCAGATGATCCGGATGAAACCACGTAGATTTACTTCGCCTCTCTCCTTGAGAATTTCCATGAAATAATAAAATCACAACTTTTAGTAAGGCTATCTCCAATGGGAGAAACCAAAAGGTTTACAAACCTTTTTCTAAAGGCTTTTACCGTCAGCGTGAGTTTTTGAATAGGTTTTTAAATAGGTTTGATTTACAAACCTTTTGCAAAAAGTTCGCCAAAAACTTTTGTAGAAATGATTATGAACAGACGACGCCAAGAAAATAAAAGGTTTATGATAGTAGATAAAAGGTTTATAAAACGAAAAGGTTTATAACCGATGACGTGACACAGTCATAAACCTTTTAAAAGGTTTATGACTGATGATAGCTAAGTAGGAAAAAAAAAATAAAATAAAAAATAAAATAAAATCCACACATACCTTTTCCCTTGGGGTACCGCTAATGCCAAAGCATTGATGCTAATCCCAGAGCATATTCCCATAAATGCCCTTACCTTTTCCCATAAATGCCCTGACCTTTTTTTTTCCTAATTAACTCCACTTTCGTTGTTCTCCGTCCTTATAAATGCAATTGGTCAAATGCCGCTTTTCTAAATTCACTTTTCTTTTTTTTGTTTTGAAAATGTTATAAATTCAATTATTAGCATTTTTCTTCTAAAAAAGAACAAAAAATATTAGCATCTTAAATTTCCGTTTCGCTTTTCTCAACAAAAAGTAAAAAAATTCACTTCACTATTTGTTTTTACGGAATGGAAAAAATGAAGGCGAATTCTATTGGCGCAATCTTTTTACTATTGACATTTTTTTCGTTATTATTATTTATTTACTTTACCACACCACAGTGCCAAATCATTTTTTGACATCACCGCAGCATCACCGTGATACGCCACAAAGCCGCGGCGACGCTGAATTTCGCTTAACAACATCGGTGAATCGACGCTTTTCACCAATAATACATTTATAACTATAATATCGGTCTGTGACGTTAGGATTGAAACCAACGATTAGCCCCAGTGACGCTTGTACCAAAAAACGTCGTCAATGCCATAGACGTTATGTTGTCAGAAAAATAATAAAATTATTCAACGCGATCCCAAAAGTAATTTCTAAAGTGTCGAGAGTCACATGTGCAGTAAATAAATTCAGTAGTCTTATAGAGTCGCCAAAATCATTCATTATTAATTCTCAAAACTTTTAATTTCTCAATATCAATCGAAGAAATATAGTATGACAATTATATACATGTTATTGATGTAAAAAAATATTAAAATAATGATGATAACCAGTCAAAAATATATAGTCTATGTTAAGAAGAGATTTCAGACGCATCACCAAAGCCGAGAATTTGGATTAGTGATCACTTAGTTATGATATTTGATCTTTAAGCAAAAAAAAAAAAAATTATATATATATATATATATATATATATATATATATATATATATATATAATGTGACGGTATTATTCTGCATCATATTTTTTAAGATGAAGTTTTTTTTTTTTTTTTTTTTCCCTAAAAAAAAAAAGATGAATGTTTTTTTCCTGTAATGTTAATAAAAAAGCACATATAATATTTAGTTTGACATGCAAATCTTTATTATTCTGATATTGTATCTATTTTACTAACTTTGAAGAAATCCTAGTAGGAATAATATTTAAATGAATCATCTACAAAATTAGATTTCATTTCTAACCTTTCATACACGCCTAAAAGTGTAGACATGTGAAAGAGAGTTTAAAATGAATTACCTAAAATATCCACTTGGTATAACCTTCCTACAACCATCGCAGACCATAAAATCACTCAAATTAATATGATGTCCCACTGTCCCTCCAAAAAAAAATTAGTATGGTGAATTCATTTTTCATTCAGTGAAATTGCACTTTTTTTCTACGTGAAAATAGAGTAGCAACAAAAAAAAGAAAGAAAAAGAAAAGGCATGAAATGATATGACGTGGGACCAACTGCATTTATAAGGATGCAGAGGAATTAATTATCTGTAAAAGTAAGGTGAGGGCACTTTTGAAAATATGCTCTGGAATTAGCATCTCAGCTCTGGCATTAGCGGTACCCTTTCCCTTGACGCAGTCGCACCCTCAGTATTTGGACTGTACCACAGCAGCTTCAGTCACACAATCCACTGCTTATCCACAGCTGTACCAAAGACGGGAGCTTCTCTCAGGGATCTTCACTTGACTTTGAGGAGGCACAAAAGTGACCAGTAATACCAAACTCCAAAAATGGCTTGCCCTGCCATTTCAACCGCTCTTCTTTCTTCCGCCCCAAATGCTCCCATTTCCCCTAAATCCTCCTCCTTCAACCCTCACACCTTTTCTTTCCCTTCCTCCCTCTGTGACATCCGCAAAACTTCCTTGTCTTTCGTCCCCCGTTCTTTTTCCTCTACCTCTTCCATTCCTCAAAGACGCCGTTTCGTCGTTCGCGCTGTAAGTTTACTTCATTTTGCTTCTGAATTCTCGCATTTTTCTTTTTTAAGTATAGCTGCACTATTCCTGTTGCATTTGTACCTTTTTTTTGGTTTCAATGTTAATGTTTTTTTTATTTATTTAATGCATGTGTGAAGCTTAGTTGCTGCATAGGTGCTGCATTTTGTTTGTAATTGTTCCAATTTCATAGCAGTGTTTTTTCCTTTTCCTTTTTGCTGTGTAATTAACGGATATGCTGAATTTAACTACAGTGCAATAGATTGCCTGCCAAATTGATAAATTCTCGATAGAATGCCTGCTCTCAGACTGAATGATTTTCTGGTTTATTGTTTCTTACAGAGTGAACTGCCGTTAGTTGGTAATCCAGCTCCGGATTTTGAGGCAGAGGCTGTTTTTGATCAAGAGTTCATCAACGTAACTCATCCGTTTAAGTTTCGATTTGATAAAATGTTATGTATTGAAATGCAATTTGTTTTTTATCGAGTGTTTGTTACCTGGTGGTTCGTCTTTTCAGGTCAAGCTATCGGAGTATATTGGAAAGAAATATGTGATTCTCTTTTTCTATCCATTGGACTTCACGTTTGTTTGTCCAACTGGTGAGTGTCGCAGCAAGAAATTGTGGTGCTCGTCGTTTTATCTTGTTTGTAATGCAGTCAAGAAACTATTTATGTTATGAGCATTACATAAATGTTTAAAGTTGCTGATTTTGCTGAATTTTTCTATCATAAATCTGCAGAGATAACCGCGTTTAGTGATCGTCATGAAGAATTTCAGAAGCTCAACACGGAAATTCTGGGTGTTTCGATAGACAGTGTTGTACGATCCTTTTCCCTCTGTTAGTATGTTATTCATGATCCTTTTCCCTCTGTTAGTATGTTATCCATGATCCTTTTCCTTCTAGTAGTATGCCCGCGCTCTCATATTCATACCCATTAAAACATTGTATATTCTATATCATACCCTGAAGATGTTATTCAAAACCATCCCGACTTGCATAATTGGGCTTGTTTCAAATCTTGAACCACTTAGGTTCATCATGTTATACTAAACTGGCATGTATCTGTTTCACTAAGTCATATTTGTCAGAATTCGGAAATTTGTCTCACACTGTAGACAACTTATCGATGTTACTCTCACCTTACAAAGAGATATACTTGACTCACCTCGTAGCCTGGTTACGAGGTTGATGTTGCTGGCTTTATTTTCAATAATATTTAACATGATTACGAGTGTTTTTTGTTTGTACAGTTCTCCCACCTCTCTTGGGTCCAGACGGATAGGAAGTCTGGTGGTTTAGGGGATTTGAATTATCCATTAATATCTGATATCACCAAATCCATCTCCAAATCCTACAATGTGCTAATCCATGACCAGGTATGCATCTCACTCTTGGCTTTTTTTTTTTTTGAAAAACACTCTTGGCTTTTTACTTCACAGTTAGCATCTTTTTTCAAAATTTATTCAGCATATGGTCTTTGTCGCACAAACTGATGAATTGTATATTAGCCGAACAACAACTAGTTAGAAGAAAAGAAACTCACAACCTCCTAATCACAACAACTTCACTTCCCTTTCACCGCCCCTAATCTAACACATTAAATCACAGAAACACTTTGGAAACATCAAACATATTAGTTGGGTCGCTCGGCCTTCTATTTTCTATGATGTTTTTCTTGGCTTTCCTGTAAATTTGTTCATCTCCATTTGTCTTGTTGTAGGGGATTGCTTTAAGAGGACTCTTTATTATTGATAAGGAGGGAATTATTCAACATTCCACCATCAACAATCTAGCCATTGGAAGAAGCGTTGATGAAACTTTGAGAACACTTCAGGTACCACTATAACATGAAGGGAGTGATCAACACTTTGATGCAGTATTTTCCGTTTGTTTGTTTGGTAAATAATATGTGCTTAGAACTTGATGGTTTGGTTTCATCTCAACATAAAACACCTAAATAATACAAAGCTTGTATCTAGCTTCTTTTTTTTTTTGGAGGGCAAATCGCCAATGTGTGCTATGTGTCGGCAGGCATTACAATATGTGCAAGATAACCCAGATGAGGTGTGTCCAGCTGGATGGAAGCCTGGTGAGAAGTCCATGAAACCCGACCCCAAGCTCAGCAAGGAATACTTTTCAGCAATCTGAGAACGCGTTTTGGAGCTTTAAATTTGAAGGAATCGTGTACCAAGAGTCTCTGTTGCACCACCCACTGGATGAGTAATATGTGTCTTTGGTATAAATGACACTCATCTGACAGTCTAATGCTATAGAGACTATCTAGCTAAGAAATCTCCCTTTAAAAAATTTGTATGGTTTTGGGAAATTTGCAGATGTTTGTTTTCATGTAAAAGCAATCACATTTGGGGATCTTCTTGTTTGGGTTTCCTAACTCCATACGGATTTAGAAAAATACTTGAGAAGAAGAAAAGTTGGGAATGCTGGTTGTCTCCCCTATCATATACTGTGAAGGGGTATTTTTTTCAATAAAATGGAAAATTTTCAGGCACTTTTTTTTATGGGTCCCTTTCTGCCTGACCGTTTTGAAGTAGTGTTGTATATTTACAAACTTCATCCATGATTAGAATCTGGTGTTGATCAAATTTTTATTTTTATTTTTATTTTTATTTTTTTAGATTATAACCTTCATGCTACAGTAATTTTCTTTAAAAAAAAAAAAAAATCAAGCAAAATGATTGTTTTGTGTAGGTTCGATTGGGCTACTAACGAGCAACGAGCACCTCAAGATCGGTACAAATTAGAATTTGAATTGATTCGGTTTAAATCAATTCACTCTAACAAGCCACACACAAGTAATGTAATATTTCGACACGATTAATTGCAAAGAAACTCGATTTCAATTATATTAAACAATCCTACCTTCCCGAAAGGAAGGACGTGAAATTTGTTTTTTCTTTCCGCAGGGACCAAGAGATTGGATCTAGATGTAGGAAGAATATTTAGTATAACTAACGCACTTCGACCCCCTCAGTCTGTAAGCTTGATTTATAAAGCTGAGCTTGGCTTGAATTTCGGTTTGAGTAGGAAATAGTCATACGCAAAGACACCCTCATAATTCCTACCATAAAATAATAGCACTGCATTTGGTCACTTCATCGTCGATGTTTGATATTGTTCCATATGATCAATGGGTAGCAAGTGCATAATAGCAAAACCTTATTAGACAAATGTAGTGCATAATACCCTCAAATTTGAATTCCAATTGAATACTACTATTTTTCATTCCTATTTTAAATATACAAGTATTAAGTATTAAAGAAAAGAAGCCAGTAGTATAGTATGAATGTTGTTAAATGAAACAAGAACAATATAAATCACATATATAAATAAGAAAAATAAAATTCCCAACGAATAATAAAAATATTATTATTGACAAACAATATAATAGAGTAGTATGTCTGATCGCATCATTACAATGAACAGGGAAAATTTCAAATTCAATAGTTTCTTTTTTCTTTTTCTTTTTCTTTTTCGGAAAAGAAAATATAGTGAATAAACGGTAACCTACCAACATAAGGGATGGCAACATAAGGTAAACCTAGAAAATATCGGCCGCCGCAGTATTAATAAAACTGAAAATTTTACCGGCGACGAAATCGGAAACCGCCACCTACCAGTCAAGGCCACACTCAGTTGACTCAAATGTCGCCGATGAATTGAACGGAACCTTCAAGCTGCAATCAATCGTCGGTTTGATCTTCGGAGATTTGAACCACCAGAATTTCAGCCTCATCCTGATGTATAGCTTCAGATCGATATCATAAACTCCGTTGCTCTTGTCCTGATTGTAATCCGAGATCTCGTCGCTTCCCAATGTAATCGAATTCTGTCCCTGAAACACCGTATGCAGATAGCTTGTGTTCTTATGCCCCTGATAAAACGGATCCAATTCCACGCTCTCGAATTTCTGGCCCTGGTAGAAAGCCCTAGCCTCAATACTGTCGTAGTAGATCCCGAGACGCTTGTTAGGGTTTCGGACGGTCAAATTCAGGGCTAAATTGTAATGTAGGGTGCTTTTATTGGTGGAAAACTCGAACTGAGACAGAGAGGCGTCGTCGGCGTAGAATTTGACTTTGTTAGGGCGGAAAACAAACCACAGAACGAAGATCACGATTCCGGCGAAAATGAGGAGTGTCAAGATGATTTGGAAGATGCAATTGAAGATGCAGCCGCATATGCAGTTGAAGCAGCAAGTGAAAGGGTTGCAGCTACTGCTGCCACCGCGGCTAGGGCGGTGGTAGGCCTTTTTGGATGGGGGAATTGAGGGGCCGTAGTAGGCTCCGTTCAGCTGCGGCTCCGGCATGATGGAGAAGAAGACGAAGACGAAAGGTTTTTGTAGGAGAAACGTTTGGGATTGGTGGATAAACAAGGCTTTATCTGAAACTGAATGAGTAGGAAAAGCGGCTATACTCAATCTGTGTGGTACACCAATTGGAAATTTTTGAATATATATAAACTCTCCGCGGTTTTATGGTTGTCCGGACTCACCATGTCATATTTGGACCATCAATAGAAATTCTAAAATAAGGATAAATTTGTAAAAAACTGTGATATATATATTTTACACAAGCTAGTTTCCATCTGTTTTGTAATTTTCTATCGATCCTGATCACTGCTCATACTTTGGCCCGCGACCATAATAAAATTTTCGATAAACTCTAATCAAATTGAGTCGAGTCGATTTGAAAATTTTATCCTCAAAAAAAAAATTGAAAATATTTAATTTGATTAAAAAATCTCAGGCTTCAATTCGGCTGGAGCTCTATTGAGCCGCAAAATGAGTTCTATAAGTATATTTATACCAGTGGTTGGGTATGCCGTGCAAGGCACGACATACCCCTTCCAAGTATTTTCAACGCCGTGCCCTTTCCAAGTAATTCCAATTCTATATCATATTTAAATGCATCTATAAGTAATATTGAGATTTTCGATGTTAAACTTTGCATATATGAAGTTTGTTTGAGAATATTAGATGAAATCGAAAGATACAATAATAAGCGATCGCTTTTATTGCGCGATGATTAGCTTTAGTATTGCCAAATACCATTCTGCCACTGGAAATGAGATTGCTTTCAATTTCTTCCTCGTTCTTATCTCCCAATTGCTTCAATGAGGACTCATACTCTTGGAGGGCAAGCCTTACTTCTTCATCGGCAACCTCTTTTTTATTTTTCAACCCACGGACGATATACCACCATGAAGCATTAAAAGGCAAACACATGTAGCATTTTTCGTCAAAATCAAACGTTTACGTAGAAAAGATATTGTAGCAAAAGATATTCTCACAACAGTAAACCAGCTTTACCATGAAAGGCAGAGAAAGAACGCTTGAATTGGGCAACTCTTCATCCCTTTCTAGCACTTCATGTGTCTTCTTTTTTGCTTTTCTCGACACCACCGATGGACCATCGTCTGAATCTTCTACTGAGTGTTCAGCAGAGTCATCCTCACTGGATTCATCGCTACTATCCTTCATAGATCTCATTTTTCTGGTTTAAAGAGCATGTTGATGAAGTTGTTCAGATATAGCAGCTCGAGTTCCTTCATCCTGGACGTTTAGACCATGCCCTATGACACTCTTTGCCCATTTTGACGTGCTCTTGTGTTTCAATGTTAGGCGCTCCTGTGTAGAATGAACATATATGTGATTGATCCTCATGCCATAATGAAACAAGAATTCAAAATTTCAAATAAATAACCATAAACAAGTAGCTACTGATGGATACCCCTGCTCTCTTAAACTCTTGTTTTTCTGCGATTTCCTTGGCTGCTTCTTCATCCATTTCCATCTGACCACCAACAGTTGCTTTCTGTCTATCTTCCTTGAGCAAACGATGATAAGTCTATGACTTTATCTTCTTTATACGTTTTGCCTTCATTTCATGATGGAACAAAAGACTGCGCATTTTTTCTAGCCTATTCTGTTGACCTCTCACATCTTCATCCGAAATCTGCAATGGTCCGATTGCAAGATTAACTCAACATATTTTTGAGACACGAATTTCGAAATTCTTCAAAAAATATTATGATAAATGACAAAATCATAAAAGGAATTATGTACCCTTCCACAATAAATGCATTTAAATGGCTTCATACCTCATTCAATTCAAGAAGTCCGGCACCATCTTTGCCATGCGCTTCAATAATGTCCTTGTCATTAACTAAAGAGTAAAGACGCAATTCAATTCTCAAATCAGTCCTTGTCATAAAAATTGTGTGCTAAGCCATTTTCGTGTCCTTATATTACCATCTAGTAACATATCCATTAAATCAATGTTTGCTACAAAATAATCATAAGCAATCAGCCGTGAGCGGACCTTTTGCCTTTGAAAATTTGCAGCAAGTTGAGTAGAATTACAGGTCTCCAAATTTAAACTGGAAAAACTAATGATAAAACACGTTAAGGCGTTTACCCCGAAAAACTCCGTGTCAACTGCACACAATCTTCTATCGCCGGATCAATTGCATTCTGCAAAATATATAGAAATCAGTTGCTCTAGATAATGAACGAGTAACCAAAACAATTACACTGAAATGCTGGTGCAAGAATTTTGACGGCAAAACAAAAAGACACAAGTAACCATACGTTTCAAAATTATTAAAGGCGACTGTGTATACACACTTCAAGTTGTGTATATAGGTTGAATCATGTATTTCTTCTCTAAGAATATAAGAAGACATGGAAGGGAATTAGGAGGAAAAGAAAAATGTAAATTTTTTTAGCAGAGCATGAAACACCTTAAAATTTTGAAACACAAAACAAACCAAACATTGAAGATTGCAAGTGTTGAATCAAAATAACACCTTAACAACAAACCTTAAAACAAGGAGCACAACAATCTTTTCTCAGTGTGTATTTCAGCAGCTTTAAAAGTCGTAAAGCCTGGGCAAAAACAATAACCAGATCATAGAAACTTGTTCGGAAGGGCTTTCAGACAACACTCATGATATATATAATTCAGCAAAATTTAGTCAAGTCGTGCCAAATCATAGCATTAGCATGACATTGTTGTGACAATAAAAATATTAGTATCAGCATCTCAAACCTGTCTTCCGAGTTGCTCTTGTCTTCCAAGGAGAAGTTATACTGGAAAGCAGAGCATCAGCTTCTATGCTTAATGGAAGCATCTTTTCCTGCCCTTCCACGGCTTGCAATTCTTTCATCCTCTGCAAGATAACCGGTTTTACAATACAATCAAACCCAAATAATACATGTCGGTGGCATCTAATATGAAACCAAGCAATATTCATCACAATCATCAAAAATAGCAGATTAATTTACACTCATACTTCTTATTACCTCATAAAGATCTCTTATATCTCATTTCTTAATCACATAACAAGCAAAATATGAACTGACATAAAAGCTTGTACGCAAAAATAACATGTTATGGCTTACCAGACCTCAGTAATTGATGATACAATTAGACCTATAGGCTGTAGCATGTCGGAAACCTGTAATTCTTCTATATGTAAGGGAAATGATTCAGCATCGAAATTCTTATGTAAGCAACAAGCTCTAAGTATCCATAAAACAATTGGAATTCAATATAAACAAGAAAGTACATAAACAAATACACAAACAATATTGCCTCATTAAAGATAAAAAAAAAGTAGACTACGTGAACGCAGTTCTCAGCCAATGTAAACAATTTCCCAAATCAACGGACAAGGAAACCAAGCAGGCGGATCTTTTAATTTATTTCTAATGTAGATCTGCAGCGTTTTCCAGAAGGTCATTGGAAAAATGGACCAATCAAAGCATGAATATAGACATAATTTAATATTTCTAGGCTATTCACACTGATACTAAAAGAGCACATTTTAAAAATTGGTTGAGAAACCCAAGTAGAAAAAAGAGGCATAAATCACACGATGAAGATTGAAAGGCTATATAACTCATCGGAAGAGATGAAAACACATCAAAAGTCTTGAGCTTTGATGGTGTTCCTCTCATCCAAAATTGCAATAACAAGAACACAATTGTCAGTGAAATTTTACAAACAACATATAATTCAAAACAATAAGCTTTTCATGCATTTCATACATATAAAAATAAACATGTAGAGTTTTCACTTTTCACCTTCAGATGTGTCGAAATCAATGATAGGGACATCCAATCCATTTGTTGGTGATTATATCACCAATGTGATTTAGTGTTATTGGACTTAGTTTGAGGTTTGGTAAGCTTGAAACAATCGATATGAGTTAGGAGATGCGGGGTGCATGCTTACAATTGATATTTACAAGCTTACGAGAGTGTTAGATCAAGTGTTGAACAAAATCCAAATTCTCGCTTTGCTTATTGGACGGGCGTCCATTTCATATGGACGGGCGTTTGACTTCGCACGGGCGTCTGGTTCACCGGACGAGCGTCCTGAAGGTGAATTTACATACGGGATGTAACCTGGTTGGATAGACGAACGTCTTAAGAATCTGGGCGGGCGTCCAAAGCGTCGACGGGCGTCCAAGATGTCAAACGGGCGTCCTGGTGTGAATTTACATACGAGATGTGACTGCTCGGATGGACGAAGCGTCTGAAGAAAGCGGGGCGCCCGTCCCAAGTATGCTTCAGACGGGCGTCCAGATTCTAAACGGGCGCCAGGTGGCGATTCCTGGAGCGATTTTGGTCGGTTTCTTTGGTATCCTTTCGGGTTTTGGACTGGTAACTGATTCTGAAAGGTTGTGTATGTAGTGTTATATTAGTATAACATCACACACACATAAACAAACACTTGGAACTTTATTTTTTAAATACAAGAATAGAATTTGAGAAGCAATTTTTCTATTTTTTTCTTTGAAATTCTTGAAGCCTCAAGTTTAAACACACATATCTACAAAACTTCTATAGCATTCTTTCATCTTATTGCCAAAGATTGAAAGAGAAGCAGATTTATCCCGTGATTATATTCGAGTTAATTCCCGGAGGCAATTCAAGGGAACGAATAATTTTCGCAGAAAGATTTCCAAATCGACTCTGCGATCATATCAAGTTATCTCGCATTTCAAGTTTTGACACCATTGTTCTAATCATCCTATAAACTCCCTAACAATCTGCGAAAATTATTGTGGTTTGAACAATGTCAAGTATCAAGAGATGACTTCCAATTTCAAAGAAATTGGAACAATTCAACGGTGAGGATTTTCGAAGGTGGCAAAAGAAAATGCACTTTCTTTTGATCGCATTGAAGGTTGTGTACGTGTTGAGTACACCATGCCCTCGATTGATGATAACAGACACCATGGAAGAGTCGAGGAGAAAAAGTAAGTGGGAAAACGATGACTATATATGCCGTGGTCACATCCTCGAACGGTATGTCTAATAATTTGTTTGATACCTATCTTGAAATTGAAACATCTAAAGAGTTGTGGGATACTCTGGAGGCAAAGTATGTGAGTGAAGATGCTTCAAGTAAGAAATTTCTTGTTGGTAATTTTATGAAGTATGTTATGGTTGATAATCGTCCGGTTATGGATCAATATCATGAATTCTCGCGTTTGTTTGGTCGATTTTCTATGCATAAAATGGCTATGGATGAGTCCATTTGTGTTTCAAGCATCATTGAAAAGTTGCCTCCCTCTTGGAGGGATTTTAAAAATTCCTTGAAACATAAGACGGAAGAACTTTCTTTGATTGAACTTGGTTCTCATCTTAGAATAGAGGAAAGTTTGCGTTTGCAAGAAAGTGGTAAAAATGTTGTAGGTTATGGTAAGAACATTGCATGTGGCTCAACTTCAATCAACATGGTCGAAGTTGGGGAAAATTCTAAGAAAAATAATAATAAGAGAAAGTTTGATTCCAACAACAACAAAAACAAAGCAAAATTCAACAAAAACCTAAAGGGCTTGTTGGTATTGCGTGTAGGAAGGCCACTTTAGGGCGGATTGTCATGCTAGAAAGCATAACAATGGTAAAGGAACCGGTAAAGGTTCGGGACAGAGGTCGAAAGATCCGGATCCATCAAAACATCAAGGTACACTTGTTAATGATTGTGGCTTTAATTCTGATATGAATTATGTACCACTGATTTCCGAAGCATGTTATTTGCAGGATGATGATGTTAGTTGGTGGATAGACTCGGGAGCGACAAGACATGTATGCAAGGATAGATCGTGGTTCTCAACATATGAAAAAGTTGAAGACGGATCCATTGTGCATATGGGAAACGAGTCTAAGTCCTTTGTTGTTGGAAGAGGAATTGTTAATTTGCAATTTAGTTCTGGAAAATTTGTAACCTTAAACAATGTTTTACATGTTCCTTTAATCCGAAAAACTTGGTTTCCGGTAGTATTTTATGTAAAGAGGGCTATAAACAAGTATATGAGTCATCTCGTTATGTATTAACTAAACATGGCATGTTTGTAGGATTTGGTTATCTTAACAATGGTATGTTTATGCTTAATATTGTTAATAATGGTTTGTATGAAAATGCTGCTATGAATGTTATGCATGTAAATGTTGATGATTCATACTTGTGGCATGCAAGGTTAGGTCATGTGCATTTTAGAAGAATGTTGCAAATGTCTAAAAATGACTTAATTCTGTTTGTAGTATGCGACTATGAATAAGTGTGATACTTGTAACTTAACTAAAATTGTAAGACAACCTTTCAAAGGTGTTGAAAGGTCGTCTACTATTTTGGAACTTATTCATAGTGATCTTTGTGAATTTAGTTCTACACCATCTTTTGGACACAAAAAGTATGTTGTCACATTTATTGATGATTGCACTCGTATTTGTTATGTTTACTTACTTTTTACAAAAGACGAGGCAATGGAAAAGTTTAAAGTGTTTAAAAACGAAGTGGAATTGCAACTTGAAACTAAAATAAAGAAACTTCGTACGGATAGAGGTGGAGAATACTTTGATCCACCATTTTTTGAATCTTGTGGGATTATACATGAAATAACTACACCTTATACACCACAACAAAATGGCATAGCTGAAAGAAAGAATCGAACTCTAAAAGAGATGGTGAATGCTATGCTTTCTTACTCAGGATTGAGTGAGGGTTTTTGGGGAGAAGCTATGTTGACAGCTTGTTATTTATTGAATAGGATTCCTAATAAAAAGAGTCCTATTACCCCATATGAGCTTTGGTATAAAAAGAAGCTAAACTTGCATTATTTGCGTGTATGGGGATGTAGAGTAGTCGTAAGACTACCCAATCCCAAGATTAAAACCTTGGGGGAAAGAGGCATTGATTGCATTTTTATTGGATATGCGTTGCATTCCAAGGCATATAGGTTCTATGTTATAGAACCAAATGATTCGTTTGCGGTTCATTCCGTTATTGAATCAAGGGATGCTATCTTTGATGAAAGTCGATTTTCTTCTATATCAAGGCCTAGAAATATTGTTCCTATTGGAATTAGTGAAAGTTGTGGTGGTGTGGAATCACAAGATGAGCCTTTGGTGCTTCGAAAAAGCAAAAGGGCAAGAAAAGAAAAATCTTTTGGTCCCGATTTCCAAACTTATTTGGTGGAGGGTACAAGAGATGAAGTAGGATTTCAATATGCATATTGCTATCATATTGATGATGATCCTAGAACGTATAAAGAGGCTATGGAATCTCGGGATATTGCCTTTTGGAAGGAAGCCATTAACGATGAGATGGACTCCATTTTAGGCAATGATACATGGATATTGACGGACCTTCCACGTGGGTGTAGACCATTGGGTTGCAAATGGATCTTTAAAAGAAAAATGAAAATTGATGGATCCGTTGAAAGGTATAAAGCCCGGTTGGTGATACAAGGCTTTAGACAAAAGGAAGGCATTGATTATTTTGATACTTATGCCCGGTTGCGAGAATCTCCACTATTAGATTGTTGATTGCCTTGGCAGCCATTAACAATCTTGTTATCCATCAAATGGATGTAAAACAGCCTTCTTGAATGGGGATTTGGATGAAGAAATTTATATGAAACAACCGGAGGGTTTGTGATACCGGAAATGAGCATAAAGTATGTAAGCTTGTAAAATCACTGTATGGGCTGAAACAAGCTCCCAAACAATGGCATAATAAGTTTGATGAAGTTGTTTTGTCTAATGGTTTTAAGCTTAACCAAATGGACAAATGTTTGTATAGCAAATTTGATGAAACCGGACATGGTGTAATCATTTGTCTATATGTTGATGACATGTTGATCTTTGGTACAAACCAAGATCAAGTTGACCAATGTAAATCATTTTTGTCATCAAGTTTTTCGATGAAAGACATGGGGGAGGCGGATGTCATCCTTGGTATAAAAATCATAAGGAATGACCAAGGGATTACTTTGACACAATCTCACTACATTGAGAAAATGTTAAAGAAGTTCAATTGTGAAAATTACTGTTCGGCAAGAACTCCCATGGATCCTCATGAGAAATTTGAGTTGAATTCGGGTAAACCGGAGTCTCAACTTGAATATGCTCGAGTTATAGGATGTTTAATGTATGCAATGACTAGCACTCGTCCGGACATTGCATATGCGGTTGGAAAACTTAGTAGATATACTAGTAATCCAAGTAGTGTTCATTGGCATGCGGTAATGCGTGTGTTAAGGTATCTTAAGTTTACCAAAAATTTTGGTTTAACTTATGTTGGACATCCTTCGGTGATAGAAGGCTACTACTCGGATGCTAGTTGGATATCAAATGAGAATCATTCATCAACGAGTGGTTGGGTGTTTACGCTTGGAGGAGGTGCCATCTCATGGGCTTCCAAGAAGCAAACATGTAATGCAAACTCGACAATGGAATCGAATTCATCGCCTTGGCTTCGGCGGTTTAGAGCGAGAATGGCTTAAACATTTGATTTACTGAGATTCCATTGTGGCCAAAACCAATATCACCAATTTCTATCAATTGTGATAGTGAAAATACCTTGGCTAAGTGTTATAGTCAAGTGTACAATGGAAAGTCGCGACATATTGGAGTTAGGCATAGCTCGATTCGTGAGTTGATCACTCACGGGTGATATCGATTGCTTTTGTGAGATCTCAAAAGAATTTAGCCGATCATTTGACCAAGGCATTGGCTAAGGACTTGTTCATCAAGTCGGTTATCGGGATGGGTCTACAACCCATTGAATCTTTGCATTAGGATACCCAATTCCTCCTAATACGACATTGAAATTTGAATTCAATGTGGAAGGCCTAGTGACTTAGATTTGGCACATGTGTTTTGTCCCGAAGGTATGTCTGCCGAGCTGCATGTGAGGTTGATATTAATCTTAATGAGTCTTATGAAAAAGTGTTGTTGCAGGTACACGATTAATAAGACTCACCTATATGAGTATGAAGTTTGGCCGCTTCAAGAAAGTTAGGGTTGGCTTTCTACATGCTCATGAATTGATATGGACACAAGGCCTGGATAAAGAGTGTCAAGCAAGCTATAGAAGTTGTTTCTTAATTCATTTGTGTATTATCTTTGAAGTATTCAAATGTGTAAAGGGGTTCAATGCTTAGTCACACCCCAATACTAGAATATTTTGGAATGTGTAATATACTAGATGGTAATTCAATCTGCGTGATATTATCATTGAAAGATGAATTGTTGTGTGTTGAAAAGTTTTAACTAAGTCAAGGTTACACTAAATGGGGGAGGATTGTTGGTGATTATATCACCAATGTGATTTAGTGTTATTGGACTTAGTTTGAGGTTTGGTAAGCTTGAAACAATCGATATGAGTTGGGAGATGCGGGGTGCATGCTTACAATTGATATTTACAAGCTTACGAGAGTGTTAGATCAAGTGTTGAACAAAATCCAAATTCTGCTGCTTATTGGACGGGCGTCCATTTCATATGGACGGGCGTTTGACTTCGAGCGGGCGTCTGAGTTCACTTTGGGCGAAGGTCTGAAGGTGGATTTACATACAGGATGTAACCTGGTTGGATGGACGAGCGTCTTAAGAATCTGGACGGGCGTCCAGCATTCTTCAGACGGGCGTCCAAGATGTCAAACGGGCGTCTGAAGTGTGAATTTACATACAGGATGTGACCTGTTCAGATGGACGAGCGTCTGAAGAAACTGGACGCCCGTCCAGTATGCTTCAGACGGGCGTCCAGGATTCTAAACGGGCGTCCAAAGTGGCGATTACTGGAGCGATTTTGGTCGGTTTTCTTTGGTATCCTTTCGGGTTTTGGGTGTAATCGATTACGAAAGGTTGTGTATGTAGTGTTATATTAGTATAACATCACACACACATAAACAAACACTTGGAACTTTATTTTTTAAATACAAGAATAGAATTTGAGAAGCAATTTTTCTGTTTTTTTCTTTGAAATTCTTGAAGCCTCAAGTTTAAACACACATATCTACAAAACTTCTATAGCATTCTTTCATCTTATTGCCAAAGATTGAAAGAGAAGCAGATTTATCCCGTGATTATATTCGAGTTAATTCCCGGAGGCAATTCAAGGGAACGAATAATTTTCGCAGGAAAGATTTCCAAATCGACTCTGCGATCATATCAAGTTATCTCGCATTTCAAGTTTTGACACCATTGTTCTAATCATCCTATAAACTCCCTAACACCAAAAGAAAACACATACCAACATAAAATAAAGAAAACCATCACTAACCTAAGTACATAAAAAGGCCTAACCTTTATCGAGTGATTGAAAAAGAGTCCAAAACTAATGTGTCTGAGATTGATCACTTCGCAAACTCACCCAAAATCATTATATATACCATATATATACCGCAACAACAACTAATAAACAACAGCACATCATTATATATAGAAGAAGAAAAATAACTGTAAAGCATTTATATAATATAGTGTATATATATACAGTGAAATGCAGTACAATAGGAAGTAAACAAATATTCAAAGAATTACCGCAAAAGGTAGGTGAATAAGTAAATACACTGTAAAAACGCGCTGGAACAATGAATCTGCAAAGAGAAGCCGAAGAGTATATTGCAGAATGAATGCTAAAGTCCTTTTATTTAAAGCAAGAGAAATCAAGAGGAAACACTCAAACACAACAACCTTTAACCTAGACTAAACCTTTCCATAAAATATATATCCAATTTCCCACCGTCCACCCAAATTAAAGCAACAAGGCACACACTCATAGAATTAGTTTCATATATTTCTAATCAGGGCCTAATATCTCTATCAAAAACACATGTCAAAGCTTTGAGAGAAACAACTGATAAGCTACAAAATAAAATCGACAATTCAGAATGCAGATATAAATCTCTGAACCTTGGTTTATTGCCATTCTTTTTATTCAGGTCCATCCAGATCCCCAATATTGTCATGGTATTCATGTTACAACTATAATTATCAAATCATATTATTTCTTAGACATTCAAGAATGTTGAGAAATAAATTATAATGTGCTGTAAAACTGAAAATACCTGGAGAATGTTCTTGACATCTTTCTTGGTAACTCTATTCTGTTTCAACAACAATTCAATTCTTGCTCTCATTTGAGGGTGCCAGTTTAAAAAGCAAAGATTCATAAGACTATGAATACATTTGGATAATGTATAATGAATGAGACTACACAGTATAGGAGATGCCAAAACATACTCTAATGTCCAAAGATGACCCAATATTACATTAATCAACGTACTGTTCAATTTAGAAAATGAAAGAAAATGTCAGATGCCAAAGAACAATAATGTAATGACAACTATGTAGCTAATCAATGCTTTATGATGTATCCAACCTGAAGCGTATAATGCCCAGACTCTTAGCTTCCGGTTATACTTTTCTTCTTCATTCATCTGTAAATATGTCAATGGGGAACATTAAACTAAAAAACAAGAAAAGGAAAGAGCATTTTTGCTCACAAATAAATAGGATACCAACTCCGGCTCGCATAAAACCACATGCAGGCCAACCACAGAAGAATCAAAGACATACCCCAAACAACCAAATAAAACTGGAGAATTAAATGCACATCAAAGGATATTTTTGACAGTGAATAGAGCCACTAAACCAGGAGAGCTGTGTACATTGAAGTGAATGCAAAAGATGTATTATATTAAGCCAAAGGATACCCTTATCTGGTAGGAAACTTCGCAGCTCGGATGTAGAGGCCTCTTTCCAGAAGATTGAGAAAGAATCCGATGGATATAGCACATATCCTCTTCATATAATCTGAGATTTGACACATAAAGCCATTCTATATCAGCCCTTGCTAAAATCCACCATATAATACAACTTTTCCGCCGCCTGCTGATGGTTCGACTGACGGGAATTTCTTAGAATGAATGGAAGAACGATTGAAACGACCCAAAGTGTACGCATCCGAGTTTTTTTTTTATTTTTTTTACAACAATTTGGAAATAGGAAGAGGCAAAGGCCATATAATCTCCTTGTATGCTTAACAGCTGTAAAAGTCGGCATTATTGTACTATTATTTATCAAATATCAAACAATAAATATTTACTAAAAGATGCTTTCTGAATAATTATTAAATAAGACAAACTAACTAATAAAAATGAAAAAAAGCAAAACAAACTTAATAGGTGGCATGAGGGCAACGTTCCTCAAATTTTCTAAAAGGTGACGTGGACGCATGTGGTAGCTTGGTGTGTTGGATCATTAATCCAACGTTGGGCTTATATGTGAAATTATTATTTATTACGGACTGTCGATAAATATTAGCCGATGTAAAAGTGATCTAATTCGGTTTCACGGTTGTTGGGCTATAATGTATAATTAGGGTGTGAGTGGCTTTTTGTGTAGAGAGAGAGTAAGAGGTAATTTATTTCGTTGATGGGTAGAAATGGAAATACCTAAAATATATTTCACTATATAAGGAGGGTTATGATGCTCTGGTGTCACACACCTATTCTCTTCTCCTCCTCCCATTACTGTAAAGAGAACTACAGAGAATTCTAAAGGATTCCTCTGAAAACTAGAAGGTGTGTAGATCTAGAAGACCGATCCTACAACACCAAAGGAGATTTCCGCTGCTATGAATTTAGGTATGTTTATAGTTTAATTTTGTCTTGATTCTCAATAGTTTAGCATAATCGATCCGAAGGTAATGTGATTGAATCACATAAAGCTAGTTCTAACAAATGGTATCGGAGCGAGGTTATGTTGAATTATTGAGAATCGTTTAGTTTTTTAATATGAGGCTGAATTCATTCGATAAAGATATGGTGTATATGAAAAGCCGAAGTTTTTTTTTTTTTTTTTTTTTTTTTGTTGTTGTTGTTAATGTTCAATACCCCGCTGTTTGTTTTTGAGATAATTCTTTCATTGTAAGTTTGTAGTTTTTCAATTGAGTACTTTTGCCGAGAAGCAATGGGCTATTTTCTTTATCTTTGTGTAATTGATAGATCCAGCCGCGGCACCAAGCCTGGGTTCAGAAATCGGGGCGTAATTATTATTTTTTGGACATTAAAATAAAAAATAAATAAATAAAAAAAGAAGAGAGGAAGAAACGGTTTCAGTAATTTGTATTTTGTAGTATCCTTATTAAGTATTAGTGTTATATTTAATCGAGCATTTTGTACCGTAGAGATGAAAAGTCACCAAGGCATTAATGTAAAGAAAATTGGGCAGTATAGTTTTTCTTTTCTTTGTAAAAGACGAGATTGTATTGCATTTTTGTTTTCAATTAATTTATAATATTTAGGCTTTGGCCAATTTTTTTTTTGGTTACAGCCTATAATTCGGTTGGACCGTTTATTTAATAATAATTAGTCCATATAAGGTATTATGGTACGTTCTGAAGAAACAAGTCCCAATTCTGATAGACGTATTTTAAGGGCCATTACAGTAAAATCAAACATTGATATATTGCGGTATTCGTATTTATTACATCTCTAAGTGGATTTGTTGAAACGATAAGTCGCCAAAGTGACATCTACGTAGAAATTGACTCACGGTGGGATGTAATATAAATTCATGCAGATAGTATTCGGCCCAAAGGAAGGATATTATTTGGCAGAATTGTAAATACACCTGTGGTGTTAAATACGTGACAATTATTTGGTTTCCATGTGGATAATAGATACGGTCCAAAGATTGGTCTATTATTTGACAGGATTTATTGTCAGTGTTTGATCACTACACCAAGATGTCAATTACGAGTTAATATTATCATCCAAAGATGAGATATTAATGTCGTGCCGGTATCTTGTGATGGGAAAATATATCATAAATTGTTTGACTTTGGATATTCTTCGGATCTTATATACGTGAGTTTAAGGTCAATTGAGTTGTTATCTGTATTCAATTCTAAAATCTGCTTTAAATTATATCTACTCACTCAAGTATTATATTCCTCCACTAATTGTCTATGACTTCAAGAGTTAGAAAGAACATGTTTGTTCTTTTCCTTGGCATTATGGATCTCGACTTGACATTTAGGTATGATCCTCCTAAACCTCTATCTTTGGATAGATAAGTCAAACATATTTGTACTTTGAGAAACGTGAGTGATCAAACAGGTTGAGTCTTTGATCATTAGGGAAGCCAATCCAAATACTCTTAGAAGTACTATGGTGACCAATAAGGAAATATTTTGTGTGTTTAATAAAGTTGCACAATGCCATGAAGAGAAAGGCAAGGCAACTTGTCATGTCTTAGCCAATCTCTATAAGGTACTAAGGCTAATGCAACATTATGGGCACATTTTGGAATTGGCTCATATGATTTCCAACTTCGGATATTTGATTTGGATATCTCATGATGGCCTTCCGTGCAATTTATCATTCATTCTCTTCATGTACAATATGATAAATTAAATGTCAGTTATAATTGACATAAGGAATTGTGGGATTTGAAGAAAATTATTTCCCACTGAGTGCAAGAAGTCGAATGATTGAAATTCGGGCAACCAGAAAATGCTAAGTATGGTCACCATTAAAGGTAAGGGCACCATAAAGTTTAAGATTAAGGAAGCTGCTGGTATTCAACAATAGGGGTAAAAGTGACAACATGAGGATATTGGTTGTTTATTAAGGCAATAGGTAGGTACACAATAAAAGATTGCTTGTAGTGTCATGCTTGCGGAGCAAATAAAGTTAAGTTTTTTATTTTTATTTTAGTTTGTTTAGGGGTTGAGTTGATTTATGTGCCTGAACATACTTAGTGGATAGATTCTGATGCACCTATTCATTTGAGTGTGAATATGCAGAGTAGCTAGCATTATCGGTCACCGTTTGATGTTGAAAGATATATCTTTGTGGGTGATCTTGACACGGTAAAGTTAAGGCTATTCGGAAACTAGATTGTTACCGAAGATTGAACATTTTCTAGACTTGGAAGAGACTTATCAGGCCGTCTTAATGGCGAGTCGGTTTTCATTTATTGATTGGACAAATCAGGACATTCTTGTTCAATTAAGGATGATACATTTAGTCTTTTCTAGTATTCAGATCAAATATGTTCACATCATTGGCTTTCAGTGATAACTAGTATTTGGTGGATATTGTTGTATCCTTAATAACACTCTGCATTTAGTTTTCATGGCACAAATCAAAGTCAACTAATGATGGTTCCTATATCGTTTGGCATTAGCATTTATGGAAGATTTCTCGAAAGAGAATATAAAGGCTTGTGTCGGATGGAACATTTGGTCCCTTGATATGTCGAGATGATCTTGTGCAGAGTATGTTGTATTAAGGGATAACAAACCAATACAAGGAGATTAGGTATGTGATTGCTCTCTAAGTCGTCTTAGAATTGATGCGTATGGTCACTTGTTTGTTATTCCTACGGTATGTTGGAATGTTCGAAACAAAGTATCACATTCATAGACGATTATTTGTTTCTAATTCCCAACGGTATGTTGGAATGTTCGAAACAAAGTAAGCAAAACCACATATGAAATATGGACTGAGGTAACCCAAAGATTCGTGTAATCATATTGGAGGTTGTCCAATTAAGGTTAGGCCTTGTAAGCCAAAGGAAAGAAAATTGGACTTTTTGTTAAGGGTGAATTTATCGATTTATAACGCTATATTTTATGATATTTTCCCCCGTATTTGTATAAATTGCATAAGAAACGGATGTTTAATGGAATTATTGAGAAGATGAGTTCTTTAAATGAGTTAATCGCAAAACAGGTTAATTTATGTGTTTTAATTGTGATTTTATGGTTATTTGGACGATATTACATTTTGCGATGTTTTTATGTGTTGTAGATACATGTTCGAGGCTCAAAAGATGACCAAAAGTTGATTAAGTTCGAGCTAATTGATAAGAAAGATAATGATGATTTGATTTGATAAAAAGAGATAGAGATGAAGAAATCAAGATGAAGTCGACCACTGAGCGGCGTCCGGCATCTTAAGCGGCGTCTGGGCCCGGGCGGGCGTTTGGCGTCTGGGCGGGCGTCGAGGAGGAACTTTTACATTCGAGATTATCAGATTTTTCTGGGCGGCGTCCATTTGAAGAAGGACGGGCGTCTGATCCAGCTTCGGCCCGACTCGAAGAAGTTTACATAAGCTGGACGGGCGTTCACCCTTTCCAGACGGGCGTCCGTCGGCCGACTTAGTGAAACCGACTTCACAATCTATATATAGCGGCTGTTTTCTCCACCTATGATATATCAGATATTCATTATTCAAAACCCTAAACCTAGGGGCGGCTTTAGGCTGCGTTTTTACTTCTTTTATTCCAGTTTTTATGCTTTTAATTTCTAGATAAACTCCTTCAAATTTATGTACCTTTCTCAAGCTTTTCGAGTTGATCAAGTGATGTCTAGAGGCTAAAGCCTTATCAAACGAGCATTGTGAAGCCATCCAACACGTTTTGATTCCGTTTCTGCGATTATATTGTAAGTTCTATCTAAAGTTGTTTCCTTTATCATTGTTTATATTGTTTAAATTGCAATTGTATCGAAAGACTTGCATGTTATGATTGTTTATGTTGATGAAAATCTCTATAAACCTTAGATCATCATGATAAGGAATAGTTGTTTAATCTATCATAACGAGAGTTAATAGGTTAATTTGCTAGGTTAAAATTCACACCTTTGATTAGTAAAATCGTTAATCTTAGATCGGAAGATATAAATTAATAGGTGAATTACCTAAGAAATTAGGGTTCATGTTTTAGACAAGGTGAAACCACAACTTGGTTAGAAAACGCAATATAATCGAGATAGGAATTGATACTTGTTAGGATAGGTGGATCAATCGCTCGTTTGTTCGTTAAAACTTGAGTTTAATCCCGTGAAACTTGAATTGTTTAGCTTAGTTAGTCCTTTATCGCATATTTAGTTTAGTTTAAATTTATTCGCAACCCGTATCTTCCCTGGCTTTAGATCTATTCTTCTGTCCAGTTTTACTTATTGTTATCTTTCGTTTTAGTTATTCCCTGTTTAGTTATTTGCTGTTTAGTTCTAGTAATCGTGACATTAGTTAGTTAAACAAAAACTAGGGTTAGCAATCGCCAGTTCCCCGTAAGATCGACCCGGTATTAACCTCTTTACTACGATCCTTGCACTTGAGGTATATCGGATTATAAATTTATTACTTGTTTGCTTTGTTAATAAAATCCGTGACAAGTTTTTGGCGCCGTTGCGAGAACGGACGGTTGTCTAGTTTTTGTTTTTCGTTTTTCTATTTTGTTTTTGTTTTTCCTGTTTTTTATTTATTTCGTCTTAAATTCCTGTTTTTAGTTGATAATCGTTTAGGTAACTAGTTAATTTGGGTTTTAGTTAGGGTTTAAGACCTTCCCTTAGTAGTTTCCTTTGAGATTAGATCGTCTTTCTTTCTGTTTTTTCTTTTCTTTTCTGCAAATTTCCTGCTTCTGTTCTGATTTTCCCGCTACCAAACGGGCGTTTGGGATCTTGGACGCCCGTCCGCTGGAAAATTATCAATTCTGTTCTATTTTTATTCACTTAGACGAGCGTCCATAAAATTTTGACGCCCGTTCAAGTATTCTTCCTTTCAGACGAGCGTTTGGACCACTAAACGCCCGTCCAGTCCAAATTCCACCCGGACGCCCGTCCAAACCCTTGGACGTCCGTCTGGTCCCTTTTTCTTCAATAAATTTTGTTCCTTTTTCCCCTTTCTTTTCTTTAGGTTTTTATTTTTTAGTTTAGGCTTTTTATTTATTAGTTTTTAGGCTTCTTTTCACTTGTTTTTGGTCCGGTTTATGCAAACTCGGAGTCAAAAGGGACCGTTATTCTACACCCCTGACCCCGAGCGAACCGTAGTCCGGCCAAACAGGCGGATTTTCCGTTCTGCGGTTTTGGCAGACAGAGCCGAACGAGATCTTGAAGATCAACTAGCAAAGGAAATCACTGATTTTGTGATAATGGCCGCTAATAATAGACGTCGTTGGCAGACTCGCCATGCGGGCGAAGTCAAAGTCAACCCGGCTATTGTTATTCCGACCATTACCGCACAAACCTTTGAGCTAAAGCCAGGACTTATCCGGATGATGCGGCATGCATCAATTTTCATGGCTATCAATCGGAGAATCCATACCCACTTATATCGTTCTTAGAGATATGCGGTACTACACGCATCAAGGAGTAAGTGAGGATGCGATCAAGCTAAAACTATTTCCATTTTCTTTGAAAGGAGAGGCTAAAGTGGTACACCTCTCTCATACGAATCTATCACCACACAGGCGAGAACTCGAAAAGGAGTTCTTGAGTCAATATTTTCCACCTTCAAAAGGCGGCCCGATTAGCTTAAATGAAATATTCACTTTCTATCGAAAGAATGAATCTTTCTTCGAATGTTGGAAGAGATTCAAGTCTCTTCTTAGAAAGTGCCCCACCATGGCTTGCCTCTGGAAGGCAAGTCAATACATTCTTCGATGTGGATTGACCGAGCTCACCAAGGGCATGGTCAATAGTTCTTACAGTGGGGCATTTCTGAAGAACACACCTGAAGAGGGATGGGCAATGTTTGTGGACATTGCAAAGTACAACTACGCCCCCTCTTATCAAGCAATTCAAGCACCTCCTCCTCCCAAGGTTGAGGAAGTCAATTTGCAAAGTTTGATCGCCATGCTGCAGAAGCAGATGGCAACACCTCAGGTTTCAAATCCGATAAATCAAACTTCTCCTTTTCACGAACCCTCGGGTTACATCTTGTAAATTGTTTGTCGGTGGCCATATGAATGGCGGTGTCAATTAATTCCCACATGCCTTATCAAGTTAATGTTGTTCATGATTATGGGCGGTACAATCAAGTCACATGTCGAATTGTGTGCGAGGTGGGGCACACTTCTAGATTACATCCTATGAGCGGACGAATCTCTTTGAAAAGTGAATGCATTCTATGGCGAGAACAATCAAAGTTCAATCGGTTTTACGGCGAGAATAATTTTCAAAACCAAGGGTTTAGTCAACCTTCAAGTTTTAATACTAATTGAATTTTAATTGAATCAAATTTCAATAGAAACCTGGTTTTAATCGAACCAAAATTCATAATTTTCCAATCCTACTCAGCGGTTCAATCGAAAATTGGCCCGCCAATTCTAATCTATGATCAAAGTCGGCCCGACCATTTTTATTCTCAAATTTCCAGAACTCTCAAGGCCCCTCCCAATCTACCAATCTTGAAGCTAAATTGGAGGAGCAAAGTAGATCAATGAAAAATCTTGAGAGACAAATTGGGCAGCCCAGGTGAAAGCAGATTACTACACCCAGGCGGTGCCCGATTTCACGAGAAGAATCAAAGGGTGGTCAAGTTGCTCGGTGACCTAAACAAAGGCCCATATCTTGACCTCGTGCCATCAGTTCAATACGGTAAGGAGGAGGCGGTGCAATGAATCTGAAGCGGTACTCAAGTTAGTGGTCCTTCCCGTCGGAAACCACTAGCCCTCTGCCGTTGATCGAGGCGGGAGGGGAAGTGACTTACTACTACTCCCCTCAGCTGCAAGAAAAACTCGGGTGGTGACCCCGAGAAGTGAAGAAGTTGGTGATCCTCAGTGGTGATCCGCTTGAGGATTGAAAAACAAGCGAAAGTCGGGGAGGTGATCCACGACTACAAGAAAATCTGAAAAAATTTGTTCGATGGAAGGATCTGGAAGACAAAGCGTAAGTGCATCCTCAAAGAAAGTCTTTTACGAGTGACCTTAAAAGCTTCCATTTCCACCAGAAAGAGCAACATTCCCTTGAGTGAGGACAAAAGTGCGAGAAGGTCTTGAACCTTTTGAAAAATACTCGGTAAATCTTCCACTATCGGATGTCTTGGTGAGATGCCTAAGTATACAAAATTCATCAAGGATGTTGTGTCTTGAAAAAAGTTAGCGAGGCATGGAAAGGCAAATTGGTGAGGATTGCTCCATGATTAATTATGAAGACTTACCAATTAAAAGAGGTGACCCTGGTAAGTTCATACTTACAGTATTAATGGGAGGTCTAGTCTTCCCTAATTCTTTGTGTGATCTAGGTGCCTCTATAAGTCTTATGCCAATGTACGTATGCAAGCATTTCGGTTTACAAAGCCTTACAGAACCCACTACTATGAGTCTACAATTGATTGATAGATCTTCTAAGAAAGCTTGAGGGATCCTGAGTAAACTTCGGTGATATTGAGTTGAAAAGTGGAGAAGTGATATTGAGTGGGACCACAGAGTAAACTCAGTGATATTGAGTTGAAAAGTGGAGAAGTGATATTGAGTGGGACCACAGAGTAAACTCAGTGATATTGAGTTGAAAAGTGGAGATCTCAAGTCGAGTTTAGAAGATCCCCCTGCAGATTTGGTGTTGAAGCCGTTGCCTAAACATCTTAAGTATGTGTTTTTAAGAGAAGGTGACAAGCTTCCATTGATTATATCTGCCAAGCTTTCTCGTTTAGAGGAAATGAAGCTAATCAACGTCCTGAAGAAAAATGAAAAAGCCTTTGGTTGGCAGGTAGGAGATATCAGAGGGATATCTCCGGACATCTGTATGCATAAGATCAAGACGAATGAGGGTGCAAAATGTGTACGACAGCCCCAGAGGAGGCTAAACCCTCATATGCAAGAAGTCGTAAAAAAGGAAATCATCAAACTTTTGGACATGGGAATCATTTATGCCATCACGGATAGTGAATGGGTTTCCCCGACTTAAGTAGTTCCCAAGAAAGGAGGAATTACGATTGAGAAGAATGAGAAGGGAGAGGAAATAGCATTGAGACTTGTCACTTTGATTCTGATGCATCGATTATCAGCTCAATGAGGTAACCATGAAAGATCACTTTCCCTTCCATTCATTGACCCGGATGCTTGGCGTCTGGCGGGACCGCGCGTTCTCTCTTGCTTCTAGATGGTTATTCGAGATACTTCCGGATACCCATTGATCCGGTGACAAAGAAAAGACCACTTTTACACCCCTTATGGTACATTCGCCTCTGATGAATGCCATTTAATCTCTGCAATGCCCGGCCACATTTCAGATGTATGCTAGCTATCTTTGGCGGGCTTGTAGAAAGTGTATGGAAATTTTATGGGCGATTTTTCGGTTTTGGTCGATCTTTTGATGATTGCTTTGACAATCTTGATCAAGTGTTATCGGATGTGTGGAAAGAACTTAGTACTTAATTGGGAAAAATGCCATTTCATGGTAGGCGAGGGAATAGTTCTTGGCCACAAAATATCCGCCAAAGGTATAGAAGTTAGCGAGGGCAAAAGTGGAAGCTATCGAGAAGATGAGCTATCCCGGGAATGTCACGAGAAGTGAGACTTTCTTGGACATGTCGGTTTTCTGAAAGATTCATCAAGACTTCTCCAAGATAACCAAGCCCCTGTCTACTTTACTAAGGGCGGCGTTGAGTTCAATTTTGATGAGAGAAGTGCAAGCAAGCGTTTGAGAGCTTAAGGATCGTTTAATATACGCTCCAATTCTTATATCGCTTGGCCAGAATCTACCTTTTGAGCTTATGTGCGGCGCCTCAAACTATCTTTGTTGGTCTTTGTTCTAGGACAAAAGATCAAGGAAGTTCCATCCTATCTATTCGCGCCGATCACACATTGAACCCCTCTCAAGTTAACTATACTACTCTTGAAAAAAAAGCTGTTGGTGCGTAGTTTTTGCTATGGACAAGTTCCGTAGTTACTTGTTAGGAGCTCAAGTGATTGTGTGGGTGATCACGCTTGCTGCGGTATCTGATGACTAAGAAAGAAGCTAAACCGCGTCTACTACGTTGGATATTGACCCTACAAGAGTTCGACGTTCAAATTAAGGACAAAAAGGGCAGTGAAAACGTAGTGGCTGATCACGTTTCTAGAATGTTAAGTGAGGAAAAGGATGCTCCAGATGATATAGATCTCTACTTTCCTCTAGAGAACATCATGTTGATAGACGGTTGTCCTCCTGATGTTCCATGGTATTCTTCCATTGTAAACTACCTTCATGCCCGTTATCTTGATCCATAATTCTCTTATCAGGAGAAGAAAAAGTTCTTCTCTGATTTGAAATCTTTCGTTTGGGATGAACCTTATCTTTTTAAGATCTATAAAGATGGTCTGCTTAGGAGATGTGTTCCTGAATCTGAGCAACGGGATATTATTGAGCAATGCCACAGTGGACCCACTGGAGGTCACTTTGGTCCGTGGAAAACCGTTGCTAAGATCTTCCAATCCGTTTTCTATTGGCCAACGATATTTAAGGATACAGAAGCGTTCTGTAAAGCTTGTGATAGGTGCCAAAGAACCGGTACTCTGACAAGATGTTTTGACATGCCTTTGAAACCCATCCTAGAATGCGAAGTCTTTGATGTATGGGGCATCGATTTTATGGGCCCATGCCCATCATCTTGTGGTAACAAATACATCTTAGTCTGCGTAGATTACGTGTCGAAATGGGTGGAGGCTCAAGCCACTCCTCTCAACGATCATAAGACGGTCATGAAATTTCTAAAGAAAAATATCTTCGTGAGTTTTGGATGTCCACGTGCCTTGATCAGTGATGAAGGAACGCATTTCTGCAACCGACCCCTAGAGAAAGTTCTTGAAAAGTATGGTGTCCGTCATAAGACAGGCACACCATATCACCTGATGACTAGCGGTCAGGTTGAGAGGAGCAACCAAAGCATCAAGAAAATCCTGGAGAAGACAGTAAACAGTCATAGAAAGGACTGGAGTTTGAAATTGGATGATGTACTTTGGGCGTACAGAACTGCCTATAAAACCCCTATGGGTACATCTCCATATCAAATGGTCTATGGAAAGCCATGTCATCTGCCTGTCGAGTTAGAGCATAGAGCTTATTGGGCTACAAAGTTTCTGAACTTTGATTCCCAATCATGTGGAAAACATCGACTGCAGCAGTTACATGAGTTAGACGAATTCAGACTCCAGGCCTATGAAAGTGCCAGGATTAGCAAAGATAAGATGAAACTCCTCCATGACGCCAAAATTAAGAAAAGAGAATTTCAAGTCGGAGAACAAGTTCTTCTATACAATTCCAGGCTACATCTGTTTCCCGGAAAGTTAAGGACACGTTGGTCCGGTCCCTTCAAAATTCTCCAAATTATTCCTGGAGGCGTTCTAGAACTACGCGGTTATGGTGACCAACCGTTTAGAGTGAATGGTCAAAGGTGCAAGCACTATATTGGTGAACCTAAAGAGAAACCTTTGATTGTCCGTTTCCTCGATATCCTTGGGTGTGGTGCTACAAAATTTGAAGAATTTGACGAGTTTTCACCCGACCTGTTTTCAGAGGATGACGGTAGTGGTCAATCTGAAGAAGTTCTAGCCGGTAGTTGGGATATGGAAGAGTTGGAGAGGGAGCGTCAGCTGAAACGTCATCAGAAGGCTCAGAAAATGAAGAAGTCAACCATGGGGAAGTTTAAGCGTGTTTGGAAAGCTATTAAAGGTTATACCCCATGTGTAAAGTGTTGTTTACTGCGACCACACTCTTGATCGAGCTTTACGAGGTGGTGGTGGCGAGAAAAGTCAAGTGGCTTTGATCGGTGAGCTTTAAGCGGTGTCGAGCTAACGACATTAACCAAAAAAGCGCCACTGGGGGCAACCTAGATATCGTTCTTTAAGTTATTCTTGTTTTATGCTTTGGTAGTTTTAGTATTTACGTTTAGTTTATTAAGTTTTAGCCTACTAAGTTTTGCTTTTGTTTACATCATCGGTTAGTGTGCTCTCTAGATATGGATTTGGTGTTCGACCGGAGGAGTTACCTTTCCTTAGGAAGATCCCACTAATCACTTTGTAGATGATGGACCGGGAGGAACCATCGTTTTACCGCGTAGATTTTGACATTATTACCAGCGTCGGGGTTGTCACCTATGTTCTTATTGTTCCCATTGTTCGGGAGGTGGAGACTTCACTCTTGAGGAGTTCTGAGGAGGCTCTGGGGCGTCCGTACACAATCCTTAATGATCCGATCTTGTGATTTAGCGCTAGTCTTTGCAAAATTGAACATTTTCGAGGTGTTGATGTAGCTGGTGAGGATTGGGGTTTGCAAGATTCGTATGACTTCCCTCCGGCGATTGACATGCTCCGCCGTCTTATTCGAGTGATAGATTGGTCGGCCATTTACGATGACTAGCGTTCTTAGGTTGTTTCATCGAGCCAACGACGTGAAACAAAAGCGCTTAGTGGGAGGCAACCCACTATTTTCTATCTATTTTCTATTTGTTTTCTAGTAATTTTATGTACTCCGTTGATTTCCAGTTGTATTTGTGAAGTTTTATTTAAGTTTAATGAGAAAATGCAAGTTTGAATTGAAATTGTATGAAATTTTCTAAATTTTGCTATTTTTCTCTATTGGACGCCCGTCCAGTTCCCTGGCCGCCCGTCCACCATGCACAAATATTGAACGAGTGTCCAACATTCTTGGACGCCCGTCGAAAACCTCTTTCAGCGTTTGTATGTAAATTTAGTATATGGGCGAGCGTCTATTTCTATGGACGCCCGTCCAGTTCATGTGGCCTCGGTGAGCAGCCGTCGATTACACACAGGGCGTCCGTCCGGCCCTGCTATATATACATCTTCAACCCATGGAAACTCACTTTTGAGTTTCAAATACACAAACCGACTTTTGCCCTCCTCTTGCCTAAAATCCTTGTTTACACACAAATTGGGCGCTTCAAAGTCAACAAACAGCTCTCAATCCCCTCTTGTCGATTTTCCACTCCAAATCCTCCAACAAACATCCATTAATTCGATTCGAGGATTTAGTTGGTGCGGCTTATTTTGAAAAAAATTTGATTTTAGGTTCAATTTGGCATTGTTTGGACTTAAATCCGTTCTATCATCATCCCGTCATCATATTTGGTAAGATTTTGTAAGCTTTTCCTAGTTTTGCGTTTTTTTGAGTCGATCTTGAGTCATTGTTTTATAGGAGTTTTCTCTTACTTGTTTTTCTTTTTGTTACATTCTTGTTTCTTGTTACGTGGTGATATGGGATGTTGATGGATGATGTTGGATGAGTGCATTGCCGTTTCTTGTGGTTGGGTTGTTTGGGAAATCCCGTTTGGGCGATAAGCGGGTGGTTTGTTTGAATTGTGGTGTTGGGGTTGTTGGTTGTTTAGTTTTAGGTTCGAGATGGTGCATAAGCGAGTTTGAAGCGGCATGGTAAGGGTGTAGCTAAGGAACACCAAGAGGAGTAAGTGTGGACCCCACCTTAGTCAATCAACCCAAGGTATTACGTATTGGTGGCGTCAAAATCCTCACAGAGGTCAACCTAGAGTTCGCTTTGGGATGAGTGCAGTCGGGTTACGACAGCGATGGTGAGCCCATAGTAGTAGCGGGATGGCTAGGGTGTCGAGAGACTCGAGTGCGAGAGATGCCAATGAACCCGAGGGGTGGGAGGAGGAAGAAGCGAGGAGATGAGCGGTTAGGCGAGAGTGAGACCAGCTATCCTATTCCCTTTGCTCGTAGATTCATCAACCACTAAGCGATGGAGGTCTATAATAAGCATTATCTAACGAGGGCGATGTTGATCGGCGAGCTATCCTTGAGCCTCAAGTTGATCCGTTATTTGTGAAGTTATTGAGGATAGGAAGTGGGGAGCTTTGATGGTAACTCCGAGGACCCGGTTAATGCTCGTTGGTCCGTGAATTTTATGCCAATTGCTCGAGAGCGGATTTGGCGGGCGGAGGTGTGTGCGGTTCGAGGGTTAAGGTGCCATTTACACGGAGGTTATCAATAGGAAATGCAGTTAGATCCTTTTGAGGGTTGGACTATAAGGAGGCGATTAAAGCTAAAATGGATGCGGTGAGGATCCGTTGGAGGAATTCACGGATGTTGGTATGCCCGAGAGTACCGTGGACATTTAGGCGGGTGGAGATAGGAAAGAGTTTATCACTACTAGTTGGGCGGAGAGGATTGGAAGGTCGGTGTCGGTTTATCCAGAACAGGTTGTTGCCTAAGAACAACCTGACTCACTTCCACATTGGTGACCTTGGAATGCTGTACGCCTTGAACTTCAAGCTCAATGTTGATGTGGGGCAAGCGATTTTCGACGAGGTGGCCATGAATCAGAAAGTGTATACACGATGCTTGATCTGTCCACATTTGATCCACGGTCTCTGTCAGGATGCTCGAGTTCCCGAGTACAAGACCGATCACAAGCCGAAGAATCCTAGGTTCTTGCAAAGGGAGAAAGTGAAATCTTCGGGACATCACGAGCGGAGGCACCTCGAGAGCACAGTTCTTCGTCGGCCGCCCTCGACCCTCCCCTTCCTCTACTTTATCTCCCGGCTATCGGGATGCGGTTAAGCATAGCCAATAGTTTCCGGGAGTGGATGGGCAATCTTGGAGATCAGCGAGAACAACATTTTGTCAATTCTTGATGTATGCAGAGAGGGCGGCGGCCAGGGCAGCGAGAACCTTCAATCCGAGCTCCGTTGATTTTCTCTTTCTTGATGATATTGAAGCGAGGCCATTGCGGATGTTTTACAGAGTGAGTCATCTTGAGACGAGGAGCGGCTGACTTCGGCGAGAGGACTACGGCACCACCTTCTGGACCCTCTTCTGATCCCCGGGCTGATGATTCTTGCGGCGCCGAGCCAACCATGATTTTATTTGTTTGATTATTGCTTTTGGGGTTTTGTATGATTGATCTTATAAGATTCGTTGTACTTTTGCTACTGCTACTATTTCTTTTCGATGGATCATGTAAGCCATAAGGCACCCGTACTTTTATTATTTTGGTGGTTTTGTGCTACTTTGGTTGTATTGGATACTTTATCTCTCGTTATTACTTGATTTTGTTATCTCTTTTCATTCTGGTATACTCCCCCGTTTTTCCCCAAGATATTTCCGTGTTTGTCAAGTCGTGCAGGTGTATTTCTAGCGGTTTTGTCGAGCTACAGTGTAAGGTTACGAGTTCTAAGTGTAACTAGATAGGCTCGGCGACCAGCGTTCGATGCGCTTGAAATCAGCTAAGTCTTTTATCTTTTCTTTCATTCTGCACAACATGAGGACATGTTGCTCTTTAAGTGTGGGGGAGGGGAATGTTCGATATGTATCTACACATTTGGTTAATTCGAAATGAGCTAGAATTTTAAAATTTCTCGACATTTTTGTTTTTGTTTTGTCCCGAGTAGGCAATTCATTTCAAAGTTCGTTATTCTAACAGTCATTTAAGCTATATATCATATGTTTGATAAGTTAGTTGTTTCACCCGTTATCTATTTTTCACGAGCCATAGTGAATGATGAGCTAATTTATAAAGTTATACCCCTTTTGGATTAGTGATTTTTGTTTTCTTATAAGTCATGTGCTTAGTGCTACGTATATATCTTGAGATTTATGATAGTTTGTATTTAGATCCGGAGTATGTTATACTGTGAATATCTAAGGTTTGAATGTGATAAGTAACACGTAACTTATTGTCAAATGAAAAAGTTGAAAAGTAAATGAATTAGTTGGGTGTGTCGGAAGCTAGTCGATGATTTGAGTGCGATAGGGTATACCACGTATGTCCTATACCACTATGATGACCAAAAGCTCACGACAGTCAGAAAAAGCTGCCTTATGATTGGAGTAAGGTAGAGTATATCTCGAATATCCTATTCTTCTATGACAGGGCAAGAGCTCATTCTGATGTGTGTTTAAAAGTGAAATAGTTAAATCAACTTATATAAGAAGTGGTATGAATGAATGAAAGACTTAGTTATCGTCTATCTTATCCCCAGTATAAAACTGAAGATATCTCTGTAGGGATTATCCTCTGAGTATGTCAGAAATGTCCTAAATGTATTCTATCATCTTTTTTAGGGATATGTCACGTTTTGTAGAGTACATCTTATAAGTATCGATTATCTACAGTTTGAAGGGGGTATTAACTAGTTTGCTTGAAATTTTCAAGTTTGGACTTATTGGAAGTTTGTTATGGCTTTGCACACACACCGGGGTGAACCTCTAAGTTATTGAATATGCGTTATATGTGCTGAGATGTCTATCTTTTTCCGAGCCTTGGTTTCGTTTTGTTTTGCTCGGGACGAGCAAAAGCTTAAGTGTGGGGGAGTTGTTAAGGGTGAATTTATACGATTTATAACGCTATATTTTATGATATTTTCCCCCGTATTTGTATAAATTGCATAAGAAACGGATGTTTAATGGAATTATTGAGAAGATGAGTTCTTTAAATGAGTTAATCGCAAAACAGGTTAATTTATGTGTTTTAATTGTGATTTTATGGTTATTTGGACGATATTACATTTTGCGATGTTTTTATGTGTTGTAGATACATGTTCGAGGCTCAAAAGATGACCAAAAGTTGATTAAGTTCGAGCTAATTGATAAGAAAGATAATGAAGATTTGATTTGATAAAAAGAGATAGAGATGAAGAAATCAAGATGAAGTCGACCCTGAACTAACGTCCAGCATCTTAAGCGGCGTCGGGGCCGGGCGGGCGTCGGCGTCGGAGGAGCTTTTACATTCGAGATTATCAGATTTTTAGTGGGCGGGCGTCAATTTGAAGAAGGGCGGGCGTCGATCCGGCTTCGGCCCGACTTCGAAGAAGTTTACATAAAAATTTGGGCGGGCGTTCACCCTTTCCAGACGGGCGTCCGTCGGCCGACTTAGTGAAACCGACTTCACAATCTATATATAGCGGCTGTTTTCTCCACCTATGATATATCAGATATTCATTATTCAAAACCCTAAACCTAGAGGCAGCTTTAGGCTGCGTTTTTACTTCTTTTATTCCAGTTTTATGCTTTTAATTTCTAGATAAACAACTTCAAATTTATGTACCTTTCTCAAGCTTTTCGAGTTGATCAAGTGATGTCTAGAGGCTAAAGCCTTATCAAACGAGCATTGTGAAGCCATCCAACACGTTTTGATTCCGTTTCTACGATTATATTGTGAGTTCTATCTAAAGTTGTTTCCTTTATCAATGTTTATATTGTTTAAATTGCAATTGTATCGAAAGACTTGCATGTTATGATTGTTTATGTTGATGAAAATCTCTATAAACCTTAGATCATCATGATAAGGAATAGTTGTTTAATCTATCATAACGAGAGTTAATAGGTTAATTTGCTATGTTAAAATTCACACCTTTGATTAGTAAAATCGTTAATCTTAGATCGGAAGATATAAATTAATAGGTGAATTACCTAAGAAATTAGGGTTCATGTTTTAGACAAGGTGAAACCACAACTTGGTTAGAAAACGCAATATAATCGAGATAGGAATTGATACTTGTTAGGATAGGTGGATCAATCGCTCGTTTGTTCGTTAAAACTTGAGTTTAATCCCGTGAAACTTGAATTGTTTAGCTTAGTTAGTCCTTTATCGCATATTTAGTTTAGTTTAAATTTGTTCGCAACCCGTATCTTCCCTGGCTTTAGATCTATTCTTCTATCGGTTTACTTTTTATCTTTTGTTTTAGTTATTCCCTGTTTAGTTATTTGTTGTTTAGTTCTAGTAATCGTGACATTAGTTAGTTAAACAAAAACTAGGGTTAGCAATCGTCAGTTCCCCGTAAGATCGACCCGGTATTAACCTCTTTACTACGATCCTTGCACTTGAGGTATATCGGATTATAAATTTATTACTTGTTTGCTTTGTTAATAAAATCCGTGACACTGACTTCTTTGACTTTGGAGACAAAATTCGGGCTTTTGAAGCCCTTAGTGATGGGATATAGATGCGGGAATATATTTCACGGCTGCAACTTTGGTCATTGAATGACCATTGAGGTTTTCTTGTGATAATAATTCCGCAATGTTTTATCCCAATTGCAACAGGAGTTAATCAATGTCTGAGAACATTGATATAAGGTTCCTAGTTGTTAAAGATAGAGTTCAAAATGGAAGGGTGTCTATTGAAATTATCATGACAAACTCCATTATTGTGGATCAACTCATTAAGGGACAACCACCCAAAATGTTCTTGAGCGTATTGCTCATATGGGTGTCATGTCAGTCAAGGATGCTTAGGTTTTGTGGGAGTTTGTAACTGATAATGTTTGTTTCGATATAGACACGTTTTTCAGCTTTTTCAGTTTAAGGTTAAGCTTAAAGTTAAAGTTACAGTTGTTTCTGCAGAAATTAAAGTTTCGGTTATTTCACACTTTGATCTCGATATATGGTTTGATCTCGCTAAAGTTTAAGGCGGACCAGTTGGAAATGTACATGTTAAGATCACATGTCATGTTATTTCCATGCTACGCATCCACATAATGATCCATGTCATTCAGTTTTATTAGCATACGTGATCATTGATGGGTCCCGTTACGACAAATGTGATGAAGGCCGCTTTGGTCCTATGTTGATGGGATTGATGGACGGGATTGGTTATTGATACATTTTTATGACGACAGCAAAGTTGAGCGCTCATTCGGTTATCTGGTGATGAATAATTATAAGGTTACACATATAGCCCAAGTGGGAGATTGTTGGATCATTAATCCAACGTTGGGCTTATATGTGAAATTATTATTTATTACGGCTGTCGATAAATATTAGCCCGATGTAAAAGTGATCTAATTCGGTTTACGGTTGTTGGGCTATAATGTATAATTAGGGTGTGGGCATTTTATGTGTAGAGACTAAGAGGTAATTTCTATTTCGTTGATGGGTAGAAATGGAAATACCTAAAATATATTTCACTGTATAAGGAGGGTTATGGTCCCTAGGTCACACACATATCTATTCTCCTATGCCTCCCATTACCAGAAAGAGAACTACAGAGAATTCTAAAGGGTTCCTCTGAAAACTAGAAGGTGTGTAGATCTAGAAGACCGATCCTACAACACCAAAGGAGATTTCCGCTGCTATGAATTCAGGTATGTTTATAGTTTAATTTTGTCTTGATTCTCAATAGTTTAGCATAATCGATCCGGAGGTAATGTGATTGAATCACATAAAGCTAGTTCTAACATGGTGCTCTTCCAATTAATAAGTAGGTAGATATATATATATGTATATATATATATATATATATATATATATATATATATAATAAAAATACTAATAGCCTCAAAAAATAATTAAAAAAATCAAAAAGTATAATTAATAGATAAGAAAAAGGAGTTAATTTATAAAATATAGGTGGCTAAAATTTAAATTTTTATTTTAAAAAAATAAAAACAAAGGTCTGATTTAAATGATGGGTTTGTTTGTTAAAAAGACAATTTGAACATAGAAATATGTAAAAAGGACAATGAAATTTTTTTCGGGTAAAAAGGACATATCTTTATTTCACTGTGATAGTGAAACATTGGATTTAAGGTCAGTTTCACTGCAACAAATAGTTGATTTGAGGTTATGAACAATTGATTTGTCCTTATCACCAAATTTATATTTCCATTATCCTGATTTTCATTTCCCCCCTCTTTTTTGTCCTTTTAAACCACGTCCCCATAAATATGATTCGCTATTTATTCATTCCACTCGAAAACAATTCTACTCATTTAAACAAAAAAAAATACTATTCTTTCACTTACTTTTCTCTCATAACATTCATTTTTTTTTTTATTATACAAAAATCGCGATGCAATTTAAACACAAAATTCATATGCAAATGCAGAAAAATGTTTTTATGTGGTTTGGAGGCCAATGGGCTTTTAGACACTTTGAAGGCACATGCCATTGGGGCTGGGCCTCCAGCCTACTTCAGTATGTGCGCCAATAAGGAAGATTATTTTACATATTCATATCGTGTATCATGGTATAAAATCTATGGAAAATTAGGGATAAAGACACAATCAAAATATTTTTAAGAATAACGACAACAATATATATTTTTATAGGAGAAGGACAATCGCATAATTTTTATAGCGAGAAGACAAACAGTGAATCCTTAAAATCGGTGAATCTCCCCTGAATGAATCCCGAAATCGGTGAATTTAATGTTGAATTTCGACGGTGAATTCAAAAATTAGTGAATTTCGACGATGAATTTTGAAAATTAGTGAATTTACGACGATGAATTTCACGATGAATTTAAGCATGAATTTTTCAACACAAGTGAATTTCGACGAGTGAATAAATAGTTTTTCGCTTTATGCAAAAGTTTCAAAAACTGCCCTTCTACTCAATTGATGAAATATTTTTGTCGTCTTCTCCATCATTCCTCTAAAATCTATTGGTTGATATTAGTTCAACCAATAAATGTTATAAAGATTTGTTATGTCAATTAGAAAGTTATACATTGTCATGGTCATTATACCCCCTCATCCTCTGGATTTATTTTTGTAAACCCCCTTATTCCCACCCAACTCACCCTTAAACACCTATAAAAAAAAAGGACTAAAGTGTTAACCCGCGCTCTTAAACCTTAAAACTTTAAACCCCACGTCTCAAACCCTAAACCCTAGTACCCCTTCTAATAGATAAAAGGGTATTTCGATAAGTGGCAATTTGACTTCCCTTTTAACACATCCTCATTATCTTAAAAATATAGGAATAATGGACTAGAACAATAAAATAATTACACGATTTTACCATATGCCATTCACATTTTTCTTTTCAAACAATAACGACACAGGATATGCTATACAAATTAGAAAAAAAAATTAAAAATTTGAAGAATAAAAAATTCACACACCCTTATGCCCCTACCCCTACCCTACCCCTACCCCCTTTATAATTTTTTTTTAAAACGATCACTATATTTATAACGCCACTACAAGCAAACCAAAAAAATGTACAAGGATGTCGACAAAGATAAAAACAGCTAGACACACAGGAAGAAGATCAAAAGCAAAACAAATGAAAGCAATATAATTGTTGGGGAGTTTGTAGGTAATTAGAACAATGGTATCAAAACAACAAATAAAAGAGAATTTAATATATAAACGCAGAGTCGAGCAGAGGCTCTTTCCTGCGAAAACTATTCGTCACTAAGATTGCTTCTCCCAAATCACAAATTTATTCACGGGATAAAACTACGCCTCTTTCTATCTTGGTAATTAGATAGAAAGATAGCTATAAGAGTTTTGTTTATTTGTGTGTAGAACTTGAGGTTTCAAGATAGTATTTGTTGGGAGGATTTTGCATCATAAAAACAAAAGAAAATTTATAAACCTATACTTAACATGCAAACTAACTCCTAACCGACCAAATATCGGGTAGTTGATAGCATAGTAGGGTAAGTACAGGGTCGATCCACAGGGAATTGGGATGTTGAATCTAATCTCACTAATTCTCTCAATTGTTACTCAAGGAAACGAATAAACGAAAAGCAAACATAAAAACGTAAAGAACAATGAGAATAAATCTAACCTAGGAAAACAAAATAAAACAATATAAACTAAAAAGACATGGGATCAAACAAAGCACAAACCTACGTGATTTCAATCCTAGTTCATCTCATGATTTTAATTCAAATTGTGGTTTCACCTTTACACGAGATACAAATCCCTAATTCCTTAGTGAGTCCAATTTATCAATCTCTCATCTTCCGAATGTTGAGATCGATTTACCAAACAAAACTCGGTGTAGATTCAGGTTAACTCTCGTATTTTAGAATCTAACAACCTAGATAATTAACCAATTAATTTGTCACATAATTAATGATTAAAGATCCTATCTTTCTATGGTGATCTAGTCTACGCAACTTCCGTATGTTGTAAACGTATCAATAGCAAACTGATCTCTCGATCTAATTCACATCATAGCATCAAAATCATAGAACGATACAAAATTAATTAAAGATCATAAAAAAAACGAATAAGGACTGAATAAATTAAATAAATAAACTCACGTAGTTTGGTACATGATTGAATCTATGAATCGAAAACGGAAGAAAAACGACATCCTAATCTAACCCGGATCACCCGAGCACAAGGCTCGGGTGACCGGCCTTGAAAAGCCAAGTTGCCGCTGCTGCTGTGAGAATTGCGGCTGAATAAAATTGTGTAATTAGGGTTTGTATGCATGCTGTATTTATAAGAGGAGTAAGTCGGCTGCATCAAGAGTTTAAGTCGCTTGCTACAGTGATTGCCTGGACGCTGGTTCACCGATTCTGAACTCAAACTTCTAAAATTCATATCTTGAGTTGTAGACCTCCAAAAATTATGATCCGAATGTCATAAAAAAGCTCTCGGAAAACTCTACAACTTTCATTAAGGACTCTTCTTCAAAACGCCTTTTTGACTAGCCCGTCAGATTACGAGTCGTTTTCGGGATTTTCCCAAGCTTTATTTCATCTTCATCCTCTTGTATCTCTTTCTTTCCACTTTAATCTTCAATCAAACATCATTTAGACCTCTTCCATTCCACATTTGTGCACCTAAAAGATGACAAAACCGAGCAAAACGTAAAACCATACAAAATAGATAATAAAACCACGATATTTACTCGATTTTGCATTTTAACTATTCAAAACGTCATTTGCTCAATTAATCGATTATAAACTCGAATTCTACGAAAAACATCCATATATGGGGAATATTGATATAAAATATATCCTTATAAAACGTATAAAATTACCCTTAACAGTATTCAAAGAAAATGAATAAATCTTTTAAAGTGTTGATCTCTCTTCTTTTTTCAAATATCTCAAGTGTTATGTACTTATATCATGTGTTGTTCTACATGAAAAACACAACATAACTCTTCAAAAACAGTTAAGAAATGTCTTCATACCGAAGGGACATCAGTTAAAACCGAAGGGACACCAAAAAACTGCTGGAAACCAAAATTCAGTTTTGCATCCTGTAACTCATCCGTACGGATAAAATACCTATCCGTGCGGATAGATTACGATATCGATTTCAATTTAACAGCTTCATCCGTGCGGATAGTTCAATCTATCCGTGCGGATACGCAGCAACGATATCGATTTTGGTTCAACACTTGATCTAACACTTCCGTAAGCTTGTAAATATCAATTATAAGCATGCACCCCGCATCTCCTAACTCATATCGATTGTTTCAAGCTTACCAAACCTCAAACTAAATCCAATTACACTAAATCACATTGGTGATATAATCACCAACAATAATTACACACTATCTTGCCAAGCTAATATAAGGTTCTTGGCTCGTTCAACAGCCTGCAACGTAAACACAAATGCCGGGGGGAGCGTTCCTTGTCCGGGTCGTGAACAAGATTGTTCCTCCAAAGCCATATATACCTTACATAGTTTCCCTCGAGATATATCTCCAGTTCGAAGACCCTACATAGGAACCACTCTATTTTTTTAGATTCATCTCAATCAAATCCGTTGTTGAGTTTGCCTCAAAAAAATTGCACCACGTATTCCTGGGAAGATGCAGGCACAAAACTTGACTTGCCCAAATGCAATCCCTCATAGCATGTAAGATCGACTCTGAATCCATGCCACAAACTGGACATAGTGGTGAAGGAATGAAATGGCGTTTAGCTAGAAGTTCATGGACAGGGAGTCCTTCATGTTTCATGATCCACACCAAAAAGTTACCCCGGGTCGGGCCTTTTAAGCTCCAAATCTGCTGCCAAATGTATCTATCCCTATCGGGAGTGCTGTCTGATTCTTGTTCCTTGATTTGGAACATGTATTCAGAAACAACTGTATAGACGCCTTTTGGGTCTTCTTTCCACACAGTCATTATTCTCTTGCCTCTAGACTCTTTATAAATTTTCTTCCTCCAAAAAATCAAACAATCCCTTCAACCCCACCCCACCCCTGCCAAAAAACCAAAAAAAAAAAAAAAAAAAAGTTTAATGGGTTTTGGCGGTTTAAGTGGTTTAAGCAGACTCATCTAAACTCACTTCCTTAATACTCCTTCCGTTTTTTTTATCTGTCATATTTCACAATTTACTTTTTTTTATTTATCTGTTATTGTACATTTCCAATGCATCATTTATTATTTTTTCCTCATTTACCAATAAAATATTTACATCTCCAATAAAAAAGATACATTTCCAATACTAAAAACACATTTACCAACAAAGTATTTACATCTCCAATAAAAAAAATACATTTCCAATACTATATTTGAGACATATTAATTACTTTCTTAATCTGTGTGAATCTTCTCTCTGCGATATAGATAAAAAAACGGAAAGAGTATAGGACAGACAATACGAACTGAGCTGCAGGTCAAACTCGGAAGTTTGCAAAGGACAAACTTAACAAGTCTGTAGGACAGACAATACGAACTGAGCTGAGCTGCAAGTCAGACTCGGAAGTTTGCAAAGGACAAACTTAACAAATATGCAGGACAGACGATACGAACTGGGCTACAGGCAGGGGTGGATGTACATAGTGAGGAGGGGGGCAATCGCCCCCCTCGGATCCGGAAAAAGCACTATTATGTATGTTGTGTATTCTTTTTGCCCCCCTAAAAATTTATACTCGCCCATAGTATCGCCCCCACTCACCCGGGATCCTGCGTCCGCCCCTGCCTGCAGGTCAGACTCGGAAGTTTGCAAAGGACAAACTGAATAAGTCTGCAGGACAGACAATACGAATTGAGCTGCAGGTCAGACTCAGAAGTTTGCAAAGGACAAACTTAACAAGTCTGCAAGACGGACGATACAAACTGAGTTGCATAGTGGACTCAGAAGTTTGCAAAGGGCAAACTAAATAAGTCTGCAGGACAGACAGTACGAACTGAGCTGCAGGTCAGACTCAGAAGTGTGCAAAGGAAAAACTTAACAAGTTTTCATGACAAACGATAAGAACTGAGCTGTAGAGCAGACTTAGAAGTTGATAAAAAACAAACTCACCAAGTCTGCAAAGCAGGCGATCAGAAATGATTTACAGTCAGAACTGAAATATTTCATAAACATAGAAAGTTGTAAAAAGCAAAATTCCTAAGTCTGCAAGACAGACGAACAGAGCTAAAAATGCTGACCACAAAGCACATCATTCAAGAGCAAAGCTTGTAAATGATGTGCTTCAGGGGGCAAAGGGTCCTAAGTTATATTGCAAATGAAAACGCAAAGGCTGGAATAAAATCCAAAGAGAAATGAAGAACAAAATGTTTAAAGCCAAAAGAAGTGATTACATAATAGGTGCCTAAAAGGCATATATTGTTAAAAGGACAACCAAAAAGTTTCAAAGTTATTACAAAAAAAAAATTTCAAGGTGAATATTACAGGATCAACAGAGGGATCCTGTTGAGAAGATTGAGTTGAGGACGCACCGGCTTGACGAGCAGCAGCAGGCTTGCGCGCGTACTTAACAGCCAAATCCTCACCTGCATTAAACTCCTTAAGTCTATCCTCATAGACCTTATTAGAGCCAGGCTTACGGAGTCCCCCGTGAGGAAGATCCTTAGTCACTAGCCCTGGACACTGTTCATTGGCTTCATCCACCCCCAGGGTGTACCCGTGTGCCAAGATAGGGGCAAGTAAAACCTTCAAGGCCCCAGCACACTGAGGTGAGTTCTTGTAATCGTGAACAACCTGAGTGATCTGCGTAGGCACCACAACCTTCAACTCTTCATTCTCAGTTCGGAGTCGGGCCATGGCCTCTTCTAACTCTGAAATCTGCTTGGCGTGATCAGCGGTGGCCGTCTACAGATTTGCGGTGTGCTGATCCCTTATCGTTTGCAGCTCGGATTTTTGAGCCAAAAGTTGCTGGTTCAGAGTAGCAATCTCTTGGTCCTTGTATATTGAGGCATCCTTATACTTTCGGCGGCTGGCAGAAAGGTCAACGATCCTCTTCTCTAAAGATCCTTTATGAGAAGAGAGGTTGTCAAACCTCTTTAGAATTTCCTGGCCAATATTGACGACATGGGAGAGCATTTCAGATGTTACTACGGTTACAAGATTAAAATAAGCCAAAAAACACAAGTGTAAAGGCAAGGTCGAGGAAAAACTCACCGCAGCAGCCAAATCCTTATCTGGCATACCAGACATATCAGCAATTGAAGGTAGAGAACCCCTCTAAGTCAGAGGCATCCTGGTTGACCCGATCAAGCCTGCTCCTCGTTCTCCTAGATCGGGAGCGCAGCTGGAGCTGTCCATCAGCCGCATCAGGCTCAAGGCCATCCAGAATGATCAAGCTCTCCTCAGCCATCTGTTCTATATGGGGTGAAAGGGTAGCCTATTCATCTTGTTGAAGACACTCACCAGAAAGGAGAAGATCCTCAGTTACAGCCTCCGATTTCACAGGTGGAACCTCGAAAGTATCGTCTGCCCCACTTGCATCAGGGTTGAGAACGTGCTCGTTGTGCTCAGGCACAACCTCTTCTTCGACCGCTTCATAAAAAATATCTGCAAAATCTGCCACTGGAAAAGCAAGGAAAAGATAGCATCAGTACGAGTAGGCAAAGTCACAGAAGCAAAATAAAAGGAAACATATACGTACAAAAGTATAGAAAATAGTAACGACAAAGGAAAAGATCCTACAATTGTCGTACTCCTCTTGGTTAATCCTTAGATACGGTTCAAGCCCCGCGTCAGCCAGACGAGCTGCCTCGATCAGCTCGGAGGACCACTCTGTATGGTCCAAGAAGATTCCCCGATGAAAGAATGGGGATCCCCCTCCGATGGTCTATTCGGCGGGGAAAGTAATACCACCCACTATGGTTTCTAACCTTCTTGTGCTGGTAAAAGGTCCTAAAAAGATCCTCAGAAAATTCCATGTCTATGCATCTGCACCAGATCACGAAACCTATAATAGTCCTAACCCCATTGGGGGCAATCTGGGTAGACCCCATGTGGTAATGTCTCAGAACAGCCAAAAAGGCCAGACAGAAAGGGACCCTAAGGCCACTAACGAACTGCTCTCTATGGCTGTTCTACCAGTCATGTGTGCTCTAAGACTATGATTTAAAGAAGTGAACCCGAAATGGGAGTGAGGCCTAGATGGATCAATAGGCTGGGAATCTACCCCTAACTGCTCAAATCCACTACGATCTACTACAGGATTAAAAGCAGGATTGAACCCTAGATTGAAGAACCTCTCATTCAGACTCGGATTGAGATTTCAAATTCCCTTTCGATTGAACTACTGGTTACTGGGCCAACCCTCTTTAACCAGAAAGAATTGAAGAAGAAGAGAAGAAGACAAACTCAGAAAGAGAAGAAAAGAAAATGCTTACTTGTAAATACGCAAGTCTTGAAGAGAAGCCCGAGTTTTTGTTTTAATAGCAAAAATGAAGAAGTGGGAAGGTCTGAAGTGAAAAGACACGGGTTATAACCCCCAAGCGTGGAAACGACGTCAATTATAGGAAAGAGGGAAAAACACCTTGGTTCCCTGAAAAGCAATGATGGCCTGGTTAATAAGCTGTCACATGGCAGCAAGTAAATTCAAAATGCGAGTTCGGACAAAATCGGCCGAACCGGATTAGCGTAGATCTAACCTGCCAGGAGCATGGTCAGATCTGGGGGGCTTTTGATGATAGCCGACCCGAACTACACCACGAGTCATCCTTTTAAGTCGTATAGTAATGAGTAGCCTCTAAAAATAAGGCATTAAGGGCCAGGAGCCCCAAAGACATACCTACGGGTAGGTCCCTAACCCCAGGTGGGAGATCGGCGGGAACTCCTCTACCAGCCACCGCAGTTCAGCCGAGGCCTGGTAAAGAAGAGATGCCCAGTTTGGCCATAGTGGCCTTGTGGGCTCGGCGCAGGACGTAAAGTGCAACCCTGGCTGTTATTCCACGTGCTGGATAGCTAAAGATAAATAATGAAAGAATCTTGGGTCATAAAGACTCTGATTTTGATATTTAAATGTGTCTATAATTATCCATAAATTATAGGGATTTGCGCGTGTATATCCTTAGGGAAATATTAATGATAATAATACAATTCCTTGCAGGACAAGGAAAGGGATAAATCGTCCCCTATATAAACAACCCTAAAGAACTACGAAAAACTTGATTCCAATACAAACATTGGATACGTAGGCAACTCAAGAGAAACAATCGCGAGTTCAGTCTAAATATACACCAAATAACCCCCCGTTTTACATCTTATTCTAGGGTTTCAATCTTGAATCCTTGTCACAATGGGATACGGCCCGAATTAATTCATAGATTTGCATCCAAAGTCATCAATTTAGTGACAGCTTTTCTTCACGATTTGCAGATCAAAATCTCTCTCGGATGGATGAGACCGAGAAGGAGCACCACAAATTAGCATGCATTACCGTGTGCTACATGGAATTACCAATAGAAAAATGATTAATGCACCATCCCCATCCCCAACCCACCCACCACCTAAAAGGTGGATTTGTGGTCCAGAATTTTTATGTTAATTTTGTTTTCTTTTTAAATGTTAAAATACGTTGTTATAAAGTATTATGTGGATGATTTATGTATCTAAATCACTCTTGATTACCAATTATACCATCATACCATGTGCTACATCCTACATGGAATGGATTTTAGTGCATCATTCGGTACAACCCCCATTTTCAATCTGACAGCGTGTTCAGTTTGTGGGGAGGTTCTTGTGTGGTGTTTCCACACGGTGTGGAAACAGCGTGTGGAGAACATCTGTACACACCACATTCGTTATGTCTTTCTGCTTTTTGGCTTTCGATCGTTTACGTTCGTCACTTCACCTCAAAATCCATCTCCACACAAGTATTTCCCCAGTTTGTGGGTGTGTTTAACTGTTTTTTTGGCTTTTATTTAATTTATTTTTATTTTATATAAATGTATGAATCCACTTATTAGTGATATTTGTAAAGCCTTAAAATTCGGGTTTTGTGGCGCTACTTGATAAACTTATCGTCCTTGGATAGAATTGTTTAACAAAATTATTAATTGTATAATTTTTATTCCTTATATCATAATAATCATTCTTCAATTTCGATATTACATTCTCCCCTTATCAAGGACTGACGTCCTCATGACTCTACCAAAAGTAACTAGAAGTGGTATCTCGGCGTATTTACACTTTAAATGCAGTAGTCGATCTTAATATCATATGTAACGCTTCAGAATTCGGGTGTGGCTATGCCTACTTGAGCTATCATAGATTCAGTAATTATAATTTAGTCCATCGTCATCGGTTGACCTAAAATGTTTACCCCAGCAATTACTAACTCTTAACTTTGTATCTTATCATTCTTTTTTCTCCATGAAGTTTTGATTAAATGATCAAAGTTGAAGCCTATCGGGTTTGAGCCCAACTAAAGCCTATTGGAGTATATATTAGTAAAATGTTTTTTGTGTGCTTGTGCTTAAAGAAAAGGATTAGGAACTCAACTTTCGAATTCCCAATTTGATTTTTCTTCCAGGTGTTCACTTTAATATTTTTTTACACTTTGAATTTCCGAAACCCACGCCCCATTAATTTCTATCGAGCCATTGACTTCTCCATATCCAATAACAAACCATCTTCTAAAGTGAAATATTTTCCCGATGGTAATGATACGGACACAACGGTTATGCCAAAAAATGACACAACGATGATCTGCATCGTTGATTATAATGAGTCTAAATTAATTATGATGTAATCTATTATGATCAACGGTACAGATCGCCATTGTGTTATTCGTTGTGGCACAACCATTGTGCCCGTATCATTACTCTTTTCTGAATCATCAAAGGAAAACTGATACCCTAACAAAAAAAATAAAAATATATATTACTATGTGAATGTGTTGGAGATATCCCATGAAATGGGTTGACAGTCAACTTTAGCACAAATTTCGGATACGCTCCGGTGTGATTCATCGAAAGCTTATAATGTCTAAAAATTCTACTCACGAAGTAAATGATATTTGGATTTGAAATTACTCGATTCGGATATCGGGTAAGTAAGAATAATGTCTAAAATTGATTAAAAATGTGTAGAAGATAGCAGTTGAAGGGATCGAGGATTTCAACCCAATCGCCCACCTTGGTAACTTGAGGGATGTTAGCTCAAGTAATAAGAGCTAGTGTGACTTTTATAGATGTGCCCCAAGGGGCAAAGTATTTTTGTGCAGGAGGAGGACTTAGATAATTCTACATGCGTCGCCGCCGTTAGGTTTTGGTTCGGGTTTTTGGACAATTTTTTTTAAAATTAACCAAAAATTATTTTTTAATTAAGTGTTTAATTAAAAGGCAGTTGGAAGGTTCCAGCATAGTGTGGAAACGAGGATGATTAAGTCGGCCAGAATTAATTCGCATATGACTAATTATTTCGGCCGAAATTAGCTTTTCTTGAGGGAAAAGTCGAGCGATTAAATCATTTGACCAATCAGAATTTAGACGACACGTCATCCGACCAATCATATTCAAGGATGAAGTCGGCAAGAGCAGAGTTGGTCTGAGAGGCGTGTGACTTTTCCAATGGGAAAGGTCAGCTGACTTTGATGACGTGTTTCGGCCAATCAAATTCGATCATTGGGTCCTCCTCTCCACTATATAAAGAGCCTCATGGATGAAGGTTTAAGCATTCAGTTTTCTCTTGTGTCTTCTACTACAAAGTGTCAAGCATATAGTTCTAGATCTTGAGTCGAAGAGAAGTCGGAGTGTTCAGTAAATTCGTCGGAGCTTGGATTGTTGAAATGCCTCTCAATCCAAGACGTAAGTCGTTGTATATTTGGAGGAAGTTGCTATTACCGTGGCACAATACCAGAGCAATCTGCCTTAAGGAAAGAGTTACATAACTCGCATCGATTTGATCTCTAGTCTTTCCTTTATTCATTGTATTTATTTTTCCCTTTATTTCGAGTCAGACATGTATTGTAATATCTTTAATATATATAAAAAAAGAATTTTATTTTCGTATTATTTATTTCTGCATTTATTTTTCCGTAAATACGTCCGTTATTTACGGATCTATTCCGTAAATCATTCCATACACGATACACTTACCAACAATATGTTGTCGTCTTTGATATAACTTGCAGATATTTTTCAAATTTATATGAAGGCAATTATGATGATGAAGCAAGGGGATGCTAGCCATTTACCATGATGTTGTCTTTGCTATAACTTGCGGATATTTCAATGTTGTTTTTGAAGATGGAAGGGAATTCCCAAAAAGTTCATAATATGTTTTTTTTTTTTTGACGAAAAAAAGTTCATAATATGTTGGTTTCGGATAATCATATTCTCTCACATGTCGGGAGTACTATTCAGAATTGTAGAAGCATGTTAGCTTGTTTCTCCTCTTATTGTTTCTCTTTTATAAAAAAAAAATTAAAAAAAAAAAATTAACACACATGCTTATGATAGTGGCGAAGAAAGTCTTAAATTTGATCAAGCTTAAATAACGAAGCACAAGACCGCCATGAGGCCGTCCTGGCTGGCCATAGGCACTGGCGCTGCCTGCCCACACCCAAATACTGTAATTTAAGGCCCCGTAAAAATGGTCCAGTAGAATATATGGTTTGTGTATTTTTAAAGATTGCATGTGTTGTATTGTTCAGTTTAGGTTAGATGTGAGCAGTCGGCCCAATCTCACGGTCCTTTCACGCACACAATTTTAAATTTGTGAGTTCAATGTTGTTTTACTTATGGTAATGTAAAAAAGACCCGTAAATTTATCATTAATTTAAAAAAACTATAATTCTACAACCACACAAACAGAGGCTTCCACCTTCTTCTTTCATTCCTCCTCCAATATATATATATATATAAACCATTAAAAAAGAATTTTCTTCTTCCAAATTTCCTCTAAAAAGAATCCCCATGATGAAGGTGCATATAGATGTTGGTTATATAATCATCCAAATTGACTACAGTCAAAAGTTGCGAATTTTCAATTTTGCTTAATTGCTTCTGTGCGCTTCTGCTATTGGTGATTTGTTGTCATGGTTTTTATTTTTATTTTTATTTTTTAAATTTCGTGTATGAATTGCATTTATTTTACACATTGATTTACTAATATAATGGGCCTAAAAAATAATTTTGGCCTAGGGCCCCGATTTCCACCGGGACGGCCCTGCCGCCGTATGATATAATCTAGACTTGCTCTTTAGAATTAATTAATGAATAAATGCATATTCTCTTTTCGAAAATAAATAATAAAAATTCTGTAGAGGTTGGCTAAATAAAAGAAGATTGGCGTCTCCAAGATGAACTAATGATAAAAGGCTCGGATGTTTTAAAAGTGTAGCTGAACCATAAACTGAAGTGTTTTGATTCTTCTAAATGATACTTCTTTCAGTTTTTTTATTTATATAATAGCAAATCCATGACTCCGAGCCATCAGATATCTGATTAATATCTTCACCCATCCTATTGAACATGAAAGTTGAGACTATTGTGATTAGGGTTTAACCATTTTAAGAAAATATTAACACCTTCACTCATCCGTAGACTAGAAATGAAACCTTAACTATGGTTATGATTTAATTATTTTTCTTAAAAAAAATGGACGACGCAACAGCATGACAACGGATAAGGACCCACAGTCCCACACACACTACAAAACAAGACTGCCGACTTGCTTTACGAATTTCACCGCCATGGATAAATCATGCTTCGTCACCACCACACTTTTTTGATTTTACATGTAACTCGTACTTCATCTTTTGTACCAGTGAATATATATATATATATATATCTGATTAAGTGAGTTATGGCATGAGTGGCTTAATTAATAATAATAACGTCTACTATAAATAAATATTACATCCGTCTCAAAATATAAGTTTGTTTAGCATTTTAAATTTATCTCAAAATATAAATCCATTTAGCTATTCGATTAAGTATTTTTTACATTTTCTTCTTTTACCCATCATTTATTATACACTCACCACTTTTCATTACTTTGCATTAATAACGGTCAAATGTCATTTTAGTCTTTTTTTTATCAAAATTAATGACACATAACAAATTTAATTATTTTTTTAAATCTGTGTGAAAAAGTCCAAACGGATTTACATTTTGGGACGGAGGTAGTACGTGGTTAAAGGTAGATGTAATTAGGGCCGTAAATGAACCTAAGTATTCGATTCGATCCGGAGTATTCGGCTCGAAAAAGCTCGATTCGGGCTCGTTTCGAACATGTTTTTTAAAACCGAGCCGAACATGTTCTGATTTTTTTTTTAAAACCCAGTTTGAGCCGAACATGTTCGAACGGTTCGACATGTTCGAGCCGAACCGAGCCGAGCTTTTTCCCCAAATACCAGACCGAACCCGAGCGAATAATGAAAATATAAGGCTCGCCATTTTGAATGGCCAGAAATTTAAGGTTCGAACACACCAGCCGTATAACCCCGCCAGGGGTTCGGTAGGAGTTCGGCTACGTTCTGGCTTAGATGTAATCATACAGCGGTCATCACTGTATTATCGGAGAATCTATGCAAAAATAAAAAGAAATAGGGCCATTGAACTTGTGAAAAAAATGTTATATAACAACTTATTTTGAGGTATAATATCTTGACGAGCATGTAAAAAATGTAACATAACGTGATTAGATTTATTTAGTTTTTTTTTAATGAAGTCGGGTATGAATTTGAGTCTTACCGATTTTTAGCTTGGGTGGAAAAAAAAAAACCTAAAATACACGACTATAACATGGAAACGAAGGCCTAAAAATAAAAGGTTTTCCGGGAGCCTAGACCGTGGCCTGCCCCTCAAAAACGGCCCGGCTTAGGGTTAATTACTGCATACCCCTCATTTCTCCTCAATAATATAAGTAATAATAAGTGCATAACACTTTCGTAGAAACCGGGTGAGGTGGGGGTGGGGGGCTCGCAAATAAAGTAAAGGACGAACCGTGACGGCTGAGGTTGGCAAAACCTGATTTAAGACCCTCATGCTTGATAAGCCCACAGGTGAAGACAATTACATTCAAATCTATTACCATTTTAGCCCTCCCCTTTAAATGCACTTAAGAGTAATAAAAATATTTTTACGTTACGCTATTGTATTCTCTAACCCATTCAACATTTGCAAAACATACGGTTTACACAATTGTTCATGTTATGAGACAAAATGATATTTATAGGTTCTATATTGATTATTGGTTTAAAAATATGTTGTGGCAATTTGTTGTGGAATAAACATATTCCTTTTCAATTGTAAAACCGATTATCTGAAGCCAATTTTGAAAATCATCATTTTAAAGGTAAATTATTGAACGTATAATCAAATTTTAAAAAATCCTATGTTTGTGTTACAATAGTAGTAATGTACTGTCATGTTAAGTTGAATATGATGCATCTACCAATCATTTCTTTTTTTTTTCTTTCACCATTCGACAATGGAGCCAGTCATAATAATCCGACTCTTATCCGGCAGTAAAAATCGGACCCAAAGCTAGCTCTTTAATCCTTCTGTAGAGGATAGAATACTCGACCATCTGATTAATTTTCAAGTTACTAACTACTTGAGTTAAATTATTGAGTTATATTTAATACGATTTCTTTCAGTAGGCTAGCCCTACCTTGAGACTATGACACAAACATGTCACCTTTCGGACCTCTGTAGGCTCGTGCATCACGTCATGGTCTCTCTACTACGTACCTCATAATGTCCCGACACATGCATACTTCGGCCTACAACCTGACCATGAGACTCTTCCATTGCTTATGATGAGCTGATCAGCTGTTTTGACTCCCGTAAACAAGGCCTAAGACATGTCCAAGATTCATAGCGCGTGTGTAAGCCACTCTCTATCTTTCTTGCTAACATATATTTTCTACATTCATGGGTCAATAATGTTGGCTATTTTCATTTTCTCTCTCACATGAATATTATCCATGTCATGAATATCTCAGATATTAATCGTCTTACCGTTATATCTATAAGTACTCCATCATCTTCATGGTGCAAAGTGCGTATATAATATATAAGTTGCAAGAACTACTACCGACTTAATTCTGCCTATAATGATACGATACTGTCATTGAATTGATACAATCGTTTTCCGGAAACACCTTTAGTCACCCAACTCTCTCCACACCATTTATCACCTATTTAGGGTATTTATTTTATCAGCGTTAGTTATTATCACTATAGCATATTTTGAGACGGAAGTAGTAATTAATTACTCGTACCATATCTTAGAAGACAAGGAATCCTTAATAGGACAGATGAAGTGTAGAAGTTTGAGAATTTTTTCACTTATTTAATATTATAGCAAGTCAATAATTTTGGGTCAAGTCGATGATTCTGGGTCATTAGTTTATCTAATTAATATCTCTATTCATTTTGTGGGGTAGGAGAGTGTGAACCCTCGTAGTTAGGGTTTAACTATTTTTTTTAAGGGAAAAAAATTTACTTAGGAAAGGCTAGATATAAAGCTAACGTCTACCTTATCACATGGGATGCTTCTCTATCCAGCTGGAACATACACTAAATTCAAAGAGTCTTTATAAAGGTACATGCCACAACAAGTAACACAATAAAGATCTGCATCGTTGATCATAATATGTCAAAATTAATCAGATGTAAATTTAAATAATCAATGGTGTATATCATTGTTGTGTCATTTATTATGCCACAATCGTTGTGTCCATATCAATACTCTATTTTCATATATAAAAGTTTCACAGCCCTTGGCACGTACCTTGATGTAAACTCGATCCTAAAACATTTTTGTCGTACTTTTAATTATACTTTTCATTGTTTCGACAGAAAAGTTTAACACCAATTCAATAAAATGACCTAAGAAAGAAAACACATCATTTCCCATTAAACTATATAAATTCGGGAAAAGCAAAAAAATAAAATAAAATAATATATATATATACATTCGGGAAAAGCAGAAACCCACATAGTCAAAAAAAGAAAATCTTGTTAAATAAAAGAAAGAAAGTATTAAAACAACTAACTATCCATGTATCGGCCTAAATTTTTGTCAAAAAATGATTATTACGTGCCAAGTCTGTCAGATATAGGTATGAAAAAAGAAAAGAAAAGAAAAAGTCTGTCAGATATATGTCAAAATATAACATATATATATATATATATATATATATATATATATATATATATAGGATAATATGTATAACGAAACGAAGATATATCATTTTTGATAAATGCTACTCTATGATTGATCCGAAAAAAAGAAGAATCCTGCAGCAGAATTTTCCTCGTGTAAAACATACGAAGCTGTTAACTTTCTATTAGACACCAATTATTGAACATTCAACTTTAATAAGTGCAAAAGTCCAAATATATATATATATATATATATATATATATATATATATATATATTAAAAAGTTGAGTAAATTAAACGTGCAGGGGTGGATTTTTGGGGTATCTAATCTAAAATAAAATTATGTAGTTCACATCTTTTTATATGTTTTATTTATTTTTAAATATAAAGATACAAATAAAAATCACAGATTCAATTTTCGCATACATATCATTATATATTATTGTTGAGATCCAGCAGAATGTGCAATTCATTCCTCTATGGATGTATACATCATTATACCATCATACATATGCATGTCCAATTGTCCATTAACAACTCAATGAGAGGTGATGTGCGCCGACAATGTAAATATGTGAAATTACAGGGACTTAAATGGTAATTAACTTTAAAGAGTAAAGTGAAAGAAATAGCTAGTAAAGATGCTTCTCATGCTTGGTATTGATCAGAACCGCCATGGACGCCGGGAAAGCTGCTACTTCAGAACGAACTCAAACACTGACTTCACAATCCTGTGAGAGCTGATACTTGATGCCGATGCCTCCGTTATTCACTTGGATGCCGGAATTCTTATTCCCGAAAGGTATGTAAGCCGGACAGTTGACGCGGAGGTGGTACCGTCCTGTAGTAATCGACCCGACTTTCCACTTAACCCGGCCACTCAATTTGATCAACAGCCATACCGCACCAGTTGATTGATCCTGAGTAAGTGCTAATCCATTGTACGGCGCAATCGGAACGTTATTCCCATAGATGAACGGCGACCAGACGTTGTTGTCGTGATGGCCTTGGTACACCGGCGGTATTGAAGTGTAGTACGTGATCTGTTGGCTCCGGTAGTTAGCGTACACATCGGATTTGTCGTAGTAAATACCGACGCGGCTGTTGGGATTGTGAGAGTAGATAGTGACCTGGATGGTGGCGGAGAGGACGTATGGGGCGGAAACGTTGAAATTGAAGATGGTGGCGTCCTGAAGGATGAAATGAGGTTTGTGAGGCTTGAGAATCGCCCAAACGAGGAGGATGACAAAGAGTATGAGGAAGAGGAGGATGAGGAATGTTGCGCAAAGTCGCTGGATGAACTTTTGACGCTTGCCTTTGTGGTGGCTGCACTCTTTGATGTTTTTAGACATTTCTTCGAGCTTTGAAGCTGCCCGTACGTGGTGGCTATGGAGTTGCCGGCGGCGGTGGACAGAGCCGTCTAGCTTAGAGCTATCTAAAGAGAGAGTTTGAGAGTGATGTAATGGGGGGTGAGAGATAAGGAATGGAAGGTTCAAGGCTTTTGTGGGTAGTGTATATATAAAAAGGAATATGGAGCTTGGAAGGGAGAAATGATAAAATACACAGTAATCAACACAATGTTGATCTACATCATTGAGTATTATGAGATTTATATCAATCAATATAGTTGCCGTATAAACCAACGGTACGGTGTAGATCACCCTTACGACACTTGGTTGTGTATTTTCGTTGCAACTTTATTATTTATCTTTTAAATAATGAGGCATGGAACCTTTTTTTTCTTCTTTCTTTTAGTGTAAATTATGTTATTCCGTGCCAATAACGCATGAATGGCCTAACTTTTAGTGATGCTAAAGTCAAGTGGTATATAAAAGAAGGATAGTGATTTATGCACATAATTTATGTACAGAAATCATCAATATAATATCTTATAACCATACATTTTAATATTTAAAAAGAAAATAAAATAACATAAAAATTCTGGACCACAAAATCATATATTTCGGGAGATAAGGGCATAAAAATTCTGTGTCAAAATCATTTTCCATAAAAGAAACAAATACTAGTAGTGGCATTAGTACTATTCATTCATAAAAAAAGGGATTATAAAAATTTGATTTCATTTTGGGAGTGAAAGTCCTCGTTTACGGGTTTATTAAAAAAACGGTTAAACTCTAAACGTAAGACCCACTCGTTTCCGATTCCAGAAGAGTGCGAGAAGAGGTTAATAAGGGATCTAGCAGCAATTTCAAGAAGAACTTGCGTTATTATATCGAAATGTCTTTTTTACGGAATTTCGAACCCCATGTACTCCGGCTTCAGATTCATTAGCACTACACCACGCCCAACCATTTACTACTTAGCCATATCAGGGGATTCATTTACGGGTTTATTTGTATTATGGTGCATGGTTCGAAAAGCTAAAGTTTTAATATGTTAAGATTCGATTTAATGGGAGATGATGCACGTTTAAGAACACCATCTTTATCGGAGGGATAGTGATTTAGGCACCGAATTAGTACACAGAATTCATCCACACAACACTTTATAACCACACATTTTAACATTTAAAAAGAAAACAAAATAACACAAAAATTCTGGACCACACAATCAACACTTTCGGGGGATAACGACACAGAATATCTGTGTCAAAATCATTTTCCTTATCGGAGGGCTAATGGTGAAGCTATGATGGTTAACGACTATGGTGTCTTTGCCTTTTGGGTGAAGTTTGATTCTCTGACGGCTATTATTGCAATTAACACGAATCAAAATAAGGATTGCTTTCCTATCATTGAAGATATTCACAAGATGAAAGAAGATGGAGGGGAGATGGTGATTATCTTCAAACAGAAAGAATTCAATCATGTTGCAGATTGTCTTGCGAGAATGGGGCATCGGAGTCCCTTGGGAGTTACCACTTTAGAGAGGAGCCTTCTAGGAGTGCTCTGGCTATCTTGTAAGAAGATTTTAAGGAATTCATTTCCCTAAAGAGTATATTTTGTCTTTTGGGGTTCTCCCATAGGCTTGTAACCTCTTCGTGTAAAAAAAAAATAAAAAAAAATTAGATGATGCATGGTGGCTATCACTACTGTGTACATGGTTGGTGTTTTTTTTTCCTTCTTTTTGTTAAGACTAATTTTTTGGAGTCGTATTGTCACTAATAACTTGTAGGTTATGTTTCATTTGCTACTTATTTAATAACATTGATTGAAATAACATGACATATAATTGGTATCCAACTAATTAATGTTTCACCCATACTTCATCACATTGATTGAAATACATGGTCTTAAATACATGACATGGAATTGAAATCCAGCTTATGTTTTAATTCATACTTAATCACAGTGATTATTTTAAGTGGATGAGACTAAATTCTCACATTGTTTATTCGTTTCTTTGAAATTTCTCATTTATGATATAAACTCTATTCTTCAGTGACTATTGTCTATTGGACTTCTGAATAGTTTTGTTATTCTTTCATTATAGTGACTGTATTTTTCTTTTCTTTTAGCCTATGAGTGTAGATCATATTAACCGAATAATATTAATTCGTTCGGTGTTGCCGGCATATATCTAGTTATAATTTTTCACACACCTCAGTTCCTCACAGAATCTTGTCTGCAAGCTCAATAAGTCACTCTATAGACTTAAGCAAGCGAGCCGTCAATGGAACTCCAAGCTCACTTCAGGGTTACTTAGTAAAGGTTTCACTCAATCCAAGAGTGATTAAACTCTCTTCACATGAGCCTCAACTAGTGGCTTCTGTTAGGTGTGATGGTCGAAAGACAATTTTGTAATTATTTTATTTAATAAATGAAATGATATTATTATTCATATTTATTATTCTCATATTCACCGATGTGACAATAGTATTTACACTACAGAAAACCCAAAAGTATATCGTTTATGTAATCATTTAACTCAGTGTATGGGATATACACGGGAGGATTGAGTTAGTGAAGATGTACTTAATATACAATTAGCCCGTAGTGAAGTTAATCGAGAGTATCGGGTCTCTCATTTAACGTGCTATTAATGCACCCAGAACACAATAGGTGTGAATGTCTTATCCGGACTTTCAGTTAAGAGAACCTAGTGGGGCATTTATATGTGATAGATATATCATATAGGGTTGGACCGATTTGATTAGAGTTCACGATATAATTCCGTAATCGAGAAGTCTTATCGAATCAATCGATGATCATATTTATGGATATATCTTAATCCTGAGGTGATCACAGTCAACTGCTTGAATCAGTATGAGGTTTGACTTGACGGTTAAGGATTACACTGAGTATGTGATCTGAATTACCCTATCTTGGCATTGTACTGGATTGAGTGAGTAGTACGTGTTATCACGAGATCACGGAATCCATTCCTTCCATTTATAAAGTAGATAGACGATTCCTCTTATTTGTTAATCTAGAAACCGATCGATCCATGGAGTTCATATTACACTGATTAGCTACCAGTGAGTTGTATGAATTAATGGATCACTAGGGGTTAATGGTAAATAAGGATAAGAGGTTCTAAAAAGGGTTAACGGTAACTTCCCGATTTAGAATGAATAGTCTATGGACGATTAATCCATATGTAATGATTATATCAATGGACGCTTATTATCATTCTCGTGAAGAGATAAATATAATCTTATAATCGGAGGAGTGCAGTCACGGGATTATGGTGGCATATTCCTGTGATTGATTTATCGAATATAATTATTCTGTTCGTAAGATAATTATTTATTTGATTTATCGGAGCCGCCGATTATTAGTCCATAATTAAACGTGCTTCCGATATAAGCATATAATTATTCTCGGACGTCGAATCCTAATAATATTAATTTAGTTCTTATTAGAATTTAATTAAAACGATATGTGAATTAATTGTTTAGTGGATTATTAAATTAGTTGAAATTTAAATAATTAAATATGTAAAAAATGCATATTTTTCATAATCTTGGCCCAAAAGTGTATCATAGTCGAAAATTATTGTGACTAGGTCACAATAAGTAATTTTCGACCATAGCATGTTTTAATGAACAAGAAATTGTTTTCTTGTGTATTAATAAGACATGTCATGCAAAAAATATTTATTGGATAAATATTTATGGTAAGAAATAAAGATAAAGATTATTCTGTATTTGTTACAGAATATTATGGGATTGTCTTTTATTTATTGGATTTATTTATTTGCAAAATAAAATCCTTGGAGACATGATTACTTTCTCCTATATAAAGAGAGTTATAAACTCATACACACAACATAAATTTCACTTCTACCTCTAGAGGAAGGGAAGAAAATTTCGACCAAGGGAAGTGGGAAAATCTTGGAGGTTTTTCCCAGAAGATATCGGAAGGATTCGAGTCGAGGATTTCCTTCCACCGGGAGTTGCTTGGATCACGCGTCACGGAAGATCGTGGTGCTCTTCACACAATCTTTCATTCTTTCTATTGCGGTTCTTCAACTTGGATTTTGAGATCCAAGAGGTATGTTCTACAACCCTCAGAGAGTAGATCTGAGTTATTTTATTACGTGTAATTTATGATCTGATCACCAAAATCGCTTCCGTTCATGGATGGTATTACTAACAATATTATGTTATGAATGTCTTGGTTGAAGAGATGGATTGGGGTTGGTATTGTTTACCCGTAGATCTATTTTGTAGCTCTTTTGATTAGTATCAATTAAGCGTAGGATTTTTAATTTATTTATGTTGAATTCGAAAATTATGTAAAAAGGTAGTCACTTTTGTTTTTAATTTTATTCGAATTCGAGACGATGAAGATCGTGGTGTTGAAGATCATGAAGGTAAAACAGAGGAGGCCAATTGTTGTTTTTTTTATTTTACAGGTCACGGCAATTTTTTTTAAACTATGCGGCAATGACAAAAATCTTTATAACCCTAGGAAATTTTTATAGTCCACGTCAAAAGTTTCTTTTGATTGTTTTGCGGCAATTTTTTTTTTCATTCTTGCATGGCCGAAAGGCATGCATCAAACCCAAAAAAAAAAAAAAAACAATTTAGGGTTTTGGTGCCGTGTGAAAAAGAAAAAAAAAAAAATCAGTTTTTTATACTTGGCCGAGGGCTGTTATTGAAAAAAAAAAAGATTTTTTTTATATATATAAAACAATTTCATAATATAGATATATTTTTAATATATTGGTATATTACTGGCTCCTCTCTCTCAAGTCGTTAAGTGGTTCGTACAAGATCGAAAGCTTTTGAAGATTCGGAAGTTTGAAGATCAAGACTTGAAGACATAGATTTAGTTTTACTTTTCCTTAGAAAATAGGTTAGTCGAAGTGCAACGATCCATCTCTGGTGTTTAAATTTTTCCGCAATTTATTTTTTATGTGTTTGATCATAAAATAGATATAAAATCGAATTCTTGTAGCGTACGCATCATATCATAAATCCACTCCATGCATACATGTAGAATTTTAATTTTGGTAATTAAAATAGGCATGTATGCAAACTCGCGTAATTAGTTGAAATTTAATTAATACGTGGTAATTAATTAATTTAGTAACTAATTAAAGATCCGAGGACGGGTTATGAAATCGTTAAACCTTTTTGGTGTGTGTTCTCGGTGAACCGCCTAAAAAGCCAAAATGAGATCACGTTCGTAGTGTCTACGAGATCGAATGATGGTAAAAGAACAATAAATCTTGGATAAAAACGGTTCGCTTTATAGGTTGGGTGGTCAATCGAAATGGGCTCGACCGACTTAACCTCATAGTGTGATGTATGCACGGGGTCCGGCAAGACTAAGCGACACCGGCGGCGGAGGGGTGATTTCTTCTTATCTCAATGGGGCTCTCTTGACCCGACTTCGTCCGATCATCACATATGTTCCAACGAATAGACGGTAGGTTGGCCTACATTACCGACACCATTCGGAATCCTTGATTTGATGTGCTTTTATGTTAACATCAAAAGAGCGTGGTTAGTTAACCCACCACCACTTCCAAAATATTGAGTGGGAGCGGGGAGGCGACGACCAACCTCCACGGCCTCTACTATAGATACAAGTAAGTGAGAGAGGGTGGCGCCTAAGCGGCGCTTTGATTTCGTCCCCTACGGATGGTGTTCACCCCTATCAACATTCATGGCTTGGTCTCCGAAAGGATAGGATTTTCGGTACTCGTCGGGTCACCGACCTATCCTACGACGGCACACTCGGGCGTACTAAGAGATCCGATATAGTAGGTCACACTCATAAAGGATATTCTTGATAATATCTAGGCTAAAAAAGGAAGGTAGTCAATGAATAAAGGGATGTTCGATTCTCGTGGGATGTTCGATTCTCACAAGTTATTCATTGATGAGATTGTCTCGATTTAACCGTCATCTCTTTGACCTACCCTACTACATGACACCGAGATGCTTAAAACCTTGGAATGGTAGAGTAGACTTACTTATAGTTTACAATTCCTAAAATAAAATAATATAGTAGTGTTAAACTTGAATTAATACATGTCATTTTATTTACAGCATTATATCCCTTACTAAATTGCTTAAAATTTATAATTGACTAGTATTGACTTCTTTAAAAAGTGGAAAGTAACTAGGACGTTGGACTAGTTAATCGATAATGCAATTATTTTTCGGAAGAGATATTTTCTCTTAAGCCTTTTAAAAACCAGAGTGACATACAGGTATGTCACTAGTGTCATTCGTGTCAAACGGAAGACAAACTTAGTTTGATCAAAGGTGATTTCGGACTTTGAAATTCTTCTAGTGAATTTTGAGTGTGTAGTAATTACACGAGTACTTTTCCAATTGGAAAATCGGAAAATCATGAAGTGTTACTAGTTGGACGATATTTGGAATCGATGAACTAGTGGGAGCTTTATGATTTGTTGTTTTTCTAGAACATTAGAAAAGTGTAACTGACTACACACGTAACCGTTCTAATTGAAAAACCGGAAAGTCATGAAATGTCGATAGTTGGACGATATTTGGAATCGATGAACTAGTGGGAGCTTTATGATTTGTTGTTTTTCTGGAAACATTGGAACTATGTACGAAAGATTTTCTAATCGAAAAAATCGGAAAATCATAAAAATAAAGCATTGCTCGTTAGGCGGTATTTGGAACCGATAAACTAGTGCGGGAGCTTTAAATGTTATGATTTTTCGGTATATTAAAAATCCGAGAAGTCCCGACCAAGAACACTCGAAAAGACATCCCACGGTTCAAGAGTAGTGTCTACTCAAACGAACCGCTGGTTCAAAACTGTTTCCATTCACGGAAAGTCAAGAATGGGAGAATATGTCTAAAAGTGTTAGTCATCTAAACTGAGAAAACTTTAAGGCTGAATCAAAAATTAATTAACTGAAAATCATAGGATAAGGACAGTGATTTTAGATCACCAACCTATGAATCCTTGGCGATTTTCTCGAGTTAAGTTCTTTGGAAGAACAAGATAGCGGTGCATTTAACAATTAAAAGAGTAAACAAACGGGCAGTTAATTTTAGCTAGAATAGTGGGAGTGATATAAGGAAATGAATCTCGGATTCAATCCTTGGATATCATGCGAAAATTTATTTTCGGTTTAAGATTCGTTGGAACGAAAGGATTTACCTTCTATTCGATAATTTGTTTGTCGTATAAGCGAATATACCATTTGTAGTCACGAATCCAAGACTAGGACTTTTGTTTGATAAAGTCAAAACCACTTACAATCTAACTGAAATATGTATATAAAACACATCTTAAGAACTATTAAAAGCAATTGGTTTCTATATTTAGATAAACGCTTCTTCATATTCCATAGTTAGTGCATAGTCCCTAAAAGACAAGACCACGACCGCGGCTCAGGGTGATTCCTTTCTCCCGATCTGGTTATATTGTCTCAAAGGTTCAATGACTAAGTTTCCTTTCAATCAGGAAAAGATAATGGTTATAAAGAAGTAACATAGCTTGTTCTTGACGACCTTCGGGGTCTGATGAAAGATATGAGCTAGTAAGAGCTTCTGAGTAGTGACTTCTTGTCTGATAACTATTCAAACACTCCGGTAAGTTTATCCAAAATATTTTGAGGCTTCTCTGTTTTCAACAGAGATAGAGTATTCTATACTCGGAATAGGCCATTCATAGTCCTCGAGACTAATGCTCAGCCTGCCTTATTGTGACATGTTCTCACTAAGTGAGAAACCGCTAAATTGCCTTACATAATTTTTTAGATATGCTACAATACACTGCTTAACTCAATAAAGATATTGGAAGCAAAATAACGGTTTACATTGAAATGTAAGACCGAGAATTCTACCTAGAATATGCTTTGGAATTTACGGATAAGGTGTGGATTCGGTTCACCTCACTTCCATAAATATAAGCATTTAGCACACGGTGCTTGAAGGTAAGACTGAGAATTTCGTGCATACGTTCGGTCAATGACCATTCGTGATATATCTTTTAAGCTATTGTGTATAAAGGTTAGATATAGGATTCTTGAAATCGGGAAGGGACAGTTATACTGTTGCATCCTTTCTGATAGAATCCATGAACAGCAAAACCTTGAAGTATGTTTACTCAAGGTAGTTAGTAACTGATTAAAATCAGACCACATCCAACATCGGTTGTTGGTGATAACACTAAATACTACTAAACTAGATCAGACTTTCGATCCACCCAGTAAGTATTGGGAGTATGGTTTATCCATTACCCATTACGGGCTCTGCGGACTTTGTAGTCTGAGGATCGATTGATGACCTATGGCTCTTTTGTGAGCAGTATAGGATTCTGATAATAGAGGTTGGTTTAATAGCCATAACCCTGTGAATGGAGTTCGGTACTCCAGTTCTGTTCATGCTCTTGTAGAACCACCTGAGCGTCTCAGGCCCAGTGGGAGTAATTGGATCTACACGGAAAAGAGTAGAATGAATAGGAAAGTTTATCTTTCAGAGCAAAGCTCGAGTGGTCTAGGGGTAATTCCCTAAGAAGTAGAGAGTTAATCAGACCTTGGACTCTCTTACCACTTAGTATTGCATGATTTCGTTCAAAATCAGAAAATAGGGGTGATTCCCTGAGACTTATCTTGCCAAACAAACGGAGTCTGGATTCATTCGAAACACAAGGGTATTGCCTTATGAACTTATGACAGGATGACTGTCAAGGTTTATGTCCTTTATGGATAAAAAGCAAACCTCTCGGTCATTGGAAGTCGTATATTTCTACAATATGTGGATTTGACCAGAATATTGATAAGTCTTTTGTAGACTGGATATCAATTTTAGTACAGTAGTGAATATATACATATATTAGTGTTTGTGAAGGATAACACCGCACTAGTTGGAATCAACATGGTTGTGTTAATCAAGTCGAGAATCGACAATGCCACAATTCTTCTGCAATGAGATTTGGACAACATCCTAAAGAGTTTGACTCGGTCGAATTCATTAGAATCGATCCATTGGTTTCCCATCCATCTTATTGGTTAAGATGATGCATCTGTATGCAACATTCAACGAAGAAGTTCTACCCTATGCCTCAGGAATGACTCTCTAAATCTTCGGATCAAGAGAAATGGGATAGATTCTCTTTCTAGTAAGAGATGGTCAGGTTATTGAACGTCAACTTTGATCGAATCTTTAGATTCGGCGGTTAACAAAGCAAGTTTAGTATGTCATTTAGTATTTTGAGAGAACGAGGAATAATATGCGGACATATTCATGTGTGAACATGGATATGTGTGATACACTGATTTTGATTTTAAGTCAGATTGAGGATGATCGTTAAGTCGATATTGGGCTCAGTGTTTACTCTTGTGTTGAAGCTATTGCCTGGAGGAATCCAGCAACGCCAATTCGACTTTAACTAGTTGGGTGATTAGCGGCTTTTGTAGTAGCTAGAGAGGCGATATAGCTTAAGGATTTCCTTTTCATATCTGGGAGTGATTCTAGATTTGGAAGCCGATACCACATCATTGTGCAAACGATGAAGGGGTAGCTCATAAGGATTTTCGAAATCACTAGAGGTCAAAAGCATATTGGGAAAGTACCACATGATTAGATGGACCGGTAACGTTTCGATTCTACGGATCGTCTCGAGCTGACAACCTGACTAATCATTAAGACCCATGATATTTAGATGTATGTACTCCCCGAGTCACTGACCTATCCTACGACGGCACACTCGGAGTGTACTTTGTCATCTGAAATGGTTATGATATGCTTAATGGGTACTCGAATACGGGATGGGTCTCCATTGCTTTAGAGCAAGTGGGAGATGTAGTTTGTTGTAGTTGAAATAATAGGGTGTGCTCTAAAACAATTAATCACATGCTTTCGTGCAAGTGGGAGATTGTTAGGTGTGATGCCCGAAAGCCAATTTTGTAATTTTTTTATTTAATAAATGAAATGATATTATTATTCATATTTATTATTCTCATATTCACCGATGTGACAATAGTATTTACACTACTGAAAAAACCCAAAAGTATATCGTTTATGTAATCACTTAACTTTCGGTGTATGGGATATACACGGGAGGATTGAGTTAGTGAAGATGTACTTAAAATACAATTAGCCCGTAGTGAAGTTAATCGAGAGTATCGGGTCTCTCTTTAACGTGCTATTAATGCGCCTGAACACAATAGGTGTGATTGTCTTATCCGGACTTTCGGTTAAGAGAACCTAGTGGGGCATTTATATGTGATAGATATATCATATAGAAATTTGGACCGATTTGATTAGAGTTCACGATATAATTCCGTAATCGAGAAGTCTTATCGAATCAATCGATGATCATATTTATGGATATATCTTAATCCTGAGGTGATCACAGTCAACTGCTTGAATCAGTATGAGGTTTGACTTGACGGTTAAGGATTACACTGAGTCTGTGATCTGAATTACCCCATCATGGCATTGTACTGGATTGAGTGAGTAGTCTGTGTTATCACAGATACGGAATCCATTCCTTCCATTTATGGAAGTAGATAGACATTTCCCTTATTTGTTAATCCTAGAAACTGATCGATCCATGGGGTTCATATTACACTGATTAGCTACCAGTGAGTTGTATGAATTAATTGATCACTAAGGGGTTAATGGTAAATAAGGATAAGAGGTTCTAAAAAGGGTTAACGGTAACTTCCTGATTTAGAATGAACAGTCTATGGAGGATTAATCCATATGTAATGATTATATCAATGGACGCTTATTATCATTCTCGTGAAGAGATAAATATAATCTTATAATCGGAGGAGTGCAGTCAAGGGATTATGGTGGCATATTCCTGTGATTGATTTATCGAATATAATTATTCTGTTCGTAAGATAATTATTTATTTGATTTATCGGAGCCGCTGATTATTAGTCCATGGTCCCCGACGTGCCTTCTGTTAGGTGTTATCCCCGAAAGACAATTTTGTAATTTTTTTATTTAATGAATGAATTGACATTATTATTCATATTTATTATTCTCATATTCACCGATGTGACAATAGTATCTACACTACGTAAAACCCTAAAGTATATCGTTTATGTAATCACTTAACTCGATTGTATGGGATATACACGGGAGGATTGAGTTAGTGAAGATGTACTTAAAATACAATTAGCCCATAGTGAAGTTAATCGAGAGTATCGGGTTTCTCCTTTAACGTGCTATTAATGCGCCCAGAACACAATAGATGTGATTGTCTTATCCGGACTTTCGGTTATGAGAACCTAGTGGGGCATTTATATGTGATAGATATATCATATAGAAATTTGGACCGATTTGATCTGAGTTCGATATAATTCCGTGATCGAGAAGTCTTATCGAATCAATCGATGATCATATTTATGGATATATCTTAATCCTGAGGTGATCATAGTCAACTGCTTGAATCAGTATGAGGTTTGACTTGACGGTTAAGGATTACACTGAGTCCAGTGGTCCGAATTACCCCATCTTGGCATTGTCTTTGGATTGAGTGAGTAGTCCGTGTTATCACGGATACGGAATCCATTCCTTCCATTCATGGAAGTAGATGAGACGATTCCACTTATTTGTTAATTGTTAAGGGTGAATTTATACGACTTATAACGATATATTCTATGGTATTTCCCCCGTATTTGTACTAAATTGCATAAGAAACGAGTGTTTAATCGAAATATTGAGTAAATGAGGTTTTAAATAAGTTATTCGCAAAATTGGTTGATTTTGGTGCTTTTAATGTGATTTTATGATTATTTGGACATTATTACATTTTGTGATGTTTTTATGTGTTATAGATACATGTTTGAGGCTCAAGAGATGATCAAAAGTTGATTAAGTTCGAGCTAATTGATGATAAAAGAGATAATGAAGGAATGAGATAGAGAAAAAAGAGATGAAGATCAAGAAATCGAGATTCAATCATGTTGGACGAGCGTCCAGGTCCCGTCCAGAGTGGACGGGCGTTTGATAAAGCAGACGGGCGTCCGGTGGTGAGATTTTGATACAGAGAGTTTGGACGCCGCGTCAAGCGGGCGTCTCGCGATCGAGATCTATCTCGACGAAGGGCGGCACAAGAAGCGACGGCGTCCGTCGGCGACTTAGTGAAACCGACTTGAAATCTATATATAGTAGTCGCTTTCTCCACATATGAAAAAACAATATACACATTATTCAAACCACTAAACCTAAAGCGGCTTTAGGCTGCGTTTTCTTCTTTTATTCCATCTTTTATGCACTTTTAGATCTAGATTAAACTAGTTACTTTTTATGCAATCGCTTCGCAAATTTGAGTTCTTTGAGGATGTTCGTAAGTTTGAAAGCTTCATCAAACGAGGATTGATCCACCTATCCAACAAGCATTGATTCCCTATCTCGATTATATTATGGTTTTTATCTAGGTTGTGATTCACCTCATCTAAACATGAACCCTAATTCCTTAGAAAGTTCATCTATTAATCCATTATCTTCCAATGCAAGATTAATGCGTTTTCTAACCAAAGGTGTAAACTTTATGTTCGTAATCTAGCAATTAAACCTATTATCTTTCGTTAAGATAGATTCAAATACTATTCCTATTCATGGTGATCTAAGGTTTATAGAGATTTCCATCAACAATAAACAATCAACACATGCATATCTTCCGATATAAGAGCAATTAAACATAATAAACATGAATAAAGAAACAACCTTTAATAAAAACTCACAGTATAATCGATGAAAACGAAATCAACAATTGTTGGGCGGCTTCACAATACTCGTTTGATGAAGCTTTTAGCTTCTGAACATCCTCAGCGACTCAAATTTGCAGAAACAGTGCATAAAAAGTAACTAGTTTAATCTAGATCTAAAGTGCATAAAAGATTGAATAAAAGGAAGAAAAACGCAGCCTAAAGCCGCCCCTAGGTTTAGGGTTTCGAATAATGTGTATATTGTTTTTTCATATGTGGAGAAAACAGCTACTATATATAGATTTCGAAGTCGGTTTCACTAAGTCGGTCGACGGACGCTTCGTCTCGCTTGTGAACGCCCGTCCAGGATAGATCTGGATCGCTTTCCAGACGCCCGCTCGACGCGGCGTCCAAACTCTCAGATCAAAATCTCACCACCGGACGCCCGTCTGCTTTATCAAACGCCCGTCCCACTCTGGGACTCGACGCTTCGTCAACATGATTGAATCTCGATTTCTTGATCTTTATCTCTTTTTCTCTATCTCATTCCTTCATTATCTCTTTTATCATCAATTAGCTCGAACTTAATCAACTTTTGATCATCTCTTGAGCCTCAAACATGTATCTATAACACATAAAAACATCACAAAATGTAATAATGTCCAAATAATCATAAAATCACATTAAAAGCACCAAAATCAACCAATTTTGCGAATAACTTATTTAAAACCTCATTTACTCAATATTTCGATTAAACACTCGTTTCTTATGCAATTTAGTACAAATACGGGGGAAAATACCATAGAATATATCGTTATAAGTCGTATAAATTCACCCTTAACAACTCCCCCACACTTAAGCTTTTGCTCGTCCCGAGCAAAACAAAACGAAAATAAGGCTCGAGACAAAAACAGACATCTAAACAAATATAACATACATTCAATAACTTAGAGGTTCACCGGTGTGTGGTGTGCAAAGCCATAGAAAACTTCCACTAAATCCAAACTTGAGAAACTCAAAGCAAAACTAGCTAATACCCCCTCGTAGACTAGCGATAAATGACACTCATAAGGTGTACCCTACAAACGTGACATATCCCGAAAAGAATGATCGAATATATCTAGGGCCTTTCTGAAATACTCAGAGGATAATCCCTACAGCATATCTATCAGTTTCTACTGGGGATAAGATAGACGATAACTTAGTCTTTCATTCATTTCATAACAATTCTTTAGTTGATTTAACAATCATTCACATTTAAACGCATATCAGAATGAGCTATTGCCCTGTCATAGCAGAATAGGATATTCGAGATATACCCTACCTTACTCCAATCATAAGGCAGCTTTTCCTAACTGTCGTGAGCTTTTAGTCATCATAGTGGTATAGGACATACGTGGTATACCCTATCGCACTCAAATCATCGACTAGCTTTCGACACACCCATTTTATTCACTATATTGTTCAACTTCTTCATTTGACAATAAGTTACGTGTTACTTATCACATTCAAACCTTAGATATTCACAGTATAACGTACTTCGGATCTAAATACAAACTATCATAAATCTCACGATATGTACGTAGCACTAAGCACATGACTTATAAGAAAATCAGAAACCACTAATCAAAAAGGGGTATAACTTTATAAATTAGCTCATCATTCACTATGGCTCGTGAAAAATAGATCTCAGGTGAAACAACTAACTTATCAAACATATGATATATAGCTTGGATGACTATAAAAGTAACGAACATTGAATTGAATTGCCTACTCGGGACAAAACAAAAACAAAAATGTCGAAAAATCTAGCTCATTTTAGCTCATTTTGCATAGAAACATAACGAATAGAGCAAATGAATAGATACACATCAAATCATCCCCTCCCCCACACTTGAAGATCAACATGTCCTCATGTTGTGCAGTATTAAAGAAAAGAGAAAAGACTTAGCTGATTTAAACCGATACACGAAAGGTCGGTCAGGCCGGAGCCTACATAGTGACACTTAGAACTCGTAACCGTACAATGTAGCTCGACAAAACCGCTAGAATTACACCTGCACGACTCGACAAACACGGAAACATCTCGGGGAAAACGGGGAATTATACCAGAATGAACAGAGATAATAAAAACGAGTAGAACCAAAAGATAAAGCATTAAATACATTCACCAAGTGAAACAAAGTAAGAAATAAAAGTGCTGACGCCTTATGGCATACATGATCCATCGGAAATAATAAATAGTAGCTGAATACGAAATACAATGAATCGCGTAATCAAAAGTAGCAGAAATAGAAAATCACAGTATCTAGGGCAAATCGAAATCGAAAAATAGACAAATGAAATCATGACCGCCCCGGAGCCGGAGATTCATCAGCCGGAGGATCGGAAGAGGGTCCAGATGGTGGTGCCGTAGTCGTTTCTACTGAGTCAGGCTGCTCCTCATCGGACGACTCAGACTCGTGAATAACATCGGCAATGGCCTGCTCAATCTCGGCAGAATAATGGTAATCAATGATGCTCGGACTGAAGATTCTGTCATCCCTTGGCTGCCGGCCTTCACTCATACACTTCAAAATAGTCAAAATATTATTCTGAGACGTCCTTATGTCCTCCAGCCAGTCCCGCACACTGTTGCCCATACTTAGCCGCATCCGGACCGAAGGAGATAAAGTAGGAAGTGTAGACGCTCGCGGCGGTGCTGATGAAGAACCAGGCTCCTGCGGTGCCCCTGACTCAGAATGACCCGAAGATTTACCCTTCTCTCTCTGTATAGGCCTCGGGTTCTTCGGTTTGTGATCGGCTCCATACTCAGGCACACCGGCATCAATACAGAGACTGTGGATCAGGTGAGGGATAATCAAGCAACGAGTATAGATCTTACGATTAATAGCCACCTCATCATATAATGCCCGCCCCATTCACGCTTCGTGCCAAAGGTCAATGTGTTGGAATAGTGTCTAAACCCAATCGGGTTGGACCGGATCCGACCGGGTCGGATCATTTCTACTATTTCTTTATGTTTATACATATGTTAAATGGCTTTTATGTTGTCATATATATGTTCTTTTAAAGAACCAATTATGAATTGTTATATGATAACGTCCTTAGTATTAAACAGTGATAGAGAAACCATGATAGGCGATTATGGTTGATGAGATCTCTAATCACTTTAATAAGTTTGATACTTAAATGTCTCTAGGTCGATGTACTATTAAACAGGGCATTGATAGTATAAAACAGACTAGCACGTATTGGATGTCTTCGCATCTTTTAAGCGAGGGGATAGATCTCGTCTATCGAAGTGTAGAGACACTTGGACTGTACGTGGACGTGTATTAGAGCATGCGTACGTTAGACTGACCCACACTTGACACTATGTGACGGTTGTGTAATTATCCTTTGGACCGGAGTCTTCATGGCATCACGGTGTGGATTGTCATGCTTTGACACTATTGAGGTTTCCCCTAGCCACGGGGTGATCATGCGGTAGTGATTGGGTATGATATTGAAGCATGCGGAGTATACATGATTGGTCGTCCGGGAATCGCGTATCCTATGATTGGGATCGAATATCCGAAATGGCCTTCTTATAAGGAATGTCTTACTCTCGTGAATCTTTGCAAAGTGGGAGTAAATGTGTTACTTCGAGAGAGCATGATATCCAGATTATAAGATACGGTCGTTGATGTTTTGACACTCGACTAACGACCGTATGGATATTGTTACAGCGATAGGATTGTAAATTACACGGTAACTGTTTCGCATGAAAGGTAGTAGTCATTGCATTTGACTCTTCCGATTATTGGGGGTCACGGTGTGTTGCTAGACGCTATCCCGTGATCGTTAGGCATGAAGGGCATTTTAAGTAATTTGCACTTTGTGTCTACGGCCAACATATTCGAAGCCTATCGGGTCACACACATAAGAACATCTAGCCGGATTAAAATGTGGTTATAGATGATAACCAAATAAGGAAAGTTTATCTCGAGACTATAAAGGTTATAGTGGTAAATTAATATGGTGGTATTTATTTATTATGAATAAATTAAATACAAGATATTAATTATATTAATTAAAGAATATTCCGGAAGCCAATTTATGGCTAAAGGTGGCGCAACTTATTTGTGTATAAGATACACTTAGATTGTGCAAATTTAATTAATGATATTACCTATTATTAATATTAGATATTAATAAAATAAAATAATATATATATATATATATATATATATATATATATATATATTGTGAATGAATGCGTGTGTGTGTGCATTGAATGCAAATTGGATTTGCATGCATGCGCACCATAGTATTTATATATGATATATATTAATAGATTTATATGTGTTATATATATGTGATATATACACATGTGTAAATTGATTTATGGTAATATAATAAAAGATAAATATTGTCAATATAAGATATTGATGATATCTTGAAATATTCAATATAAGATATTGACAATATCCTGATTTATTTGATATGAGATATTATAATAAATGAGATAAATCAATCAATTATATTTTCCTTATTTTGTTGGGAAAATGTTTTTTCTTCTCTCACTCTCTGAAGATGGCGCCACCTACACTATAAATAAGAGGTGGGTGTCAAGCTCTCTTTATACAACACAATTCCAAGAACTAATAGTTCTTGTGTAAAATAGAAGCATCCTATGTAGAGTTGGAGAGAGGGGAAAAGGGCCGGTCTAGCAACCGGAAGTTTCCAATAGCAATCCATGATGGGATTCCGGTGGTCGTTCGTGTGGACTAGCGGTAGAGGCCGAACACATGGGCGGCTCTATGCGAGAACTACTCTCCTTAGACGGTCAAAGCGTCGATCTTATAGATCAACCAAGGTAACCACCGTCTACTACTTGTTTGTTTATTGCTTAAACGCGAAGTCGATCTTGGGTCGATAGGAAATAAATTTTTGAATTCCGTGCGTTCCCCGCGTAGATTTCCTTACAGTGGTATCGGAGCGAGCTTGAGCTTAAGCAATAAGCCATGTTATTTTGCGTAGTTAATTTTATCGTTTAAATCACGTAATTAAAAGATGAAAGATTTTTATTCACAAAAGTTATACATGAAAGAAAAGAAAAAAAAAGGTAGATCGGGTGGTGCTCGGCCGATCATTGGCGGCACTACCACCGGGCGGCGGGGCGGCGGCGGGCGCAAAGAGTAACTTTGTTGCCGGCAGTTGGTTGACCGGTCAATGCTGGCGGATCTCTAAATTTTTGTTTTGTGTATTTGTGATTCAATATTGTTCATAGTTGTGATTAATATCTCCTTTGTTTAGTTGTGTCATGTGGCTAACCAACGGTTCAAATTGTTTGGGCCATTGGGATGCCACATGGCATTAAAATAATATTGGCATTTCCAAATATTTGATTTGGAATAGCTGTTTCTTCCAAATATTTGATTTGGAATAAGCTGCAGCTTGCGCCACTTCCAAAATTTTGATTTTGGAAAGTGGCGAGCCAAACAAAATTATTTGGCCTTTCCAAATATTTGACTTTAATAAGCTGAAGCTTTTTCAAATATTTGATTTGTAAAGAGCGTAGGCTAAGCCACTTCCAAAATTTTGATTTTGGAAAGTGGCGCTTTAAGCTTGATTGGTTTAGAAACCAAAGCGTCCCTTTGATTACGAATCAAAAGAAAGAAACAAAAGAAATAATTTTAATTTTGATTTATTTTGGAATAGTTCTAATTAATTAAAATTAAAATTAAAATCGGTTTAAAATTAATCGTTAATTTTATTTCGATTAAAATCATTTAATTAATTAAATGTTAATTAGTTAATTGATTGGATAAAATTATTTAATAGATTAAATGTTAATTGATTAATTAAGACGCAAGTAGTTAAATTTTAATTTTATCTCTTTCATAAGATTTTATTGTATGGATTAGATATAGTAAATATAATATGATTATATGGACCCCGATTGATCGTGGATTTCGGCCGATAGGATATATGTGAATGATTTAATTTTTCTGTTGGTTTAAAATTGTCCTAGGCCGTTATGAAGAACGTGACCTAGTTTATTTTCTGCATTTATCCCATTCCCGTTAGCTCCCCCCGTGTGCGGCGGGTGTATTTATTTTATTAGATAGAATTAAATGTAACAAGAATGGAGCAGAAGATGGAGACCAAAGAAAGACAAAAATAAAGATCTCATTGGAGAATGGAGCATTAAAGATCCTATTGGCGGTTCTGCTACCCACCCTAAATTGTGACCAGCGGTTTAAATCAGTTTGTATTCGAAACCGCACTTTAGAAAAAAATCCATGATCATACCGGTTACTTTACGCATTTATTTATTACATGCTTGTATTTATTTTATATGATACGATAGATGCATGACTAGGCACGATCTAGATAAATGTGTAGGATGTATGTCTATAGAGATAGATATATTTGATGAGACCGTAATAAATTAATTAAGAGAATTAATTCAAAATTAATTAAGTGAATTAATTTAAAATTACTCCCACAACAAAAATCGAGTTATAATATGTCTCCCAATATTATAGTAGACGGTGAAGATCCTTTGTTCGGATCCAACTGATCGGCCCACGTCGGGAGTTGACTACCACGGGTATATCGTCATTATCGAGATATGATCGTTATGAGATCTCATGAATACTTGGGTTACTACTCGACTAAGAATCTTGCGGTGATTGGCCCACGTCGGGACCGTGCGATTTTAGAGAGACATAAGGTTGACTATCACATAGACGATGTGAATTGTCAAAGAGTTGACTAGTCAAACCACTCGGAAGTCGCGTTAGACGCGATTGGTAAAAAATACCTACCCGTCGAAATTGACCCGGTCGATCGCCCACGTCGGGGATCGAGTCAACTAGATAGGATTTCACCACTAAAAAATTTTTAAAATTCTTGAAAGTCAATTGGGAGTAGTTGACTAGTGGGAGCAAAATCATAATCCCAAAGACCATATTTGATTTTGCGTGTATGACAACAACACTCTTTTATCTTCATTTTTATGTTGTAGTTTTTTAGCAAACTTTTATATTTATGTTTTTCTCGATTAGTAAAACCAAATTATGATTTATTTGAAAGCGTTCTCAAGAATGGTTTAGTAAATTTTAATCCTTTTAAAATAAAGCAATAACACGAGCAATCCCGTTATAGTAGCTAAAGTTAAGGAGCCTACATATTTGATGGAGTCCTCCAAGACTTTAATTATTAAAACGGTAGCTCATTGGATACGATCCAATATGATCATTCAGTCATATGATGACAATTAATTCAAACGTTGGATAAGAATGACCAACTCTAATTTTGGAAAGGTTGTTTTCAAAATTATAAGATTTAAGTATCGACTTAATTCTACATTGCTTAAAGGTTAAATAGTTAATGTTTTAAATACGATTTAAAAGGTTAAATAAACTATTTAATAACTTTAGATTTTCTTTATGAAAGGAAATTAAGGACATGGCTCTTGTAATCTTTCTTAAGTCTTATGAAGACCACAATAAGAAACATTTTTCAAGTGCTTGAAGGATTGAAAGAAAAGTTAGGGCATGTGCTTAAATAGAGAGCTTATCGAAGTCTTTATTCTAAGCAAGTCTGTTGAGATAAATCTATCTAAGTTCAAGTCAACTCTTAGATATATGATATCTTACGAGAGTGATTAAATTAGAAAGGTTAAATCCGGATATGGAAGGTGAAGCAAGCGTTGTGACACTTCCATATTCTCGATCTAATAAACCTGATAAAGGAACTAAATAAATGTTATTATGTTCCGGTTCTTATGAAGAACATGCTTTCAGGTTATTTGTTAGGATTTAGTAGACATATTCAATTGTAAGGAATAAATGTTATTCCGATAAAGTTGAAAGGTCACTAAATCTAACATACTAGATTGTTGTCACTATATAGTTGATATATGTGATGAGATCTCAACTAAATATTTGTATGGTTATTATCCTTGATTTGTGGTTACTCTAGACATAGTCTCTCTGGAAGGGAAGCGTGTAATTAAATGTCATTACGATGATGTTGAACCATATGATTATGAATCACGTGGGTAATCGTGATCTTATCTAAAGATGACTAAAATACCTTTTATGAAAAAGGTTGTAAAATCTAGAAGAATTGTCTAAAGCCTAAACATACCGATGTTTGTTGGCTTATGACAATTAATGCCACAAATAATTGTTTGTTAATCTCTATGACTATTTTTAGAAATAGTCAAGTGTACTCGATGAAGTGCATAATTGGAAAGCCCGAAAAGTTCGAGCCATGCGAATATGAGAGATTGATGAGCTACTTAGGAATTAATCTTCAATTGGATTGAAGTAATTAATACCTGAAGGATGTTTCAGAAGTCGTCTGAAAGGGAAAAAGATTCTCCCTTGAAGGATACCATCTTTGGGATACGCAATTATATTGTGTTCCCAAAATGGAAATAACACTTTATATGATAAAGGTGTGACGCAAGCCATGCGAAGTATCCCTTACCCGTTTCGGGATAGTGCCCTTATACTTAACCAAGTTCCAAAGAATAAAGGTTGAATAAATTCCATATTAGATATGGAAGAGGATAATGTCGAATCTATCTTAACCGATGATTTGAAGTTGTCATAGGCAAAGTCAGAAAGGCTTGGAGCCTAATACGACATATGCAACTTTGTGGAATATCTTAGCAAGTACGCTTGATATTGTTTACTTGTCCGCGGAGCAAAATGTTTGTCTCCAAACATGCTGTCTTCTAGAGGAAGTGTTTCTTCCAAAAGAAACAGTGGGAGTAAATAAGATCTCAAAAGAGTTTGAGAACCGCAAAGATATATTCAACCATAGGAACGTGAGCGGACGCCATATAGCGATGAGGTGTAGAACACTGCTCAGTGCACACAAAAGTTCTGTAATGTTGTGGATAACCTCAAGCCTCAAAGGGCTGTTGGCATGTTCATCTTAAAGAATGAATATCTCACGACTTATGAAGGAATGTTTGAGAGGCAAGATTGAGAGATATGGCTAGGAGCCATAATATCTGAATTAGATTCCATCAGTGACAACCAGGTTGTGAACCTAGTATGTCTTACCTAAGGGGAGTGTCCCTGAAAGGCTGACATGGATAGTAATATGATTACCATAAGGCTATAGTGATGGCGGTGAAGGGTATGAGGTGTAAACCTTGTAATTGTCTTTATCTTTGCCGGTGTGCCATTCTATTCGGACTATGCTTGTTATAACTTCGTTATCATGGCTATATGATAGTTGTTGAAGGCGTTAGGCGATAAACTCGATGTTCATAGACAATAACATGATATGTAAGCCCATGAGTTCCATTTATGGACTCAAACAAGTTTCTCTGACGATTTCTTTGTTTGATAATCAAAGGAGTTTGATTTAGTCAAAGAAGAATATGCCCCATGTGCAAGATGGATAGTGGGAGTGTGTTACGATTTTTGAGTAAGGTATTATATATCTCTCTCGAGAATTATCACCCCATGTCACAGTCAATTAATGTTCGGTAGTTCAAGGTCTTTACGAAAGCACTTGGATTGGCAGTTCTTAATTTTGGAAATAAGAATCTATAACGATAGATTTAACTGCTGTTAGATTATAGTTTACCTATATAGATGTGATGCTAAAAGGAGTTTAGCATAGATCGCGATAGGGATACTGCTGGCCAGTGTTCTCAAGATCTATCTATATTAGGATGTTAGTCCTAAAGATAAGGTGAAAGATGATGCTTATGGAAGGTTTCCTTCGCTACTGCGATAGGAACCATCTTATAGGTAATGCCGGATGTTCATAGTCCATGAATAGTCATGAGCAAGTATGAAAGTAAATCTAGTAAATGTCGAGAATATCCTTAAACAAGTTAAGGAAAGTTTCCTAGTTTATTGAAACTTGGAATTAAATAAACGTAGATATCTGAGGCGTATATCCTGAGTCTTATGAAGGCGTGTGGGAGCTAAGGTCTGGGTTTGCAGTCACTTCGATTAAGTGATACAGTGAGCTGGAAATGTTCTAGCCTATGGGTCACTGTAAACTCTACAACTTAGCCAAAACACAGTAGTGCCTTAAAGGCGCAGCGGGAGCAGTACATGGATCTAGAAGGTTCATTCCTGAACCTTGTATGGTTCTTCCACCTTTTCTATATAGCTGATATAGTAAGTGGATTCATTTCTTGAAGCAAGGACCAGGGTTTCGTCAGAGATTCGTGTGTGTGTTGAGGCAGTTCCTTTGACTTGGTCATTTGGAACATGATATGAAGATAGTCTGAGTCCCCACGGATAGCGATCCGTTTATGGCTAGGGCTGGTTGCGAGTATTGCATAAGATTCTTGTGTTTCAACTTGGTCTTGTGTATGCGAGTGATTGGTTTTAGGCCAAGTGGGAGATTGTTGGAATAGTGTCCTAAACCCAATCGGGTTGGACCGGATCCGACCGGGTCGGATCATTTCTACTATTTCTTTATGTTTATACATATGTTAAATGGCTTTTATGTTGTCATATATATGTTCTTTTAAAGAACCAATTATGAATTGTTATATGATAACGTCCTTAGTATTAAACAGTGATAGAGAAACCATGATAGGCGATTATGGTTGATGAGATCTCTAATCACTTTAATAAGTTTGATACTTAAATGTCTACAGGGCGATGTACTATTAAGCAGGGGCATTGATAGTATAAGCAGACTAGCACGTATTGGATGTCTTCATCTTTAAAGGCGAGGATAGATCTCGTCTATCGAAGTGTAGAGACACTTGGGTATGCGTGGATGTGTATTAGAGAATGCGTCGTTAGGTGACCCCACTTACACGGATAAGTGTCACACTATGTGACGGTTGTGTAATTATCCTTTGGACCGGAGTCTTCATGGCATCACGGTGTGGATTGTCATGCTTTGACACTATTGAGGTTTCCCCTAGCCACGGGGTGATCATGCGGTAGTGATTGGGTATGATATTGAAGCATGCGGAGTATACATGATTGGTCGTCCGGGAATCGCGTATCCTATGATTGGGATCGAATATCCGAAATGGCCTTCTTATAAGGAATGTCTTACTCTCGTGAATCTTTGCAAAGTGGGAGTAAATGTGTTACTTAGAGAGCATGATATCCAGTTATAAGATACGATCGTTGATGTTTTGACACTCGACTAACGACCGTATGGATATTGTTCTGGCGATAGGATTGTAAATTACACGGTAATCGCTTTTTAGCATGAAAGGTAGTAGTCATTGCATTCGACTCTTCCGATGATTGGGGTCACGGTGTGTTCTGCAGACGCTATCCCGTGATCGTTAGGCATGAAGGGCATTTTAAGTAATTTGCACTTTGTGTTTATGGCCAACATATTCGGAAGCCTATCGGGTCACACACATAAGAACATCTAGCGGATTAAAATGTGGTTATAGATGATAACCAAATAAGGAAAGTTTATCTCGAGACTATAAAGGTTATAGTGGTAAATTAATATGGTGGTATTTATTTATTATGAATAAATTAAATACAAGATATTAATTATATTAATTAAAGAATATTCGGAAGCCAATTTATGGCTAAAGGTGGCATAACTTATTTGTGTATAAGATACAAACTTGGATTGTGCAATTTAATTAATGATATTACTATATTATTAATATTAGATATTAATAAAATAAAATATATATATATATATATATATATATATATATATATATATATATATATATATATATATATATATATATGAATGAATGCGTGTGTGTGTGCATTGAATGCAAATTGGATTTGCATGCATGCGCACCATAGTATTTATATATGATATATATTAATAGATTTATATGTGTTATATATATGTGATATATATACACATGTGTAAATTGATTTATGGTAATATAATAATCGAATATTGTCAATATAAGATATTGACAATATCTTGAAATATTCAATATAAGATATTGACAATATCCTAGATTTATTTGATATGAGATATTATAATAAATGAGATAAATCAATCAATTATATTTTCCTTATTTTGTTGGGAAAATGTTTTCTTCTCTCCACTCTAGAAGATGGCGCCACCTACACTATAAATAAGAGGTGGGTGTCAAGCTCTTTTAATACAACACAATTCCAAGAACTAATAGTTCTTGTGTAAAATAGAGAGCATCCTATAGAGAGTTGGAGAGAGGGGAAGGGGCGGTCTAGCAACCGGAGTTTTCCAATAGCAATCCATGATGGGATTCCGCGGGCTGTTCGTGTGGACTAGCGGTAGAGGCCGAACACATGGGCGGCTCATGCAGAGAACTACTCTCGCTTAGACGGTCAAAGCGTCGATCTTATAGATCAACCAAGGTAACCACCGTCTACTACTTGTTTGTTTATTGCTTAAACGAAGTCGATCTTGGGTCGATAGGAAATAAATTTTGAATTCATTGCGTTCCCGCGTAGATTTCATTACACAATGCATATAGCATACCTAGGTCACCAATATGGAAATGTGTCAAGTTGTTCTTAGGCAACAACCGACTCTGAATAAACTACTGGACCTTCAGTCCTCTGTCCAGGTAGTGGTAACCAACTCTTTCCGGTCTCCACCCGGCCTCAGCGTCCACGCGACATCCGGGCAAACTCTCAACCGTAATTCCTCCAAAGGATCACGCCCCAAACTCTGCTATGTAAAATCTCCTCCTTATAATCCCGTCCCTCAAAAGCCGCCAACCCATACTTCTTATTGATCACATCCGGGCTAAAAAGGAACTTGGACCCTCGAACCACAACTACCATTGTTTCCAAATCGGTTTCTGAACAATTGGCGTAAAATTCCCGAACCAAGGAACCATTGACCGGGGTAGTCGGGATTGTCATCAAGGCTTCCCAATTCCGATCCCTTAAAAGTTTGACGAACCCTGGATCGACCTTAGCTTCCAATGTAGCCCGCTCAATCAACATAGTCCTCGAGAAATGAGTCTTTGGTTATACGCATCGTGGGCCTGGGGTTCCACGAATCTACGAGCAAAGGCATAGAGTGCGGTCTTGGCTTTCTTCTTAGTTTGAGCGAGCTCTAGGTTCAACGGTTCCTCTTCCGAGGAGCATCTACAACCTCCTCAACCACTAGATGATGCTCCACCTTTCTAGAGCTCTGGGCATCCTTACCAAGGGAATATCGTCATCCGTCTCGGACCCGAGGTTGGTGCATCCACTTAAAGTAGTCCTAGTTTGGGTGGCCTATGAGGTTGTTCTCGGATACTCACACCCGGTTAGGATCAACTAAGGTGGGATCAAACTCCTTGCGTTTCTTCCCGGCCTCCCTAGCCACTTCCTTACCGTGTGTCTCTTCACTACACCCTTCTTATGAACCATATTCTAAGCCTAAACTACACGAAAACAATCCCAATTCACAACAATTTACCCGTTTAACATCCAAAGCAGGATTTCAAGACAACCAAACCACAACCACAACCATAATCATCACCAAACAACCCCATTCATCACCCGTCACAACACCATATCACCAAAACAGAGCGAAAGAAACACAAAACCGGAAGAAAAAAAAAGCGAATTAATGGTATTATTCAAGCGAGCGAGCCGACCCAAAGATCGAACTCACAAAAGCGGGAATAAAATCCGGAAAAGTTGTTACTAACTTACCTAAGGTGAGGAGATCTTGATTGAGGAGAAAATCAGTCAAAGAACACAAAATTGGCCACCAAAATCGAATTTTCTCTCAAAAAAGTCGGACCGAAATGAGTCTTGATTCTCCAAAATGACGGTGCGTTGGGGAATTCGGCTTTGAAAATCGAAGAGGGGATCAAAAGCGTCTTATAGCACTTGGAATCGCTCAAAACGGTTTAGAATTGAAGATTTTAGACCAAAAGGAGGGAGAGAAACGGTTTTTCGTTTTAAAACTCGAGAAAAATGAAAGTTCAATAAAGCGGGGTATATATAGGCGGAGGTGGGCGCTCGTCCAACTAAGTGGGCGGGCGTTCAGAAAAAATATAGATAGAAGCGGGCGGGCGTCACGATATTGAGCCTTCGTCCAAGAGTTTAAATCACATACTGAGTTGGAGGAAAATATCAGGCGGGCGTCCAGGCTTAGTGGGCGTTCGTTCAATAATTAGTCATGGCGGACGGGCGTCGGACTTACGGGCGGGCGTCAAAGGTAGAATAATGCAAAAATCATGAAATGTCATACAATTTAAATTCAAATTCGCACTTTCTTATTAAACTTAATTAAAACTTCAAAAATACAACTAGAAATCAACGAAATAAACAAAAACAAATAGGAAACGTTGGGTTTGCCTCCCACCAAGCGCTTTTGTTTCGTCGTTTGCTCGACGGAACAACTTAAGAACGCTAGTCATCGTAAATGGCCGACCAATCGATCACTCGAATAAGGCGGCGGAGCATGTCAATCGCGGAGGAAATCATACTCATCTTGCAAACCCCAATCCTCACCAAAATTAAATCAACACCTCGAAAATGTTCGACTTGCGACACTAGCGCTAAATCTCTCGACATCGGATCATTGAGGATCGGTATGCGGACGTCCTAGATCCTCCTGTAACTCCTCGATGGTGAAGTCTCCACCTCCCGAACAGCGGGGAACAATAAGAACATAGGTGGCAGTCTTGGCGCGGGTACTAATGTCAAAGTCTACGTGCAACACTATAGTCCCTCCCGGTCCGTCATCTACAAGTGATAAGTGGGATCCTCACAAGAAAGCAACTCCTCGGGTAGAACTCCGAAATCCATATCTAGAAAGCACACTAAGCGTGAGATATAAACAAAAACAAACTTAGTAAGCTAAACTTAAATACTAAAACTTAAATACTAAACTACAAAAGCACAAAACAAAAACAACTAAAACTAACGATATCTAGGATGCCTCTGGTAGGCGCTTTTGTTTAATGTCGTTAGCTCGACACCATTTAAGCTCGGCTGGATCAGGCCATTTGACTTTCTCGCGACCACTACCTCGTCTTGACTTTGATCGATGGTTAGGCCGCTAAAAGCGACACTAACACATGGGGTAAAACCTTTAATAGCTTTCCATACACGCTTAAACTTCCCATGGTCGTCGACTTCCTCATTCTCTGAGCCTTCGATGATGCTTCAACGGCGCTCCTCTCAAACTCTTCCATATCCCAACTACCCGCTAGAACTTCTTGGATTGACCACTACCGCCATCCTCACGAAAGCAGTCGGTGAAAACTTCGCCAATTCTTCGACTTCCGTAGCACCACAACCGAGGGATATCGAGGCAACGGACCATCAAAGGTTTCTCTTTAGGTTCACCAATATAGTGCTTGCACCTTTGGCCATTTACTCAAAGCGGGTTACCGCTTATAACCACGAAGTTCTAGAACGCCTCCGGGGAATGATTTGGAGAATCTCGAAGGACCGGACCAACGTGTCCTCAACTTTCCGAAAACAAATGTAACCTAGAATTGTATAGAAGAACTTGTTCGCCGACTTGGAATTCTCTCTTCTTAATCTTAGCATCGTGGAGTAGCTTCATCTTATCTTTACTAATCCTGGCACTTTCATAGGCTGGAGTGCAGATCGTCCAACTCATTACAGCTAACTGCGATCGATGTTTTCCACAAGATTGGGAGTCAAAATTCAAAACTTTATAGCCCAATAAGCTCTATGCTCTAACTCATTGGCGAGATGACATGGCTTTCCATAAACCATTTGATATGGAGATGTACCCATAGGAGTCTTATAGGCGGTTCTGTATATGCCATAGTACATCATCCAACTTCAAACTCGAGTCTTTCTTATGACCATTAACCGTCTTCTCCAGGATCTTTTAATGCTTTGGTTGCTCCTTTCAACGACCACTAGTCATCGGATGATATGGTGTGCGGTCTTGTGACGAACACCATACTTCTCAAGAACTTTCTCTGAGGGTCGGTTGCGAAAATGTGTCCTTCATCAGTCAAGGCACGCGGACATCCAAATCTCACAAAGATATTCTTTTTAAGAATTTCATTACCGTCTTATGATCATTGTGAGGAGTGGCTTGAGCCTCCGCCCATTTGACACGTAATCTCACAGCAGACTAAGATGTATTTGTTACCGCGAGATGATGGGAATGGTCCCATAAAATCGATACCCCATACATCAAAGACTTAGCATTCTAAGATGGGTTTCAACGGCATGTCGAAACGCTGGTCGAGTACCGGTTCTTTGGCATCTATCACAAGCTTTCTGAAAGCCTCTGTGTCCTTAAAAATCGTGGGCCAATAGAAACCAGTTGGAAAATCTTAGCAGCGGTTTTCCACGGACCAAAGTGACCACCAGTGGGTCCACTTTATGGCATTGCTCAATAATATCACGTTGCTCGGATTACGGAACACATCTCTGGCGAGACCATCTTTCTGAGATCTTAAAGAGATAAGGCTCATCCCAAGCGAAGATTTTAAATTAGAGAAGAATTTTTCTTCTCTGATAAGACATTTCGGATCGAGATAACGGGCATGAAGGTAGTTTACAATGGAAGAATACCATGGAACATCGGGAGGGCGGCCGTCAATAAGCATAATGTTCTCGAGAGGAAAGTAAAGATCTATATCATCTGGATCATCCTTTTCCTCACTCAACATTCTAGAAACATGATCACCACTATGTTTTCACTACCCTTTTTATCCTTTATTTGAGCGTCAAACTCTTGTAGGTCGGTATCCAGCGCGATGGCGCGCTTAGCCTCTTTCTTGGTCATCGAGATAGCATAAGCGGCGTGATCGATCCACACAACTACTTGAGCTCCCAACAAGTAACTCTGAAAACTTGCCCATAGCAAAGACTACGGCCAATAATTCCTTTTCGGTGGTCGTGTAGTTAACTTGAGAGGGTTCAATGTGTGACTAAGCGTAATAGATAAATTTGGAATTTCCCGTTAAGCCTTTGTCCTAGGACCGCACCAACGACATAGTTTGATGCGTCGCACATAAGCTCAAAGGTAAGTTCGGTCGAAGCGATATAAGAATTGAAGCGGATATTAAACGATCTTTGAGATCCTCAAGCGCTTGCTTGCGATCCTCATCAAAATTAAAATCAACGTCTTCCTTAAGTAAAGTAGGCGGGGTTTGGCTATCTTGGAGAAGTCTCGAATGAATAAATCTATAGAACCCGACATGTCCAAGAAAGCCTCTGATTTCGCGCACATTCTTAGGATAGCTCATTTTCTCGATAGCTTCTACTTTTGCCTGTCAACTTCTATACCTTTGGCGGAGATTTTGTGGCCAGAACTATGCCTCATCTACCATGAAATGGCATTTTCCCAATTAAGCACTAAGTTCTTTTCCACGCATCTGGATAGCAGCTTGATCAAGATTGTCAAGGCAATCATCAAAGATGACCAAAAACGAAAAATCGTCCATGAAAATTTCCATACACTTTTCTACGAGCCCGTCAAAGATTGCCGACATACATCTACGAAATGTAGGTGGAGCATTGCGAGAGACCAAATGGCATTACGCACATAGCGAATGTACCGTAAGAAGCGCGGTAAAAGTGGTTTTCTCTTGGTCAATTTGGATCAATGGGTATCTGGAAATATCCACGAATATCCATCCAGAAAGCATAGAATCGTGTCCCGCCAGAGCGCTCAAGCATCTGGTCAATGAATGGAAGGGAAATGATCTTTCATGGTTACCTCATTAAGCTTTCTATAATCGATCACGGACTCTGTAACGGTGACAAGTCTCAATGCTATTTCCTCTCCTTCTCATTCTTCTCAATCGTAATTCCTCCTTTCTTGGGAACTACTTGAGTCGGGGAAACTCATTCACTATCAGCAATGGCATAAATGATTCCCATGTCCAGAAGCTTGATAATTTCCTTTCTAACGACTTCTTGCATATGAGGGTTGAGCCTCCTCTGGGGCTGCCTAACACATTTCGCACCCTCATTAGTCTTGATCTTGTGCATCTGGATGTCGGGAGATATCCTCTCGATATCTCCTACTTGCCCATAACCAAAATCTTTTTCATTTCGTTTCAAGACATTGATCAATTTCATCTCTTACATCACGTGGCGACTTAGCGGATATGATTAACGGAAGCTTGTCGCCTTCTCTTAAAAACACATACTTTAGATGTTTGGGCAGCGGCTTTAGAACCAAATCGGTAGAGGGTCTTCCAAACTTGACTTAAGATCTCCACCTTTCAACTCAACATCGCCCGAGCTTACTCGGTGGTCCCACCGCCTCAACTTCTCCTCTCAGCGGTTCTTCCTCAAAATCAGTTTGCTAATTGATCTAGATTGACCATACCATGAGTATTTAGATTATCAACCAATCGCTCATATTAAACCTACGACCATGACTTGCTTATCCATATAATCGGTGAAATCATCTGTCATATAATCAATGAAAAGCCGGTTGGAGGGCCGAGAGGGTACTTGAATGGACTTTAAGACATTGTAACTCACCTCTTGATCACCAACTCGGATAGTCACTTGCCCACCATCATAATCGATGAGGGCTCTGGTGTAGATAAGAAAGGTCTTCCAAGAATCAAGGGGCGTTTTCATCTTTCTCCATATCTAAAAGCGTTACCAATCATTTGGAAAGGTAAATCTATCAATCATAACTAAAGCGTCTTTAAGGATCCTGAAGCTTTCTTAGAGGATCTATCGTGAATTGTAAACTCATAGTAGTGGGTTCTTGAAGGCTTTGTAAACCGAGTTTGTTTGCATCTGAGACATTGGCATAAGACTTATAGAGGCACCTAGATCACACAAAGAATTAGGAATGACTAGACCTCCCATTAACACTTGTAAAATCTGAACTTGCCGGTCACCTCTTTTAATTGGTAAGTCTTCATAATTAATCATGGAGCAATCCTCACCAATTTGCCTTTCCATGCACTTAACTTCTTTTTTTGAAGACACAACATCCTTGATGAATTTTGTATACTTAGGCACCTCGACCAAGACCTCGGATAATGGAAGATTTACAGTATTTTCAGCAGATTAAGCACTTTTTCATACTTCTTATCTTCACTCAAAGGTATGTTGCTCTTTAGTGGTGGAAATGGAAGCTTCTTGAGATCATTCTCGAAAAGACTTTCTTTGAAGATGCATTGATAGCTTTATCTTCCAGATCCTTCCACTAACACTTTTTCAATCTTTTATGAGTCGGGGATCGGACTCGACTTCCACTTATATCTTCACTCCTCGGGGATCACCACACGAGGATTTCCAACCTTTTCACCTCTCGGGGATCACCACTGAGTATTCTCTTTTGGCAAAGGGTGTAGGTGCTCGACTTCCCCTCTTGCCTTATCAATGGCGAGAGGGGCTAGTGGTTTCCCTGGTGGGAAGGACCACTAACTTGAGTACCACTTCTTAAGTTCATTGCAGCCTCTCTCTCTACCGTATAGAATTGAAGGTGCGAGGAGTCGATAAAGGCCTTTTGTTCAAATCGATCTGAGCAACATGACCGCCTTTGGATTCTTTTCAATTAATGGCCCAGGCGGATGCCTGGGGGGTCTCGAAGCTAAGCTGCTCTGCCGGTTTGCCCTATTTGCCTCTCAAGGTTCTTATTCATACTCATAAGAGCTGAATATTCTTGTTTTGCTCCTCTCTGAATGAGTTCCATTCGACCTTGAGGTCTCCTGAGCTTGAAGGTCCTTGGGAGTTTGGAAAATTACGAGAGTATTCTTTGGTGGGCCGATTTTGAAAATTAGAATTAGAATTGGAGCTAGAAGGCCAATTCTGATTGAACCTTTGAGTAGGATTGGAAAATTTTGCGTTTTGGTTCTGACTAAAACCAGGGTTCCTATTGAAATTTTGATTCGAATTGAAATTCGAATTAGGATTAAAACCAGAAGATTGATTAAACCCATGGTTTTGGAAATTTTCTTGGCGAAAACTTGATTAGACCTTTGGTTGTTACGGCCATAGACGCACTCACTTGACGTTCGCCCGTTCATAGGGCGCCAATTTAGATGTATGCCCCACCTCGTCACGCAGTTTTGACATGTGACTTGATTATCTTATCCATAATCATGAACATCATTCACTTGATTAAGGAAGCGGAGAGGATTAAAGCGACATTTGGTCATTCATATGGCGGTCGGCGGCGATTTTCACGATCTGAACACGAGGCTCTGTGGAAAGAAGAAGTTTGATTTATCAGTTTGAAATTTGAGATCTCGCCATCTGCTTTTGCAGCATGGCGATCAAACTTTGCATGTTTACCTCCTCTACCTTAGGAGGAGGAGGTGCCTGAATAGCTTGATAGGATGGAGCATAGTTATATTTAGCAATGTCCTCGAACAATGCCCATCCCTCTTGGTGTTTTCTTGAAGCGCCCCACGGATGAACTATTGACCATGCCTTTTGTAAGCTCGGTAAATCCGCTAAAGAATGTGTTGATTTGCCTTTGCGGTGGCAAAGCCGTGGTGGGGGCACTTTCTCGTGAGACTTGAATCTTTTCCAACAATCGAAAAATGACTCATTCTCTTTACGATAGAAAGTGAAAATCTCGTTCAAACAACTGAAATTTTTTTTGAAGGTGGAAAGTATTGACTCGAAAATTCCTTTAGAGCTCGGCCAAGTGGTGATTGATTCGGAGGAAGATAAGTATACCACTCCTTCGCTTCTCCTTTAGAAAATGGAAAAAGTTTGATCGATTGCATCCTCACTTACTCCTTGGATCGTGTGGTACCGCATATCTCCAAGAATGTATGCAAGTGAGTGTGTGGATTCTCATCGATAACCATGAAAAATAGATGCATCTTTGCATCATTTGAATGAGGCAGGCCTTAGCTCAAAGTTTTGGCGGTGATGGTTTGGAATAACAATAGCCGGGTTGACTGTGACTGCGCCAGGCATGGCGTAGTCTGCCAACGTACGTCTATTATTAGCAGCCATTATTACAAAATCAGTGATTTCTTTGGCTAACTAATCCTCAAGATCTTGCTCGGCTCGTCCTTCCAGAACCGTAGAACGGAGAATCCGCTGTTTGGCGGACTACGGTTCGCTTTCGAAAGTCGAGGTGTATAATAACGGTCCTTTTGACTCGAGTTTGCATAAACGGACCAAAAACAAGTGAAAGCAACCTAAAGACTAAGGAATTAAAAGCCTAAACTAAAAATTAAAGCCTAAAAGAAAAGAAAAGAAAAGGAAGAAAATAGGATTATTAAGGAAAAAAGGTGAAACAGACGGGCGTCAGATGCCCAACTTTCAGGCTGGACGGGCGTTCAGATGCCCAAGCGCTTCGTCTGGTCTTTAGAAAACTTGAGCAGGCGTCCAAATTGTATGGGCCTTCGTCTAAGTGAATAAACGCGAGCGAGTTGAAAGTTTTCCAGCGGACGGGCGTCCGAGATCCTAAACGCCCGTTTGGTAGCGGGAAAACTAGAACAGAAGCAGAAAATTGCAGAAAAAAGAAAGGGGTTAAGGAAAAACAGAGGAAGAAAAGAGATAGAAGGAAAAACCGACAGAAAGAAAATCTAATCACAAGAGAACTAAGGAAAACCTTAAACCCTTACTAAAAACCCTAATTGCCCAATTTAAAAAACTACCTAAAACAATTAAAAACAGGAAATAAGATAACAAAAAAGAACAGAAAACAAAAACTAGACAACCGTCCGGTTCCCCGGCAACGGCGCCAAAAACTTGTCACGGATTTTATCTAACAAAACAAACAAGTAATAAAATTTATAAATCCGGTATTCCCCAAGTGTAGGGATCGTAGCATAGCGATTAATACCGGAGTCGATCACAGGGAATCGGGGTATCTAGTTCATTAATTTTCCTAAGGTTGTCACTACTATTTATTACTAAACCTAAACTAAAACGGAAAATAAACTGGACAGAGGATTGTCAGTCCAAAGCCAGGAAAATATCGTTGCGAACAAAAGCAAATAAAATAAAACTACAACTAAGAAAATAATAAAACTAACTATCATGATAATGGTGAAGCAAATCAACATAGAACAAACATGATCCACCATCCATAACCCTTAATTTTTCACTAGATTATCTTATGATGATTCAATCAAAGTTGTGGTTCACTAATCAAAGGTATGAATTCCTACTTCCGTAAGTAATCCGTCTATCAATCTCATCATCTTCCGATCTATAGAGATTAACGCTCTCAAAACAAGGTGCAAGATTTATTAGATCTAACAACCTAGAAATCTAACCTATCAACTTCCGTTATGTCAAGGTTAAAAGTCTAATCTTCCCTATGGTGATCTAAGGTTTACACCGATTTCCATCATCTGGTAAACATCAAATAGCAATACATCTTCCGATATCATTGCATAAACAAATAAACAAAGGAAAGATACAAACTCTAAATAAAATCACTCACAAGATTATCCAAGAGAAGTCGAAGCGCTGCTGAAAAGTAACCATGGATGCTCGAGTTCACGGCTTGAAGGCCATCGGCATGGACGAACAAACAAGAAAAAAAAGCGAAAATAAAACCTAACTAATCCATGACCCGATCCCCCAAGTAGAAAGTGGGGCCACTAAGGTTTCTCTCTACAATACTTGTGTGTCAATAGGAGTCAATAATATGTGTTTTAGGGTTGAAATCGCTTTGCTTATTTATAGGAAAGTAGGTCAAATTCTTTGCTATGTCGGTGTTGGGCGCCCGTCAGAGACCTTCTCGCGCCTTGATTCATTGCTTTGGATACTCCTCAGGCGTCGATTCACTCGGCGTCCAAACTCTCTGAACCAAAAATCTCATCACGGGCCTTGATCCAGATCTAGACGAGACTTGGGCGCTTGATTCGAGGCCCTTTTTCTTCCAAATTCATCTTGATCTTCATTCCAACTTCATCTCTATCTCTTTCCTTCCATGCAAATCATCACTTGACCACCTTTTAAACTCCTTTCATCCCTCTCCATGACATGTAAATGTACCTTCAAAACCATAAAAACAAGCAAAGTGTAAAACCATAGATAATTACCAATAAAATCAAGAAATTAGCTCAAGTTTACACTTAAAGACTTTAAAACTCATTTGCTCAATATTTCAATATAAAGCTCGATTTCTATGAGAAACATCACGAATATGGAAGAATTGACATAAAATATATCCTTATAAAGCGTATAAAATCACCATTAACATTAATCCTAGAAGCGATCGATCCATGGAGTTCATATTACAACGATTTGCTACCAAAGTGAGTTGTATGAATTAATTGATCACTAGGGTTAATGGTAAATAAGAATAAGAGGTTTTAAAAGGGTTAACGGTAACTTCGATTTAGAATGAGCGATCTGTGAGGATTAATCCATATGTAATGATTATATCAATGGACACTTGTTATCATTCTCGTGAGGAGATAAATATAATCTTATAATCGGAGGAGTGCGATCACGGGATTATGGTGGCATATTCACAGTGATTGATTTATCGAATATAATTATTACGTTAAGTAAGATAATTATTTATTTGATTTATCGAGCCGTGATTATTAGTCCATGGTCCCGGGCGTGCCTCGATATAAGCATAGCTATTCTCGGACGTCGAATCCTAATAATATTAATTTAGTTCTTGTTAGAATTTTATTAAAGCGATATGTGAATCAATTGTTTATTGGAATTATTAAATTAGTTGAAATTAAATAATTAAATATGTGAAAAATGCATTTTTCATAATCTTGGAAAAATTTATGTGTTATGGCCGAAAATTATTGACTAGGTCAATAAGATGAATTTCGACCCCAAGTGCATTGTTTTAGGAAACAAGAAATTGTTTTAAGGCATTAATGCTTGTGAAAATATTTATTGGATAAATATTTATGGTAAGAAATAAAGATAAATATTATTCTAGATTTGTTATAGAATATTATGGGATTATTTTTATTTATTGGATTTATTTTATTTGCAAAATAAAATCCTTGGAGGACAAGGATTACTCTCCTATATAAAGAGAGTTCTCCCGACTCATACACACAATATAAATTTCGACTTTCACCTCTTAGAGAGGAGAAGGAAAATTTCGGCCAAGGGGAAAGGAGGAAAATCTTGGAGGTTTTTCGGGTAGCATATCGGAAGGATTCGAGACGAGTATTTCCTTCCACCGGGAGTTGCTCGGATCACACGTGCGGAAGATCGTGGTGCTCTTCACACCATCTTTTGTTCTTCCTATTGCGGTTCTTCTACTTGGATTTTGAGATCCAAGAGGTATGTTCTACAACCCCCTTGTAGATATAGATCTAGTTATTTTATTACGTGTAATATATAGATTTAGATCCTTAAATCGCTTCCGTTGCGGATGGTAATACTAACACTGGTATCAGAGCCTAGTGATCTATATTTATACGTATAAAATATTAGATCTAGGAGTGGAAAACATGTAGTTTTTGTGTCCCAATTTTTTTCTCTTGGGGCGATGCATGCATAATTTTTTTTTATGTTCACGATTGTTGTGGTTTGAAGAGATGGATTGGGGTTGGTATTGTTTACCCGTAGATCTATTTGTAGCTCTTTTGATTAGTATCACTTGAGCATAGGACTTGTAATTTAATTTTATACAACTCAAAAATTGTAAAGAGGGCTTCTTTGACAGAAGAGGTCATCGATCCTCGGCAAAGGATACTTATTCTTAATTGTCAAATTATTCAATGCCCGATAATCGATGCACATCATCATACTGCCGTCCTTCTTCTTTACAAATAAAGCGGCGCTCCCAGGCGGCGTGCATGGTTTGTATATCACTTTTCTCTCCAACATTTCTTTGATTTGAACCTTTAATTCCTTCAACTCTGCTTTGGCGCCATCGATATGGTGCCTTTGCCGTCAAAGTGAGCCCCGAGAACCAAATTTATCTCAAACTCGATAACCATATCCGGCATATCCCGAGGCAACTCCTCGGGAAAAACTTACGGAATTCCTTCACTACCGGGTTTCTTCCAACTTAGCTCTGTCTTCCGTGTTCAAGGCAAACACCATGAATCCTTCACATCCTTTCTTGATTGCCTCATGGCCCATTGCTGCGAGATTACAACACCTTACCATTTCGGTCTTCACCACATTCCGCTTGAAAGGTCTTAGCGGACTTTCCGGGAACCTTGAAAATTACTCACTTACCGTGACAATCCGAGAAACACATGGTTCTTGATAGCCAATCCATTCCCGAAGATCACGTCAAAGTCGGTGAAATCCATCACTTTGTTAGGTCATGATGGCTCTTATGACTTCCAACCCTAATATCGACTTGTTGTAAGCGTTGGCGCACTTAGTCATCCTCCCCAGCGAGGTAGTTATTGACAACGGAGTCCACAACTCTTGTAAAGGTAGGTTAAGTTTCCTAGTTGTCTTAGTAGACACAAAGACCACGAGGCTCTGAATCAAATAGTGCCGTAACTGCTAGACTCTCTAGGATTATAGTACTTGATCATGTATTTATTTAGATTTCACAGTTAATATCATACGGCGCCATATCATATTAAATAGTTCAAAATAAAATAAAGACATTAAAAGATACCTGTCACCACTAGATCATCCACCTCTCTCACAGGCTCGGCGTCTGCTTTGCAAAAACCCTTGAAGGCCTGTTGCCCCCATTTTTAGCACCCTGAAGATTGGCCCCAGTGGCCGGTGTACTAACCTCCTTTCCTCTTTGCGGACAATCTCTAGAATAATGCCCAATCTTTCCGCACCCGTAACATTTCACCGACGAACCCACATTTCCCTGAGTTTGTCTTCCCAAGCGAGCTGTTGCTCTGGCACCCCAAATTTCTTACCTTTTTTTGATTTGATCTTTGTCCCATTTGCCCTCTACGAAAATTTGAGAATGATCTCTTCGCACCATGGCGGTGAATTCTTCCTCAGTAGCTTCTCTGCTGTCAAGGCTCTATCCACAGCATCGGCCATGGTAACTGGTTGTGGGCCTAACATACCCTTAGCTATCTCCCCAGTTAATCCATCGGTGAACTTTGCTATACTTCTCTTGATCCGAAGAGATCTCAGGTAAAGCCCGGCCTAACTCATTGAACATTACCGAAAGCGTGTGGTATCATCTGTGATTCTGCTTTAAGTCCAAAAATTCCTTGGACTTAGTGTCTGGTAGCTTGAGGAAAATACTCCGTGTAAAATGCCTCCTTAAAAGCCTTCCAAGTTGTGAAGTTTCCATTGAACCTCTGGTATGACTCCACCCAGGCGTTGGGCATTCCCATCATCAACGCTAAAGCGATCGGTAACCACTCCGCCTCCGGAGCCTTCATCTTGGTACAATTCTTTTGAAACCCACAACCATAAATCTGCTTTCTCTGCACTCACGTTTCCAAAGAAATCGACCATGATACTTCTAATCTTTTAGACCCAGTCAATAGGTTTCTCGTAAATGCAGACGGGCTTGTCTCTTGCAAAGCTTGACTATGATGGTAGTCCTCTTTCTTCTTTGCTTGATTGCAACATTACTGTTATTCTTTGGAGGATAGGCTATTGTTGTTGCACTTGATCACATTTCTTTGAAAATAACGCAACACATCTTGTTGTTCTTTGCGGAGCAGTAGGGTCAACAAGGCCCGAGAGGATTCTTGGGGTGTCCTAGGTGGAGCACTTGAGTTGGCCTGGTGGCCTCGGGAATCCTTCTTTGGTTTCCCACTCTGGCATAAGAGGACTATTAACCGGTGGGAGAGCAGGTGGTGCTCGCTCCTCCTCCTCGTGGGGCTCGCATCAAGCGGCATTCCTCTCCCTCATTGGCCTGGCCTCATTAGCTTTGCTTTCGTTTCACCTTCTGATTCTCCTCTTCCATCACTACCTCGGGAACTTCCTCGTTCTCTCCCCGACTAGTTGATTATCCGTGTTGGCACCTCCTGCAGTGCGAACCATCTGTCACCCAAAACAAGAGAAAGGATTACTACAAGCTCTAACTTATCTTAAAGGAATGATTTAACTTAAACGACCTTTATGGCGTCGACTCGATACCAAGCTATAACGCCCGTTCCGGATACGAGTCCTTATCCGGAAAAGTGCGCTCGGCACGCATAGCAATAAATAAAATTTAATGCATACACGTCACCTCATCAATAATCGAGAGATCTTAAGCGACGCGAAGCTAAAGATAACTCGGAAATTAAAATCAAAACAAAACAAGCGAAAGCGTCTTCCAAAAACCGAACGAGTTACAAGTCTTTATTCTCACTAAAAGCCGAATCAAAGAGAAACTAAACATCCAAAGAACATCATCCAAATCTTAAAGTACAACACCCTCGGAACTCCTTAACAAAAATAAATTAAAAGGAAAGATAATAAAACTAGAAAGAAACACAGGCTCGAGCATAGCCCCCGCTCATTCCTCGTCCTCAGGATAACCCTCAGCCGTCTCGTCATCCTCCGGATACACATCTAAAGAAAGAAGGGACAAAACACAGAGAAATAACGGGTGAGTACAAAGTACTCAAGTAACATGAATAGGTTCCGCACTATTGTATCTACTCAACCAGTAAAAAGGCGTCGCCGTCTTTTATTATCTTTTCCGTTATTAACCTAGCTACCTATCACATTGCGTTCATGGCACAACATGAGGTCCCTAGGGTTTCTAGCTTAGCTCGCTATTTGTCACGCTAAGGTTGGCAAGGACACATCGACCCGGTAATTCACGGCGCGCGATTCACGATTACGACTACTAGAATTGTGTCTCGGTGAATCACGAATAACTTGTGTTCGATAGTCGCGACTTTGTGCATGTACTCTCGTGGAAGTCCGGATGACCACGAGAGGCACACATCACATCGGGCCATATACACATCGACGGAGTGTAAAAGCGTGCCTTACACGCAAGCCTTTCAAAGCATTTAATCTTTTAGCTAACACGTATGTAGTTTATTAAGCGTTTAACTAGCCACCTGGTTCGTTCACATAAAGGCCCCATCATCTACTCAAGGTCTGAACCACTGGACTCTAACCTCACAGCACATACCACGGACAATGGCGAACACTAGCTCGTCAAAGCACTAATTCCATCAAGGCTCTCCGTGCGGCCCTACTGACGATCACGGTTAGTGAAAACTCCGTAAGGTTGGGTTCTATGCGTGTGGGAACTCCGCTAAGACTTAGTTCAAGATTAAAGATCAGTTATAAAGCCGGACATGGTGACACCACAAAGCAGCTCAAACCAACATTTTTCCCAACCAGGCCCTTATCCGTGCGGATGGTTAGGTTATCCGTCACGGATGACCGGATCTATCCATCTGGATAAATGCCCCTACCGTCGGATAATTCCGCAGTATCACCAACACCCCAAACGGTGACTTATCCGTGCGGATGAGCCTTATCCGTCACGGATGGCCCCAAAATCTGCACGCAAAGCGCATAACAACCTGTGCGATTTCCACCCCAAAACCAATTCAAGCTCCAACTTTTATACACCAAACAACGGTAAAACGGCAAATAAACATACAAAACTCCAATTCAGTTGGGCCCCTAAAATAGTCGAAGTCTAGCCACGTTACCTTTTGATTGCGTGGTTACTACGATTCAAGCCCCGAAGCACCAACAAACCTTAATCCTTGAACCTATACAAACAACCGGACCTTAGGACCTTCCTACGATGTCAAAGCAGCGATAGCGACGACACCTTGATGCTATTCACCAAGTCTAAGCCAAAGAAGATGGAAAACTCACGGGCGAAATCACAAAAGCGTTTGTATCGGGAGAATCACGCGATCCACGAACCTTTTCTTCTCTGCCGTGCGCACAAAGCGAGCCACGGATCACACACCAAAAATCGACCTAGGGTGAGCCTTTGATGGAAAAGCGCCCTCTACGTCTCGTAGCGTAAGAAAGAAAAGCGAGGCGAAGAAAGTGAGGGTTAATTCTATTTTCCGTTTAAATACCCGACACCTTTAATTCCCGTTTACGTTAAACAATCGAATATTTCCTTTTATTCTAATTTTTCTATTCCTTTATTTAATCATTTTAATTAAATAAAAACATAAAACCCCAATTATCATTAAAAGACAAAATTGCCCTTTTCGTAAAAATCGGGGTGTTACATGTTCGATTCTCACAAGTTATTCATTGATGAGATTGTCTCGATTTAACCGTCATCTCTTTGACCTACCTACGCGGCTTGAGATCACGAGGTTAAAACTCTTGGAATAGTAGAGTAGACTTACTTATAGTTTACAATTCTAAAATAAAATAATATAGTAGTGTTAAACTTGAATTAATACATGTCATTTTATTTCTGACATTATATCACTTACTAAATTGCTTAAAATTTATAATTGACTAGTATTGACTTCTTTAAAAAGTGGAAAGTAACTAGGACGTTGGACTAGTTAATCGATAATGCAATTATTTTTCGAAAGAGATATTTTCTCTTAAGCCTTTTAAAAACCAAAGTGACATACGGTATGTCACTAGTGTCATTCATGTCAAGCGGAAGACAAACTTAGTTTGATCAAAGGTGATTTGGACTTTGAAATTCTTCTAGTGAATTTTGAGTGTGTAGTAATTACACGAGTACTTTTCTAATTGAAAAATCGGAAAATCATGAAGTGTTACTAGTTGGACGATATTTGGAATCGATGAACTAGTGGGAGCTTTATGATTTGTTGTTTTTCTAGAACATTAGAAAAGTGTAACTGACTACACACGTAACCGTTCTAATTGAAAACCGGAAAGTCATGAAATGTTTGCTGTTGGACCGAAATTTGGAATCGATGAACTAGTGGGAGCTTTATGATTTGTTGTTTTTCTAGAACATTAGAAAAGTGTAACTGACTACACACGTAACCGTTCTAATTGAAAAACCGGAAAGTCATGAAATGTCGCTAGTTGGGCGATATTTGGAATCGATGAACTAGTGGGAGTTCTATGATTTTTTGTTTTTAAAACATTGGAACTATATACGAAAGATTTTCTAATCGAAAAAATCGAGAAAATCATAAAAGCATTGCTCGTTAAATGTATTTGGAACCGATAAACTAGTAGGAGCTTTAATGTTATGATTTGTTGTTTTTACGGTATATTAGAAAATCCGAGAAGTCCCGACAGTAACACTCGAAATAGACATCCACGGTTCAAGAGTAGTGTCTACTCAAGCGAACCATTGGTTCAAGCTATTTCCATTCACGGAAAGTCAAGAATGGGAGAATATGTCTAAAAGTGTTAGTCATCTAAATAGAGAAAAACTTTAAAATTGAACGAAAATTAATTAGCGAAAATCATAGGATAAGGGCGGTGATTTTGGATCACCAACCTATGAATCCTTGGCGATTTTCTCGAGCTAAGTTCTTTGGAAGAACAAGGTAGCGGTGCATTTAACGATTAAAGGAGTAAACAGCGGGGCGATTAATTTTAGCTAGAATAGTGGGAGTGATATAAGCAAATGAATCTCGGATTCAATCCTTGGATATCGCGGAAAATTTATTTTCGGTTTAAGATTCGTTGGAGCGAATGGATTTACCTTCTATTCGATAATTTGTTTGTCGTTATAGAAAATGAATATACCATTTGTAAATGCGAATCCAAGACTCGGTCTTTTGTTTGATAAAGTCAAAACCCACTTACAATTCTTTGAAATATGTATATAAAACACATCTTAAGAACTATTAAAAGCAATTGGTTTCTATATTTAGATAAACGCTTCTTCATATTCTATAGTTAGTGCATAGTCCACAAAAGACAAGACTTGATGGTAGGCTCAGGGTGATTCCTTTCTCGATCTGGTTATATTGTCTCAAAGGTTCAATGACTACATTGCTTTTCAATCGAGGAAAGGATAATGGTTATAAAGAAGTAACATAGCTTGTTCATGGCGACCTTGGGATCGATGAAAGATACAAGCTAGTAGGAGCTTCAGTAGTGACTTCTTGTCGATAACTATTCAAACACTCCGGTAAGTTTATCCAAAATATTTTGAGGTTTCTCTGTTTTCAGAGAGATAGAGTATTCTATACTCGGAATAGGCCATTCATAGTCCTCGAGGCGATGCTCATTTTTGCCTTATTGTGACATGTTCTCACTAAGTGAGAAACCGTTAAATTGCCTTACATAGTTTTAGATGTGCTCCAATACCTTTGCTTGAAATAAAGATATTGAGGCGAATTAACGGTCTACATTGAAATGTAAGACCGAGAAGTCTACCTAGAATATGCTTTGGAATTTACGGATAAGGTGTGGATTCGGTTCACCCCACTTCATAAATATAAGCATTTAGCACCACGGTGCTTGAAGGTAAGGCCCAGGAATTTGGCGCATCGTTCGGTCAATGACCATTAAGTGATATATCTTTTAACCTATTGTGTATAAAGGTTAGATTCTTGAAATCGGGAAGGGCAACTATCTTTGTTGCATCGCTTTACGATAGAGTCCATGAGCGAAAACCCTTGAACCTTGAAATACGTTTACTCAAGGTAGTTCTTAATTGATTAAAATCGGACCACATCCAACATCGGTTGTTGGTGATAACACTAAAACACTACTAAACTAGATCGAATTTTGATCCACCCGGTAAGTATTGGGAGTATGGTTTATCCATTACCCATTCACGGGTTACTGCGGAATTTGTAGTCCGAGGATCGATTGATGACTATGGTTCTTTTGTGAAGCGATACATGATTACGATAATAGAGGTTGGTTTAATAGCCATAACCACAGTGAATGGAGTTCGGTACTCAGGTTACTGTTCATGCTCTTGTAGAACCACAGGCGTCTCGAGGTCGATGGGAGTAATTGGATCTACACGGAAAGAGTAGAATGAATAGGAAAGTTTATCTTTCGAGAGAAAAGCTTGAGTGGTCTAGGGTAATTCCTAAGAAGTAGAGAGTTAATCGGACCTTGGACTCTCTTACCACTTAGTATTGCATGATTTCGTTCAAAATCAGAAAATAGGGGTGATTCCACTGTGATTTTTGCCAAACAAACGGAGTCTGGATTCATTCGAAACATAAGGGTATTGCCTTATGAACTTATGACAGGATGACTGTCAAGGCTTATGTCCTTTGTGGATAAAAAGCAAACCTTTTGGTCATTATAAGTCACATATTTCTAAAATATGTGGCATTGACCAGAATATTGATAGGTCTTTTGTTGGTGGATATCAATTTAGTCTGATGAGTGAATATATAAATACTCCCTCCGTCTCAAAATGTTTGGGACGTTTGACTTTTCAACCGCTTACGAAAAGTCTAATTAATCATTCGAATTTAATCAAATGATCTAATACTTTTTACATTTATGTACTTTAAGTTTCACTTTATCATAACCACTAATAATATTACATCAATTAACTTGAAATTTCAAGGATTAATTAGACTTTTAAATAGCGACTAAAAAAATGTCCCAAACATTTTGAGACGGAGGAGTATATATTAGTGTTTGTGAAGGATGACCTTTGCACGATTGGCAACAACATGGGTGTGTTATCGAAGTCGAGAATCGACAATGCCACAATTCTGCAGCGAGAGTTTTGGACAACATTCTAAAGAGTTTGACTCGGTCGAATTCATTAGAATCGATCCTTTGGTTTCCCATCCATCTTATTGGTTAAGATGATGCATCATGTGTATGCAACATTCAACGAGGAAGTTCTACCTATGCCTCAGGAATGACTCTCTAAAATCTTGGGATCAAGAGAAATGGGATAGATTCTCTTTCTAGTAAGAGATGGTCGAGTTATTGAGCGTCAACTTTGATCGAATCTTAGATTCGGCGGTTAACAAAGCAAGTTTAGTATTTCCTTTAGTATCTTGAAGAGAACGAGGAACAATATGCGGACATATTCATGTGTGAACTTGGATATGTGTGATACACTGATTTTGACTTTAAGTCAGATTGAGGATGATCGTCAAGTCGATCTACGGCTCGAGTGTTTACTCTTGTGTTGAAGCTATTGCACGGAGGAATCCAAATAGCGCCAACTCAACTTTAACTAGTTGGGTGATTAGCGGCTTTTGTAGTAGCTAGAGGCGATATAGCTTAAGGATTTCCTTTTCATATCACAGGAGTGATTCTAGATTTGGAAGCCGATATCACATCATTGTGCAAACGATGAAGGGGTAGCTTATAAGGATTTCCGAAATCACTAGAGGTCAAAAGCATATTGGGAAAGTACTAAATAATTAGATGGACCGGTAACGTTTTGATTCTACGGATCATCTCGAGCCGACAACCTGACTAATCATTAAGACCCATGATATTTAGATGTAGGTACTCCCGAGTCAACGACCTATCCTACGACGGCACACTCGGAGTGTATTTTGTCATCTAAAATGGTTATGATATGCTTAATGGGTACTAGAATCGTGATGAGTCTCCATTACTTTAGAGCAAGTGTGAGATGTAGTTCGTTGTATTTTAAATAATAGGGTGTGCTCTAAAACAATTAATCACATGCTTTTCGTGCAAGTGGGAGATTGTTAGGTGTTATGCCGAAAGACAATTTTGTAATTGTTTTATTTAATGAATGAATTGACATTATTATTCATATTTATTATTCTCATATTCACCGATGTGACAATAGTATTTGCCTTCTGAAAAACCACTAAAGTATATCGTTTATGTAATCAGCTTAACTTTCGATTGTATGAGATATACACGGAGGATTGAGTTAGTGAAGATGTACTTAAAATACAATTAGCCCGCGAGTGAAGTTAATCGAGAGTATCGGGTCTCTCCTTTAACGTGCTATTAATGTGCCCGAGAACACAATAGGTGTGATTGTCTTATCGGACTTTCGGTTAAGAGAACCTAGTGGGGCATTTATATGTGATAGATATATCATATAGAAATTTGGACCGATTTGATCTGAGTTCTCGATATAATTTAAATGATCGAGAAGTCTTATCGAATCAATCGATGATCATATTTATGGATATATCTTAATCTGAGGTGATCACGATCAAGCTGCTTGAATCGGTATGAGGTTTGACTTGGCGGTTAAGGATTACAGTGAGTCTGTGATCGAATTACCCGTCTTGGCTTTGTCTTGGATTGAGTGAGTAGTACGTGTTATCACGAGATCGGAATCCATTCCTTCCATTTATGAAAGTAGATAAACGATTCCACTTTTTGTTAATCCTACAAACGATCGATCCATGGAGTTCATATTACAACGATTAGCTACCCGGTGAGTTGTATGAATTAATCGATCACTAGGGGTTAATGGTAAATAAGGATAAGAGGTTGTAAAAGGGTTAACGATAACTTCCGATTTAGAATGAGCGATCTATGGAGGATTAATCCATATGTAATGATTATATCAATGGGCGCTTGTTATCATTCTCGTGAGAGATAAATATAATCTTATAATCGGAGGAGTGTAGTCACGGGATTATGGTGGCATATTCACTGTGATTGATTTATCGAATATAATTATTACATTAAGTAAGATAATTATTTATTTGATTTATCGGAGTGATTATTAGCCCATGGTCCCGACGTGCCTCCGATATAAGCATAAGCTATTCTCGGACGTCGAATCACAATAATATTAATTTAGTTCTTGTTAGAATTTTATTAAAGCGATATGTGAATTAATTGTTTAGTGGACTATTAAATTAGTTGGTCTAAATAATTAAATATGTGAAAAGCGTTTTTATAATCTTGTAAAATTTATGTGTTATGGCGAAAATTATTGACTAGGTCAATAAGATGAATTTATTTAAGTGCATTGTTTTAGGAAACAAGAAATTGTTTTAAGGCATTATGCTGCGAAAATCTTTATTGGATAAATATTTGTGGTAAGAAATAAAGATAAATATTATTACAGATTTGTTCTAGAATATTATGGGATTATTTTATTTATTGGATTTATTTTATTTGCAAAATAAAATCCTTGGAAAACAGGATTACTTCTCTCATATATAAAGAGGAGTTATCTCAACTCATACACCTGATATAAATTTAGACTTTAACCTCTTAGAGAGGAGAAGGAAAATTTACGGCCAAGGGAATGGAGGAAAATCTTGGAGGCTTTCGGGTAGCATATCGGAAGGATTAGGGGCGAGGATTTCCTTCCACGGGAGTTGCTCGGATCACACGTCTGGGGAAGATCGTGGTGCTCTTCACACCATCTTTTGTTCTTCCTATTGCGGTTCTTCTACTTGGATTTTGAGATCCAAGAGGTATGTTCTACAACCCCTAGATATAGATCTAGTTATTTTATTACGTGTAATATATAGATCTAGATCCTTAAATCGCTTCCGTTGCAGATGGTAATACTAACACCTCCAATATAGCATAGCTATTCTCGGACGTCGAATCCTAATAATATTAATTTAGTTCTTATTAGAATTTAATTAAAACGATATGTGAATTAATTGTTTAGTGGACTATTAAATTAGTTGGGCTAAATAATTAAATATGTGAAAAATGCATTTTTCATAATCTTGGCCCAAAAGTGTATCATAGTGAAAATTATTGTGACTAGGTCACAATAAGTAATTTTCGGCCATAGCATGTTTTAATGAACAAGAAATTGTTTTCTTGTGTATTAATAAGACATGTCTTGTAAAAATATTTATTGGATAAATATTTATGGTAAGAAATAAAGATAAAGATTATTAGATTTGTTACAGAATATTATGGGATTGTCTTTTATTTATTGGATTTATTTATTTACAAAATAAAATCCTTGGAGGACAAAAGGATTCTCTCATATATAAGAGAGTTCTCCCAACTCATACACACAACATAAATTTAGACTTCTACCTCTGCAGGGAGGGAAGAAAAATTTGACCAGGGAAGTGGGAAAATCTTGGAGGTTTTCCGGGTAGCATATCGGAAGGATTCGAGTCGAGGATTTCCTTCCACCGGGAGTTGTTTGGATCACACGTACGGAAGATCGTGGTGCTCTTCACACAATCTTTCATTCTTTCTATTGCGGTTCTTCAACTTGGATTTTGAGATCCAAGAGGTATGTTCTACAACCCCCTTGTAGAGTAGATCTAGTTATTTTATTACATGTAATTTATAGATCTAGATCCTAAAATCGCTTCCGTTGCGGATGGTATTACTAACAGCTTCTTGGCTGCTTTGGTCTACGTAGATGACGTTTTACTTAATGGCAATTCTCTAGATGACATTCGAGAAATTAAAACCTTCTTGCATGAACAGTTTCAGATCAAGGATATTGGCCCTCTCAAATATTTCCTTGGGCTCGAAGTGGCAAGGACACATGAGGGGTTAGTCTTCTCTCAACGTAAGTATACTCTCAATTTGCTCCAAGATTTTGATCAACTAGGAGCTAAACCGACTTGTACTCCACTAGAAAGTAAAGCGTTGTCTCATGGTGATTACTGCTCTGCTCAATGATACTTCTCAATATAGGAAGCTTGTTGGGAAGTCTGTTTTATCTAACACTATCACGGCCCGATATTGCATATGCGATGCAGCGACTCTGCATGATTTTCTCGATGTGACTCTGATCCATCACCAGGTAGCTTACGGGTTTTGAAATACCTTAAACGGAACCCGGTCGGGGCATATATATCGGTGAGAATCTTAACTCTCAAAGCGTTTACGGACTCGGATTGGGCGGCTACCGGGAGACTTCGCAAATCATCACGAAGTACGCCTATTTCTTGGGGATGCTTTGGTTTCTTGGCGTGCCCAGAAGCAAAACACTGTTTCTCGTAGCTCGGCTGAATCAGAATATCGAGCCATGGCCGTCACGGTTGCTGAAATACAATGGTTTATGTATCTTCCGTGATTTGAATGTTCCACTTTATTTACGGTCCCTCTCTGTTGTGATAATCAAAGTGCACTACATTGCCGATAACCCGGTTTTCCATGGCGCACAAAGCACATCGAAGTCGATTGCCACGTTGTCCGTGAAAAACTTCAAAATGCACAGGTCAAAGCGCTTCCCGTTGCCTCATCATTGCAGCTCGGCCGATTGTTTCACCAAACCATTGGATGGCCTGCACTTCAACGCTCCCTACGCTTCTTTCATGTTAAAGACGTTTATGCCCCAGCCAGCTTGTGGGGGGATCTTGAGGATACAAAATAATATTATATTATGTTATAATTCATTAATTTGTATATATAATAGCTGTAGGGTATAAATAGCAAAATAGAACATTATTGTAATAGACTTTTCAATTCTTTTATCAGAAATAGTATTTCCCAAAAGGATATTTTCTCCCAAAAGGTCTCTGTTCTTCGTCTTCAACTTTCAGGAGGTCATCCTCCTGATTTCCTCAGAAGTTTATATCATAAATGAGAAATTTCAAAGAACAATAAACATCTATTACAAAATACTCTACTAAAGATTGATCTTATTTATATTAAAGATCGAAATGCCAAAACAAACGAATAAACAATGTGAGAATTTAGTCTCACCCACTTAAAACAATCACTATGATTAAGTATGAATTAAAACATAAGCTGGATATCAATTCCATGTCATGTATTTAAGACCATGTATTTCAATCAATGTGATGAAGTATGGGTGAAACATTAATTAGTTGGATAATAATTGGATGTCATGTTATTTCAATCAATGTGATTAATAAGTAGGAAATGAAACATAACCTAGAAGTTATTAGTGACAATACGACTCCAAAATATTAGTCTTAACAAATATAAAAATAAAAAACACCAACCATGTACACAGTAGTGATAGCCACCATGCATCATCTAAATTTTTTTTTTTTTTACACGAAGAGGTTACAAGCCTATGGGGGAATCCCAAAAGACAAAATATACTCTTTAGGGAAATGAATTCCCTTCAAATCTTCTTACAAGATAGCCAGAGCACTCCTAGAAGGCTCTCAAAGTGGTAACTCCCAAGGGACTCCGATGCCCCATTCTCGTAAGACAACCCGCAACACGATTGAGTTCTTTCTGTTTGAAGGTAATCATCATCTCCCCTCCATCTTCTTTCATCTTGTGAATATCTTCAATGATAGGAAAGCAATCCTTATTTTGATTCGTGTTAATTGCAATAATAGCCGTCAGAGAATCAACCTTCACCCAAAAGGCATAGACACCATAGTCGTTAACCATCATCATAGCTTCACCATTAGCCCTCCGATAAAGATTGTGTTCTTAACCGTGCATCATCTCCCATTAAATCGAGATCTTAACATATTAAAAACTTTAGCTTTCGAACCATGCACCATAATACAAATAAACCCGTAAATGAATCATATGGATATGGCGCAGTGGTAAAGGTTGGGCGTGGTGTAGTGCCTAGCGAGTCTGGCCCGAAGTGTGGGGTTCGAATACCGTAAAGGACCGGCCCTTTTCGGTAAGAAGATATAATAACGCAAACCCTCCTGGAGCTCTGGAGTCTCGATTAACGTCTTACCATGACTCACCATGGAATCGAGGGTGAGGGCCTTCTGGTTAGAATTTAACCGTTTTTAATAAACCCGTAAACGAGGACTTTCACTCCCAAAATGAAATCAAATTTTTATAATCCCTTTTTTTATGAATGAATAGTACTAATGCCACTACTAGTATTTGTTTCTTTTATATACCATTACCACTTGACTTTAGTATCACTAAAAGTTAGGCCATTCATACGTTATTGGCACGGAATAACATAATTTACACTAAAAGAAAGAAGAAAAAAAAGCGAAATAAAAAAGAAAAAAAAGGTTCCATGCCTCATTATTTTTTTTTTTTTTTACCGAACGAAAGATATATTATTAAAATAACAAACAAACAAGGTTTACAACCGGACAACCGCCGGAATCACACCGGACAAACCGGACTACCACCAGTATGCTACTGGACACCATTTCCTTCAAAAGGAAACATAAGAAAAACAACTTGGGAAGAATCCCAAGTAGACCAAATACTGTCTCACTCAGGAGAATCTGATTTGGTAAAATAAAAAACTGGAAAACAAACCGCCATATCTTGCGGACGTCCAGACCCAAAACGGGAGAAAAACACCAATCAGCAGCAAAGATAGAGACCGACAAGCCCGACGAAAACCGACACCAGTCGAGGCAAATACAAACACGACAAACACTAAAAATTGAACAACCACACCACAAGTTGCCAAAAATGGCTTCTTGCATACCACAAACACCTCCACCACCACCAACTCCACCGTAGCCACCAACGCCGCCGTAACCACCGACCACAAAAGAAAAACCCATTAAATCCTTATCACAACAAACCAATTTCAACGGCCAAAAAGTGGAGAAACAAAAAATCGTCAATGAAAGCCTTTCTCCATAGACAAGCACTAGTATCCGAAGCCAAAAAGCAGCCTTAATGAACACCAGTTGCCCATCCACCATGGGAAGACCACATCCGGCTGCTTGGGTTGTCCGGCCCCGGAGGCCGATGGATACCAAAATAGCAGCAGCGTAGATCAAAATTGCCAAACCAACCAAGAAGGAACCCCTCTCTTCCAGCCCCTTCCCATGATAGTCATTTTTCAGAACAAAAGGAGGAGTAGAGTTTCTTCTCCGGTCAAAACTCGCCATTTACACGCTTGGAAGACATGGATGGTCGCTCCAGGGTGAGAAAGCGAAGGCGGGGAGAGAAGATCCGAAGATGGGAAGCGAAAAAACAAGAAAAGCAAAAGGAAAAATACTAGAACATGAAGATCCGCCGGCACCGGCGCTTTCGACGACCGGTGCCGGAGGCAGGAGGAATAACCGACTTGCAAGAGTAGGATTTTCTAGAGAGAGAATTTGTGATTTTTCTAGAGAGAGAGAGAGAGTAAAAAAGATTCATTACACGGCTTGAATTCCATGCCTCATTATTTGAAGAGAAATAATATAGTTGCAAAAAAATACACAACCAAGTCTTATAAAGGTGATCTACACCGTTGGTTTATCGATAATTATATTGGTGATATAGGTCGTAATAATCAATGGTGTAGATCAATGTGGTGGTGATTCTTGTGTATTTTAGTTATATCGTGTATCATTTCTCCTTCCAAACTCCATATACCTTTTATATATACACTACCCACAAAAACCAGGAAATGGAAAATCGGGTTGTGTCGATTGCTTGACTTGCAAATCGGTCATGCCTTTTCGACATTAAAAATCGAGTAAGCGTAAGGTTACCTCGTTTAAACGTAAGTAACCTACGTTTAAGCGTGAATTAAATTGAATAATTGCAACTCTAATTTATCGAAATAACTGCGTCTAAGCGTAGGATCGCTTACGATTAAGCGTAGATAACCTACGTTTAAGCGTGAGTTATTCGATAAATTAGGAGTTACAATAAATGTATATTTATCTACGTTTAAGCGTAGGTAACCTACGTTTAAGCGTGAAATAACTTACGTTTAACGGTTCGATCTGAATTTTTTTGAATAACTCTCTCTCTTCTCTCTCTTCTATCCCTTCCAAATCCTACGTTTCTCATTAGTTGTTTTACGTTTGGGCGGCGATTTTGCACCAAATATTCAGATTTGCCACCTCTGCTCTCAAGCGTAATGGATCAAAGCAATATAGAAAGTGTAAGTGCATTTAAAAGCGTTTTATTGTTTTGTAGTGGTGATTAGCTTTGATATTTGTTGGTCTTGTGGTGATTAGCTTTGATATTGTTGGTGATAGAGGGGATTAGCCTTATTTTTCTTTATGTGGGTTGAAGTAAGGGAGTTATTTTGAAGAAGACGATTAAAGCCGGGTTTTGTGTGTTTAGGCTTGAATTTTCTACGTTTGGGCGTAGGTTTTCTACTGATTGGGCGTAGGTTTTCTACGTCTGGGCGTAGGTTTTGTTGATTTTGTTGATTTAGCTTTGATTGTTTAGCATGATTTTGTTGAAGAACGTATTTGAGTGCGTTTGGGCGTAGAGACACGCATTTCTGCGTGCGAGCGTAAGGTTTCTACGATTGGTCGTAGAGACCTACGTTTAGGCGTGAAAGCTGCAGATTTCGATTTAAGGTGCTTGATGGTGAGATTGATGGTTTGATCGTGCATAAGGGTGTTGTTCCTACCCAAAATGGTACTGAAAATGGCTTTGTTTTTCAGAGACCATTGTCATTGGAAATATTGATCACACTTACTATGCATTTTTCATGTATATGTTCATGTTGAGATTAATTGAGGTTTGATGGTGAGATTGATGGTTTGATCGTGTATAAGGGTGTTGTTCCTACCCAAAATGGTACTGAAAATGGCTCTGTTTCAGAGACCATTGTTATTGGAAAACTAGATCAAACTTACACTTACATTAATCATTTAGGTATTGGTAGCTCTGTTATTTCTTCTTTGGTAGTAGATGTACTATATAGTTGATTTACTTCACAATGTTCGTGTATAAAGCTTGTGATTGACTAGTATATGTGTGTGATTGACTTGAAACAATGCTATTTGTTAACAGTTGATTGGCCTCATGGGCCATGTCTACAAAGTAAAGGAAAATTTGACATGGACTTTTAGAGGGAAAAGACCAAGCTCCGGGATCTTCTTGAGATTCACGTGAAAGGATCGGTTTGAGAAAACATTGAGAGGTGGGGTTTTCAAGAATTCATTCAAATGTCTGAGCACCTTTGGCGATTTTCCGCCAAAGTTTTGCAATATGTATGTTTCGATGCCCGTTTATCCGAATGTGGCGGTGAGCTTCATTTTAGATTTGGTGGGACGACCGCGAAGTTCGGTGGCGGGAGTTTTGCATGATTACCGGTTTTAGGTTTGGTGATCTCCGGAAGCTCCGATAGTTATTCCGTGTTTTTCTTTGAGGGACATACGGCCACATCCATCATCACGACCCAAAACCGATCACCATACGGATATTGAGAGATGGTTATTGGATGAGGTGAGCATCCTGAAGTTCTCTACCGTGTAGGTTTAGTCTACCTTATTCACGGGATTATGATGGGTCATGATGAGACTACCAAGGTACCTCGTGAGACCTTACTATTTGGTCGAGAATGTACAAGGCTTAAATGACTTTCCATGGGTACTTGGTTGTGGGATCAGACTTATAGAAAGATCTATCGCATGATGAATACATACAAGGAAAGTCTAGAAGGCAGGGTGACGATACAAGGGTTATACATGCCTTACAGTTTTGGGCTTACGAGACCCTCCAGGACATTCTGCCACCCTCAGAGCTCCTGCTGCGGTTCCTCGAATGATGAGATGGAGTTGCAAGACTACCCTCCCATGATGGAAAGGGTTGTTGGCGAAGGCAAGTAAGGTAATAAGCTTAATAAACATTTTCTTTTAAGTATATCCGGTATGGTTAAACATTTTGTTATTGTTAATTCTAATGAAATATACATTGTTTGTAGAGCCGTGTTATATAGGATATATGGTACAGGGAAATTGATAGGGAGTTGATGCTTTGATAGGGGCATCAGCATGCGGAGATTAATGAGCCCCCACGTGTGATCACTCGGCATGTACCAATGGACTTGAAAGATGAACAAATGGTTAGAAAATTGATATTAACTTGAAAGACTCGAACAATGGCCCGTTAAATGTGATGTATATTGAGCAATCGCTTACAACAACGTTAATTGGCGTCTACCACTTCCAAACGTGGGTATATAATTTAAAACATAGAAACCTGCGTTTAAAGGTAAGAGAACACTACGTTTAAGCGTGGTGAAATACACATAATTGAACTTCCTAATTTATTGAATTTCGCTACGTTTAAGCGTGGTGAATCATGTTTAAGCGTAGTAATCTGCGTGTAAGCGTAATAAACCTACGTTCTTCGCTTTGATTTGTGTCGAAAACTATTTGAATTAAGCTACGTTTAAGCGTAAGAGGCAGCTTCACGTTATCCGAATTTTCGTATCGGAAAAGACACGACGCGATTTTCGAGTGTCGGGTGTGTGGACACAACCTCATTTTCCAATTTCTGACAAAAGCCTTGAACCTTCCGTTCCTTATCTCTCACCCCCCCCCCCCACCCCCATTACGTCTACCTTTTATACATACACTACCCACAAAAGCCTTAAACCTTCCATTCCTTATCTCTCACCCCCCATTACATCTACCTTTTTATATATACACTACCCACAAAAGCCTTAAACCTCACTCTCAAACTCTCTCTTTAGATAGCTCTAAGCTAGACGGCTCTCTCCACCAACGCCGGCAACTCCATAGCCACCACGGGCAGCTTCAAAGCTCGAAGAAATGTCTAAAGAGTGCAGGTGCAGCCACCACAAAGGCAAGCGTCAAAAGTTCATCAAGCGACTTTGCGCAACATTCCTCGTCCTCCTTTACCTCATACTCTTTGTCATCCTCCTCATTTGGGCGATTCTCAAGCCTCACAAACCTCATTTCATCCTTCAAGACGCCACCATCTTCAATTTCAACGTCTCCGCCCCATACGTCCTCTCCGCCACCATCCAGGTCACTATCTACTCTCACAATCCCAACAGCCGCGTCGGTATTTACTACGACAAATCCGATGTGTACGCTAACTACCGGAGCCAACAGATCACGTACTACACTTCAATACCGCCGGTGTACCAAGGTCATCACGACAACAACGTCTGGTCGCCGTTCATCTATGGGAATAACGTTCCGATTGCGCCGTACAATGGATTAGCACTTACTCAGGATCAATCAACTGGTGCGGTATGGCTGTTGATCAAATTGAGTGGCCGGGTTAAGTGGAAAGTCGGGTCGATTACTACCGGACGGTACCACCTCCGCGTCAACTGTCCGGCTTACATACCTTTCGGGAATAAGAATTCCGGCATCCAAGTGAATAACGGAGGCATCGGCATCAAGTATCAGCTCTCACAGGATTGTGAAGTCAGTGTTTGAGCTCGTTCTGAAGTAGCAGCTTTCCCGGCGTCCATGGCGGTTCTGATCAATACCAAGCATGAGAAGCATATCTTTACTAGCTATTTCTTTCACTTTACTCTTTAAAGTTAATTACCATTTAAGTCCCTGTAATTTCACATATTTACATTGTCGGCGCACATCACCTGGCTCTCATTGAGTTGTTAATGGACAATTGGACATGCATATGTATGATGGTATAATGATGTATACATCCAATCCATAGAGGAATGAATTGCACATTCTGCTGGATCTCAACAATAATATATAATGATATATATGCGAAAATTGAATCTGTGATTTTTATTTGTATCTTTATATTTAAAAATAAATAAAACATATAAAAGATGTGAACTACATAATTTTATTTTAGAGGCATATAAAAGACACGAGGCATAAGCTTTCAAAGGGTGACATATGGGGGCATTAATGGAGGTTTTATTTTTATTTTTGATGAGAAACTGGAGTCAAGTAAGCTTAAGATCCATTGGCTTATTACAAACAATTTCATCATTGTCCCAGAATACAAACTCATTTCTATGCAATAATCTCAGAAAAAGATAAGATCATAAATTATCACAAAACAGAGTTGCAATAACAACACACACAGAGAAACATAAAATTGTCATGGCTTCTATAATAAACTCAGAAAATGATTAAGGCACAGAATTTCTGTGCCTTTGTCCCCCGAAAATGGTGATATGTGGTCCAGAATTTTTGTATTATTTTTGTTTTTCTTATAAAAGTTAAAATGTGTGGTTATGGATGATTTGTGTGGATAATTATGTGTGTCTAAATCATCTTCCAATAAACTCTACCTCTGTGATGACTGATCTCCATCAGTAACTGATGCAGAGTCGTCTTTTTTCGACGCACCAATGAATTTTTCGACCAATATTGGAAAAAAATACCTATACTATACACCATCACAAGTCCTAAACTGGCACTATTAGACCTTCTCCCAAAAATCAGCAGAAAACTCGAATCCACGTAGACTACCGATTAAATCAACAATTTACCGAAAACTAATTCAATAATCCATATATTGTTCCCCGTATCAGATTTCACTAAATTACCCAATTAAGATTCATCATCATGATTCCCAATTATATAAAAGAGGGTAATTTTAAAATTAACTTTGAATGCAGAAAAACATAGATAATGAAGCACACTGATTTAATTTTCTCTAAACCCTCTAAGATTAGCGATTTTATGTGCACGATCTTGACGTTTTTAAAGTGTAAACCCTAGATGAGCAGCGATCGATTTGCGTCTAGATCAAACAACGATTTGGTTTTCTCAAGTTTCTGTTATGAATTATTTCCACGATGATAAAGAGAGATTTAGTCTTTCAGGGTTATGTATATATCTTATTATATATTTTTAAAGAAATAACTGCAAAATTGACCCGTTTCTTCACAATTACCCGGTCCAAACCCGGGTTTTCCCAAATAAATAAATAAATGAAAATAATAAAGCAATAACAAAATGATTCTCGCAATAGAAGGACCACTGGAAATGCGGAATGCCACGGCTCTCCCGACCGGCAACCCACGATTCTCCTCCTTCCAATAAACCCACGATTCTCCTCTTCCAGTTACACGTATCCAATGATTCTACTTCCATTACCTGAACAAAAACTTCCCATCTCCACGTTCAAGGTCTTGAAATCGAGAATCGCTTTCTATTTACACGAACCATATTTTGCTTCAAAGGCGATTTTTAGAGGTAACAAAGGTGATTTTAATTTACGCAATTTAATTTTGCTTCACAAATGATGCAAATATTTGTTTTCAAGTAGGGATGCAGAGCGATGATGTGGGCGATCGGAAAACGGCAAGAATCGGCTTTGTCAATAGTAAACATGGCTGCCTTTTGGTTTTATTGAACCATATTTTGCTTCAAAGCGATTTTTTTTTAGGTAACAAAGGCGATTTTAATTTACGCCATTTCGATTTTGCTTCACGGTGATGCAAATATTTGTTTTCAAGTAGGGATGCAGAGCGATGATGTGGGCGATCGGAAAACGGCTAGAATCGGCTTTGTCAACGATGAAACAGGAAAACGGCTAGAATCGGCTTTGAATAGTAAACATGGCTGCCTTTTGGTTTTGAAAGGTCGAGGAAATGACTTTTGTTGAAAGGTCGAGAGAAAGGACATTCTTTTCTGATTCTTTTGGTTTCTGTCGGATCAGGTGTATCTCTTTCTTTGGTGATTTTTATTAGATTGTTCATGTATGCAAATCTGTAATCTTTTCGAAATACTTTATAACCATACAATGATTAGTCCAAATCTCGTCGGGATTGTCTCTGTGTGATTGTTTCAACGTAATGAAAAAGAGTCTGCTAAGAAAGAAATACATATGTTTCACTATGTTTTATAGTTGCGACCTAAGAGAAGAACCACATCCATTTCACAATGTTGTGGTTATTGAGGTTTGTGAGTTTGAGAAATGCTTACAATACTTATGTCAAACATTATGATTATCGACTACAATGCTTCTAAATGACCTTTTCACCGAGTCAATGATTACAATCCCAAACTTGACAATCGGACTATTTTGTTTTAGGATATTATGTTCCTAAACTTATGAGTTTATCTTAATGACGGTTACTTGGATCAAGAAAATCGCAATAATCTCAAATATCGAGGAGCAAATATAGCGATTCGAAATGAAACAAAGTTAGTTGATTCATTGAAGTACATTGACAATGAAACAAATTTGGTTGATTCATTGAAGTAGTTTTGTTGTTGTTTGGCATAAGTAAAACAATTGATTTATCTTGCTAATATTTCTTTTTCAAAATTATTTCTTTAATCTTTCTGTTTGCATTTTGGCAATGTGAACTTACATTTGTTTAGGTTTTACATGCATTTGACGGGATGGTGGCTTCATCATAAAATTAAGTTTTAGGTGGAGCTACTTATGTGTGTTCGATAAAAAATATTGATGGTTGGATTTCAAAAAAAGAAAAAAAAACTACTAATCTCTTTCCATTTCCTCTGTGACTTATTTCTAATCACGGTGCAAAATGTTTGTATGAGGAATTTGATGATACTCCGTGGCCTACTTGAGTCAAATGAATATTGACATGTAAGTTGCAATAGGAAAGTCTTTAGTACAACTTTTCTCTTATTCTTTATCCTATGTTCTATGAAAGTTATGTTGCTTAATTGGTTTTCACTAATACATATGCTTTTCATCACACAATGAGTTTCTTTTGTGTTTGGACTTCTTATATGTATTATGTTTTGGATGGATGTTTGTATTTTATTTCTTGGAGTTCACATGTTTTGTCTTAATTTAATTATAAAGCTGCAGAGGTTTCTTCTAATGTTCACCGATTCGAAATCATGGATCGGATCAAAGGGATACACTTGATCTGAATGAAAAAATCTCACTCAACGCAGATCGCATCATCTAAACTACTCATCACCTTTCATTTGTGCATTTCTTTTGACATTTTAGACATATGTTCCATTTTCTTGACATTTTGCATATATTCAATCTATATGATATCTTTTGGAATGATCTGCTTTGCTTTGAATTAGGTCCTCGCTACAACCGATGCTTTTATATTTCCGAAGTTGACACAAATTTGAAAGTACGTAATGCTTTCTTCGTTCCTCTCCCTTTGTTTTTATCTTTTAGATTCCTATTGGTTTTGCTAAGCCGTCAATCAATAGACTTGAATGCAAATGGACATTATCTTTGTGAGAAATAAAAAAGCGATAACGCCTCTAACCCAATTTGAGTTAATCAAAACCGAATATGATTTAATCAATCCCCCGGGTAATTTAGCTCTACACCCGCTTTGACATTACAAGTGCCACACTACAACATGACATGAGAAGACGGTGTGATTGTGAGTATTTTTCTTTCATGATTTCTCGGAAGAAATTTATAATCTTATGGCTTCGTGTGTGATTGTTAGTATTTTTCTTTCTCATGATGAAGGTGATTACGAGACTTTGGGAGCAGTATTGTAGTTAACCAACAATGACAGTATTTGAGCAAGTCTTTCTAGATCATAGATCTGGAAATTGTATATGTCAAGTGAATTTTCTTGAAGGAGTTCGGTGCACTTAGTCATGTGCTCATTTTTACTCAAATATTTTGTCGGATGTAAGCTTAACTCAAGAATATGACAGAGTAAGAAGATCGATGTTGAGACATCCAAGATGAGAGGAGCGAGAATTCTAAGTAAATCTCTTAGAAGAAAGGTTGCAATATTGACATGCTCATTGAGGATACATAGTAAGAGGGTAGCTCATTGTCAATTTGCATCATTCTCATGCTCATTGTTATACATTTCGAAAAACTTTAATTAAAAGAGATCAACTTCCACTTTGTTATGATGATTACCATACATTGTTGAGGTAAATCATGCCACGTATTGCTCAGATCTCTTAGTATGCTATACTTCCATATAATTGGCCATATTCATTGGTTGTGTTTTTTTTTAATGATTTCTATCTCTTCTTCGCTTGACGTGTGTTTCTGTGAACCGCAGGGTAATAGTATCGACTGATATTCACTTGAGCATGATGTCAATCGATGGTATTTGGATGCATTAGTTCTACTATTTGATAAATATGACGACTTAGTCGATTCGTGACCGTGCTCTGCTCCAACTCCAAATTGTGCAATTGATTTTTAATTTGGAATGAACATTCAAACATATGTATTCATGTCTTTTAAATTTTAATATCATATGTGTGTGGTTTCAACGGAAAGTAGGACAAATTATTTTGCCGTTTCGTTAGGCCAGGTTGATATACTTGGAATGAACTTTTGATGCTCAATGAATTGATTAGGCTATTATTCCTTGCTTTCAACAGCTGTTCCAAGATCAAGATAGTAGTGGTAAGTTTAGGTGTTTTTTATGATAAATTTTTTGTTGTTGTAAATATATAATTTTCTTCTATCTAATGATGTTTTACTTTTTTTACCCTTTTCTGTACATTGGATAGTTTGTTTCTATGAAATCCATTGGTAGATTACTGATACAACTTGAAATTTTAGGCTTGGAGTTGTGGTTGTGTTTTTGAATGATTTTTAACCTTTTGTTTCTTTGTCGTGGGTGAAAAAACACACCATTTGAGATGACAATGAAACATGTTATTTGATCCAGTTTTGTTGCACTATGTTGCTGTATTTTGGAAGAATGGTGCTATATGTGGTGTAATTTCATACAAACAAACTAAATGTTATTTATTAATTTCACACAACATCTTTTAACATGTCATTTTCCTTTATATTTTATTTCATATTACATTTTCCAAATGCACACCTTGGCTTTCCTCTTAAGATATATATATATAAATAGGTTCGTATATAGCTGGAAAAAATGCTAGTAAAAAAGAAAATAGAGGAAAGGAAAAATATAGGCGGTACTTTCAAAAAAAAAAAAAAAAAAAAAAAAAAAAAAAAAAAAGGGAAAGGGAAAGTACGTAATTATTAACCGTAATGAAAATATTTCCTCACATATGTTTTATAATTTGAACAATTGGTTACGGATTGATCTATTCCTCACTTATATGAATAAAAAATGATTGGCAAAAAAATTCATGTTTTCCTTGTGACGGGAAAGAAAGCTATTTGTGACGCCTCTATGTTTAAAAATACAAAAATACTTTTTTGTGAGGATTTAAAATATTCATCACAAAATTTATTCTACTGTGACGACTTTTGAAGCGTCATATTTTATTTCGTCACAGAATATCATTTTTCTTGTACTGACGTTAATGACGTTGTTATTTTCCAATATTTAAGAAGATTGGATCAAAGAGTTTGAACTCTTTTAATATTTTTCTTGGGGATATAAATTGGAAGGTTTGTTTTTGGCTGAAAAAAAAAAACAGATAAAGTCATATGACCTTTCATTATCTTTCTCATACAAAGAGAAGGCCACATATAGTATTTTTCTTTTGGTAATGCTGGATTTCAATTTTCCTGCTCACTCCAGTTAACGAGGAAGACTTGCTTTATACTAGAAAAATATTTCAATCTTCTGAAATAGTTTCTTTAGGACAATGCACTTTATATGACTCAAGATTTTCATCGTGTTTTTATTTATCTATTTCAACAATAACATTTTTAAAAAAAATGTCAAACATGCAAATGCCATGTACATCTTCTGAAAGAGTGGAATTTAAGACAATGCACTCTGTAAACACTACAAAAAAAGTTTTTTTTGTGACAAATCTTTGGTGACAAAGGGGAGTTTTATCACAAAAGGGATGCTTCTGGTGACAATGTTTTATTTTGTCACAAAAATGTGTACTAATTAGTGACAAAAACAAGATGTTGTTATGAAAAACTTGATGGGTTGTTACAAAAGATAGGATTTCACTTGGGTGATGTTTGACAAACTTTGTTATAGGGCTTTAGTGACAACATATTTTTTTATGAAATCCATAATTGTTTACGTAACAAGTATTTTGTCACAATTAGGGGTATAAATAAAGTAAAAGGGTTCATGATCGGTTTGAGTTCGGTTCGATGAAATTCGAGATCAAATACACTTGATTGTTATTTTTAGTTAATGCGCTAATTCTTGTTCGTAAATTTAATAGCTAATTCTTGTTCGTAATATTTATTGATCGACTCGATAATCTTAATACTCGACTCGATAATTGTAATATTCGACTCGATGATCTTAATAATATTCGAATCGATTTGATTTTTTTACACTGACGTTCAAACTTTTTAGACCTAAATTTTGTAGCAATGATCGCGATCGGACAAAACTCCATTCATCCATAATCTTAATATTCTTTGTCTTCTTCATCGAACTCTAAATTTCGGCCTCTAATCGAATTCTGAAGCAGCGGACCAAGAATTTCAGCCCCTAATCAAATTCGAGTTTGGGTTGTGATTCGTTTGCTGAAGCAGAAGGTCAATTTTTTTTTTTGTTCCTAATTTCCGCTCTATTGATTTTGGATCATCTTCGATTTCGATTCCACTCAACAAAGCTTCGACAGATTAGGTTCTATCTCATCTTCAGGTATTCGCTTTCTGTTACTTTACGAGTATTAAATTTGATGTGTGTTATCGGTTTATACACGAGGTATATATATGTCCCTCTTTTTTTCTTTGGGAATTATTTTGGTTCTTTCTTTGCAGAAAGATTTTTTGGTGGTTAAACAATTCCTAATTATGATACGTTATTTCTACTCTACGAATCAAGGATGAGTGTTATATGAACCGGAGTGGATGGCTTGTGTGGTAGAGATATGTAGTTGAGTGACTTCTGTGTGGTTAAGAGTTAAGGTCAATTGTTTGATTTTAGTGTAGTTTCATAGTCATAGGTTCTTCGCTCAACACATTTCAATAGAGGGGAGTTTTAAAATGTGATATGAACATTTAGGGTACTTGTCTGCCTCTGCCCTGCCGGTGATATGAACAAAAGGGTTTAAGTGGCTTTATGAGCTAGTTATTTTATGAAGGGCACCTTATTGGAAAACTTTCTTTGTAGATTTCTAGCCTACAGTAGTGAATGTAGTCATTTGATATGAATTTTGTTTATTTGGTTTCATTATATCATCATATGGTCTTTTTTGTTGAACACTAATATATATTGAAAAGAATAATTGTGTATGTTTGCTTTATTAGAACTCAGAAAGTAAGATGCAGCTGCATAAGTCCTTTTTGGTATGTTTGTGATTCATATGTGTGGTACATAATTTCTTTTGATGCATAAATTTCTTCGGGTTGCTTTTCGGTGTATTTACTGAGAGCAATTTCATGTGTGTGTATCAGTGCTTCATAGGGCTTAAGACGGTCTCAAACACAGTTATCTTTTTTTGGACAACTCAAACACAGTTAACTAATTGCCCTGCTTTTCCAATACATGATTAATGTAGAAATTTATGTCTAAATAGTTAATGTACATACAAGTATTATTCTGAAACCAGTATGTGACCGGTAAACTGATGTTTTAGAACTTGAGCTTATATGCATCCTTGGCTAGCTTGCATTCAGAAAAAGAGGGTTCTTTCCATTTCCTCAAAATGATCCTGAAACACTCTTACAGAATGAAAAGAAGCAGAGATTATATGTTAAGATCTTTGATTTAACATTTGTATGCTTGATATGCCATCCAAAAGAAGAAGAGCTTCTTGTAATCTCAATTCTTAAAATTATTTCTTTTTCATGTAGCATACTAATGATGTTTCTTAGTTTTCATGTTTCCTATTTGTATAATTTTTTCCAATGTGTCATTTCGGTATACAAATGGACAAAACTTGGATACTTGAAAAGGATACATTATCTGAGAGTTATCAAAAGGCGTCGAAGCATTTCTTGAATTTTCAAAGCTAATGCTTTGGGAAATGATCGTAAGCTATTTTGTCCTTGTCGGCGATGCAAAAATAACAATAGGAAAACTGTGGGTGATGTCAAACGAGATTTACATTTGAATGGTTTCTCAAGTTATTATACGAGTTGGGTTTTCCATGGGGAAATGATCCAACCACCTAGGGAATCTACCAATCCTTGTGAAACGGGGTATAATGAAGCACATAACGAGAATGATGACAATAGTCCTGTTGATGAGTTGCTGGAGTTGCTTGAAGAAGTCCGAGAGGCAAGAAACTCAAGATCTTCTATTGATCATGATTCAGATGACTTTGAAACATTCATGAACAATGCCAACAAAGAAGCATATCCTGGTTGTCAGAAGTCGGTGCTTCTTTATGTTGTTACCTTGCTTCATATCAAAGTGATGTGCCATTGGAGCAACAAATCCTTTAATATGTTACTTGAGTTCTTGAAGGATTTACTTCCTGAAGGAAATAATGTTCCTTCAACTTTGTATGGGGCAAAGAGTATGCTTTCAGGGATAGGTATGAAATATGAAAAGATTGACGCTTGTAAGCATGATTGTGCACTTTTTTGGAAAGAAAATCAAGATAAGGATGATTGTCCTGTGTGTGGAGAATCACGATGGAAATCTACTGATAAGAAAGGAAAGAAAGTACCTCAAAAAGTTCTTTGGTACTTTCCTTTGCAGCCTCGACTGCAACGACTATTTATGTCCTCAAAAAGTGCTTCAAACATGAGGTGGCATGCGGAAAACGATCAATGAAGATGGAGTTATGAGGCATCCTGCTGATTCCCCTGCTTGGAAGGACTTTGATGCTAGATATCCTGATTTTGCTCAAGATCCACGTAATGTCAGGCTTGGGTTGGCAACTGATGGTTTTAATCCATTTGGGGACATGAGCAAAGCATATAGCATATGGCATGTCATTCTTGTAGCTTACAATATGTCTGCATTTGAGTTTATGAAACAGGAGTATTTCATGTTGACATTACTTATTTCAGGACCACACTCCCCGGGTAAGGATATAGATGTATATTTAAGGCCATTGATAGATGAGTTGAAAGAATTATGGGTCAATGGTATTAAAACTTTTGATGCACATAGTGGTGAAGTATTTCAAATGCGTGCTGCCATCTTATGGACAATAAATGATTTTCCAGCATATGGAAACTTATCTGGATGGAGCACGTCAGGCTATAAAGCATGCCCTCGTTGTTTTGATGAAACTAGTTCTATAAGACTAAGAGATAAAATTGGTTTCATTGGGCATCGACGATTTTTGCCTCTTAATCATCCTTGGAGAAGAAAGAGAAGTGCATTTGATGGAAAGGTAGAGAAACGTGTGAAGCCTAAGGAATGGTCTGGGACTGAAATTCTTCAATGATTACAAAGTCGTGAACATCTATTTGAGAAACCTGGAAAGCATCCAAAAAAGAAGAAGAGGAAACTTGACTCTATTCTAGGAAACTGGAGGAAGATAAGCATTTTTAATGAATTGCCTTACTGGCCGTTTATAGCTCCCCTATAACATTGATGTCATGCATGTGGAGAAAACTGTTTCTGAGAGTTTGGCAGAACATTATTTAGCATTGAAGGTAAGTCAAAAGATACCGTAAAAGCTCGGGAAGACTTACGTGACATGGGAATAAGAAGTGAATTGCATATGCAAGATGATGGTAGAAAGCCAAATGCTTGTTACACTTTGTCCCCTGCAGATAGAAAATCCTTTTGTTATTTTTTGAGAAGTGTGAAATTTCCAGATGGGTATGCTTCTAATATTTCACGATGTGTCAAAGATGGTAAAATCTATGGATTAAAGTCTCATGACTACCATGTGTTTCTACAACGACTTGTAGGAATAGGTGTTCGGGGTTTCTTGTCTAATGAGGTGAATGAAGCTTTGGTAGAATTGAGTCATTTTTTAGGGACTTATGCTCTAAGACCCTTAAGATCACTGGTATAGATAGATTGGAGGAGAATATACCACTCATCTTGTGTAAGTTGGAAAAGATATTTCCTCCAGCTTTCTTTGATGTAATGATTCATTTAGCCATCCATTTACCTCATGAAGCAAGACTGGGTGGCCCGGTTCATTCAAGATGGATGTATCCATTTGAGAGGTAAATTTAAATATATTTCATTACTAAGTTTTTGTTTTATTACTAAGTTTTGCTTTTAAAATGAACAGGTATATTGGATCTCTAAAACGGTACGTGCGCAATAAGGCTCGCCCTGAAGGTTCTATTGCAGAGGGCTACATTGCCAGTGAAAGTTTAACATTTATATCAAAGTACTTACATGGTGTGGAAACAAAGTTCAATCGGCGAGTGCGGAATGAGGATAATGTTGAAGAACCAAAATATAAGGTAATGTCTCAGGGACATTTTACATTTTACTTGCGATTTTGAGATATGACTAGATCTGTGTTGAGTTTCATTCACATATGGCTGTATTGACGTTATTCTTAATTACAAGTTCAATTCCTATATGCCAGAGATTGGAAAATGTTTTCTCTGTTGTATCGTATCCTTGACTTCATGTGCTCTATTAGTTTTAAAACTGTAAAAACTGGAGCAAAATGTTCTTGTTTTGACCATGTCAGACATTGTTTCTATTGGCGGCTTTACTGCCTTTATTATTTGGCTGATTTGTGGCACAGTATATGTTGGCGGTGGTGGATAATTAGGACAGCCCCTTGTTTGTAAATAGGGGGCCTTTTGCTTGTTAATGATTCACATTGACTGTAGCAGTTGTTTACGACTAATTTTGTGGTTTATATCGAGTTATTCCGTAACAATATCTTCCGTGTTTTAGTGATTTTTGTAGAAAATCACTTGCTAAAAGGATAAATTGGAAGAATGGGTTTAGAATTTGTTAAAGTGTGAAAATCGAGTTATTTATGTGGTTTTTATTTATTTATGTACGATTTTACACTTTGCTCGTTTCTATCGCCTTGTAGGTATGCTTGCATGTTGTGAAATGAGCTAGAACCGTGTTTGATTGAAGATTAAAGGAAGGAGAAAGATGCAAGTTTGAGATTGGCATGAAGATTTACATGGCTGAACTGGCGTCCATTGCATCCGTCCAGTGGACGGGCGTTTAAAGCACCATACGGGCGTCCAGAAGGTTTATCCGATTCAAAGAAGAAAGGTTCCAGTTGGACGGGCGTCTGAATATATGGACGAGCGTCCAGGAGAGGAAATCACATACAGAGAGTTTGGACGCAGCATGGACGGACGTCTAGAGCAAAGTCAAGATCGAGCAGACGGGCGTCCACAAGACCAGACGGGCGTCCTTCGGCCGACTTGACAGCACCGACTCAAAATCCTATATATAGCGACCTATTCGAACCCTATCATCATCGAAAAACACGGCGGCGAGACCTAATATCGAGCGCGAAATGCGCTGCATGTACACGAAGAAGATGAACTCTTCCATCCCAATAATCATGTTCAACAACATGATTGTTGGCTAAAAGCATCAGCGGTGGGACAACGGATGAAACCGATCAACATCAACACCAACTAGATGATTTTTAGCTACATGTTTAGTGAGTAAAAGTTACGCTTTTCATCAATTGGATATTGTTCTTTATTGTTTATGTTTTATTTGAATCGAAAGATCGATAAAACTACTTTTATGCTTTGAATTTGTATGAGAATATTGTTCAAGCCTTAGTCTTTCAATTGATGCAATTAGTTGTAATTCGAGAGATCGCTTATAATTAATTGAGTAGAGTTTTGGAGACGATCTAATGATCTTGTTTTGCATGCCGTTTAGTTTTGCTTGAAAAAGAAAACGAAACCCTAGAATTTGTTTAAAGGAATTTAATCGAATTCGTGATAGATCATTATTAAAAATCGTATCTTTAACTTGCCATCTAGTTGGGGTTGGGTTGGTTGATTGGTGGATTTCCGTTGCCTTGCCGTTTCTTTTTAATTACTTGATAAATCGAATAGTTCGTATCAATTTGATTGCTACGTTTAGTTGTTTTAGGAACCCTAGATGTTAATTGTTATTTTTCTGCAAATTTTCTGTTCCAAGTTACTGTTCATCGTACTTTTCATCATATTAATTACTGTTCATTGTTTTTATAGTTTAATTAGTTTAAACCCTAGTCGTAGTTAATAGTCGTGACATAATCGATAGAATAATTGTTCCTTGATCCGATAAACATTCCACTCCTTGGGACGACCGTTAACATCCTATACTACTGAACCTTATACTTGGGGTGTTTCGGTTTATAAATTGTAAAACTAGTTTTTACCGAACAAGTTTTAGGCGCCGTTGCCGGGAGTCGATAACGGTTTGTCGGATTCTTATAGGTGCAATTTTTGTATCGATACTATTTTTTTAGGTGATAATCTAATAGTCACGCTTTTATTTTATTTTATCTTAGTCTAAGCAAACGTTCCATAAGACAAGTGAAAGTAGTTTTTCTCTATCTCCTGCTTGCAATGAATATCAGAAATATCCTGAATAACCATCTAAGAAGCATTGAGAAGAGCACTTCTTCTGCTTGGAGATGAATCGGATTATGGTGAGTGATGCATGAAAGATTGTCAGATGACACAGCTTTGATGGCACACATGGAAGATCCAAATGAACTCGTTTAGATCTAAGAACCTGCATCCTTCAGTTGCTCCAGTGTTACCACACCACAAAACTGGCACAGCTGGAAGTTTGAACTTCATTTCTGCCAACAGCTGCATAATCCACTGAATCTCAGTCCCCAAATTTGACAAGGCTCTATATTCAGATTCACAGCTTGATCTAGCCACAACTGTTTGCTTTTTAGAACTCCAAGTAATGAGAGATTTCCCTAGGTAAACACAGTAGCCTCCAGTAGATTTTCTGTCAATTGGATCAGCAGCCCAATTAGCATCAGTAAATCCATGCAACTGTAATGTATCACTGGGAACAAACTGCAGGCCTTGCTTCGGAGTTCCCTGTATGAACCTCAATAGTCTTTTTAGAGCTTGCCAATGTTCAGTGCATGGTTTCTGCATAAACTGACTTAGAGTGTTAACAGTATATGCTATGTCTGGCCTTGTAAGGGTTAAGTATTGCAGTGCCCCTATTGCACTCCTATATATACCAGGATTAACAAGAGGCTCACCTTGATCAGGGACAAGCTGTTTACCTGCAACCATTGGTGTAGGACAGGGTTTGAGGTGTTCCATGTTCAGCCTTTTTAGCAGTTGAGATGCATAATATGACTAAGTCAGATACATCCCTGAACTATCTCTTGCCACTTGCATCCCTAGGAAATGTGACACAGGTCCTAGGTCCTTAAGTGAGAACCTGGAGTTCAATTGCTTAATGAACTTCACATGTCGGTTAGGTGTGTTTCCTGTAATGAGAATATCATCTACATAGACCAGAACAAACATAATTTGTGTTTCACATTTGAACATAAAAAGGGAATGATCCATCATGGACTGAGTGAACCCCCATCCTATCATTTGTGCTCTAAAAGCATAAAACCAAGCCTTTGGTGCTTGTTTCAGGCCATACAAGGCCTTTTTAAATCTGCAAACATAATTAGATTTTTTAGAGTCCACAAATCCCTCTGGCTGTTCCATATAGACAGGCTCTTGAAGAGGTCCATTCAGGAATGCATTGTTGATGTCAATTTGATTCACTGGCCAATTCATGGACACGGCCAATATCAGAATCACTCCAATGGTGGAAGATTTTGCAACAGGACTAAAGGTCTCAGTAAAATCTATGCCATAACTTTGGTTATACCCCTTAGCCACTAATCGGCTTTGTGTTTGAGTATGGTACCATCGGCCTCAACTTTAATTTGAAGATCCATCTGCTTCCAACTATGCTTTTCCAGGATGGAGGCCTTACCGCCTCCATGTCTTGTTATGCATAAGAGCCATGTATTCATCCATCATAGCATCCTTCCAGTCTCCTGATTCCAATGCCTCAAATACACAGGTTGGTTCAGTGGGAAATGAGTGAATATTGTTAATAGCAGCAGAATAGACTTTGGGCTTAAAGATGCCACTTTTGGATCTGGTTTGCATAGAATGATCTGGAGGAACAGGTCTAGGTGGACTAACTGATGGTGAATTTGAGGGAACAGTGGAAGTTTGAGTGTTAGAGCTGGAAGTAGGGCTCTGTGAAGGAACAGGTGTATAATTGTGTGGTGATTGAGTGTGTGGACTGAAGGTGCCTTGAACTTGGGACTGGAACACATCATCATGTAAAGAAGGACTTTGAGATGGTGATTGAAAAACATAACTAGGGCTTGAACTTACATGATCAGTAGCAGGGACAACAACAGTGTCTTCATCAGCAGGTCCACTCAGGATGCCAGTGCCTTTCTCCCCCTCATTCTGAGTGGATGGAAGAGGAGGAAGAATGGAGAAGGAGGTATAATCAGTGAGAATTTGAGTAGAGGGGCCTTGAGTGAAACCTTGGGAAAATGGGAAGGGGGTTTCATCAAAAATTACATTGTTAGAAATGTAAATCCGGCCAAGGTCATCCAGACATTTAAAACCTTTATGACAGAACTAAGACCTAAATTCACACATCTTTTTGTGTGAAATTGAAACTTTGTAGTCTGAAAGGGTCTCAGGTTTGGGTGAACAGCACAACCAAACACTTTTAGTTTCTCATAATCAGGTTTGACAGACAATAAACATTCAGTGGGAGATTTATGAGCAAGAAGAGATGTAGGAAGGGAATTAATAAGATGGACAGAGAGTCCGGAAGCTATGCCACCAATATCTTGTGGGCATGCTAGCTTTGAGCAAGGAGGTGAGACCAGCCAAACAATATGCCTATGCTTCCTTTCGCCTCTACCATTTTGGGCATGATCATGGGGGCAAGGATGCCTAAATTGGATTCCTGCATTATCAAGAAAATGTTGAAAAGACCTATATTCTCCCCCTAATCAGATTGAACACATTTGATTTTTCTAGAAAACTGAGTTTCAATCATGGCCTTAAACATGGTGAAGACATTAAAGGTCTCTGATTTAGACTTCAAAGGGTAGATCCAAGTGAACCTAGAGTAGTCATCTATGAAGTGCACATAATAACTATACCCTTCTAAGGATTTAATAGGTGCAGGACCCCACAAATCTGTGTGTATAAGATCAAAAGGTGCAGTGGCATAAGAGTCAGATGGAGGATGAAACTGATTGTGAACTTTACCAAATTGACATGACTCACAAAAAGATAACACGCCATTAGTCTTAACATTGCAATCTTTCAAGATAGAAGACAGAATTTGAATAGAAGGATGGCCAAGCCTTCTGTGCCAAACATCAGGGCTAGCATTCACATTATTACAGGAAATGGAGTATTTGGAAACATAAAAGCAAACAGAAGGACATTTGGAGTGAGGGGAGTTCTCAAGATGAAGAGCGGTCTTGTAAAGGCCATCCTGCAGTTGACCCCTGAGAAGTGTTGTCCATGTATGCTTGTCCTTCACAAAACAAGACAGATCATCAAATTCAACTAGAATAGAGTTATCAGATATAAGTTTAGAGATACTAAGTAGGTTTCTGGTGATATGTGGAACATGGAGTATATTGTGTAGGTGCAAGGATCCATGAGGTGTGTGTAGGAAAGAGTGTCCAGTGTGTGCTATTATCAACCTTTCACCACTTCCTACTGTTAATGTATCTTTACCATTGTAATTAGGATTGATGCTCATGTTGTTCAAGTCAGCAGTGACATGATTTGTTGCTCCACTGTCCAAATACCAAGCATTGTCACTAACTGTGCTAGGACTTGCAACAAATGCTGAGTTCTGTTTTGAGCCACCTGCATTTCCACCTGAAGTTGGTTGGAAGTCCTGCTCAAATCTGTGCCAGCAATCAATGACTGTGTGTCCGTTCTTCCCACAGAGTTGACAAGTCATTTTGGGGCCAGTCCTACCACCATTTCCATTTCTACCTCCACCTCTATTCCTTCCACCTCTATTACCCTCTCTGCCTCTGTAACTACCTTGATTGTTATTAGGCCTGTACTGAGTTCCGTTCCCTGAACCACCAGTTCCATAAGCAGCCAAATGAGCAGCAGGATTAGGTTGAGCAGCATTTCCTCCACCTGTGAGGGATAGGGAAGGATTGAACCTTGCAAGCAGTCTCTCATGTGTTAGCAGCTGAGATTGTACCTCTGGCCAAGTAAGTGAGCCAATCCTAGAGGTAATATTAACAATGACAGCCTCATAGTCTTTGTCCAATCCTCCCAATGTGGCTAGGATCAATCAGATTTGGATATGGGGTATCCTGCTGCAGCCAGACCATCACTATAGGTTTTCATTTGAGCCAAGTAATCAGACATAGACCTGCCTCCTTTCTCAGTTTTGGTCAGGGCACTCTTAAATTCCAGCATTCTAGCTTCCGACTGACTATTAAACGAAGTTTCTAACGTAGTCCAAATTTCATGAGAAGTATTACATCCTATTACTTCCACTAAGGCTTGTTCACCATAAAGCAAGAACCATCCCATTAACAGCTTGATCTATCGTGTCCCATTCATCAACAGAAAGATTGAGATAAACTCGTAAAAATACACTGTGTTTGGAGGTGCAGGAATGGTTCCAAGAAGAAATCCTTCCGGTTGTGGCCTTTCACTATGGGAAGTATAGTGTATTTCCAAAGCAAGTAGTTGTCCCGATTTAGTTTTACAGTGCATGTCTGATTCAGGTGACCTTGGAACGGAGATCCATTTTGTGGGAACAAGCTGGGTGAAGGTGACCGCATGAATGTGGATACACCAGGAAAGGATGTTGGGATAGATTGAGGCACCATCGTACTGGAGAAGATGTGAGGTGGCGTTCCACCAAAAATCGGTGATGGATACATGAAACCTGGATAAGGGACAGATCCAAGAGTTGATCTGTAGTATGAAGATATTCCAGACTCTGTTCCTGTAGCTATGGTGGTTGTAGAGACCGGAAGAGTAACAGAGGTAGCTGTGACGGTGGCAGTGATCGGAATAGCAACAGAGCTCGTCGGAACTGTGCTTCCATGGCTTCCTCCGGTTCCCTGAGCTTCCGGAGTTCCAGCTGAGGTCCTTGTACTCATGACGCTAGTCTGGTTGCTCCGATACCAAGTTTGATTTTAGGATGAAGACAAGATGTTCATGGTGAAGAAGATGATTTACAGATAGAATCTTTTCTTCAATTAATTCAGCAAAATACCGACTTATCCAGAATACATAGGTACTACCAAATCTAACAAAACAAAGGGATAAGACACAGTCTAAGATTGTGACACTTGTCACTATATCCAACCATACACCTAATTACTTATTCCCTTATTCTTTTCTATCAATATTGAGGGAAATAAAATGTTAATTATATACTTCTTCTCATAGGTGAAGTTTTGTTTAGAGGAATGAAAATTTAAGATGATAGGTCAAACCTATACGTATAATGTTGTTTCAAGTGCAGGTCTCTCGTAACATTAATATAGCTAGACCCACATTTGATTATGTTTATTGAAAGGTATAAATTGATCTTATAGCTAAATCAATGATAATATAAATATGAAAAGAAATATATTATGCTCATCTGAAGTGAATATTTATATTACTTTTAATAAATGATGGCAATAATTTTTTTAGCATTCAATGACCATCCAAAAACTAGTGATAATTGAATGGGCAGTGAAATTATCTTAATAAAATCATGTAAACATTTTTTTTTTTCTTTCTTAAGGTATTTTAGACAATTGTTTGAAACTAATATACTATCGATGATCAAAGGTGAGATCTCTCCGCTTATAATTGTATGATGAGATAAACATCTCGTCTAATTTGTTTTTCTTTTAACATATAGTAATTGATATGTTGTCCTATTTTTTATTTATTTATTTATTTATTTAATTTTTGACTGAAATCCCACTAGTTAGGTACGTAATAATTGACCAATATCATTGTTTTTTTTGGTAGCATATGCCCAATATAATTGAAAAAAGAATAAACAAGATAATTAAGTAATTTTTAATGGTAGATGTCATAGCTGTATTGGCAATTATACAAGTTAAAAGCACATGCACTATGAGGAAAAATGGGATGAGTATTTTGAAAAGGACGAGTGAGTGAGTGCACAATAATAATAAAACAGAATTAATGGGCCAACCGGCCTATTTTAGATGGTGTTTTGATCATCTGTTCCGAAAAATCCTAACCTAATTACTTTTTACCGAGGATAAAAAAATCAACTTTACTGTCGAAATTTACTGTAGAACCGTAAAAAAATTTACTATACCGTTGATCTTGCATTTTTATTGAATGATTGTTTGTTTTTTTTTTTTTTTTGAGAAATTGAAGGATTGTGTTTAACAATTATAAAACGAGAGATTTTATGGTGCAACGGTTGTAGGAAGGTTATACTATACCAAGCGTATATTAAGTCTACCATTTTACTCTCTTTCATATAATACACTTTTTATCGTGTGTGAGATGTTAGAAATGAGTGGTTGTGTAATGTATGTCGACACTTCAGAAACCTTCCTACAACTGCAAGTATATTTTAAAATTTCACTTATAAAACTAATTAAATTAATGTATTAAGGAATATTGAAGAATTGAAGAACAAGAACCATTCATTTAGTGTTGAATACTTTAAAGTACACCAAACAAAATCATGGGCAAAAAAAAAAAAAAAAAAAAAAAAAAAAAAAAAAAAGGAAAAAGGAGGCAAAAAGAGAGGTATTGGGAGTAAAGATATATACCCTTGTAATTAAGATGCTTAAGTTTTAAAGTAAAACGATATTCATATTCCACCTACCACAGTACCACTTGGTCCTCCTATGTGACTTTTTTTTGTCCCACAAAAGCCAACTCCTTTTCTTTCTTTTTTTTTAAGAAGATTAGCAAAGGCATTATGTTTTTTTTTTTTTTTTTTTTTTCTTCGAAACGAAAAGATTTTATTAAAACAAACAAAACGTTACATCCGGACGAACGCCAGAACAACACCGGAAAGAGCAAAGGCATTATGTTGACTATGAGAGTCTTTGATCATGATAATGAGTCTTACTATGACTCGTTACTTGTTCTACAGACACCGGCCTAAGCCATCTGTTTGGAAAATTTGTTGTTGCTACTAACTAGTATAGTGTTCATAAGTTGAAAATTATTCCTACGTCGGTTCTTATCTTGATATAAAATATTTGGCATGTGGACTTTTAGAGTAAGCCCAAAAACACACGTAAATGCAGACATAATATCAAAAAAAAATTGCTTTAGAAAAGAAAGACCTGGGGAGCAAACCCTCATCGTCCAAAGACCCGGGGAGCAAACCCTCATTGTCCAACACAGTTCGCAGTCATACAACAAGGTGTAATGACCGCAGAACTGAAGCACTATATATAGGAGTGCAAAAACACAACACAAGAGAACGGATGCTGCCAACTAACTCATAAATTAACTGAAACAGTATTGCCTTTTCTTCATGTTCAACACATCCGCAAGAAAGAGCTACTAGGCATAACTTAGGCTATTATGTAAGCAGAAGAAGAAGAAAAAAGGGTACACAGATTGTTATTAAAGAAGAAAAAAAGAGCTTCATGGCAGCCCGGTTCCATGACCGGGTCATTGGGTTTGCGGTTGAACCACCGGGCCAGGTTGGCTTAGTGAAAGATCAGCAGAGAAATGGCGAAATGAGATTTAATAAGAATAAAGTAGTGTGTGGTGGAAGATATTCAAATTATGCCTGCTAATAGCTAAGCTACTAAATGGTCCAGCAAATTAGGATGAAGAAAAACCGGAAATTAAAAAATTGACATGTTTATGTCCTCCCAAATTTTAATAAATTTGCAGGCACAATAACATTTTCAGGGAGAAGCGCCATAATAATAACATTTTCATGCGCAATCAGCCTCGACAGCTTCTTTCTTCTTGCCTTTCCTTGTGTTATTGGTACCCTCCTTTTGCTGATCGAGTTTAGTTTGAGCTCGTATCATTGCCCGTCTTATACGGGGGCGCATTTCTCGTACTTGTCTAGGAGGCATGATGTAGTCTTCTAGAGGCCTATCATGAAAGGGATGCTCATCTCCAGCAAAGATCCTCAGCTTTCTATCTCTATCCTAAACAATTACAAGCAAAAATTGATATTCCAACTTGATTGAATTGCATAGTGTAGTGTGTGAAGAGTATCATATGCCTTCTAAAATCAACAAGGGATCATCTTTTCACACAACAGACTATTCTGACTCAATTCGAGTCAGAATATGATGATTATTCTGACCCAATTCAAGTCAAACGTTAAGTGTTTTCTATACCCAATACCGGTCAATACTTTCTGACACAAATTAGGTCAAGAAAACTTCCGACATTCTGCTTAAAATTCGATCAGAATCAATGAAGGCACAAAACAGATATATTTAAAGGGCAAAAGTGGAAACAAAAATGTTGTTTATTAAGAATTTTTGTAGCGTGAAACGACGTACACATCAACAATTATCTTTTTTCCCCCAAGCAAGTTCAACAATTAGCATATCATATATCAGGGTCACAAAATTATACTTCACTATTATCAGTCAAATGATAAGGGGAAATTGATTTGGTATAAACAGAAATATGTTCCATGTATGTAGGTTAAATTAACAGGTTTATAAGTTAATGGTGGCAAATCTTGTCAATGCAACGAATGAACTGATTTTGTAGAGCTTTGATAACTATAAAAGTGTAATTAACACGCACAATTGTCACCGCTTCATGCAAACAAAAGCTAAATGCTCAGCCCATTTCAGCAAAAACTCACTTTTCACAAAAATGGCATCCTACAGCATCAAAAGATATGCAAACAAAAACTATCTCTATGAACAGCCATACAAAACAAATGTCACAGCGAGCAAAGAAAGAGCTATTCAAATCTGAATCCTGTGTTTCCACAGTATTGATTACCTTTTCCCTCATCTCTTCAAAGTAGAAAACATGAGAAACACAACAAACACTTACCACCACCATAAACCTCCCATACTTCCCCAAGACGATTCAGGATGAAATGTTACGATTATAGTTAAGCATGTGTTTCCAAACTCTTGGATTAGTCCGATGTCCCAAATATGATTGAAACATGCTTAACATTCCTAAACGACAAGAAAGGAGGAAACACCACATCTCATAAAATACTTACATCGCGCAATTTGTTCCTAGGAAGCATCCGTAGGACAGCTTTGCGGATAACTTCAGTAGGATCCTTGGCCATCTGATCCTTCAAACTCCTTTCCTTGAGGTGGCCTATGTATCTACGAGCAAAAACATTCAACTGTGAAAATGGAAGTAGAAAGAATGCTGTTAAAATTGGAGAACAAAGCTTTAAATTCAAAAACGCCCCTTTGGCATTTCTCAAAAAGCAATCACTACCACATTCTCCATCCCCATCCCCCATTCAGACACCAGCTAAAAGTACCAACAAAATCAATCAAAGTAATAAATAGGTATAATAACTGCACAAAATGAAGCATAAACTTATAAAACAAGAATAAAAAAGCTACATACCCTGTATGCCACCTGTAGAATTTATCAGTAAGTTTTCTCCCAGTAACACACACATCCTTTGCATTAAGCACAACACACATGTCTCCATCGTCGCGGTTCGGTGTGTAAGTTGGCTTATCTTTTCCTTGAATCACAGTAGATATTTGAGATGCCAATCTCCCAAGAATCTATAGTATAAAAAATAACTTTTAATTGAGAGATTAATAAGTTCGGACAATAAAAAACAGCATTTTAGCAAAATCACAACAATCAACCCTAGCCGTTAATGTAGCACCAGTCAATAGATCAACAGCTTCAAATCTAACATTGATAATTTGGTATGTTTATAATGAGGTTGCCCTTAATCAAGTAAAATTTGTTGGAAACACTCCTACCTGGCCTTTGGCATCAAACACTCTCCAACGGAGACCTTCCAAGTTTATTCGTCGCAGGCCTGCAAGTGCTTTCTGCGAATTTCGGCCAATAAAAAAAGATAAAATCAAAAATACTTTATTGTACAGCAGCATTCAAGTAAATTAATCCGTAAAAAAAAATCAACTTCCTGATTTTCATTCATTAGTGACAACAGAGGTTTGTCGAAATTCAAAGACTACAATAAGAATAGAAAAGCGAGAGGCGACTAATTTCAGATAAAGAGCTTACATCTTTCATTCCGGCGATTTTACGAGAAATGGCAGCACCGAGAAGAGAGGCGGCGGCGGTACTAAACCCCTGTTTAGATGGAAGGACCTGGAAAGAAAGAAAAGACTTGATATCGTTTTTTTTTTTTTTTGATTAGAAAAGTTGCACATTACCCCCTTAAACTGTTTGTTTGTTATTTTAAGCCCCTTACATTTTTTTAAACAAAATGATGCACACACATAATATAGTTTAAAATGATACATACACATAAGATAGTTTAAAATTAAAGCTCACAATGGGTTTATACAAATTTTATGTTGGGCTAGGTGTAAATACTAGTTGGTTTGACAAAACCAATAGAAATTCAACCTTTTAAAATGGACCCCTACCTCTAAAAAAAATTCCATCAATGTATTTCTTTCAAATTGCTGACTTGGTGATCCAATACTTGCACTGGACCACCCTGAAGATGGATGTTTATTTCTTTCTAATAAAACGCAAAGAACAAAGGAAAAAAACTTACCAGAAAACATAACTATCCATACGATAATTCACATAATAAATAACGACAACCAAAACTTACCATAAATAATTGACCAGATGTCATGTGTAACTAAAAACCTAAGAAATTCCAAAAGAACCTGCATTTTATAATGAGCGGATGATTTCACATAGCTCGTTTCTATTCGGATATCATGAGAAGACAGAAGAAATGAATGGAGAGGCAATTAGAAGGAGACGCAGACTGAAATAGAACCGGCCACTTGGCCTGTGGAGCGCTCGGAGACCGGCAGCGATTTGGGTGAGAAGATAATTTAAGGATTGTGAAAGGCAATAGCGTATTTGTCGAGAATAAAGGTTTGTTTTTATTTTTTATTTGGGGGACTTTTGCTTTCCTGAAAATAATTTTATTTCTATTTTGATTGTTTTATTTTTTTTTGAAATAATTTTTGTTTCTATTTTGATCGTTTATTAGCTGAAATTAAAATAAAAGTTTTTGTCGACAATTTTCTGGGATGAACTCGATGGCCGGAAACATTGGCATTCCATTTCGCAGAACATCTGCAAACCAAAGGAAAGTGGGGGTTTAGGTCTCAAACGTCTGTCGGGAGTGGATCACCAGCTTTTGTTTTCCCTGCTTTCCCTTGCTTTTGCTCACGTGGCCGAACAGCGGCCACCCAATTGTGTTGTTCTCTCTCTCCAGTTCGCGAACGGACGGCGGAGATCCGGCCACGTCCTCAAAGCTGGGAGGAGATGAATTTCGCTTTCTTGGGTAAGCTTGTCTGGCACATTCTCGTTGATGATACCTCTCCTTGGGTCCCTTTGCTAGTTGATAAGTACGGGAACCCTTTTGTCGATCCGAAGACGGGTTGCTCTGTTCTATGACGAAATATCTGTCGTGCGGCCAAAAATTTTGAGGCAGGCTTTACGGCGGAAAATGATACCGTCAAGTGGGCTCCTTCTGGCGATGGTAAGTATGCCGTGCACAGTGCTTATCTGTACCAGCTTGAGAATCAGAATGCCCTTCATAGTAACTTCGACTGGAGCCGCATTTGGAGCCTTAAAGGACCGATGAGATATAACTTCTGCTTGTGGCAAATCTGTCATGACTGCTTACCCGTTAATAGTCTCCTCGCACTTCGCCACATATCGAGCTCTTCCGTTTGTCAGATATGCTATCTGCACACGGAATCCGCTTTACATGCTCTGCGCGACTGCAGCTGGCCTCGTAGTATTTGGAAGCAAGTTCTCCATCCTAACTTTTGGGAGACCTTATTCTCTAATTCGGAAATTCAAGATTGGGTTCTGGAAAACATCCAGCAAGCTCCGTGTAATCAATAGTTGGGTAAACGTTGGCCTTATCTCTTCCATGCGAGATAATTTATGGGATATATTATTATGGCGCAATAGAGTTCACGCACTCCACATTGTATTCGCACTGTATACGTGTTTTTCTTTCTACAAGAATTACACGTTAGGGATTTGAGATTGGCTTTGTTATAGACTCAATTTAGTTTTATCTATGTCGATTATTTCCTGATTGTAAGATTTTGGTCGCTTTGACCCATTTGATTAATAAAAGATCTACTTTATATTTTTTTTTTGCCACGTCGCGTCTTCTTATTGGCCCGAGAATTTACTCAATGGTAAATAGTCCGTGCGGTAGAAATTCCCTATTTTATGACTTTTAAATTATTTTTTTGGCTCAATTGGTTAGAGTTGTGGTCAAATCATTCTGGAGGCAATAATTTCATGTGAACGTATGAATTTCATGTCTTAATCTTACAATTTAGCATATAAAATGTCACATAAGACATGTACAAATGTTTATATGAACGGTGTATTATTATATCAAGGTGTGATTCATGCCTTAAACTTAGGGTGTAACATATAAAACTGATTGTTAATTTCTGCTTTTGTGTCGATTTCTCTATCTTTTTGTCGAATGACAAAACAATGTGCATGCTCATTTAGAAGTTAGAGAAGGTTTTCGTTTTGTAGCATGAATCTTACCTAATAACCGGGAAAACGAATGAGTTAAAAAAAATTAGTGAACTTAAATATTGATCGTATGAATTAATTACTTGATCAGTGAATGAAAATAACATGTAGCTTTCGTAAATAAACATAAAAATAGAGCAGGGACTTAAGTATAAACAATATATACATAAACATTATTGACACAATCCATGCATGCACCGGCCAATTACTTTTTCTAAAATGAATTCTAGAAAAAGAAATGGGAAAAACAGAGCACATGCGCCATGGATGTTCCTCTTTGGTGCTCAATTTATTTACATGCATCTTTGTTTGACTGGTCCGCCGCAAACCTGTAAGCCACAATATCACAAAAATGGTTCAGATTATAATAAATTTCTCAAAAAAAATTTGTTCAGATTATACGAGTTATGAGTATGAATATCCAAATCTGGTATCCAGTTTTATATATTAAAATAAAGAAAGAAAGAAAGAAAGAAAGAAAGAGACTTATTACAAAAATGTCAAGGATCGAGGAGGCATTCCCTAGAACTATCTTCAGACAAAGACCCAGTTCCATCGGAAGCCAAATCTATCTTCAAATCATCACACCAAACTTTCAATGATTCCCTTTTCCATAGAGTTGTTGATGATACTTTAGCCCCTAAACCAAGATGCAACCCAACAAACATTGTTCCCCCTTTTTTATCCTTCAATATTTCTGTTGCCACTACTTCTTCACATTGTCTACTTACATTATCCATTTTGAAATTCAAGTTATATTCCTCTTTTCCCTCTATAAAAAACGGATTGACCAACGACACCGCTAAAGGGACGGTCTCGTAGATGATCGACACGTGTACAACCCCCGAATGCATTTTCAAGTTTGTATTCGGGTTCACGATCGTGACGTTGATATCCCAATTGGCTTGTAGCATATTATCCTCCACAGTCAAGTTTGATACAGAAAAGGATCTAACTTGAAACTCGGGTACTTCTGTACCGAAAAGAGACCAAATGACCATACTAAGCATACACATTATGATTATTAATGTTACCATTGTTGCAAACATCAAACGACCAAACTTATTGGCTTCGTCATTACTATACATGTTTTGATCAGCCATCCACGGGTCGCCATAGCCGTGTGCGTACCTATTAAAGGAAGGAGAAGAATAAAGTTTGAAGCTTGGATTTGAAGAAGGATAGCCCTGATATGGATGGGCATAACCCACCTGGGGTGGTGGTATGGTCCCATAGGGTACCCTGCAGGTTGCATCAGTGGTTGTGGAGGTGGTGGTGGGGTGGAAAATGCTTGTTTACATAGGTGGGGTTGGGGTTGGGGTTGGGGTTAGGGGGGTATACACCCATGTCATTAGATTTCTTAAGATCATCAAAATCCATTGTTTTTCTGGGATTCTCCTTCCCCCTCTCATATGAAACTGAAATGGGGTGAAAGAAACATAGAGAAGGGGAACTAACAAAAATACATTACATTTACATGTACAAGTTTTTGTTTTTTTTAAGAAAAAAAAAAAAGGACTAGTTAAAGAAGAGAGGTAATGGATATAGAAGAGAGAAAAAAAGACTGGCCGAAAAATACGAGGATTAAAATGTGGATATGTTGATGCTAATGTTTTTTGTGGTGTGTTTAGAATGTTTTAAGTCAAAGGTTGGATATGATTTGAATGCTTTTTTTTTTTACCGTAAATTAAGGAGGAAGGTTTATCTAAATTGAAGGAGGTAATTAACCAAATAAAAAGCCACTTAGAGAAAGCAGAATAACAATATATAACAATATACTTGTTATTTTGCTACAATGGAGATTGCTCGTGAATGCTTTCTTACAAACAGACAACCTTTCGTTTATTGAGAGCATTTCGTTCGTGTAAGGAATAATTACAAGGTAACAGATCAACCTATATCGAATTAATGGGAATATATTTACAATTAACTAAACCATGAAAAAATAAATAAATGTGGAACGGGGCTCGTACAGGTAAACAGGGGATGCAGCTAGCTAGCTAGCTATCGCTTTTGGTCACTCCAAGTTTTGCCTTCAAAGAACTCAGCAAGCATTCTTTCAAGATCTTCTGGTTTGTACCTTATATACTTTTGTGGATTCTTCCCATTTTCTATCATTGGCCTGTGTACATCAATATAGAGATTACTACTACTATCTAAACACCAACTTTTGATTTGCTTACAAGCATTACAAATGATGATGTAGTTAAACGCGTTTTCAAAGTATGAAAAGAAAAGCGTGTAGATAAGATAGCATAGCATACCCGAAACGCTTGAGGAAAGATCTGTAAGCAGGCAAAAGGACTTCAGCAACTGCAAGCCTCAACGATTCCCGAAGCTCACTGTCAGGAACTGTCCATTGAGACTGCCTCTGGTGAATCTCCTCAAACAGCATATTGAAGTTCTTGAACCTCTCTTTCACCATTGCACGGGACACCCCACTATTGGTACTGCCTTCTGGTGTGAACGAGCCGCTTCCTGAAGACAGTCCCGGAACGGATAGACACTGCAGAATCTGGACAACATACATACATATAGTCTCAATGATCACAACAACAAGCGGTACAAAAACAAACTGTCAAAACACAGGAACAACCCCCGAACCTTAGACCAAGAGATTCGTTTGTATTGATTCGCATGTTGTTGGACTATCCTACGTTGTATCTGCACCCAATCATCCCCTAACAAATCCTTTGCTTCTGACCTGAAGAAAGCGGATCATTTTTCAATGAAATATGAGTAGAAGTTAATAATAAGTCTAAGCATACTGTACCTTCGGACAGATCGTACTATGTAGTGCATGTTATTCATAAGAAAAAGTTGAGTCAATGCTGGATCTTTATACTGCTTAGATTTCCCATCTAAATTGTTCTGCAAAGCCTGCATTATCCGTGTAGTTAAAGATGCTAACTTGTCGTCTGCTTCACTCTCTTCAAACTCTTGAAAAAGTTGTTTCAATGTCGATTGGTAGCTGAAAATTTATTCAGGCCCAAATCTAAGTTATGTAAACATGACATGAACTAAAGTATAACACAACGGAAACTTAGAAAGTGAAGAAAGAAACGTAGACTTACTCGAACAAAAACTTCACATAGTTTATGACATAGCTAGTTAAAGGATGGACAGTTCCATCAAAAACAGCGGTTTTGGTGGCATCTTTTTCAACAGCTTCTTCAAAATCTGCAAAGGTTTCTTGAGCCGTCTGAGCTAGACGCTTGGTCAACTGCGCTGCGAATCTAGCATTCCATTGCAGTACTTGCTTCCAAAGAGTGTGTTAATCTATCATCAAAATTAAAGTAAACAACAGCTTTCAGATCTAAGAGAAACTGAACTTGAATTTAATTCCAAAAGAGTTTGCACCGATGGGGACAGATCATACCTCGGGCTGTAGTTCCCTCATTATCTCATACATATCTAGAAGGACAAATAACTTCTCTGGGGATCGTTTGCTTCTTGCAACAGCCTCTCCAAAACTGAGCAGCATGGCAACACCGCCATTGGTAACCTCAGCATAACATTGATCTCTAAGACTTTCATGGAAATCGAAAATTTGATCGCAGACTTTCTTTTCAGCAGCGAATAAAAGCTTAACCTGAAACGTGGACAAAAAGAGCTGGAAAATTGAGCGAGAACAAATTTTGTTTTAAAGATTTAAAAATTGAGAACACTCAACACTCGAGGAAAACTCACTGCTATCCGCATGAAATGAATCCAGTTTCCGATTTTGGCCTCTAGAACTTCCCACTGCATCTTTTGTACATCATCCTTACTTAGTCTTTCCACTCCTAGTTTCTTTAAGCTCTGTTCCATGACTACAGATCGAGTTTCGCTAAATAACAAAAGGACACGGTGTACGAATTAAACATGTTAACGATGAAAGCTTTCAAGAAACATTATATCAAAAACTTTTTACACAGGGGTCACACGCTGCTTTAGTTAGGGTGATCACCTCAAACATTCAAACTAGATGAATATATTTTTGGAGATTTCATTTCTCACTTTTACCTAAGAAGCATAAGAAAGTTGGATTATGATATTCCAACATTAACTATGGAATTGCTCCGTTGCCAATTGTTTCTTGAAGATGCAAATGAAATGTAGCTAACTTCAGGGTAAACAGGTTTGTTTTATGATTTTACTTGTTCATATATCTACCAGGTATATAATAAGCTGATACTAATTTTGTCTATTTGTATAGCCTCTTTGCCACTTAAACAATGAAACTCAAGTATATAGAAAGTTCTCTTTTTCTTCTACTCAACGAGAAGCTCAATAACTTCAGCAACATGGAGGACACATAAGTCACCAGGCACACACACATATATACTCAGGTGTATGTGTGCCTCTGTGTGTGTGTGTTTATGTATATTATATCAGGCTTTTTCCCCTATCCAACTTCTGCAATATGAGATGTCGCAATCAGGCTTTTGGCTGGTGTTATTGCTACTTCATTGTTTCACATGAGTTATTTATATTATAGACACAAACAAAGTGAGGAAGACAAAAATCACGAATCGCAATAAAAATAGGAATTGATTGAAGAACAATCCAGAAAAAAAAAAAAAAAAAAAACAATCTTGCTGATACAAGACAAGAACATAACCATGTTACTCAAAGTAGGTTGAGTTTGAAATATAAAATGAAATTATTCATAAAAAAAACTAAACATTAACTTGGTTGAGTCTAAGTACCTTACCTGTAAATATTGAAACATTGCGGTTGATTGCCAGCTTGAACAAGTTGGAGGGACAGGTCATGCAGCAAAGGAAGTATTCTGTGAGGAATGAGCGCCGGAGGATGAAAAATGACAGGTTGTAGACTTTTGGTCTGGTGCTCGGAAGATTGTCTCAAGGCACAAGAGTCCCCCTGAGCAGGCGATCCAGTTGAAGGCCTCATAGTAGTGGGAAGGCAATCAAACAGAAGATCTGGTTCCACCGGTTTGCTGATATGCAAATGAAGGGCAACTAAATGAGGGTAGATTTAATATTCTTAATTAGACATAAGATTGAAGGGTAAAAAAGTGATAATCTTATACTGTCAAAGTGAAAGAGGTCTGATTAATAATGTCTAGGAAATGCTCATGCAGTTTGAAGATTTTAAACTACTAGCTACTTTACACAAGAACGGACCTATATGAGCTTAGAAGTTGGCGGAATTCCTCTTCTAGCTTTGTGATAGCCTTCGATAACAAGTTGTTGCAATGGTTGACTACACCAACACTACTTTTAAGGTTCTTGTTACCAGTGAAGAAGCCAACAATTTTCCTCAACTGATCAACTGCTTCTAAGTAACTTTCCAAATCTTCATGCGGTCCCCTGAGTATTTTAGCTTCTGCCTAAGCAATTCAAAATAATAATCATATGGTTATGAACTATGAGAAATATTTCCAAGGAAGATGTGAAGTATGACACTGTGTAAAGAAGCAGAACCATAGACTGCAGTCAGGTCAGGTCACTTACATGCAACAATTCTTGCTCAAATTTCGAGAGTGTTATGAAAAAAAATGACACATTTTTTTCAGGATCTCAAAAGAGTGTTCTGTACTTTCAGTTTCACTAGTTTGATTCGATAACGAGAGGATAATTACCTTCATTATTATATCCACCCTCCTCCAAAACTCCCTCCTACATCCCCTTGTATTTTGCTCTTATGATTCTCTCGCACATGACCTTCTCATACTATCGAATATCTTTTCTATGTCTAAAATGCGTCATTTTAGAGCATGTGTATGTTGAAAGTTCAAGTTTCTCTTAGTAGCATTTGCTAATTAACAGTACTTGTTTTTACTCATGTGCCAAAAGTGATTAAATCACCATAAAAAGGAGTATAATTTATCATCATCACACCCCCATAGTATAGTTATAACACCTTTTTAATGCACCAAGGAACTCAACACGGTAGAACATAAAGAAAGGAACCTGGCGAGAAAGATCGAATTGTCCCAAAATGGCCTCAGCATGCTTGAGCGTTTTGTCTATGTTCTCGTGGGCCCTTCGAATCGAATGTGTCCTTAACTACGATGCATTCCATGGACAAAAAGCAAGAAACCAATACTTAGCATCAGAATATACATATTATAACATACAACACACTTTTACAGAATCTCATATATATCAATGAATCGTGTAATTAACTGGAAAGTGTGGCCTGATTAAACATGAAAAGAGTGATGATTAAAAAGGAATGGGGATTGGGAAAGTAGCATGCCTGAGTGGGACGCATGGCAGTCTCAAGGGCGGAGAGACGGTGATCGAAGGAGCCGAGAATGGAGACCATAGAATCAGTGACGGCCTGTGCCTTGTGCATAGAGTCTCTCATCGCTGCAGCTTTCTCGCCTAGGGTTTCCATGGCCGTTGCCATTTTCCGAATCGGCGATTGTGCTGCCGGTGGAAAATGCCTGAAACATTAACATGTATGGAAATTTGATTCGATTTGATTTTGATCCAGCAGCTTTAACTTTCCCACTGTCAAAAAAAAAAAAAAAAAAAAACAACTTTCCTCCCGATCGCGCGCTTTGCGGAAATGGCCGTTATAAACGGTTTCCCGAACGACTTGCCTCCAAAAATGAAATTTGGCTGGTCTTTTTTTATTGTTTCATTCACATAGAAAAAAATAATGATACGAGCAGAACGGGTCACAATGACACAACGGCTATCCATATCGTTTATCATATTAGATTACATTATGATCAATTTAAACTCATTATGATCATTGGTGCAGATAACCGTTGTGACTCAACCGTTGTGACACTATCATTACTCTAGATAAAAATCAATACAACATAAATTCTTGATACAACTTTTATTTTATGTACGTTAAATCAGGTAAACCTACCATTTTTATATTAAATATATATAATATTAAACAAGGGAGTGATAGGTTTCTTTCAAGCCAACACCATTTTTACACCATTATCATCTCACCACATATTTTTCACTTGTAAAAAACTTGAAAAAATCACAACCACAAGATTATCTTGGGGTGTAAATACTGTAGTAATTTTGAGAAAGAATACTATCATTACCCATTAAACAATTAGAAAATGCATTTCTTTCTAATTTATCTCTACCGAATTCCCTGCCTCCTTAAACCCTTTCCCCTCCCAAACAAAAAAAAAAAAACTCTCTGGCAATGGCGTCTGTTAATGTAATCAGAATACTTTGAGCAAAAAAAAAAAGGATACTTTCATTGAACAAAATCAAAGCTATTTATAGCTGAATTACAATCGAAAAGGAAACAATAGAGAAACCATGATAGTGATTATATATTGAACAAAATCAATGTTATTATATATTGTTTATCTTCATATTATTTGTTGTATATATATAGTAACGTCCCTAGTATCAATCTGTGATAGAGAAACCATGATAGTGATTATGGTTGATGAGATCTCTAATCACTATAACAAGGTTGGTGCTTAAATGTCTCTAGTCTTACATATTATCAAATGGGACATTGATGGTATATTCGATCAAAGACGTATTAGATGTCTTCTATCTTTAGAAGATAGGGATAGATCTCGTCTATCGAAGTGTAGGGACACTTGGGTATGCGTGGACGCGTATTATTAGAAATGTGTACGTTAGGCCCGACCGCTTTACATTAAGTGTCACACTATGTGGCGGATGTGTAATTATCCTTTGACCGGAGTCTTCATGGCATCACGGTGTGAATTGTCATGCTTTGACACTATTGAGATTTCTCCTAACCACGGGCGATCATGCGGTAGTGATTGGGTATGATATTGAAGCATCGCGGAGTATACATGATTGGTCGTCCGGGAATCGCGTATCCTATGATTGGGATCGAATATCCGAAATGGCCTTCTTATAAGGAATGTCTAGCTCTCGAGAATCTTTGCAAAGTGGGAGTAAATGTGTTATTCCGAGAGAACATGATATCCGTGATTATAAGATACGATCGTTAATGTATTGACACTTTCGAGATACGATCGTATGGATATTATTACAAATGATAGGATTGTAAGTTACATGGTAATCGCTTCACATGAAAGGTAGTAGTCATTGCTTTTGACTCTTCCGATGATTGGGGGTCACGGTGTGTTGCTAGACGCTATCCCGTGATCGTTAGGTATGAAGGGCATTTTAGTAAATTGCACTTTGTGTCTACGGCCAACATATTCGGAAGCCTATCGGGTCACACACACATATGAAAATCGAGTCGGATTAAAATGCGGTTATAGTTGATAACCAAATAAGGAAAGTTTATCTCTAGACTATAAAGGTTATAGTGGTAAATTAATATGGTGGTATTTATTTATTATGAATAAATAAAATACAAGATATTAATTATATACAAATTATATTAATTAAAGAATATTCCGGAAGTCAATTAGTTGACTAATGGGGCGCCATTTAAGTGTGTAAGATACACTTGGATTGTGCACTTTAATTAATAAGATTGCCAAAATATTAATATAAGATATTAATTGATTTTGAAAAATAGATTTATGGTAATAAGATCATTATAATCAATATAAGATATTGGCAAAATAAATTATAATTAAAGAGATAAATTAATTTAGTTGATTTTCCTTATTTTATTGGGAAAATGTTTTCTTCTGCTACACACATATGGGGCGCCACTTTTGACTATAAATAAGAGGTGGGTGTCAAGCTCTTTTGTACATCACAATTGCAAGAGCTCATAGTTCTTGTGTAAAATAGAGAGCTATCCATAGTGAGTTTGTGAGGGAAGAAAAGGTCCGGTCTAGCAGCCGGAGTTTTTCCGATAGCAATCCAAGGAGGATTCCGGCAAGGGGTTCGTTTGGATTAACGATAGAGGCCGGACGCGTGGACGGCTTGCGCATTGAACTACTATCCGTTGGCAGTCAAAGCGACGATCTTATAGATCATCTGAGGTATAACCGTCAAACTACTTAACGTGTTTATTGCTTTTAAACGAAGAATGATCTAGAAAAAGGAAATCAAATTTTAAATTCCGCTGCGTTAAACTAGTGATTTCCTAACAGACTTCCCACTTAGAATGGACAGTCTATGGAGGGTTAGTCCATATATAGTGATTATATTAGTGGACGCTTATTTACTCATAGGGTTGAGTGTAAGTATATATCTATAATTGGTAGAGTTCAGTTTCGGGTTTATGATGGCGTAATCCCGGAATTAATAATTTAAGTATGAATATTACGCTCGATGAATGTTTTGCTTAATTATTGGAAATTATTAGTTATAGGTCCATGGTCCCAGTGTGGATCCCTGTAATTCGGGTGTTTTTCCCCGTTATTGGGCCTCAATGATAATTAATTGGTACACGCCAATTAATTGATATGCGAAATATTATTTAGTTGGGCTAAATAATATATACACAGAAAAGACATTTTCTGTGGACCTAAACCCTAGTGTGTGGCGCCTCATTCATCAATAAAAGGCAAGAATTGATTTTCTTAAATGATTAATTATTTACTTGTTAAATGATTTATTAATAAATGATAATTGATTTGTAATTGATTGATTGATTAATCACAATATTTTATAAATGGAATTATCCTTTATTGTGATTTCTTTTAATTAATTATTTAATTAATTAGAAACTTGGAGGCCAGGATTTACTCTCTCTATATAAAGAGAGTTCTTCCAAGACATGATTCAATGCAAATTTCGACATACACACAAATAAATAGAGAGAAATTTTTATTTTTTGTCTTGGGTTTCTGGTTAAAGAAAAACTTGGAGTTTTTCTTGGAAGCATATCAAGGAGGTTCTAGTACCAAGAATTGGTGTCCACAACCACCGTTTGGAGAACACATTGGAAGATTTTGGCTTCTCTTCCTACTATTGGTAAGACAAACTTAACCCCCTTGTAGGAATTTAGATCCTTTATTTATGTATTGTAATTTGTAAATCGTGATCCATCCGCTGCGGAAAGAAACTACATCATTCAGAACTTCCTTTGCCCTGCTTGAATTACCCTAGGGAAAGGGTAACCTATGTTTTGCCCAAGGTACATTCCTTACATACACCATCAAGAATGTCTATCTGTGGTAATCCTTCCACCATACCCTTTTGTTGCAGGGTTTTTATGTTAGAAAATCAAATGAGTAGCGCAGCGAAAAATAAAAATTTGATTTCCGATCCAAAGATCGACTTCGTTTAAACAATAAACATATAACAAGGAGGACAAAGATTATACCTTTCTTAATCTTAAAGATCGAAGCTTTGACTGTCCGGTAGAAGTAGATGCGCCTAAGCCGTCCAAGCGTCCGGTCTCTATCAGTTATCCACACGAACGCCTTGCCGGAATCCTCCCGGATTGCTATTGGAAAAATTCGACTGCTAGGTCGACATTTTTCTCTCTCTCAATCCTCTATCTAAGAAGCTCTGTATTTTTCTCAAGAACAATTAGCTCTTGGAATAATGGTGTCTGAAAGAGCTAGTCAAGCCCTCATATTTATAGGAAATTGGGGCTCCTCTCTCTCCCAAATTGATTGGGATTAGTTTCTACTAGATTGATGAGAGAGAAAAACATTCTCCTAATAAAATAAGGAAAATCTCCATAATTGATTTATCTCTTTTATTCTAATATCTTATATTAAATAAAAACTAAATATTGTCAATATCTTATATTGAATATATTTATCTTATTACCATAAATCTATTTTTTAAAAATCAATTAATATCCAATATTAATATTATGGTAATCTTATTAATCAAATTGCACAATCCAGGTGTATCCAATACACTTGTGACCTGCGCCCCTTTTGCCAATTTATTGGCTTCCGGAATATTCTTTAATTAATAATATAATTAATATCTTGTATTTAATTTATTCATAATAAATAAATACCGTCATATTAATTTACCACTATAACATTTATAGTCTCGAGATAAACTTTCCTTATTTGGTCATCAACTATAACCGCATTTTAATCCAACTCGACATTCATATGCGTGTGACCCGATAGGCTTCTGAATATGTTGGCCGTAGACATAAGGTGCAATTTACGATAATGTCCTTCACCTCTAACGATCATGGATAGCGTCTAGCAACACGTCCATGACCCCCAATCATCGGAAGAGTCAATACGCAATGACTACTACATTTCATGTGCTCGGTTAGCGTGTAAATAGAATCATATCGCTGTAGTAATATCCATACGATCGTAACTTGATCGCATCCCATAATCTGGATATCAAGCTCTCTCGGAATAACTCATTTACTCCTACTTTGCAAAGATTCACGAGAACTTGACATTCCTTACGGGAAGGCCCTTTCGGATATTCACTCCTACTCTTAAGGTACGCGATTCCCAAACGACCTTACATGTATACTCCGCATGCTTCAATATCATACCCAATCACTATTGCATGATCACCCTATGGTTAGGGGAAACCTCAATAGTGTAAAGCATGACAATCCACACCGTGATGCCATGTAGACTCCGGTCCTAAGGATAATTACAAAAGTGTCACATAGTGTGACACTTAACAGTGTAAGTGGGTCAGTCTAACGTACGTATTCTCTAATACACATCCACGTACAGTCTAAGTGTCACTACACTTCGATAGACGAGATCTACCACTGCCCTTAAAGACAAAAGACATCTAATACGTGCTAGTCTGTTCACACTGTCAAAGCCCTATTCAACAGTACATCAGCCTAGAGACATTTAAGTATCAAATTTATTAAAGTGATTAAAGATCTCATCAACCATGATCACTATCATAGTTTCTCTATCACAATTTAATACTACGGTCGTTATCATATACACAATATCACTAATTGGTCTAATAAATAAACAAAGTATATAATAACAAAAGTGCTTTTATTACTCATAATAAAGTTATTACATGAACTTAAATAGACTATAACTGACCCGACCCAATCGGATCCGGTCCAACCCGATTGGGTTTAGGACACCTATTCAACAATCTACTACTTGGCCTAAAGTCAATCACCCATATGCCTAAGCCCATACATGTGAACATGTTTAGCTTGTGACAACGCCTTGGTTAACGGATCATCTATGCTATCATCCGTGTCGACTTTATCTATCCTAACATCTCATCTATCAACTATCTCTCTAATCAGGTGATAGCGCCGTAATACATGTTTGGACTTCTGATGAGACCTTGATTCCTTTGACTGAGCAATTGCCCCATTATTGTCACAGTACAGTGGAACTGGACCTTCAATGGAGGGAACTACACCAAGTTCAGTAATACTAAGAGGGTACGAGACATCTGGTCTTGTGCACTGCTGCACATACAAAAACCCGAATCTGGATCCGATCCATAATTGGATCATCAGATCTGATTCACAGCACCGATCGAGACGCTCGATCATGCACAGCGGAAGCTACGAATAAATTCGCATGCAATTTTACCACGATTCGATTCGCATAAACAATTAATATAACTATAAGAAGGTTGAAGATTTACCCTTTAAAAGAGGATGAGTAAAGCGATGACCAAAAGGAGAAGCCGTAGTCTTCCGGATTGTATCTCTCGCGACGATCGGTGGACGCGATCTTCCTCGAATATGCACAAAAAACCCTATGTTTTTCTTATCTTAATGACTAAGGCAAGAAACTAATTTTTCTTCCTTCTTAATTGAAAGTGGCACAAATTTGATTGTGTAAACTGTGTTGGGATGAACTCTCTTTATATAGGAAAACTAGTCAAGAGAGTTATCATTTTCACACCACAATTACCTATTCTCATAAGAAAAAGATAATTTTGCCATAAAAATAAGAGATAATTCCCAAAAAATCAATCTCTTAATTTATCCATTAATTATCCAACAAATAGATAATTAATTAATTACACATGTGACATAATCTAGGAAAATTTCTTCCCCTAATTTATCCACAAAAGTGGCGCCATTTACAACATCAATTTAATAGAAAATGTCTTTTCTATTTTACATATTATTTACCAAATAAATAATATTTGCATATTCATTAAATAGACCAACTATTTAATTTATTTTCGAGGTTCCATAAAACGAGAAAACACTCGCGTGTTAGGAGCCAACCCGGGGACCATGGACCTATAACCAGTAGCTACAATAAATTAAATAAAATATTCTTCGAACAGAATATTTCTACTTAACTTATTAAATCCAGAATTACGTCACCAAAAATCCGAAACTGAACTCTATCGATAATAAATATAACTTATTCTCAAAACGTCGAGCCGAGTCGATAAGTGTCAATTGATATAATCATTACATATAAACTAACCTTCATAGACTATCCGTAATGAAGCGGGATTATTTCCGTAAACCTTCTTCAATACATCTTATCCTTATTTACTATTAACCCACTAGTGATCAATTAGTTCATAACCAATACTGAACTCCAGCGGATCGATCGGTTTTAGGATCAACAAATAAGGGGTTGTCTTTCTACTTCCCGCAGGAAGGAATGGATTCCATATCATGAAACACACACTTCTCACTCATTCCGAAATAGTGCCAACGTGAAAGTGATTCGGACCGCGCCTTTAGCGATCTTTAATGAACACATCAAACTCTATCTTGAAACCAAGTAGGAGTATGCAATCACTTGAGATTAAGGTTAATCCATATATGATCATCTTGTGATTTAATAAGATTTCTCAATCACGGAATTATATGAGAAACTCAAATTAAATCGGTCCAGTCCTATATGACTACATCATTTATAAATGCCCCACTTAGATAACCAATATCGACAGTCCGGATAAGACGGTCACATCATAAAGTGTTATGGGCGCATTAATGGTGGTTTAATCAATAGACCCCATACTTTGACTAAGTTCACCACAGACTAATATTTCAAGTGTATCACCATAAACTTAATCCTCATGTGTGACACACACTAAGTTATATGGCTACATATGATACGACTTGAGGTTATCAGCAGTGTATAATATATAAGCACGAAGCAAATAATAAGATGAGAATAAATCTGTCATTTATTAATTCTAAAAACAATTACATAAATTGTCTTTCGGGCGTTACTTCCAACATGCACAACATGGCATACATGATAGACCCTATAGCCGAAGCATATGGGACATTGGACATGCGTGCCATTTCCTCTTTTGTCTTAGGACACATTTTCTTTGATAGGTAGACCCCATGTGACATGAGCAGCAACCTTCTCTTGGACTGCTCCATGCTGAACCTTTTCAGCATCTTATCTATATAGGTGGATTGTGACAAACCAAGCAACCTTTTAGACCTATCTTTTTAGATCTTAATCCCTAAAATATGAGTTGTTTCTCCCAAGTCCTTCATAGAGAAGTTCTTGTATAACCAAATCTTAACCGACTGTAACATGGATACATCATTCCCTATCAACAATATGTCGTCTACATAAAGCACTAAGAAACGACTGCACTCCCACTAACCTTCTTGTAGACACAGGGATCATCTTCGTTCTTGATAAAATCAAACTGTTTGATTGTCTCATCAAAGCGAAGATTCCAACTCCGATAAGCTTGCTTTAGTCCATAAATGGACCTTTGCAACCTGCACACCATCCTGGCGTCATTGGTTGTGAAACCCTCAGGTTGTGTCATGTACACCTCCTTAGACAGGTTCCCGTTAAGGAAAGTTGTTTTCACATCCATCTTCCAGATCTTGTAATCATGGTATGTTGTAATAGCAAGCAGAATTCTAATGGACTTTAACATGGCAACGGGCGAAAATGTTTCATCATAGTCAATACCTTGTCTTTGCTTATAACATTTTGCCACTAACCTAGCCTTGTAGGTGACTATGTTACCATCCATGTCGGCCTTTCTCTTAAAGACCCATTTGCACCTTATGGGAACTATTCCTTCTGGTGGATCAACTAAGTTCCAAACTTGTTTGTCTTTCATGAACTCCATTTCAGAATTCATGGCTTCTAGCCATTTCTCTTTGTCAGGCCTTATTAGCACCTCCTCGTAAGTTTTAGGGTCCTCATCTTCCATGAGGTATACGCTGTGTACCTTTTCGGGTTTATGGCGCTCCTGGTGGATCTTCAAGGTGCTAATGTGTTTGGAGCAGAGACTTGCCTCACCTCATTAGGTGGTGCCTGCTCTACCTCCATCAACTGATTATTGTCCGTAAGTGGTTCTTGAATTTCTTCAAGATCAATTTTACTCCCACTGGCCCTCTCCAGAATGAACTCTTTCTCCAGAAAGTGGCCAGTCAACAAACACCTTTTGTTCTCCAGGGTGGTAAAACTGGTATCCTCTAGTTTCTCTAGGATAGCCCACAAATAGACATTTATCAGATATGACCTCTAGTTTGTCAGGCATCATCCGCTTCACGTAAGTCGGACAACCCCAAGGTTTAAGATATACCAATCGGTTTTCTCTTATGTCATACCTCGTATGGTGTAGAGTCAACCGTCTTTGATGGAGCACGGTTAAGTACGTAGGATGTTGTTTCGAGAGCATACCCCCAAAACGATTTCGGAAAAACTGCATAGCTCATCATAGATCGCACCATGTCTAACAAGGTGCGGTTCATCCTCTCAAATACGCCATTCATCTGTGGCATCCTGGGAGGGGTCCATTCAGGTAGAATCCTATTCTCCTTTAAGTAATCTTGAAACTCTCCATCTAGGTATTCACCACCTCGATCGGATCGAAGTGTTTTAATCTCTTTACCTAGTTGTTTCTCAACTTCACTTCTGAATTCCTTGAACTTTTCAAAGGCCTCAGACTTATACTTTATTAAGTATATATAACCATAACGAGAATGATCATCAGTGAAGGTGATAAAGTAAGAGTATCCTCCTTTGGCTTGAATTGACATTGGGCCGCACACATCAGTATGTATGAGTTCAAGCAATTCATTGGATCTTATCTCTTTGCCACTGAATGGTGACTTTGTCATCTTGCCAAGTAAACAAGCCTCTCATTTATCAAACGATTCATAATCGAATTGATCCAATAATCCATCTTTATGGAGTTTGGAAATGTGATTCTTCTTTATATGGCCAAGTCTACAGTGCCATAAGTAGGATTCATTCAAGTCACTTGTTTTAGATTTCCTACTGTTTATATTAAGCACATCAATATTCACATCTAATATGTAGAGACCATTGCTAAGTATGCAAGTACCATAAAACATTCCATCACGTGAAAAAGAACAACATTTATTCTCAAACGTAAAAGAAAATCCTTCAACATCTAATGCGGAAATAGAAATAATGCTCTTTGTAAGAGCAGGAACAAAATAACAGTTATTAAGCTCTAGTACTAGCCCACTGGGCAGCGAAAGAAAATAAACTCCTATGGCTAATGCATCAACACTTGCTCCATTCCCAACGCGTAGGTCCACCTCTCTTTTCTTCAGATCTCTAGTCCTTCTTAGTGCCTACATATTCGTACAAATATGAGAACCACAACCAGTATCTAATACCCAGTGGTTAGACTTAGAAGAAGCAATATTGATCTCAATCATAAACATACCTGAAGTTGAAGCATCTATATGCCTCTTCTTCGTGCTTAAGAAAGCCTTGCAGTTGCGCCTCCAATGACCAGTCTCACTGCAATGGAAGCAAGCATCCTTCGACTTGTATTAGCTATCTTAGGCGTTGGCTTAGGGACAACCTTCACCTTCTTGGACTTCTTTTGGGCCTTACCTTTGCCCTTTGAATAAGTGACGAGCAATACTTGCTTGCCCTTTTGCACGGTGCCTCAGCAGTTTTCAACATGTTCAATAACTCCGCAAGAGAGGAATCTATCTTGTTCATGTGATAGTTCATCACAAACTGCGAGTATGAATCAGGTAGAGATTGCAAGATCAAGTCAATACTCAACTCGCGTTCCAACTTGTGGCCAAGCTTCTCAAGCCTCTCAATGTACCCGATCATCTTTAGCACGTGCGACCCTACAGTAGTTCCGGGCGCCATCTTACAACCGAACGGGGCCTTCGATATGCCTGTAAATGAGCCTTAAAGTTCGATTCGATTCGGCATGTTCGCCTCGAAAAATTTCGATTCGGGGCTCGGCTCGTATCATCAAACGTAGAATAGGGCCATGGAAATGGGTATTCGGACAAAGGAGCCGAACATGTTCGAACATGTCCGGCTCGTAGAGTTGTAGGGCTTTGGCCCAAATATGTCGGCCGAGCCCAGTAGCCCGTTTGGCCCAAACATCTCATCCGTTTGAGATGAAAACCCTTCATTTCATCATTCATTCATTTGCCGTTTCACTCTCTTCACTCTCTCACTCTCTCGCCTCCTCCACCGCCGATTCTCATTCTCGTCTCTTCACTCTCTTCACCGCCGATTCTCTCTGTATTTTCATCTCAAAATTCATCTCAAATTCTTAATCGACTTCATCTCTTGGGACTTGGGGTTGCCTTCATCTCACTTGGGCGATGTCGATTCAAACCCGAACCCCCGTTTTGATTCCAGTCCAATTTTAGGTAATCTAAATCCCAATTCGGTCTTGTTTTCCATTTCAATTAGGGTTTTGATTGATATTATGGTTTTAATTAAGGAATATGATTGCAGGTTGCAGCTAGGGTTTCGATGGATTTATCCATGGTTTGTTTTATTATTTAATTTTATTCTTTTTCTTTAAAATTCTATTTCTTAATTTGAATTCATTTTAATTCAAAATTAAAATAGGATTTTTTTCGATTTAGATTTCTATTTATATAGAATTGTTCTATTCGATTTGTTAATGTAAATCCTAATTTGTTATTTTGTAAATTGAATTTTGTAACTTAATTGTAATTTGTAAATTTTCAATTGTTGTTTACTTGTTTGTTGTTTGAAACTTTGAAAGTGATATTACATTTAATTGTTTAAACCCTATGATGACTACTTCTTTTTTTGATTCTTTAGATACCCCCCTCTGAATCTGAATAATGATATTGAGGCTTTAGAGTCTGACAGAGATGAATCTGCTTGTGAGAAAGGAATTGGAAACTCAGATTTGGGCAGGGTTGAGATGGATTCTGTTGAGGGGACTGAGGGAGTTCATGAAGATAGTGAGCCCCCTTCAAATCAAGGTAAATCAAGATCTGAAGTGTGGGATCATATGGAGACTGTGACACTTCCTGGTGGTGTTCAAAAGAACAAATGCAAGCATTGCAAGAAGCTGGTATCAGTTCAGTCAGGTGGGACTACAACCCATCTTATTAGGCACTTGAAACAGTCTTGTCCATTCAGAGAGAAATACTTTCCCAAACCACTAAATGATGCTGCTTCTTCTCATGGCTATCATCAATCTCAACTGCATGGGGTTGTGCTATCATAAGTTGAAAGTTCTATATCTACTTTTACCGTTAGTTTTGAGAGAGTTAAATTCCTTGCTACACATATGGTTTTAGCTCATGAGTACCCCTTTAGCATTGTAGAACATAAAGTGTTTAATGAGTTCTTAAGGGTCTATACTCCTTACTATAGAAAAATCAGTAGGTACATGGTTAGGAAAGAGTGCTTCACTGTTTATGAAACTGAAAAAGAAATGATTAAGGGGATTTTGGGGAAGATGAATAGAGTTAGCTTAACTACTGATTGTTGGTGGTCTGGGGTTCAGAGGATAGGGTACATGGTAATTACAGTTCATTACATTGATAGAAACTGGACTTTGCAAAAGAGAGTACTCTCTTTTGTCAATGTACCTCCACCTCATAATGGAGCTGCATTGGCTAAAGAAGTACATAGGGTGTGTAAAGTATTTGGAATTAGTGACAAAGTATCCTCTGTGATGATTGACAATGCATCTCACAAATGATTTGTGTATATCTATTTTGAAAAGGATTATGATTTGATATCAAATCTTGTGTTGGATGGTAAACTTTTTCATGTTAGATGTTGTGCACATATCATAAATCTGTTAGTTAGGGATGGTTTGAAAAAGATTGAGCATGTTATTGAAAAAATTATAAAGGGAGTGAAATACTTGTTTGGATCAGAAAACAGACTTTCCTCTTTCAATGAACATAGACTGAATTTAAAGTTGCCTACAAATAAGTTAGTATTAGATGTTGGAAAGGTGTCCTAAACCCAATCGGGTTGGACCGGATCCGACCGGGTTGGGTCGTTTACAGTCTATTTAGTTCATGTAATATCTTTATTATGATTAATAAAAGCACTTATGTTATTATATATATTGTTTGTCTTCATATTACTTGTTGTATATATATAGTAACGTCCCTAGTATCAAACTGTGATAGAGAAACCATGATAGTGATTATGGTTGATGAGATCTCTAATCACTATAACAAGGTTGGTACTTAAATGTCTCTAGTCTTACATATTATCAAATGGGACATTGATAGTATAATCGGACTAGCACGTATTGGATGTCTTCTATCTTTTAGAAGGTAGGGATAGATCTCGTCTATCGAAGTGTAGAGACACTTGGACTGTACGTGGACGTGTATTAGAGAATGCGTCGTTAGATCGACCCACTTACATTAAGTGTCACACTATGTGGCGGTTGTGTAATTATCCTTTTGACCGGAGTCTTCATGGCATCACGGTGTGGATTGTCATGCTTTGACACTATTGAGATTTCTCCTAACCACGGGGCGATCATGCGGTAGTGATTGGGTATGATATTGAAGCATGCGGAGTATACATGATTGGTCGTCCGGGAATCGCGTATCCTATGATTGGGATTGAATATCCGAAATGGCCTTCTTATAAGGAGTGTCTAGCTCTCGAGAATCTTTGCAAAGTGGGAGTAAATGTGTTATTCCGAGGGAGAGTATGATATCCAGATTATAAGATACGATCGTCAATGTATTGACACTCGAGATACGATCGTATGGATATTATTATTGCGATAGGATTGTAAGTTACACGGTAACTGTTTCACATGAAAGGTAGTAGTCATTGCATTTGACTCTTCCGATAATTGGGGGTCACGGTGTGTTGCTTTGACGCTATCCCGTGATCGTTAGGTATGAAGGGCATTTTAGTAAATTGCACTTTGTGTCTACGGCCAACATATTCGAAGCCTATCGGGTCACACACATATGAACATCGAGTCGGATTAAAATGCGGTTATAGTTGATAACCAAATAAGGAAGGTTTATCTCAGACTATAAAGGTTATAGTGGTAAATTAATATGGTGGTATTTATTTATTATGAATAAATAAAATACAAGATATTAATTATATATAAATTATATTAATTAAAGAATATTCCGAAGTCAATTAGTTGACTAATGGGCGCCACTTTTATGTGTATAAGATACACTTGGATTGTGCACTTTAATTAATAAATATTGCCATAATATTAATATAAGATATTAATTGATTTTGGAAAAATAGATTTATGGTAATAGGATAATTATAATCAATATATGATATTGACAAAATAAATTATAATTAAAGAGATAAATCAATCTAATTGATTTTCCTTATTTTATTGGAAAAAGGTTTTCTTCTCTACACACCATTAGGGCGCCACCTCCTCTATAAAAAGGAAGTGGGTGTCAAGATCTTTTGTACATCACAATTGCAAGAGTTCATAATTCTTGTGTAAAATAGAGAGCTCTCCATAGTGAGTTTGTGAGGGAAGAAAAGGTCCGGTCTAGCGGCGGAGTTTTTCCGTTAGCAATCCAAGGAGGATTCCGCGAGGGGTTCGTGTGGATTAGCGATAGAGGCCGGACGCGTGGGCGGCTTGCGCGATTGAACTACTCTCCGTTGGCGGTCAAAGCGACGATCTTGTAGATCATCTAAGGTATAACCGTCAAACTACTTAACGTGTTTATTGCATTAAACGAAGAACGATCTAGAAAGGAAATCAAAATTTTAAATTCATTTGCGTTAAACTAGTGATTTCTAACGAGGTGGTATCGAGAGACAGGACTTGAGCTTAAGCAATAAGCATAATTTAAATGCGTAGTATTTAATCGATAGATGCAAGATTTAAATCACGAAACAAAAAAAAATTAGGGTTCTTGGGGGTCGGCCGATTGCGGCGCCCTTCCCCTCTCAAGGGGCGGCGGCGGCGGGCGCGTAACCCTAGGGTTGCCATCCGTCGGCTCTCCTCTTCCAATGGGGAGATCAACCTTTTCGCTTTTGTGATATTTTATTGTGCATAGATATCTCGTTTGTTTAGTTGTGTCATATGGCCAACCAATGGTTCAAATAGTTTGGACCATTGGGGAAACCATATGGGACATTAGCCTTTCCAAATTTGATTTGGAATAGCCTGAGCCCTTTCCAAATATTTGATTTGGAATAGGCTGAGCTTGCGCCACTTCAAAATTTTGATTTTGGAAAGTGGCCGAGCCTAAACTAAAACCATTTGGCCTTTCCAAATATTTGATTTGGAATAGGCCTCAGCCCCTTCCAAATATTTGATTTGGAATAGGCTGAGCCACTTCCAAAATTTGATTTTGGAAAGTGGCAGAACTGAGACTAAAATAATTTGGCCTTTCCAAATATTTGATTTGGAATAGCCTGAGCCCTTTCCAAATATTTGATTTGGAATGAGCTTGTTTGAGCCACTTCAAAATTTTGATTTTGGAAGGTGGGCAGACCTAAGCTAAATTTAGTTTTGGAAAGGAAACAAATAGGAGACTTTATAATTTTAATTTTATTTGAATAGTTCAAATTTAATTAAAATTGAAATCAATTTAAAATTAAATGTTAATTTTAATTTTTTAGTTAAGTCATATAATTAATTAAAAGTTATTTAATTATTTGACGTGATAAAATAAAGACGCATGAGTAGTAGTAGTTAGAATTTAATCTTTTCACAAGATAAAATTGTATGGATTAGATGTGTAGATATAATGTGATTATATGGACCCGATTGATCATGGACTCACCAATAGGATAGATGGGAATGTTTTCTTTATGTTGGTTTTTCAAAAAAAAAAATTGTCCTAGGCCGTTATGAAGAACGTGACCTAGTTTACTTTTGCATTTATCCCATTCCTCGAGCTCTCCCCGTGTGCGGCGGGTGTAATTATATATTATGTAACAAGAATGGAGCAAGAAGTTCAAGACCAAGGAGAAATAAAGAACCCATTGGCGTCAAAGAATAAAGATCCTATTGGCGGTTGCAGATACCCTTAGTTTGTGACCAGCGGTTTCGCTATCGGTTTGTATTCAAACCGCACTTTAGAAAAAAAGTCCATGATCATACCGGTTATTTTATGCAGCGGAATGTTGTGTATGTTTTACTTTATATGATATCGTAGTAATATGCACATAGTAGATGAGACCATAATTAAACCAAATTAATTAAGTGAATTAATTTAAAATTATTCCCACACCAAAAATCGAGCCAAAATTGTCTCCCAATATTATAATGACGGTGAAGAGCCTTTGTTCGGATCCAACCGATCGCCCACGTCGGGAGTTGACCTACCACGGTATATCGTCATTATCGAGATATGATCGTTACGAGATCTCATGAATATTTGGGTTACGACTCGACTAAGAATCTTGCGGTGATTGGCCCACGTCAGGACCGTCTGATTTTAGAGACAAGGGGTGGCTATCACATAGAGATGTGAATTGTCAAAGAGTTGACTAGTCAACCAATGGAAATCGAATAAGATTCGATCGGTAAATGGTACCCACCTTCGAAATTGACCCGGTCGATCGGCCCACGTCGGGGATCGAGTCAACTAGATAGGATTCCATCCACTAAAGAATTAATTAAATTCTTGAAAGCCAATAGGGAATAGTTGGCTAGTGGGAGTAAAAACCTTATAAATTTCTTAGTGCAAATTTAGGTTTTTTATACATGAGCTTTTACTTATTCTATCTTTTATTTATTGTTGTAGAAAATGTCAAACAAATTGAACCTTCGTTTTATCATCGATAACAAGCTTGACGAAACTAATTTTCTCGATTGGGAAAGAAACCTCAAAATCGCTTTTGAGGCACGAGAAGATTGGCTATGTCTTGGGCGAGGCCCTACCGGAAAAGCCCGCCGAGGTTTCGGCCGCGAGATGTTGTCGAGAAGTACAACAAGCACCGCTCGACAGCGATCGATGCTACATGTATCATGCTTGCTTCTATGACACCTGAACTGCAGAAACAGCATGAGTCCATGGACGCCTACTCTATCATGGTCCACCTGAAGGAGCTTTATGCTTCTCAGTCTCGCACTGAGAGGTACGAGGTCTCGAAGGCCTGTTTAGTTGTAAGATGGCATCTGGGATCGCCGTGGGGTCACACGTGCTTAAAATGATCGGGTACATAGAGAGGCTTGGGAAGGCTGGGCCACAAGTTGGAGCGAGTTGAGTATTGACTTGATTCTGCAATCTCTACCGACTCATTCTCGCAGCTTTGTGATGAACTATCACATGAACAAGATAGATTGCTCCTAGCGGAGTTATTGAACATGTTGAAAATCAAGGCACCGTAGGGAAGGAAAGCAAGTGTTGCTTTGGTCACTTCAAGCAAGCGGCAAGGCAAAAGCCGAGAAAAAGTCCAAGAAGGCGAAGGTGCTTAAGCCAACGCCTAAGATAGCAAAAGACAAATCCAAGGATGCTTGCTTCCATTGCGGTGAGACCGGACATTGGAGGAGAAACGCAAGGGCTTCTTGAGTACCAAGAAGAAGCATTCGATGCTTCGACTTCGTATATTTATGATTGAGATCAACATTACTTCTTCTAAGTCTAACCACTTTGGGTATTAGATATCTGGTTGTGGTTCTCATATTTGTCACGAATATGCAGGCACTAAGAAGAACTAGAGATCTGAGGAAAGGAGAAATGGACCTACGCGTTGGAAATGGAGCAAGTGTTCTGCTTGCCGGGCCGTAGGAGTTTATTTTCTTTCATTGCCCAAAGGGCTAGTACTAGAACTCAATAATCATTATTTTGTTCCTCGCTCTTTACGAAGAGCATTATTTCTATTTCCGCATTAGATGTTGATGGATTTTCTTTTACGTTTGAGAATAAATGTTGTTCTTTTTCACGTGATGGAATCTTTTATGGTAATCGCATACTTAGCAATGGTCTTTACATATTAGTTATGAATGTTGACGTATTTAATATAAATAACAAGAAAGCCAAAACAAATGACTTGAATGAATCCTACTTATGGCATTGTAGACTTGGCCATATAAATAAGAATCGCATTTCCAAACTCCATAAAGATGGAATGTTGGATCAATTCGATTACGAATCGTTTGATACATGCGAAGCTTGTTTACTTGGCAAGATGACAAAGTCACCTTTTAGTGGCAAAGGGATAAGATCCAATGAATTGCTTGAGCTTATACATACTGATGTGTGTGGCCCAATGTCGATTCAAGCCAAAGGAGGATACTCTTATTTTATCACTTTCACTGATGACCATTCTCGCTATGGTTATATATACTTAATGAAGTATAAATCTGAAGCCTTCGAAAAGTTCAAAGAATTCAGAAGTGAAGTGGAGAAACAACTAGGTAAGGAAATCAAAACACTTCGATCCGATCGAGGCGGAGAATACCTAGATGGAGAGTTTCAAGATTATTTGAAGGAGAATGGGATTCTACTCAATGGACTCCTCCCGGAACGCCACAGATGAATGGCGTGTCAGAGAGGAGGAACCGCACCTTGTTAGACATGGTGCGATCCATGATGAGCTATGCAGTTCTTCCAAAATCGTTTTGGGGGTATGCTCTAGAAACCGCATCCTATACACTGAACCGAGTTCCATCAAAGACGGTTGATTCTACACCATACGAGGTATGGGCCAAGAAGAAACCAAATCTGGCATATCTTAAACCTTGGGGTTGTCCAACTTATGTGAAGCGGATGATGCCTGACAAATTGGAGGCCAGATCCGACAAATGTCTGTTTGTGGGATATCCTAGAGAAACTAGAGGATACCAATTTTACCACCCTGAGGAACAAAAGGTGTTTGTTGCCAGGACTGGCCACTTTCTGGAGAAAGAGTTTATTCTGGATAGGGTCAGTGGGAGTAAGATTGATCTTGAAGAAATTCGAGAACCACTTACGGATAACAGTCCGTTGATGGAAGTAGAGGAGACACCACATACAAATATGGCGCCACCCTCTACCGTAGACACAATTGCACCTCGAAGATCCACCAGGGAACGCCGTGAACCCGAAAGGTACACTGGCGTGTATCTCATGGAAGATGAGGACCCTAGAACTTATGAGGAAGTGCTATTAAGGCATGACAAAGAGAAATGGCTAGAAGCCATGAATTCTGAAATGGAATCCATGAAGGACAACCAAGTTTGGAACTTAGTTGATCCGCTGAGGAATAGTTCCCATAGGGTGTAAATGGGTCTTTAAGAGAAAGACCGACATGGACGGTAACGTAACCACCTACAAGGCTAGGTTGGTGGCAAAAGGTTATAAGCAAAGACAAGGAGTTGACTATGATGAAACCTTTTCGCCTGTTGCCATGTTAAAATCCATTAGAATTTTGCTCGCTATTGCGAAAGATACCATGATTACGAATCTGGCGGATGGATGTGAAAAACAAATTTTCCTTAACGGGAACACATGCGAGGAAGTGTATATGACACGACTGAGGTTTCACAACCAATGATGCCAGGATGGTGTGTAAACTACAAAGATCCATTTATGGATTAAAGCATGCTTCTCGGAGTTGGAATCTTTGCTTTGATGAGATAATCAAACAGCTTTGATTTCATCAAGAACGAAGATGGCGCGCTGTGTTTACAAGAAGGTTAGTGGGAGTGCCATTGTGTTCCTAGTGCTTTATGTGGATGACATACTCGCTTTCATAGGGAATGATGTGCCTATGTTACAATCAAATCAAAGCTTGGTTATCCAAGAACTTCTCAATGAAGGACTTGGGTGAGGCGACTATATTCAGGAATAAAGATCTATAGAGATAGATCTAAAAGGTTGCTTGGTCCATGTCGCAATCCACCTACATAGACAAGATCTTGAGGAGATTCAAACATGGAGCGATCCAAGAAAGGATTGCTTGCCCATGTCACACATGGGGTCTACCTGTCGGGCGGAATGAGTCCTAAGACAGAGGAGGAAAGGGCACAAATGAGTAAAGTCCCTTATGCTTCGGCAATCGGGTCCATCATGTATGCCATGTTATGCACAAGACCAGGCGTCTCGTACCTCTTAGTATGACTAGTAGGTACCCCAATCCAGGTGATGGTCACCGGATTCTTTGTCAAGAATATCCTTAAGTACTTGAGACGTACTTGGGATATGTTCCTGGTTTTCGAACGATGATTTAGTATTACGAGGTTACACGGATGCCGCTTCAAACCGACAAGGGCGATTTTAAGTCACGATCTGGATTTGTTTTCACGCTTAACGGCGGAGAAGTGGTGGAAGAGTTCCAGCGAGGAGACTACTGCGGACTCTACAACGGAAGCCGAATACATAGCGACCTCGGAGGTGGCAAAGGAAGCGAGTTTGGATGAAGAAGTTCATTCATCGAACTTGGTGTGGTTCCTCCATTGAAGGTCCAGTACCTGCATCTTGTGATAATAATGGAGCGATATCTCGATCAAAGGAACCAAGGTCTCATCGAAGTCCAAACATGTGCTACTGCGCTATCACTTGATTAGAGAGATAGTAGATAGAGGAGATGTAAAGATAGAGAAAGTCCACACGGATGATAACATAGGCGATCCGTTAACTAAGGCATTGTCTCAAGTTAAGCATGAGAAACATGTTCACTTGCACGGCTTAGGCATATGGGTGATTGGCTTTAGGCCAAGTGGGAGATTGTTGGAAAGGTGTCCTAAACCCAATCGGGTTGGACCGGATCCGACCGGGTTGGGTCGTTTACAGTCTATTTAGTTCATGTAATATCTTTATTATGATTAATAAAAGCACTTATGTTATTATATATATTGTTTGTCTTCATATTACTTGTTGTATATATATAGTAACGTCCCCTAGTATCAAATCATGATAGAGAAACCATGATAGTGATTATGGTTGATGAGATCTCTAATCACTATAACAAGGTTGGTACTTAAATGTCTCTAGTCTTACATATTATCAAATGGGACATTGATAGTATAATCGGACTAGCACGTATTGGATGTCTTCTATCTTTTAGAAGGTAGGGATAGATCTCGTCTATCGAAGTGTAGAGACACTTGACCGTATGCGTGGGCGTGTATTAGAGAATGCGTCACGTTAGGTCGACCCACTTACATTAAGTGTCACACTATGTGGCGGTTGTGTAATTATCCTTTTGACCGAGTCTTCATGGCATCACGGTGTGGATTGTCATGCTTTGACACTATTGAGATTTCTCCTAACCACGGGCGATCATGCGGTAGTGATTGGGTATGATATTGAAGCATCGCGGAGTATACATGATTGGTCGTCCGGGAATCGCGTATCCTATGATTGGGATTGAATATCCGAAATGGCCTTCTTATAAGGAGTGTCTAGCTCTCGAGAATCTTTGCAAAGTGGGAGTAAATGTGTTATTCCGAGGGAGAGTATGATATCCAGATTATAAGATACGATCGTCAATGTATTGACACTCGAGATACGATCGTATGGATATTATTATTGCGATAGGATTGTAAGTTACACGGTAACTGTTTCACATGAAAGGTAGTAGTCATTGCATTTGACTCTTCCGATAATTGGGGGTCACGGTGTGTTGCTAGACGCTATCCCGTGATCGTTAGGTATGAAGGGCATTTTAGTAAATTGCACTTTGTGTCTACGGCCAACATATTCGGAAGCCTATCGGGTCACACACATATGAACATCGAGTCGGATTAAAATGCGGTTATAGTTGATAACCAAATAAGGAAGGTTTATCTCTAGACTATAAAGGTTATAGTGGTAAATTAATATGGTGGTATTTATTTATTATGAATAAATAAAATACAAGATATTAATTATATATAAATTATATTAATTAAAGAATATTCGGAAGTCAATTAGTTGACTAATGGGCGCCACTTTTATGTGTATAAGATACACTTGGATTGTGCACTTTAATTAATAAATATTGCCATAATATTAATATAAGATATTAATTGATTTTGGAAAAATAGATTTATGGTAATAGGATAATTATAATCAATATATGATATTGACAAAATAAATTATAATTAAAGAGATAAATCAATCTAATTGATTTTCCTTATTTTATTGGAAAAGGTTTTCTTCTCCTACACACCATTAGGGCGCCCACCTCCTCATATAAAAGGAAGTGGGTGTCAAGCTCTTTTGTACATCACAATTGCAAGAGTTCATAATTCTTGTGTAAAATAGAGAGCTCTCCATAGTGAGTTTGTGAGGAAGAAAAGGTCCGATCTAGCGACGGAGTTTTTCCGTTAGCAATCCAAGGAGGATTCCGGCGGGGGGTTCGTGTGGATTAGCGATAGAGGCCGGACGCGTGGACGGCTTGCGCATTGAACTACTCTCCGTTGGCGGTCAAAGCGACGATCTTGTAGATCATCTAAGGTATAACCGTCAAACTACTTAACGTGTTTATTGCATTAAACGAAGAACGATCTAGAAAAGGAAATCAAAATTTTAAATTCCGCTGCGTTAAACTAGTGATTTCCTAACATTAGACACTAATGATGGACGTAATTTCTACGGTCCGGTCAAACAAAGACTCGAAACCTTAGCAGAATCTACTCTCTAACCGGCAGTGTACCGGGTCGAGTGTAGGATAGTGCTTGAGGAGTCCGAGGTCGATCCCACAGAGATTGGCTTTGAGTACCACAGCTTGACTTATTTCTCGCCTCAGTCAACAAGATAGATATGGAGTTATACTATTGCATAAAATAAAGATTACACTACTCGGAATTCTAAACAGCTTAAAAGAAGTATGGCCGAACTACGATCCAAATGGATTACTTTACCATTAGAATGATTTCCCGGAGTGTGCCTTACTCTACCTTGCCGTCTAACAATAACTCATAGACAAAACCCGTGATGGGACTAAACTTGATGACTAGGGCGCCAATCTAGTACACGGGTAGGTGTCGACTACCTTTCAAGCCCAAAACTTCTACGGTCCCGAAACCCGCTCCCACACGCCGCAACATACATTTATAAGCTAACGTGTGTGCAACTACGAAAAAGGTTGTCAATCTCATTCAAATCTATTAAAACAATCAAAACAAGTTTCGTGATGTGAATTATCGATTAGAACGTTAAATTACGCTACTACACTACCTCCCGGTTCGCTCTCTAATGGTGTTTCACCCACCTTCACATAGTTCAACCATACGAAGAATCTAGCTACTCATAATCGAATCTATGTTATACAAACAAGATAAAAGCATCACAACAACAATAAAACAACAAGAACACATACCCATTTCGATTCAAATTGAAGAACCAAATTCGAGCTCCAAAAAGGACAAATCTTGTCACTTGAAATGTTACAAATCGAAGCTAAAAGTTGTATAATCAAATAGAGGATCGAAAGACGATTCTAATGATATATAGCACGTTATCTAACACCTTGGGACGAAGAAAATCGCCCAAAATCGCCAAGAGAAGTTTGGGGCGGCCGTTGTTCCATTAGGGGTTGGAATGAGGGAGTATTTATAGGTGGAGCAGAAAAAACGCAGCAAATCGGCCTGGACGCCACCCCAGCCAGCTGACGACGCCTTCGACGCCACTCACCTGAAGTTTTGCATGAAGATGGAAGCTTGTTCTTGAGTGGACGCCGCCCGTAATGGCCTTCAGTATTTCCACCATAACTTCACTTCTAGGGATCCAAATGAGATGATTCAAGATGCATTGGAAAGCTGATTCATTCCTCTACAACTTTCATCAAGACAACGTTCCCTGAAAATGCCTCCAAGTGTGACCAAAATGCCCATGAAGTGACTGGTTCTGCTTTGAATCGCTTGGACGCCCGCCCACCAAGATCTCAACTCTCTCGAATCAAATTGGGCATTCGACGCCCGCTTGCACATCCTGGACGCCCGCCCACGTCCCCGGACGCTCGTCCACTTTTCCGGACGCTCATCCACTTGAAGTCTCAACTCTCTCGCATCAAAAAAGGCACCCTGACGCCGCGGCTTCATATTTCGACGCCACCCGTAACCCAGCTCCAGTCTTTTGCTCATAACTTCACTTCTAGGGCTCCAAATGAGGTGATTCAACATGCGTTGGAAATCTCTTTCAATCCTCTACAACTTGCATCAAGACACCTGGACCAGAAAATGCCTCCATCATAGGCCAAAATGCTGCTGAAGTGAACGTAGGGTGAGGGCAACAATTATCTTCTTCCTTTTCTTCATTTTTCTCTTCTTTGGCTCATTCTTGCACCTTGATGATACTTCTCATCATAAATCTTTGCCTTCCGGTTCTCGAGACACCCTAGTCCTGCATCCATATGAAACAACAAGCAAACGTGTAACCCCGCAAACTACGGGTGCTCGGAAAACGAGTATAAAATGCTAAAATAAGGCCGAGTTTACGGAAAACCGATACTACCGCTGCCAGCAACAAAACTTCATTTCATACTCAAAACAGGGTCTAAACTTACCCAAACATGCCGTAAATGTGATAATCGTATTAAATCAAGACAGAAATGTACAAGAAAGTTGGTTCCTATCACCACCCCACACTTAGCCTTTACTCGCCCTCGAGTAAAATAGGCGCTCAAACAAAGCCAAGGAATCAACTTTACGGTACATGCATGTGCTTTCAAAATATCGAGGTAAAAAGAATTTAGCTAAGAGAATGTATTACCTTGACTCTACCAAACCATAACACGGAGTGAATGTGTGTTTGAATGACGACGACTTATGCTTAATACGATTTCGGGCTTGGAATACCGGACAAATGACTTTACACGATCTTGCCCTTCCTAGAATCTCCACTAATCGACTAACCAAGGTTAAACACGGTCCAAACAGGACTTGAAACGGTTATAACGTTAGGCTAGGTAATTTCGTTAATCGAAAAAAGTAATTTGGGAAACGGAGAAAAGAAATACGAGTGAACAAAATCCAAACACGCACTCGCCTTCTACTAAACAAACCAACCAAACTCCTTTTTTATCATTTTCAACATTTTTGGAAACCATAGATACTAAAATACCCGAACTCATTGCCAAACTTGACTATGTTTCAAGTGTCGTGAGGTGAGCTCGAATACCTTAGTGGCCTATCCTGACTATCCCAACCCTAACATCATCATTAACTTTAAGCTCATTGCCTTGTTTCAACCCTTTATTTCTATATACAAAGCCAAGTTATTTGATTTGATTTTTTTTTTTGAAATAAAACCCGAGCATACAGCTCCACCGAGCTCCTCCTCATCCTTATAGCTCCAAACAGAGAAACAACATCCCGAATCATAAACAACATTTCTCACCCCCCACACTTGCCTTGGCAAGTGTGGTCAAACAAGAGATTAAGTCCACTCGTATGGTTAGAAGAAGGAATGTAACAAAAATAAGGCTCAAGGGTAGGTTTCTGACTAAGTTACGAAACGGCTAAAAGCGAATGGTGGTCAGACCATTCTATCAAGGCCGAGAGGGGCTACGAAGGTCAAACATTCGGCAAAGCTTATTTGGCTAAAGTAGGGTAAAAAGAAAGCCAAAACTGTCATCCCGTGTTCCTACCAAGGCTAATCCTTCTATTTCGCCTCAAAACTAGGGGTACAAGTGTGTAAAGCAATCGTGATAACCAAAAACGCCAAACGTGTACTAAAAAAGATGTTCCGTATCATGACAAAGTAGACTCACCGTGAGACATTCACAAAACTAAAAACCTTTCACCACTCAATTGTGAACAACATGCATATATCGTGGTGTTAAAACCTTGATAAATTTGAAAGGACCTATAAATTGACTCGGGAACAAGTAAAACCAAGTTTATCACATCATGGCATAACACTTTTCAAAACATGCGAAATAAGCTAAGACGCCCCCTCACTTGAGTGAAACACCGCCCTCGGTGTGTGAACGAAAAGGAAAAAGAAAGACTTAGCTTATGAGCCCGGCAAACGGCACGATTAAGTCCCGTAACGGTCGTGGAAGTACTCCATCCCGAATCCCTATACAATGAAAAACATATCCAAGAACCACATGCACGGGACATGGTCCACGTGCCAAAGCAAATACTATAGGGAATTCGGGGTAATAAAAGAACGACCACGTTACATCCGTAAAACTTGAACAAAAATGTCATAAAGATAGAAAAATATGGATCAAACATACAATAAATGACCAATGAATCCACACGTTCCCAAAATAAAATCCATGAATCCACAACCCCAAAACACAAAAGATGGACCTCAAAACATGCAAAACACAACAAATGGTGGGTTGCCTCCCACCGAGCGCTTTGTTTTACGCCGTTGGCTCGACCAAGTGACACCAAACGGACTCAAACCATAAAAGACTCAAAACAACAATTCAAATATTTTATTTCAAACAAGTATCATCAAAACCATCAACCAAAATCCGAACTCAAAAAGATCAACAACTCAAGAAGAATACAAATAGCAAGCATAATGAAAACCGAGTTCGTTAGAAACTTACCTCTCATAGCCCTCGATGCAACCTCCTCCCAACTCGGGAATCCTCTTCACAAAAAACCTCTCATCATCTTCTTCTTGGAATCACCCCACCACCGTGGTCTTTCCTCTCTATCACCTCTACGCATGCCTTCCACCCGGGACCCTTCGAACTTAACCTCGTAGAACTCATCCGCACATAATGGAAGGGAGTAGTAGTCCGGGACCGCATATCAAAGATGACCAAACTATCCGGGGTGTCAATATAATGGGCTCATCCATATGACCTCGAATCACAAGCAAGCTAGGCGGTAAATTGAGCTGTCCCCATCTTCTTCTCCATTTCTAATCCCACCGGATCGACGACCTCAAATAAGTCTATCGCACCTCTTGTCACGGTGTCATGATGGTCATCGCCGGGATGTGGTATGGTAGACAACAGCCCCACCTCCCCACTTCATAATCATGGGTATCCTCCATGTCCCGAGCATGGAAGTACCAAAAGCTTCCGGCTCACCCAAAATCGAGGTTGGGTCCACTACAAGTGGCTTGGCATACTCATAAAAATTCTCCACCGACTCTAACGGTACATCATCAACTAATGGAGTGATGGGCGATCCCATATCGCCTCTTGCATCTCAATCTCTCGCTCATCAAATGTTGTGCTCAAATCTATCCCACACCCTTCAAGGTCATCATTTTTCATTTCTTCGGGAGGCGGTAATAGATAAAATCCGCACATCTTCCATCTCCAAATCTAGCATTTCCTCTTCATCACATAATGAGCCATTTTCACCACCAAAACTTCTTGTTCACTCATAACAATGGATGGCTCCACCACACATTCCATCAAAGTTTCATCAATTTTCATCTCAAGAGGTGAAGGTGCCATAGTAGAACATACGAAACCCGCCATAGTCAAATATTGCAATTGAGGTGGCACTACGGGGCAGCCCCAACTCACTATCAGCTCGGATATCTCGTCATAGAAAGCTGATTCATCAACCTCACTCTCCACCTCTTCACTGGCCGGCTTTCTAGCCCTCTTTCCATTGCGAGTTCTCTCTCTTAATGCTGACCTAACTCTCTTTCCTAGCTTCCAACTCACCTTGCATTCTTTCTCTCTCACGCCTCATTCACCTCATATGCATAAGCTTCTTCACATCATGCTCGCCTTCGGTCCGACACCTCATTGTAGAAATTTGGATCCTCAATCTCACTATCTACTCGGACCGTTTGTGTGCAAGACTTTTCTTTTTGATCCGGCATCCGGGCCGTCATGATAGACACGATATCCTGAGACATCCAACATAGCCTATATCTCATATGGGGCCAATCTTCATTAGCTGGGCAAGTCCTGCATTCCCCGCTGGAAAACTTGTCTTGCATCTCCCCAACCCGTTTCAAAGCATCCTCGGCCTCTTTATATAACACGAGCATCCGGTTCAACCAATCGATCAATTGATGTGCCGACACTTCCTCATCCATAGCCATAGAAACCCTTTCAATGAGCTCATGAATAATACCACTTTCTCGCTCCTCTTCCGCATAAAGAGGTCAATCTGCCGCAAGTGCCGATTTTGAGAGCTCCAATTCCAAGGGTTGTTCGAGTCATAATTCGATTATTCCTTGTCCTTGATTTGGGCTCCAATTGTAGTCATGTCGGCTTTGATTGCCTCCCCACTTTCCTCGGCCGATTCTCGGTTCCAATTGCCCCTGCACTCGTCCATTATAGTTCCCCTCATCATATCGATAATCGTCGTCGTCCATTCCACATCCCATGAACGCACCCTGCTCTTGGTAATACGGTTGATAATACTGATTTTGACCAAGCTCAGGTGCCCAAGGTTGGTAGGTAGATCGGTCTTCATATAAGTTGTATTGTTGAGAATATCCACCCATTTATGCTCAAGCTGCAAAATCACATAAAAACAACAAGAAAACAATAAAAACGACCTAAGCCCAAGCTTTCGGTCAACTATTGTGATATCAAAGCATTGCCAATCCCCGGCAACGGCGCCATTTTGATGGACGTAATTTCTACGGTCCGGTCAAACAAAGACTCAAACCTTAGCGTAATCTACTCTCTAACCGGCAAAGTACCGGTCGAGTGTAGGATAGTGCTTTTTGAGGAGTCCGAGGTCGATCCTACAGAGATTGGCTTTGAGTACCACAGCTTGACTTATTTCTCGCCTCAGTCAACAAGATAGATATGGAGTTATACTATTGCATAAAATAAAGATTACACTACTCGAATTCTAAACAGCTTAAAAGAAGTATGGCCGAACTACGATCCAAATGGATTACTTTACCATTAGAATGATTGCCCCGGAGTGTGCCTTACTCTACCTTGCCGCCTAACAATAACTCATAGACAAACCCCGTGATTGGGACTAAACTTGATGACTAGGCGCCAATCTAGTACACGGGTAGGTGTCGACTACCTTTCAAGCCCAAAACTTCTACGGTCCCGAAACCCTGCTCCCACACGCCGCAACATACATTTATAAGCTAACGTGTGTGCAACTATGAAAAAGGTTGTCAATCTCATTCAAAGCTATTAAAACAATCAAAACAAGTTTCGTGATGTGAATTATCGATTAGAACGTTAAATTACGCGCTACACTACCTCCCGGTTCGCTCTCTCTAATGGTGTTTCACCCACCTTCACATAGTTCAACCATACGAAGAATCTAGCTACTCATAATCGAATCTATGTTATACAAACAAGATAAAAGCATCACAACAACAATAAAACAACAAGAACACATACCCATTTCGATTCAAATTGAAGAACCAAATTCGAGCTCCAAAAAGGACAAATCTTGTCACTTGAAATGTTACAAATCGAAGCTAAAAGTTGTATAATCAAAGAGAGGATCGAAAGACGATTCTAATGATATATAGCACGTTATCTAACACCTTGGGACGAAGAAAATCGCCCAAAATCGCCTAAGAGAAGTTGGGGGGCGGCTGTTGTTCCATTAGGGTTGGAATGAGGGAGTATTTATAGGTGGAGCAGAAAATACGCAGCAAAACTGGCCTCGACGCCAGTCCCAGAGCTTCTCGACGCCACCCAGGGCTTCGACGCCGCTTCACCTGAGTTTTGCATGAAGATGGAAGCTTGTTCTTGAGTGGACGCTCATTCGTAATGGCCTTCAGTATTTCCACTATAACTTCACTTCTAGGGATCCAAATGAGATGATTCAAGATGCATTGGAAAGCTGATTCATTCCTCTACAACTTTCATCAAGACAACGTTCCCTGAAAATGCCTCCAAGTGTGACCAAAATGCCCATGAAGTGACTGGTTTTGCTTTGAATCGCTTGACGCCCGGCCCACCAAAGATCTCAACTCTCTCGAATCAAATTGGGCATTCTCGACGCCCGCTTGCACATCCGACGCCCGCCCACATCCCCGGACGTTCGTCCACTTTTCCGACGCTCGCCCACTTGAAGTCTCAACTCTCTCGCATCAAAAAAGGCACCCTGGACGCCGCTTCATATTTCGACGCCACCCGTAACCCAGCTCCAGCTTTTGCTCATAACTTCACTTCTAGGGCTCCAAATGAGGTGATTCAACATGCGTTGGAAATCTCTTTCAATCCTCTACAACTTGCATCAAGACACCTGGACCAGAAAATGCCTCCATCATAGGCCAAAATGCTGCTGAAGTGAACGTAGGGTGAGGGCAACAATTATCTTCTTCCTTTTCTTCATTTTTCTCCTTCTTTGGCTCATTCTTGCACCTTGATGATACTTCTCATCATAAATCTTTGCCTTCCGGTTCTCGAGACACCCTAGTCCTGCATCCATATGAAACAACAAGCAAACGTGTAACCCCGCAAACTACGGGTGCTCGGGAAAACGAGTATAAAATGCTAAAATAAGGCCGAGTTTACGGAAAACCGACAGTCACTCGCCGTGCAACAAAACTTCATTTCATACTCAAAACAGGGTCTAAACTTACCCGAAACATGCCGGAAATGTGATAATCAGGGGCTAAATCGCATGTAAATGTGTACAAGAAAGTTGGTTCCTATCAACTAACACTAGGTGGAATTCTACTTATGTGATGTTGTCTACTGCTTATAAGTACAGACAATGTTTTAGTAAGTTTGGGGAAGATGATGAATCTTTTGCAAGGCATTGCCCTTCTGATTTTGAGTGGGATGAGGTTAATGAAGTTTGTGAATTCCTTGAGGTTTTTTTTGGATGTTACTAACCTTATTTCTGGAAGTAATTATCCAACAATGAATCTGTTTCTTTTGGAATTATCTAGAATTAAGGAATTGATCAATGCCTAGTTGGATATCTCTTGTAAAAAACATATGCAAAGTATGGCTGCTAGAATGGCCCTTAAGTATGATAAGTACTGGGAAGAATGTGATTTGTTGCTTAGTTTTGGTTCAATTCTGGATCCTAAATATAAGAAGGGGATGATCAACTTTGCTTATGCTTCAATGTACCCTTCTGATTATAAGAAAAAGGTTGAAACTATTTTGAATAAGTTCAGTGAACTATATGATCAGTATGTTAAGATCTATGGTGATGAGAAAGGAAAAGGACCAGAATCTTATAGTTCCTATGTAAAAACACCTCCCTCTTCCACAGTTGGTAAAAGAAAGTTTGATGAGTTTATGATGAAAATGCAAACTAAAGGGAAGCAGAAATCAGATCTTGAATTGTATTATGAGGAAGTTTGCTACCCAAATGTTGCCAATTTTGATGCCCTTGCTTGGTGGAAAGGGAATACGGGGAAATACAAAGTGTTATCCAAAACGGCCATGGATATTTTGTCTATCCCAATTACAACTGTTGTCTCAGAATCTACCTTTAGTGCTGGTGGTAGAGTTATTGATTAAAAAAAAGCTTCTATGAGAAGGGATACAGTTGAGGTTTTGCTTTGCGGTGGAGACTGGATAAAGGAAGCTTATGGAATCAGATCATTGAAAGAGGTATACCTTAATTACATGAATTTTTCTTAATCTTAACTAATGTTTTGAAGTTACTAATGTTTGTTGCTATTTTCAGGGGAATGAAGATCCCATTGAATTGGAATATGAAAATGAATATGATATGAAAGATCCTAATGATACTGGTAAGTTGTAACTATGCCTATGGAAAGATGATGAACTTATACTCTGATTTTCCATAGATTCTGATTGCTAGTTTGTTGCCTATCTTACCTATGATATGAAAAATTATGTTGCCTACAATGTTACTATGTGAGTGTGTAAATAAATGACAAATGTTGCCTTGCATATGTGAGTTTGTAAGTTAACTGTGTTACCTGTGCTGTGTTATAAAAAGGAGGGTGGAAAGATGAAGAAATCATTTCTGAATTCCGATTTCCTCTTCTTCTACCATCTTGTCCTGTGTGACTATGTTATCTTACTTTCTCAATTTCTTGTGTAGCTTGTTTGTTTGTTTACAAACTCACTAGTCGATGAGACGATGAGTCACGATCCTCCATATGATCCCACTCAGACTCGATGGAAATATGATGAACTTATACTCGATTTCCATAGATTTGAATTCGATTACGTAATATGTTGGCACTTTACTCTTGTGTTATTTTTGTTGTTTACATGAGATCTTCATTGCATCAAACCATGCAGCAAAGTAGCCTTCCTTCTCAGGTTAACCAAACATCAAAAGATGTCAACACAACCCTATCCACAAGAAAACAATCCAAAACTAACACTCCTAGCAGTAGCGGCAAACCACCCAGCAACTCCAACAAAAGCCAAAGAAAGTCAAGTAGAACATGAATTGGCACTTGGGAATGTAATAATATTTTGGATTGTCTACGTATGATTTTTGAACTTGTTCAAACTTGAATTCATTTTGAAGTTTTGGGCATGTAATAATATTTTGGATTGTCTACTTATTATTATGTAGTGTTGGACATGTAATATTTTTGGACAATGTAATATTTTGGACATGTAATATTTTTGAACTAGAATTATAAGTTAATTTATAACATGTCAACGAATGGAACATGTTCGAACTTCTCGAGCCAAATAGAATCGAAATTTTTCCTTATTTTTCATACGAATCACGAATCGAATCCTCCAATTTTAGGCTCGACCATTTCGAGCCAAATCGAACCTGATATTCGAATACATGCGAAGCGAACTCGAACTCATCCAGGGTTCGGCTCGTTTATAGGCCTAGCCTTCGAGACCTCGTACCTATCAGTGCGAGACTGAGAAGCATAAAGTTCCTTTACGTGAACGATGATCGTGTAGGCGTCCATAGATTCATGATGTTTCTGCAATTCAGGTGTCATAGAAGCAAGCATGATACATGTAGCATCGTGAATCGCCGGATCGGTGCTTGTTGTACTTCGACGAAAGATCTACACCGCGCTCTGCGGGCTTTTACGGTATGGGTTCGTCCAAGACATAGCCAATTTTCATGCCTCAAAACGATTTTGAGGTTTCTTTCCCAGTCGAGAAAGTTGGTTTCGTCAAGTTTGTTATCGATGATAAAATGAAGGTTCAATTTGTTCGACATTCTACAATAATAAATAAAGATAGAATTTGCTTCCCAGACGGTTGAACGAGCGAAGAATTTGAGGCTAGCTTGGCATTAGTATAGTTTATGAACGCATTGCTTTTATTTTTCACGATTGAGCACAAAGACTAAGTAATTTCTTGCTTGTTTGATGGCTTTGTGATTGAATAAAATGATCGCTTTACCAAAAAAAAAATTAAAGATAGAATAAGTAAAGTTCATGTATACAAAACCTAATATTGCTCCCACTAGCCAACTATTCCCAATTGACTTTCAAGAATTTGACTAATTCCTTAGTGGCTGGGATCCCATCTAGTTGTCTCGATTCCCGACAAGGGCCGATAAACCGAGACAATTTCGAAAGGTAGGTACTCCTACCAGTCGCATCACATGTGGCTCCCAGTGGTTGACTAGTTAACTCTTTGACGATTCACATCTATATGTGATAGTCAACCCCTTGTCTCTAAAATTAGATGGTCCTGACGAGGACAATCACCGCAAGATTCTAGTCGAGTCGTAACCCAATATTCATGAGATCTCGTAACGATCATATCTCGATAATGACGATATACCCGAGGTAGGTCAACTTCCGACGAGGGGCGATCATTGGTCCGCACAAGAGCTCTTCACCGTCATTATAATATTGGGAGACATATTTATGACTCGATTTTTCCGTGGGAATAATTTTAAATTAATTCTCTTAATTAATTTTATTTAAATTATGGTCTCATCTACTACGTGCATATTACTACGATGTCGAATAAAGTAAAATATATACAACATTCCGCGCATAAATTAACCGGTATGATCATGGACTTTTCCTAAGTGCGGTTTCGAATACAAAGTGACGAAACCGCGGGTCACAACTAAGGATAGCCGAAACCACCAATGGATCTTTGACATGCACCATCTGCATGGATCTTTTATTTCTCTTTCCTTCTTTGGATCTTCGTCTTTGTCTTCAGTGCATCATTACATAAAATCTAACTATTAAATTTTACACCCGCCGCACAAAGGGGGCTAGCTAACGGAATGGGATAATACAAAAATAAAACTAGGTCACGTTCTTCATATAACGCTGGGACAACAATAAAATCCAACAGAAAAATAAACCATTCACATCTATCATCGCTTTGGTGAGTTAAGCGATCAATCGGATTCATATAATCGAATTATATCTATTATCTAATCCATACAATCACATCTTATGAAAAAGATTAAAATTTTAAAATACTTTCGTCTTTATAGCATCCAACCAATTAATTATTTAACTTTTAATTAATTAATAATAATTCAATTAATAAATAATTCAAGAATTAAATTCATGGACTATATTAAATCATTGCACAAAACAAAACAAAAAGGGGGTTTCAGCCGCCGACCCCAGCCGCCGAGTGGCTGCCGGAGCCGCCGATGTGGCTGCGCCGCCGCTGTCGGCCCAACGCCGCCGCCATGTCTCCGCCGCCTTTTTCTTTTCTTTTCGCGCATCTTAATATATAATTAATATCAACCATGAATTAATCTATTGGATCTATTTACTACGCGATTATTAATGCTTATTGCTTAAGCTCAAGTTGGCTCGATACCATCATTAGGAAATCAAGCGAGTAACGCAATGAAAATAAAATTTTGATTTCCAATCCAAGGATCGACTTCGTTTAAACAATAAACATATAACAAGGAGGACAAAGATTATACATTTTTTATCTTAAAGATCGAAGCTTTGACCGTCCGGTAGAAGTAGATCTTTAAAGCCGTCCAAGCGTCCGGCCTCTATCAATTGGTTTTAGTACAACGGTAGCGCTTGATCTTAACAATCAATTAGAATACGAGTGTCAAGCCAATGAGAATTCTAAAATGGACTTATAATTTCCGTACTGCTTGGGAATCTTCAATTATACCACTTTGGATATTTTTACCAATGTTACCGATACACTTAGTTAGCCAGGGGTTTATTTTCTTTTTAGTATCGTTCTCTTGTAAGTCGTTAAAAATTGATAATGCCACTGAAAGCTTAAACGACCCTCAGTTGCAAGGGTACATGTGGAATTTGATTTACTATATTTGTTGCCACCTAGGGTATGGGTACAAAGTGAAATGGATCTGGATTTTGGCAAGCAGTTGAAACAGAGGAAGTTTTACCTTCATACTGTAACTATTGTTGGTATATTGGACACCAAGAACAATTTTGTGCAGTTAAACACCCTGAATTCCACAATTACACTCAAACGCAAGGGCCAAGTATGCACAAGGAATATAGGCCAAAGAAACTAAGTGAGTATTAGGTTTGATAATGACATCAACATGTTTAAAGCTTTCACCGTAAATCTACTATTCGTTGCTTTCTCATGGTCAAGATTCGACTTTACACCGGTCGATTGTCATATTCAAGTGGTAAAAAATCGATTATCAGAACAGAAAATCATAAAATCGATTCTATTTATATGATATATCATAATTACTGAATTCGATTGTGATACTTTCTATGCACCCACAATTCAACATACGTTGCATTGAAAATTAATTAACACCAACACATCAAAATAAAAATAGAAGAATATCATAACAATTAATCTATTCAAAAAGCAAAACAACTAAAAACCGATCTTTGATGTGTTTTAAGAGGATGAAGATTTTGGGGGCGGCGCAATCGGCCCTGCAGAGGTTTTGAACCATTTAATCACCTTATCCTTCACACATAAATGGAAAATTGCAGCTTCTTCATCTTCCTTAACTTTTGTGCATTTCTCACAGTAAACAACCTCATCTTGATCCTTCAAAACTATTCTTGGATCCATATCCGGGTCGGATTCCGGGATATCAATATGTGGACCCGCCATAGCTTTCTGTAGTTGCTCTCTCTCCATTACCAATTTCTTCAATCCAAAATTCAAGAGTGATATATATGTATATATATATATATATATATATATATATATATATATATATATATATATATATACCTGCAAAGTCGTAATTTTATTACTACCACCGTCCCATAAAAAATTATCAAATTTTCTTAAAATGAATTGTCTCATAAAAAATACTTCATTAAGAAAATCAATACATCATTTAATGTATTTTTTTCAAAAACACCCCTATCATAACATTTAATGTTTATATATTCATTTCATATTTCAAAAGAGCATTTATTATGTGATAGGGTATATATGTCCATCATTACTTAAAATACAATACATTAATTATTTTTTTAATTTGTGTGCGAACACTTTTTATGGGACGAATGTAGTAATTAAAAAGTTCGTTATGGCCAGAAAAATTATATTACAAGAATTGACACGATAATCAATAATTTAAAACATGTATTATGAGAATAAGTAAGTTACATAATACATTAATTTCTCTAACTATCTAAAATTGGGAAGTGAACTCTATAGAGATAAAAATAAAACAAAACCATGTTTGACTTAGTTTAGAAATTTCTGTTTCGTTCTCTTTTGTGAACGGATAGAGGAATATTCATGCTCATTTTCTAGTTAGAGAATGTCTTAATTTAGTAGGAATTATGGAATGAGGCACCTCCCCTCCCCATAATGTTTCTCTAGCTATTTCCGCGGATTGCAAACAATAAATATTTCTTTATCCCTAAAAAACATTGTTGTTTTGTTTATTTTTTATTTATATAAATGCATTTTGTTTCCGTTAAAATATAAATAAAAAGAAAAAAAAATCAACCAAAGTATAAACATTGCCATAAAATTAATTACTGTGACCCATTATCAACGACTTCCGTTATAATAAATGACTATATATCATAACGTGAAATCATGGGTTCGAGGGTAACGACTCCCGAAGTTTTGAATAATACAAATGGGCGGGCAATGCAATACTTTCAATTTTGAAATTTTGGTCATGCATCATTAATTCATACCAACGGAAAATTTGTCAGCACCTCATTTACTTATTTAAATTACTCGAATATATTTGTTTAAAACCGTTGTGGAATATCTTTTCATATAATAATTTGTAACACGTTTCAAAGTTGTATAAAACGGTAATTTTATCTATAGAACAAAAAAAAGCGACTAAATGCTTCACAAAATCTAATCTATAAAATGTAATAACCCAATTTTAATTTCGTACATTACGTCATATCGAATTAAAAGTACATCATAATTAAGTTTTCTTAAGCTAATACAACACAAGTACTCTTGGAAACCCCTGAAACACGTGAAACGTTATGTGGGTGACCAAAAGCGACCGGCTAAGTGCCCTTGGTACTAGCTCTCTGCTCTGGTTTCAAAATTCTAGCCGTGTCATTCTGGATTCTGGCAACATCTGGTGGTTGCTAAAAAGTCCTGCAACCTCTTTCTCATGCCAGCTGACGCTAAAAAATGAATGTGAAACCATTTTTCTTCAGCATTTCTGGGAGCAAAATTCAGTTTTCCCAGCCTTGTTAGATCTTACTGAGTTTATGATCATGTTCTTAAGTTTTCAGCATTTTTATTTATGTAAACTGGGGTTCTCTTCTTGAATTTTTAAGTAAGCCAAGATAACTTCTCGTATGAAAAGAGTTTTTCTTGGTTGAAGAAGAAGATCCGGCAGTAGCAACCCCTAAAAATCGCATGAGTGATGTATCATTTGCATGATGTACGTATCACATTTTCTTCTTTGTATCTTGATCATCTTTGAACAAATACATGCGTATGATGTGAGTCTAAAAAAGACTTTTGGGTTTAATACATATATATCACATGTTCAATCATTACATTCAATCGGTGAAGAGACGATCGCCTCAACAAATAATTGACTACATATACACAAAATCAAATGTATCTATATGATATTATAAATAAATTTGGTATGCCCCTTGTTTCTACACATAGATTACATTGAAAATCAAACACCAAAATAGAGAGGAATATCATAGCAATTAATCCTTTCAAACAGCAACACAACACAACACAAAATGAATATTCTCTCCCTACAAACACTACTGAAAGGGATGTTACCTTCTCAGTTCCTGCCTTACAACATTTTTAACTAAAGGGTACAACCGTAACTCTATTTTCTTTTTGCCTAAATTACTATATTTCCTTTTCAATTTCTTTTTTCCTAAAGAGTCATGCTATTACCCTTCCAAAAAAAAAAAAAAAAAAAAAAAATTATGGCTTTATCCATGTCTTAAGAGGTAGTTTTTTTGGGCGGCCCAATAGGCCCAGCAGTGGTCTTAAACCATTCGATCACCTTATCATTGACACATAAATGAAATTCTTTATCATCTTGATTAGCTTCGGCGCATTGCTTGCAGAAAGCCTCTTCTTGATTCTTGACAATAAATCCTGGGCCCATATCCGGGTCGGTTTCCCGGATATCAATCAGCGGAGCCGCCATAGCTCTCTGTAATTTCTCTTTCTCCATCGCCAGTTTCTGTAATCGATCATTCAAGATTGACGCTTCCGTCTGCGAATTTCTATCACCGCCGAATGGGAGTTGGTATCCAGGATAATTGACGCTGCTTAAGTCCACAGCAGGCTGGTTTCGCCGGAGAAGAAACGCAGGAGATGGGGAATCGTTATTGTAGTAAGAATCAAACTTATTTGCCCTAAATCCCAAATCGGTCGATCTGCTGCTGGATGCTTTAGGGATTACATAAAAGTAACAACCCCGTTGTTTAACAATAAATTGAAAATTAACTTTAGCAGTGACCGGAATTCTGGGTTGATACTCCGGGCAAGACGCCATCCGAACCAGGTATATCAACATCTTGTTCGGATTGAGTCCAATTCTTTGACTCATCACCTGCTGGAAACTCTTGAATGACAATGCAGAGTAGATTTCAATGTTTCCCATGTTGTATTCACTTACTCCGTCGGAATAGATAATCGGAAACGACGCCCATCCATTGGAATTCTCCATGTTTCACAGGAGAGATTGAGGTTTCAAGCGGAAAACAATAATAAAATAAACCAAACCGGAAAAGAACCGATCAAGATTTTGGATTTGGAGGTGTAAAATCGGAAAATAACTTTTTAGATTTGGAGGTGTGAAATCAGTACACAGAGAGAGGGTTTTATAGTTTGGATTTTGGGGGAGAGAAGTAATGCTAAAGGTGATCAGGAAAATATTTGGGAATTTTATTTATAATGTTATTTTGCTTGGTGGCCAAGCAATATAAGGAGTCCCCACAGAAATTAGCAGTTTTTTTTTTTTACTTTATTTTATTTTTAAAGGTATATCAATAATATTATTATTTTATATTCAGGAAAATTATATTAGTTCTAAGAAAAAAAAGTAAATGTCTTTTCACACAAAAAAAAAAATAATCCTTTAAAATTTCGCGCATATTTGTTCTGACTGAAATTTTGGCAGAATGTTGAATTTTTTCTGAATGAATTAAGGTCATAATGTATGAAATAGGTTTTCTAATCGGGATTGGGTCTAAAAACACTTAAATTTTGACTGAAATTAAGTCAGAATAATCAACAATATTGGGTCAGTGTATTGTATGAAAAGATGCTCTAAAAAAATTACTACATCCGTCCCATAAATAATGTCTCTTTTTGTGGTACACACGGATTAAAAAAATAATTAATATGTTGTCTTTTTTGTAGTGATGGTCATTTATACCCCTATAAAATAATAAATACTCTTTTGGAATAAAAAATAAATATATATACATTAAATATTATGATAGGGTTATGTTTATAAAAAATGTAATAAATGATGTATTGGTTTCTATACGGACATTTTTTATGAGACAATTCATTTTAAAAAATTAGGCACTTTCTATGGGAAGAAGGTATTATATTGCATGAATTGGCACAATAAATTAATACTATGAAATGCACCGTGTCAGAATTAACATAGTAATAGTGCTAGTTATTTTTTTAATGTGTTTATTTTAAATTTTGTTGCCTTAATTATCATTTTTGCAATTCGCATTTTTACAATCAAGAATATATTGCACGACCAGGGTCGTCTGTGAAAGTTTAGAGGTCTTAAGCAAATTTATCAAAACGAGGACTTTTGAAAAAAACAAACGGTTTTAAAACATATGTTATGTGTTAGATTAATAAATTCATTTGATTAAAAAAAAAAAAAAATTCAAGTGCCTAAATTTTGTTAATTTTACGAAGGCCCTAATTCATGGCTTTGTTGGATTATGTCTAGGAACGGGTCTTCGCACAATACTACACGAACATACTAAAACGATTAATTTCAAAATAGATGACGCTTGTTAAAAATATACGTACAATATAAAATATATTTTGTGACATGCATAGGATTTAAAGAAAAATGTGTAATGAGAATAAGTAAGGTACATGATACATTAATTTCTCATAAAAACCTAAAATTGGTAAGTGAACTTTATACATAATCTCGTTTGAGCTTTAAATATTACAGTTTACAATTTAAAATATTACAATTTACAAAAAATAGTATTGTTGTCAACATTATACATATAACATAAAAGGTACAATAATTGTTTAATTTTTAATTAATAAAATCTTGACACGTGACACACTAGATATGATTTTTTTTAAAATGTACAAATTAAAAAAAGTACAAATAAAGGTAAAAATAAAAAAAATTAAAACGTTGGGGTGTCTTTCACACAAAACGCGAAAATATATCATAGAATAATCATTATTTTATAACACTTATTCAGTCAGAATATTGTGTTGCGTGAAAAATTAAAAAAAAGAATTCTCTAACTTTTGATGCCAAATTTAAGAGAATATCTATGCATATCCAAGGTTTTTTTTTTTTTTTTTTTTGTTGTTGAGGAAAACAAGTATTTTATTACGCTAAGTCCTGAATAGCGGCATAAATTACATCATTATGAGGAAAGTGTCTCAAACAATACGCAGCGAGTGACTAACCCACGCCTCTAGCCAATAGATGCGCCGGAAAATTTCCACTGCGCTTAACAAAATTAAAAGACGTCGAAACAAAGAAAGGAAAAAGTGCAAGACAATCCGACGCTAAGCAGCTAAAGACAGACAAATCGTTTGACGGTCACTGTAGCGCCTGAATGCATGGTAGACAATCAGACTCGAAGATATTGTAAGAAGTCCCAATCGAATAGCCTATTCCATAGCCAAAATAATCGCCTGCATCTCCATATATAGTCTCAGGACTAATACCGAAGTCAAAGTGGAACGAGTAAGCCGCAACGATCCAAGTTTTGAAGAACTAATTACGGACATATTAGGTTAGTTGCTCAAGGTTATTCGCATTAAAATGATTTAACGATGATGAATTATTTGCTTGAACAACAACACTTGTGTGTTTTTAATAGTATACTTACATTTGCATTTCAACAAGTATTTCACCTTCAACTAAATAGTTATCAAGTCTATATTGTCAACATCGACCTCAACAATTAATTAATCTATTTTTATAAGTTATATTTCGATAAAACAATTAAACGTGGATAAGCATCATTATTCAACTTTCGATTAATAGATTGGTTGACATCAATTAGGGACTTATATTTGCTTTCTGGAACTACGTTATTATACCGAATGCTTACAAGTATCAAAACTACACATACAAATGAATGCACCGAAAAACGTATCGGTTTGAAAAACTTACAGGGAAAAAAACCCGGTTCCAATGGTGGTTGGGAGTGGTTATCGAAGGTTTTTGGTGGTTTTAAGCGGTTTCTAGCAAGAAAAAACCCTACCGATCAACTATATGTCATTTTTAATGGTAGTTTATTTTTTCTCCACATGAAATTATTTTTCTCTTTTTAAAAAAAAATGTTTATCCATCTTTACGAGGTTTATTCTTTCATTGAAGGTGATCTAAAGACAAATTATGTTAGGATTTCGTCTTTTTTTAGGTTTATTGATCAAGTCACCGTTGTTTTGTTTGAATTTTTTTTATTTTATATAAATGCATGTCGTTTTCATTTTTAAAAAAAAAAAATCAACCAAAGCATATACTCTAGTACTCTATAAAAGGTTTGTTTATTTCTAACGGAGAATATACTTTGGTTGAGTTTTTTTTTTTGCTTTGGTTGAGTTACAATGCTACAAAAATCGATTTATATGACCCATTATCGATGACTTAGATTATAATCAATGACTTTATATAATGGCATGAATTCAATTCACTTGAGGGTAACGTATCCCGAACTTTTGAATAATGCAGATGGGCGGCAATATACTTTCAAATTTCAAATTTAAATTTTTCGGTCAAGCGTCATTAATTCATACCAACGGAAAATTTGACGGTACATCATTTACTTATTTGAATTGTAGCTTACCATACTCGTATGTATTTGTTCAAAACTAATGAAGAAGAACTTTTTATATAATAATTCATTAACGAGTTCCTAATTAGTTTTATGAAAATGATAATTGTATCTGTAGAACATGAATCACCCAAATGCTCTAATCTATAAATTGTAATATTCAAACCCAATTTCGTATCTTATGACATATCTAACTCATAATACATCATAAAAATAAATAAATAAAAACGATGACCCAATGTATAATGGGCCTATGCCCCTAACCGGACCTTTGACCCTCAAAATTTACAGATATTTTAAGGCTCTGAATTTTATAAAATTACACTCATTTTAAGGCCCTTACATTTTTCTTCATCTAACGAAAAGTATCATCCTTAAAACACTTGTCGCTTAATTTTTTTCTTCAAATATAGTTATATTTATTAGATGTGTTCTTGTCTTTTGTGACTAATAAATAAGCACATCTGAGTTAACTTAACAAAACTTTAGTTGATGAGAGTGGAGTTGTTGTTGTTGTTTTTTTTTTTTTTTTTTTTTTTTTTTTTTTTGTGTGTGTGTGTGTTTTTTTTTTTTTTTTTTTTTCCTTCTCATTTAGTACATCCTAAATCGAGTGAAACGTTATTTTATATCAATATTTAATTTTAAAATTGTGATATTCATCTTCTTTAATTTTATTCTTTCACACTCATACTACATTCGTCCCAAAATGTAAATTTGTTCGGATTTTTTCACACGGATTAAGAAAGTTAGTTGAATGATTTATGTGTCATTCATTTTGATGAAAAAATCTAAAATAAACTTTGACTGATATTTTTAAAAATAACATTTGCTTGTTATTAATGCAAATTCGTGAAATACGGGTGACTGTATAATAAATGTAGGGTAAAAGAAGAATAATGTAATAAATGTTTTATTGGTTTTCTAAATAGACTTACATTATGGAAAAAAACTAAATAAACTTACATAAATGCATTTCGTTTTCATTAAAAAAAATAGAAGAAATAAATCAACCAAAGCATATACAATGCCACAAAAATTAATTCATTTGACCCGTTATCAACGACTTTCGTTATAATCAATGACTCCATATGATGACACGGAATTCACGGGCTTTAGGGTAACGTATCCCAAAGTTTTTGAATAATGCAAATGGGCGGGGCAATGTACTAATAGTTTTAAATTTCAAATTTAATTTTTTTGGTCAAGCGTCATTAATTCATACCAACGGAAAATTTGACGGTACCTCATTTACTTATTTATTAAACTAGTAGGTTACAATACTTGAATATATATGTTAAAATTGTTTAGTGATGATGCTGGATTTTGTCAATAAAATAATCCGGGCCGTAATTTTCCGAGTGACAATTGAAAAGATCTAAAAGCTAGAAAAGATGTAAACTGGGGGTGGTTTGTGTGATTGTTATACTGAGCCTGGATAATTTTTTCAATTTGCCTACGTATCCAATGTGTGCAATTGGAATCAAATCCCTCGTAGTTCCTTAGGTATAGATTATATAGTGGACTCCTCGTCCATTTTCTTGTTCAACAAGTATGAGGATTCTTAATCCTTAAGGATTATTTTATGTAAATCCCTTTAATTTATGGATTATTATATACTCCATCCGTTACAAAATATCTGAGACAGTTGTCAAAAATACGGTTATTAAGAAAATGATTTAATGCTATGACTTTTCGGATGAAATGACTAAAAAATTCCTATGATACAATTAATGCAGTCTTTTTTTAACTTCTACCAAAGTATTAAATAAGGGTAAAGTAGGAAAATTAGCAATAAATGTTGCTTTAGAAAATGTTCTGCTTCAGTTATATTAAAACAAAACTTTTTGGCAACTGCCTTAGTTATTATGGAACGGAGGGAGTACGTATTTTATAACATGATCACTGTCATAATATCATAAGATTCTTTCCGTGTTTATCCTATAATAATATAGGAACATGTTTAAAATATCAGATAAGGGGAGCTCTGGCCATCCTGCGGTGAGCTCCTCAGATCATCTCGAGCTTGGATGCACTACCCGAACTCTAACATGATCAAGCCGTCCTGCGGAAGTCTGGTCGAGAGAGCGTGTCAGAGCTCCTCTGGCGTGACCTACAAATTGACATGGGGCTCCTGGCCCTTAAGTTTGTTACTTTTCTCTTTCTTCATTTATTATGCGATCATTCTCTGAATGACACGTGACAAGGGCTAATCCGACCATCGTCATTTAGGAATATTAATATTTTTTTTATATAATAATTTATTAACACGTTCCAAAGTTTTATGAAAAATGATAATTCTATTTATAGAACAGGAATCACTAAATGATTCACTAAATCTAATCTATTAAATGTAATATTCAAGCCCAATTTCATACCTTACTGGCATATCGAATTCATAATACATCATATAAAAATATTGAACACCCAAGGCCTAGGCGTATTGGGCCTATGCCCATGACTGAGCCTGTCAGATTTTTAGTGGATTTTAACTATCTTGGGCCTTTGACCCCCAAAATTTAAGGCCCCAAACTTTAAAAAATTACACGCATTTTAATAAATGACATTTGATTGTTATTTATTTAATTTTTTTTCTCAAAAAAAAAAAAAACAAAAACTTTCATTATAACAAATTAAACAATACAGAGCCAAACAGGAACATGGTTATGCCAAAATACCCCTACATCCGAACTAAACGAGAGAGCAGCAAGATTGTGAGCCATCGCGTTCAGTATGCAAAATATGACAACATTCAAACTTTCTAACTAACAGCTTAATATCGTCTAGGATAGTAGAAATATCAACTGGAGGGGGTTTTGAGCTATTACTACAATTTACCAAGATTAAGCAATCCGAATAACAAACTATATTTTTCAATCCCATCGCCAAGCATCTGCTCATACACCATCGTAAGGCTTGTGCTTCAGCAACTAAAGCCGAGCTACATTGCGACTTCGGAGAAGCCCAGGCCTCCAAAACTGCATCATTCTCCTGGAGAAGAATTGCACCATATCCAGCAAGACAAGAATCCGGTTTCCAGGCTGCATCGACAAAGGCACACACCTCAACAGAATGGGTATCCTCGCGCTCGGAGAGTCCATTGAGAAAGGCCATAACTTCATTTTTAATTTGAGAGGAAGCATTTCGACTAAAAAAGACTGCCGATTTCTCTAGATTTATAAAGTGACCCGAAACCACTTGGAAAGTATAGTTGTTAAATGTGAAGCACAATTAATATTAACACTAGTCATTAACAAAGAGTCATCCGCAAAAAATAAGTGATTTATTCTTGGGCTATATCTAGAAATGCGGATACCCGGGACCACTCCATCATGATTAGCTTTATGCAACAAATGACTTAAACCGTGCGCACAAATTATAAAAAGGTAAGGTGATAGAGGATCGCCTTGTCTAATTCCCCGTTTAGGTTTAACAAATCATACTCTTTCACCATTAATAATGAAAGAAAAAGAGACCGAAATAATGCATTCCCGTAATAACTCCACCACTTTATCACAAAACCCCAACTTAGTTAGAATGAAGAAAAGAAAATCTCATTCAACTCGGTCAAAAGCTTTGGACACATCTAATTTTAACGCCATACAAGAGTCATTTCCTTTTCTTTTATTCATCATGTAATGTAAAGTTTCACGAGCAACAATATAACTATCCAAAATTTGTCGGTTGGGTACAAAGGCATTTTGACTTTCACTAATGCAACTGGGGAGGCAAAGTTTTAACCTGTTGGCCAAATTTTTTGAAATAATTTTGTATAGCACATTATATAAGCCGATAGGCCTAAAATGAGAAGGCTCCGAATGGATATCTTTTTTTGGAAGAAGAGCAATGCAAGTATGATTCAATTCTTTCGGAAGTTTAGAAAACAGCTTTTAAAAAAACTAGGAGACATACCATCAGGTCCCGGGGCCGTGTTTGAGTGCATCTGAAAAATTGCGTCTTTAATTCTTGCTCATCCACCTCCCTCAAAATGTTGTCGTTCATCCCCCTGGTGATGCAGGCTTCCATATCATCAAATTGCTTTAATACGCGCTTCGATGGTACACGTTGTAGACATAGTAGATACAACATTAGAGTATTTTTTCCAAAATAAAGCCAAGCCTCCAGATAACCCCACTGGATCAACTGTATGTACATAATCAAAATTAAGCCTTATGCAAAGCTTCAAAATAAGCGGGGATCGATTTTTAGTTTCCGAAAGGAATAAAATTTCAGGGGAGTGGAGCTTGCACATCTCCTCAACCTGGGATATTGTCAAGGAGCTCCCCACCTCTTGATTGTTATTAATGTAAAGTAGTGAAAAATTAGCGAGTATGTAATAAATGAGGCGTAAAAGAAAAGATATAATAAATACTTCACTGATTTTCTAAATTGACTTAAATTATGATGCAAAACTAAAAAACTAAATGATTTTAAATCTTGAGATGAACAAAGTACATTTTAGCATTCAAAATCACTTTGTTGCCAATGGCTTCAGCACTTGTATCATCTAGATAATTAAAATGTTTACATTTTAAATTTTTGCTTCAACAAACGAATCATTAATTAATCATCCACATAGAATGAAATTTGAATGGACAAATTTCAATATAGAATAATCGCTATAAAAGATTACATCACGGGCACATGCACACCGGAGTTTTAAACTTCTATTAATGGTTGTTTTTACTTTCACGCACACAAGAATATGATGCGATATCGCAAATGTAGCGTCAATCGTTCTTTTAAGTTGAAACTAAAACTCGTCAATTAATTAAATAAGTCAAAGGATGACATTCATCATAAGTACCATCGGTTTTCAGAGTTTTAAATTTTCTCAGACCAAAATTAAGAATTTGATTCCGAATAAATTCCTTAATTTTAATTAATACTATGAAAGTCATTATAATCATTGACTTAAATAGTTTTTTTTGGTATTTATAAATTTTTTTTGTTTCAAATTACAATACAAAAAAACGATTTATAATTTGATGATTTTTTTAGGTGCATGGTTTGATGTTTTCAAACCAATAAGATTTTATTACTTATTGATGTACTTCTCTGAATACAAAACCCCCGATTTAAAAAATCTGATTGGTTAAACCAACACTTTCTATATTCTAAAAATAAAAACCAACACCTTCACTTTAAGCAAAGCACGAATAAAAAATATTAAATAAATAAAACCTTTGATTTCGCATTACAATTTTACGAAAACAAGGACTGAAGGTACTACTGTCTCTACCACTCCGGATCGCAGATCTGACCATTCCTGCCGAAACTTGATCGCCGACTTCGTAATCCCGGATAATTCCTATCAATCCTTCGGCTCCGGTAAGTCGATTACTTCTCCATTCGCCATTTTACATTTGTGAGGATCTGATTTTCACTGTTCATTCATATTTTTGTTTGATCTGACGTGTTTGATTGTGGCAAAACGAGAGAAAGGCATTTATGGAATGCCAGTTTCATCTGTAAGGAGGGATATTATGATATCGAGGCAAATGCACTTAGGAAATTCCGGTTTCTCCTGCTATCTATGCATTTTAATGTTCGTCTGGAGTGCGGATTTTGGTCATATTGCTTTTGATTAAGTTGATTGGGACTCGGAAGTTACGTTCAATTTATTTATTTCGAATTTTTTATTTTTTTTTGCTTTTCAATTACGAGTTCTACTGGTAGTGTTTGTGTTGCCGGCCTGATGTACCATTCTAATTCCTTCTAATTGATTGAAGTATTGATTCAAACGTTCCCTCTAAATTTTTCCTTCGTCTTTTTAATGTCTAGAACGCTTTGCTGATTCCATATTGATTGCATAGTTTTTAGTAACATTTTCAATGTGATGTTTTGTGTATGGATAACTGGAGTTAAGCTTTCTGTTGCGTTGTAGTTTTTTTATTGCTGGGAAAAATGGACAAACCTTGTCCTACGTTGGTTCATTTTGATAAGAGTACTCAAGCTATTGCCAATGAGATTAAAGAAGCGCTCGAAGGAAATGATGTTTCTGCAAAGATTGATGCAATGAAAAAAGCTGTTATGCTTTTGTTGAATGGTGAGCCGCTCCCCAAGCAGCTCTTCATCACAATTGTCAGATATGTCTTACCCTCTGAAGACCACACTATTCAGAAATTGCTGTTACTCTATTTGGAGATCATTGACAAAACTGATTCTAAGGGAGTAATATTACCTGAAATGATCCTTATATGTCAAAATCTGTTAAACAACCTTCAGCATCCTAATGAGTACATTCGGGGCTGCACGTTGAGATTCTTACGTTCCTTGAAGGAGGTTGAGCTCGTTGAGCCATTGATCCCCTCTGTACTGTCAAACTTGGAGCATCGACATCCTTTCATTAGGAGGAACGCAATCCTGGCTGTGATGTCAATTTATAAGCTTCCCCATGGTGAGCATCTTTTGGCTGATGCTCCTGAGATGATTGAGAAGGTTCTTTTGACTGAGCAGGATCCATCGGCAAAAAGGTTCGCTTTTCTGATGCTTTGTGATTGTGCACAGGAACGTGCCATTAATTACTTATTGACCAATGTTGACAAAGTTCCTGACTGGGGAGAGATGTTTCAGAATGTTGTCTTGGATTTAATCAGGAAGGTTTGCAGAACAAACAAGTCAGAGAAAGGAAAGTACATAAAGATCATTTTATCTCTTCTCAATGCTCCTTCACCTATTATTGTTTATGAATGTGCTGGAACCCTTGTTTCTCTGTCTTCTGCCCCTACGGCTATCAGGGCTGCTGCTAGTACCTATTGTCAGCTGCTTCTATCCCAAAGTGATAATAGTGCTAAGCTTATAATTCTGGATCGTCTGAATGAGCTCAAATCATCTCACAGAGACATCATGGTCGACATGATAATGGATGTTCTTAGGGCACTCTCTAGCCCCAACCTTGACATACGCAGGAAGGCACTCGATATTGTTCTTGATTTGATCACACCACGAAATGTCAACGAGGTTGTTCTTACTTTAAAGAAGGAAGTTGTGAAAACACAAAGCGTGGAGCTTGAAAAGGATGGGGAATACCGCCAAATGCTCATACAAGCCATTCATTCATGCGCAATAAAGTTCCCTGAAGTCGCAAGCACTGTGGTGCACCTGTTGATGGATTTCTTGGGAGACAGCAATGTTGCTTCAGCGATGGACGTGGTCGTTTTTGTGCGTGAAATTATTGAAACCAACCCCAAGTTAAGGGTTTCTATTGTAACACGGTTGCTGGATACTTTCTATCAGATTAAATGCGGCACGAGTTTGCACATGTGCTCTTTGGATTATTGGAGAATATTGCTCGTCTCTTTCTGAGGTGGAAAGTGGAATTGCCACCATTAAGCAATGTCTTGGGGATTTACCCTTTTTCTCTGCTTCTGAGGAAGGGGAAACTGTTGATTCCTCTAAAAAGAACCAACAAGTTAGCTCCATCACTGTTTCATCTAGAAGACCTGCTATACTTCCTGATGGGACCTACGCTACTCAGAGTGCGGCTTCTGAAACTGCTTTATCACCTTCTACAGTTATTCAGTCATCATCTACTACTGAAACTCTCAGATCTCTTCTTCTTGCCGGAGACTTTTTTGTTGGAGCAGTCGTTGCCTGCACATTGACTAAGCTTATTTTGAGATTTGAAGAGGTTCAGCCTTCGAAACTTGAAGTCAATAAAGTATCTGCCGATGCTCTTCTAGTCATGATATCAATGTTGCAACTAGGGAAATCTTCAGTTTTGCCTCATCCGATTGATAATGATTCTTATGACCGGATTGTCCTTTGCATTAGACTTCTATGCAACAGTGGGAGTGAAATTAGGAAGATCTGGTTGAAGTCATGCCGTGAGAGCTTTGTAAAGATGCTTTCAGATAAGCAGCTACGCGAGACTGAAGAAATAAAGGCTAAGGCTCAAATTTCTCATTCTCAACCTGATGATCTCATTGATTTCTACCATTTGAAGAGCCGCAGGGTAAATTTATGCTTGTATCTGTTTTGTTGAAAATTATCTTTAATGATGACTAATATGATTATATTCTGCATTTACTTTACATTATGACTCTTTTCTCCTTTTGGAATAAATATCAAAATATTCTAAGTCTGGTACTCTATGATTGGTTTCCATCATTTAGTTATATGATTTTTGTGCATCATTGGCTCCAAGTTGCATCAATATCTTGGTTGGGAGCATCAGTGTCTTGGATTCTAGGTGGATTTTGGACTTTTTTTTTTGTGTTTTTATATGTAGGAACAGTTGTCTAGCATTATAGTGGCATGCTTCTTGTGACTTGGATGGGAATATTGGATCCCTTTTGGCCCTGTAATTTATTCCTCATGACATTTTTACGGGCTTATGAAGGCTGTAATACATAGATTTCCTCATTTTTTTTGTAACCCCCCTGCAGGGCATGAGCCAACTAGAGTTGGAAGATGCGGTTCAAGATGACCTCAAACGGGCTACTGGGGAATTTATCAACGATCAAGATGATGCCAACAAACTCAGCCGTATTCTTCAACTTACCGGCTTTAGTGACCCTGTATATGCTGAGGCTTATGTGACTGTTCATCAGTATGATATTGTTCTTGACGTAACTGTTATCAACAGAACCAGGGAAACTCTCCAGAATTTATGTTTGGAGTTGGCCACTATGGGTGACCTTAAATTAGTTGAGCGTCCACAGAATTACACTCTTGGTCCTCTATCTAGCAGGCAGATTAAAGCAAACATAAAGGTGTCATCAACGGAAACAGGGGTCATATTTGGAAACATAGTTTATGAAACGTCAAGTGTGCTTGAGCGCAACGTAATTGTTTTGAACGACATCCATATTGACATTATGGATTACATCTCTCCTGCTTCCTGCAGTGATGCTGCATTTAGGACCATGTGGGCGGAATTCGAATGGGAAAACAAGGTACTGACAGCTGTCACACTCTTCTCTTTCAACTCTCCTTTCCTTGCGGTTGATGATACCTTTGTTTAGTTTCCTTAGTTTAGCTTCTTGGGGACCCAACATGTTAGTCGAGTGTGAGATTCTGCATCTTTGGGGAATACAGAATACGACAAATGTTACAATACAACCGTTGTATGAAGGTTGTACATTACAACCTTTCATTTCTAGCCTCTCTCTCACACAATAAGAGTGTATTATGTGAGAGAGCGTAAAATGAAAGGCTCTAATGTATGCAACTTGGTACAACCTTCCTACAATCGTTGCACCATAAAATCTCTCGTTCTTGTAATTCTCTGTAGCAAATTATTTGATTCCGTTTTTCAGTTGAGAGTTATTTCTCATGCATGTTTTGTCATGGTAATACCTCCAGTAAAAAAAAATAAAAAAAAATTGAGTTCTGACCCAATGTGTTGCGGTATAATTTCCTGCAAATAAAATCCCCATTACAAGGCTATTATTGATAGACTTTAAGCTGATACAACTGCAGTAAACCACAATACAATGTGATAATAACGAGAAGGAAGATTCAGCTTTTCGATCTCTTTGATATGTTTCACATCATAAAGAAAAATGAAAAATATTTTTCTATATTGAGATCGCAGAAAATATAAGGTAAGGAGCTTGTGTGCTCTAGTCCCAAATGGCTACGGTTCCAAAGACCCAACATTGGTGGGGATTTTTCCCTGCACCATGCTACTTCTACCATCTCATAGGGCATATGGTAATTCATTTTATTCTGTTTGTGACAGGTGGCTGTGAACACCATAATTCAAGACGAGAAGGAATTCCTTGAACATATCATCAAATCAACAAATATGAAGTGCCTGAGTGGCGGGTAAATTACCATATTCTTGTCCTTTTGGTTGATGTTCTTTAATCCTAATTCCTACAATTACTAAAGCCTTACAGTTTCTCCTGCTTTTACACTAACATGGAATAACAGTGTTATTTACATCTCATTTGACACATTAACTAGTCTGGTTTTTGTTTTCAGGTCGGCTTTGGAAGGCGAGTGTGGATTTCTTGCTGCTAACCTGTATGCAAAGAGTGTCTTTGGGGAAGATGCATTGGTTAATGTGAGCATTGAAAAACAAGCTGATGGTAAGTTAAGCGGTTATATCAGAATAAGGAGCAAGACTCAGGGAATCGCTCTCAGCCTGGGAGACAAGATTACACTCAAGCAGAAGGGAGGAAGCTGAATTTTGAACAACATCTGGTTACTGTTATTCCCATGATAGTGGTACGTAATCGTAACTTCGTGTATCAGTGATGATGACGTAAGGGTTTTTTCTGTTTTTTGTTTAATCAATAATGTTCGATTTTTTAGCTGTATAATAATTTGCTTCCATGGGCTACAGATGTCTCAGAACACTTTACATTAGATACTGAATCTAAATCATTCAGATCCATCCACTAAAAACCCACCTGCAACAGAATCTCCACGAAGATGTGTAAAATACAGAATCAAAATCTCTAAAATATTACACTACATGTAATTCTCTATTCAAGTAATACGTTATAGAGATTCTAATGTATTTCACCTTAAATAGAGATTATGTAAAGTAGAGAAATGAGTTGTTTGAGTCTCTACATTAGAGAAAGAGCTGATGTGAACCCCCTTAGAGGGCCGGCCTGTCATTAGATTCTATCTTTAGCGATGTATTCCAGGGCTATCTTTCTGGCCATTTTTGAGTATATGCATGTTTTACAATCTACAGATATGTGTAATAATATAACCACTTTTGTAACAAATTTTGTTGCAGACGGTGTTAAACGTGGTAGAGTTACAGCAAGTGAACTTCAATGATATCTCATTATTAGAGGATTGAGTTCTTCCTGGAAGCAAACATTTTTACCATGAACAATGTGTTGTTTTTGTAGGCATGCTTTTAAGGAAAACGATGGATTTTGATGTTGAATGATAAACGTGCCACCGTCGAATTTATTTGATTTATTTTTTTCCTTCCTTTAACACATTAGAGGTATACGAATATTTTGGATTTGCTGGAATGCTACTATTTCTCAATCTAGATTTATTTTCTATGTTAGAAGAGATGTTGTAGCATTCTTGTATTTAAGCTGAATGAAATAATTCTCACATGTGCCAGAATTATTTATTCTGGTTAGTAGTTCACTTGGAATTACTTTGGTTACACATTTGCAGATCAGGTTGTAGAAGAGTCTGAAACATTATTATCCGTCTTTGTTAACACTGAATTGTTAGAAGACACAGACTATTTTATCTTTCTGCATATATGCTGCACATCTGACAGGTTTTGGTGCATAGCGGTAAGAATTTTTTACTGTTGTTTGGTGCACCTGAAAGGGTAATTCTGCTGTGTAGAAATTCATCTATTAAGCGGATCGCCGGGATGTCTCACATCGCGTGTCTGAAAGCAAACGCAGCTTTTGTTTTCAGAAAACGATGACAGATCATTCAGTAGGCCGTTCTAAGAGGGAGTCCGTGCAGCAGAATCTTACCAGTTGATTGTCATTGATCTCATGTGACAAAAGTCATTTGTGTAATGGTTCATTTCATTATAATATATATATAAAACATCCAGTTGTGCCATTAAAAAAAGAGTTTTAAAGAGAGAGAGATTTTTCTATAACAGTCCAGAATGCAATAGAAAAAGATGAAAACAAGGAATATTCGGGATTCAAAGAATATAGCGCGTTCAGGGGCCCTGCATGTAAAAAAAAAAAAAACCGGAAAAAATAAATAAATCATTGTCTACTCAAAACACAATTCCTAAAAAGGGTCACCCCTATCTTAAAATAATAATTGCAAAGGTTTGGTTTGACGGCCACAAGTTTATCACGGCACAAGTACATCAAGCCAAAAGTCCTACCCAACTCATCCGTCTTACTAACCATCCACTTGTCCAAAGGTTGTAGACAGTCTATTATAATAATGCGTAATTTTACACTTGTTAACTCTCATTATTCTAAATCTCGACTCTTTTATTAACTGAATGAATTATCACTAACAAATTGATCTCGTATATACTTTTTAGTTTATTAAATAGTACTTTTTACATATATTACTCATTTGATATACAGTAAACTAAATAATTACAAAATCAAATAACCATGACATCAAAATAATTAAATAGTAAAACATGATTGAAGTAAACCGCAATTTATTAATTTTTTTTTTATTAGCTAGAACCTGTTAAAACTTTTTGAATAAAAGAATTGTATAGTGCAAGACTCCAAATCCGGCTACTTCTCGGGAAAAGACTACATCATCCGAAAATCCTCACAAAAATACTACCCAAGTTAATCATATCCATCCATTCATATAAAACACACTAACGCTAGATTCACCGACCAGTGGATCCCGAAACATTACCGAAACCAAATCCCGAACTTTCAATTTTATATTTTTATTTTAATTATGTCTTGTTTTATATGAATGGATGGATATGATTAACTTCAGTAGTATTTTTGTGAGGATTTTCAAGTGATTTAGTCTTTTTTCCTATAAAACAAGATATAATTAAAATAAAAATATAAATTTGAAAGCTCAGGATTTGGTTTCGGTAATGTTTGGGATCCACTGATCGGTGAATCTAGCTTTAGCGCTACTTTTAGTGCCGACATTTTGGAAAGTGCCAACATTTTGGAAAGTGCATCTTTACATCCTACACTTAGGGAATTTTTTCTACGGATACGGATACCTGAGTAACCCGACATGATATTATATTATGCTATAAAATATAAATTTATAGTTTATGACAAAATATTGTCATGTTGGATCTGTCATCAAATGGAATAATTATGGAAGAAATACCTTTAACTTTGTGTCATAATATAATGTTTAGGTGAATTGGATATGTTGTTAAATAACATAAGACCTTTTTTTTTTTTTTTTTTTAAAAAAAAAGGGGAAATGTAAGACATTCTTTGGTTATCATTAATGTAACAGAAAGTAATTCGATAAATACTCCTTCCGTCTCTCTCTGTATAAATTAATTTAATCCACAGTTTTACTTTACATAGTTTAAGTAAATCGATAAATGTCACACTTTCACATAGTTTTTTAAATGATTTTGTCTTCAAAATAATAAATTAAAACAATTTAAATCGAGTTGAGTCAAGTTATGATTTGAGCCAATCTCGAGCTTTGAGTTGTTTGCGGCCCCACATCCGATCTACTACCTAGGGAACTTCTTGGGTGCTCTTAGGGTGGTTGTAGTGACCCTTTTTTTGACTCACGAATTATGACAAAGTCTAAAAAAAATGGGTTGGGGAAATAAAATTAACGTGTAGTGGCTTTGTTTTCTTACCACTGTTCATAATGGGCTTCATCCATTGCATCTAAAAGTATATAATCTTGTGGAGTCTCTTCTATTTTTAGCTTAAATATGAGGGTCATTACAGCAAACCTTGAAAATTATGTGAGATATTTCTTAACAAGTGGGCCAATACTTGTATTTGGATTGGATTTCACCCAAGGTCACTACTGATAATTTCTTAGAGCAATTGTAATTGACCTTCTTAAAAATCACATCGAAATCGTTTCAGCCACCCTATTAAGAAAAATTAGGAAAAAGAAATTCAATCCAAAAAAATTTGAGGTTGTGGCTCCTTCAATAATGCTAAAAGAGAATGGTTTCCACATGTATATATACTTTTGGATTGAGTTGTCAAAGCCCTTGATGATTAGTTGTGAAATTTTAAGAGCCACTGCATGCTAATTTTCCTTTCCAACTTCTTCCTTTTACATGTTGTCAGAATTTTTTGGAAGAAAAAAGAGGCCACTATAGCTGCCCTTACCACATGCATTGAAGTAACACGTGAATTGATCTGAGTCATACAGTTATGTATTTGAATATAAAATGTGTGGCTCCGATCAACTCACTGGTCATTTCAATATAAATTCCCTCACCATCTCAGAACTTTCCCACTACCGAGGCTCCTATCACGAATTTTAGAATCTTTCATAACAGAAATCCTATTTAATGTCTGTGGCCCAATAGAAAGTTTTATAATTAAAATGACCTCTACCTTGAAAAAAAAAAAACCATCAATAAAAAATGTTGAAATTAATGATTTAGTGGTCCAATAATGCACCTGGACCAATCTAACATTAGTGGGCTCCTATATAATTTCCCACGTTCGTCTAAATATAAAAAACAAAAATTACTATTTGTTTTTCCAGAAAAAAAAACACAAAAATATTAGAAATAATCGCCCATGAATAGCAACCGTTAAAAAGTCACAGCGAATCTTTTGAATAGGGCCATTTGTTCAATTACCCACATAAATCTAGACTCTCATCATCTTCACTGTCTTCTCCTTCCTTCATATTCATCTCAATCTGTTCCCTAAATCGCTATTGAACCCTTACGATATGATTCACATGACAGTGCCGGAGGGACGTACGCCGTCGTCTTCTACTTCTTCTTCTTCTTCTTCTTCGTCTACCTCCGTCGTTGCTGCGGAGAAGGCATTATCCTTCATCTCTAAAGGTTGGCGCGAAGTTCGTTCCTCTGCCGATGCCGACCTTCAATTGATTAAAATCCGTGCGAATTCATTTAAGAATCTTGCCGATAGGGAGCTCGAAAATTTCTTCAATTCTGCCTCTGTATCTCCGTTTGCTGCCCCTAGAATTACGGCTGCTGGTGCTACAGCGCCGGCGGAGATTGAATTTGTGAAGAAACTGCAGCCGAAAATATCTCAATTTCGGAGGGCGTATTCGTCACCTGACTTCAATTGGAATCAGTGGAAATCTAAGGCGAATATTAGGATCGATTTGTCTGCGATTAAGAATGCGATGAAGGCAGAGCTTGAAGAGGACGAGGATGAGGTTTTTAGGAAGTGGACGAAGGTTAGGTTTAAGGAGAAGTCGGATAGGCAATTTGGGGAATTATGGGACCCGTTAAAGACATTGAAGTCGAGGCTTAAAGAGCTGGAACAAAAGAGTTCAAGCTCATCCCCCGTGGATATTTTCGAAGGAATTAAGCACAGCGAGTTTGTGGAGAAGTTGAAGTCTAGCCTGGTGAAGTTTCTTTCCTGGTTTCTTAGTTTTTTTGCTTCTAAATACTGATGTTCGATTGATTGATTGACCAGTAATTCCTTGGTAGAAATACATCAGCCTTATAATAAGCTATGCCAGGACAAAATTTATTGTTGATAGTTATTTAAACACTTTATTCTTCTTACACTCTATTCTTCTGGTGGTTGTATTTTCCCCATCAAGTAGTTCCCACATGCACATAAATTTCTTTTGCCCTTGTTTTTGTTGTCACAAATTTATTGTTTATTAATCTTTGCTAGCAATTAGCTAATTCTTTCACATGATGTTGATATGGTTTCTAAGTTTGTTTAAAAAATGTAAAACACTTCTGAGTCAGATTTGTATCCCAAGTGCTTGCATGAAATTCTTTGATTGGAAGCTAATGATGAATGGTCTTGTATTTGCATAGATGCCACATTGATATGATTAACACATTGGATTTTTTCTTCTCTACTTAAGCCCTTCAACAGTTGGCCGTCGTTTTATGCCTCTGCTGCATTAGTACCTTCCGAAACAAATTAGTTTTGCCATATGCTGTGTCTTGTGCTTCATTAATCATTTACCTCCGGTTAATTAGTTTTTTTTTTTTTTTTTTTGTTGTTAAATTGGATATTTAATATCATTTATCTCTTCAACCCTGAACGTTTTTTTTTGTAATATTTCATTTTCTTACTGTTTTTTTTCCCCTCCCTGTTTGGTGGCTTTTGCAGAAGGCAATTTGCAAGGATCCAAATGATTCTAAGGTTGGTGTTTCCTTTATGCGCTGAATTATACAATTCTTGTGCTCTGCTTTATTTTGTGCAATTCCACCTACCTTGAGTCAAATAACTAGAAGATTGAGAGAAGAGTATTCTATAGATATTGCACTAACCTTGACCATGAATTAGCAGATCGGAAATGGAAGATCAAATAGCAGTAGTAGTATGAATTCTCAAGTCTCCTCTTTCCTTATTTTTTTCAGTCTACGTGTTTGGGTCAGTGGTTGTATTTTCCTGTGTGGAATTGCAACGATGAGATGATGTTCTGTGTTGATAGCTGTTGTTTTAGATCGTTGTACTTGTCAATGTTGTCATGCCTTTAAGGGGTCACACTTCTTTTCAGTTGTTAGGCCACATCGAATGCTAAATTAAAATTCTGAAGAGGAAAACTCCAGTATAATTGTTGTTAGCAGGCTTGAAGATGGTAGAAGTAAGCAAGGTGGCTTCACATAAATTTATGTTGAAATGGTGCACTGTTTTTGTAGTTTGACGTACTCTTTTATTTTTATTTCTTCCATTTATAAGTCTTTGTTCTCTATCTTTACTCTGAAGCTGGTCTGTCTGAATACTAGTTACTGCAGTACGGCTTCTTTAGAACTAAATATTGTCATTAGAGCTTGCTGTTTTTGTTATACATGCTGACTAGTTCTTTCTTCATTTACAATACAGGGAGTTCCACCCTTAGATGTGGCAGAACTATTGGCTCATTTAGTTCGTCAATCCAGTCCATTCTTAGATCAGCTTGGAATTAAAAAAGGTAAATAGTGACATGTTGTTTCTGTGTGTTCAAAATAATATCTGTGGTTTCATTTGAGTGATGGATGACTACTATTTGTTGCTGTACCTTTTCTTGTCAATTAGAGGATGTAAATTTCAGGATCTGTACTAGTGTCCTTATGTACATGCTCATCTTTGATGGTTAGAATAATTACACTTCCTATCTGCCACAGATGTATCTGAGAAGATAGTGGAAAGCTTGTGCAGCAAGCGTGGAACCAGTTACATGCATTTCCTGGGGAGAGTCATCAGTTGTTGGCGCCAATAACGTGTATGATGAATTGGATTTGAGGATAGCTAGTGTTTTCCAAAGTACTGGGCATTCCTACGAAGATGGATTTTGGGGTGATTCCAAAAAGCAGGGCATATCAGACGGAAGGAGGCATGTAGCTATTGTGACAACAGCCAGTCTTCCTTGGATGACAGGAACTGCTGTAAATCCACTATTTCGTGCGGCATATTTATCAAAGTCTGCCGAGCAAAACGTCACACTTTTGGTTCCATGGCTTTGTAGATCAGATCAGGAGCTGGTTTATCCTAACAATCTGACTTTTAGCTCGCCAGAAGAGCAGGAGCTTTACATACGCAATTGGCTTGAGGAGAGGGTTGGCTTTAAGGCTGATTTTCAGATTTCTTTTTACCCTGGAAAGGTTCTTTCCTTTTAAAATATATATATATTTTTCCTTTTCTATGTTTCTGCGTGTGAAAGTTAAAATGGGCATGCCTAATATGTTTGTATGTTTCTAGTTCTCAAAATCCAGGCGGAGTATACTACCTGCTGGCGACACAACTCAATTTATCAAATCAAAGAACGCGGACATTGCAATTTTAGAAGAACCAGAACATTTAAATTGGTACCACCATGGAAAACGTTGGACCGATAAATTTAACCATGTTATTGGTATTGTCCACACAAATTACCTGGAATATATCAAAAGGGAGAAGAACGGTGCTATCCAAGCTTTCCTTGTCAAGCACATTAACAATTGGGTGACAAGAGCTTACTGCCACAAGGTAGTACTTACCTTTGTATAGTAGAAGTGTGCTTTAATTTGCCAAACTTATGGAGGTCTTTACATTTGCTTGTAAGTTTATTATATACATGAGTTTGGCTTTACAACCTTCTGAGTCTTGCTGATAATTTTAGACATGCATTGTTGATAAATATATGAGTTGCTCCTTTGCTCTAGGTTCTTCGACTTTCTGCTGCTACCCAGGATATGCCAAAATCAGTAATCTGCAATGTTCATGGCGTGAATCCTAAGTTTTTGGAAATTGGAGAAAAGGTGGCTGCAGAACGGCAGCTTGGAGAGCAATCTTTTTCAAAAGGAGCATATTTCTTGGGCAAGATGGTTTGGGCAAAGGGGTATAAGGAGTTGATAGATATATTAGCAAAGCACAAAAGCGACCTTGATGGTTTCAAACTTGATGTGTTTGGTAATGGTGAGGATGCTCATGAAGTTCAAAACACTGCTCAAAGGTTAAACCTGAACGTCAATTTCATGAAAGGAAGAGATCATGCCGACGATTCCCTTCATCGGTAAGATTCAACTTCTTAACGGTTACTAGCTTCTGGTGTTTTTTTTCCCCCCTTCTGATTATAATGTGAAGTTAGATGTGTTGGGTCCCAAGAATCCATTACTAGCATAGCAAACGAAAGAATTATACATGATATAGGACTCTTTTTTTGGGTTTGAAAAATGGCACCTTATTATTAACTTTGCATGATTTTCATGAAACAATATATATGCACGGCTTTCTTGCAGATACAAAGTCTTCATAAATCCCAGTGTTAGCGATGTTCTTTGCACTGCTACGGCTGAAGCACTAGCAATGGGCAAATTCGTTGTTTGTGCTGATCACCCATCAAATGAGTTCTTCAGAGCGTTTCCGAATTGTTTGACTTACAAGAACCCAGAGGATTTCGTTACAAAAGTGAAAGAAGCAATGGCAAACGAGCCTCGTCCATTAACACGAGAGCAGATGTATAGCTTATCATGGGAGGCAGCCACCCAAAGATTCATGGAGTATTCCGAGTTGAACAAGGTTCTGAATAAGCGAGGCTGAAGTCAACAACAGGAAGGGAATGAGAAAGTCGGTTTCAATGCCGAGCTTGACATCGGTTGTTGATGGAGGTTTGGCATTTGCACACTATTGTCTTACAGGTAGTGAGTTCCTAAGGCTGTGTACAGGGGCAATACCTGGTACACGGGACTATGACAAACAGCATTGTAAAGATCTCCAAATCTTGCCCCCACAGGTAGAGAATCCCATATATGGATGGTAATTATTATAGGTATAGAGAGAGAGAGAGAGAGAGAGAGAGAGATAAAATGTATATCTTATTAATGGTATAGATTAGTCCTTGTTGGTTATATATCCCCAGGCAAAAAGCTAGAAAGAATCATAGGGTTTGAGATTTATGGACAAAAGGGTGTTACTTAATCCTTTTACTACCATTTTGTCTTGGTGTTAATTGTTTTTCCTTTTGATAGTCTCTATACTATTCAGGACATTTATTTTGTGTGGTATACTTTGCGGTAAAGTGCAAGTGTTTGGCGACAAAACGAAGTACCGGAGGAGGAGGAGGAGGAGGAGGAGGAGGAGGAGGAGGAGGAGGAGGAGGAGGGGGGGGGGGTGTCTGCAGCCCATATGCAGATATTCAACGCAAAGGCCCATTTGCCTTTATATGTCCATGTTCTAATGCTTGTATGGAGTACTAAAATTGAGTATAGGAGCAACTATATAATAAACACTAGTCTTCGGTTAATACTATTCATGAAATATTAAATAACATTTTAAATAATCAAACGTGTAGTTAATTGAATAATGTATTTTTATATTTCTAATATCGAATTTTGAAAAATAAATATTTAATAACAAGAATTTAGTAGAATTAAATTAGTATTTACTATTCAAACTACATAACGAAAATGTTTTCATACATGGAAGATGACAAAAATCATGTATAAATAATTCACAATTAAAATTAATAATATTGTTTGCTACATTCAAAAAAAAAAAAAAAAAAAAGGGGGATAGTTAAGCGGAGTGTGTGTGAAACGATCGATTTAATTCATAACTCAAAAACGCCGAAGCATTTACATAGAAATCGTGAACCAAATCACAAAATAAACAATCCTACTCCTTATTGCTAATCTAATGTTTCTCACTCGTTCTTTCTACCATCTGAGCAATGCAAATATGCGGAGTGGGGCGACAGATCTCCCTCCCCAAACATCTTGTTATTCCTTCCGTACCAAATCCTGTCAATAAGTTCCCTCCAAATGTTGCAAATCATGAGGCATTCCAGGTAATATCGCAAATCATGAGTGCGTTGTATTTCTAGTGCTTGACTAATAACTTGCCTTTTGATGTTGCTTACATTGAGAGAAGTTTGAAATTTTGACTTTGTGGCGTTGATTTTCATTCCCGAGATACTGCAAAAATCTCCCGAAACCGCATTCATAACAAGTGCTTGAACCTCACTTGCTTCCCCAAAAGGAGGAGATCATCGGCAAAGAAGAGATGGGAAATCGGTGGTCCATCTTTTGTGAGTCGATGATGCTTCCAAAGACATCTTGTAACACACCGTTTATATTTTTACCGAGGACTTCCATGACCAAAACGAATAGGTAAGAGCGATCGAGTCCCCCTGCCTTAGGCCTCGTTTTGGTTTAAATGGTTAAGAGGAATGACCTTTATCATTGCATCATATTACATTTGTTATTAGTAAAGAACTAATCTTATAACAATATGAATTTTTATTGTTTCACCAATTAATCTGGAATGAAAAATAGTGTTCGAACCCCGTTATATACGGAGAAGGAAAAAACAAATTACTCGAATGTCTTGGTCCTGAGTTCCAGTCTCATCCCTTGATAATCAAATATATATATATGAATAGTTTGTACTAAATCACTTTATTTTTTATTCACAAAATTTAAGTCAGGGTTTAGTGTTGCCTGACGTTGTTGGACTTGAAAAAAGTCGATCCATAAAACCAATTTTTCTTTCTTTATTTTTTTAAGGAAAAAAAAAAGGGCAGTTGTAATTGGGGTGAATTGAAGACAAAAGTTTCAAAGGCCTGCTGTATATAGGACAAATCAACAATACAGTAGTGGATTTAATCAAATGGCACTTAAAAAATTACAAAGAAAGGTTTTGCTACTAATTGAGGACTTAAATGTTCTTCATCATTACCATGCATTTTCGGTCTTACACTTTACTAATTTGTATGCGTTATCTATCATCAATGAAATAGCATCCATATTTGCAGTGACATCATAATGGGTAGGTCAATTACTTTATGCTCTCCTAACATTAGGGTTTGGTTCTATTTTATAAAAATAACATATATATATATATATATATATATATATATATATATATATATATATATATATATATTAGGGTTTGTTTAAAGACCTCTCCTATTATATTATTGGGTTAGATTAGGGGATCCCCTTCTTCCCTTCCCTTTTATTTTTATTTTTAAACCAAATTGAGCAGACCGGCCAAAATCAACAACTTAAATCGGTTTTTCACGTTTTTCATGATAAAATAAAAATGTTAATTAAAACCTTAATTAGTAGTAGCTAGTATATTAAGAGCAACAAAAGATTACTTCATGAAACACTTAATTAATATTACGTACATAATGCCAAATTGATTATTCATCAAATGATTAAATATATTGAACTTACTCTTATGCATGTCAACATAAATTCTAAAACTATATAATGACGTACTCCCTTGGATACCATTTATAACAACAAACTTAACGTAACACATACCGCCACACCTGGGTCCTAGCTAAGTTAAAAACCGTCTCTTTAATTACACCTTCCATCTTATGAATGAAAAATCATCACCTACAAATTATTAATATTGAATTAACTCCTCACATATAGTACTGAAAATAACATATGGAAATCACAAAATGTTTAGACGAAATTGTGTGAGGGGGAGCTATTTTGTTCATAAGTGGTCGAGAAATTGATGGAAGTAGTTTCAATTCCCTCGTTTCAGAGGGAAATGATAAAACAATCTTACTCGGGTTAGAAGTGATTTATTATTATATTTTAATTAAAATATTAGCTCATTTTTTTTGGTTGCCCATTAGCTCCAATTTTCATTGCCTGAAAAATGTTATTGTATTATATAAATATAAAAGATAATTCCTGATTTTGATTATCTGAAAAATGTTGTATATCGTTTCTCAAAAAAGAAAATTGTTGTATATCATAACCTAATTATATAAATAAAAAAAAAGACAAACCCACAATAGAAAAAAAAAAAGTAATTTTCATTTATGCATTTCGATACAACAAACGTCAAACCTGAAGAAGAAAGTCTCTTGACATGGGCCAGAACGGTTATCGTACACGTGACACTAATCAGACTAGACTGCGAGCATAGGCCCACCTTCGAGTAGGGTCCGAGCAGATCTGTCATCGTCAAGAGCCCTTATTATTGTCTAAGTATCCAGAGCTCGGCATCGATGCTTAAACCGGTCCGGCATCAGCACGGCATTAAGAATCCTCCAGCGGAATATCCGCCACATGTCGTTCCCTATACTCCTTACTTACGACCGCCAAAGGCTTCGGCGACGGCATTAAGAATCCTCCAGGCGGAATATCCGCCACATGTCGTTCTCTATACTCTCATCGCAAGCATGACGCAGTCGCCCTCTCTCTTTGCAAGCAACCTCTTGCCCCACATGCATTAGGCATCAACCCACCATCATCCTGGCAAATTACTCATTCACGCCATCATCACTGGTTGGACCCTTAACTCCACCAAGATACATTACATAAGAGAACCATCTCCCTTTTATGCGTGGTATGTTATTCTATGTACTTTTAGCCACCATACCGAGTCAAATACTTGAAATACTCCTCATCACAAATCACGGACTTGGCGTCGGAGGATTTTCTCAAGATAGAACTCGGGATCTCCAATGACTTGTTCGTTTTACAGGTTCATTCATCATTTTAGGCCATTGATCATCCTTTCACGGCTCACACTGCAGCTTCTACAATTAGATATGATCATCCTTGGACGATTTCAGGCATTATCAATTGATTTTAGAAAGAGGGCCTGAAACGCTTAAAGTTACAACCATATATGCCACCGAAGGACAAAACTCGTAAGGTTGTTAATGATGATTCAATCCGTCCAGGAAACCCATGGAAAACTTACGGGCAACATTCAAGAGCATGTTCACGTGCACGTTACCAACAGAGAAGATGAGCAAGAGGAAAACATGCTAATCTAGAAAAACACAGAGATTCCCCATGTAACAACAAAAATGGAAGGAACATCTGGTATTAGGCAAGGAATGGGCCACGGATATTGCCCCTCGAATGCTATAAGTGGATGATCGAACAAGCGGTAAGAACTAAGAAACCAACCAGAGCTATTTGCCATTGGTACTGGAGCAGTTCCTAAGAAATCAACAATGACGACCGAAATTAGGCAATTATAGTTTAATTGTTTTGGGACACTAATGGTAGTTTAAGTGTAAAATCTTCAGCCAGTTTCACCTTATTCTAGAAGTATCACCATAAACTAACCACCCCATACATAGTGTTGGGGAGTTTGTAGGTAATTAGAACAATTCTATCAAAACAACAAATAAAAGAGAACTTAATATATAAACGCAGAGTCGAGCAGAGGCTCTTTCCTGCGAAAACTATTCGTCCCCTAAGATTGCCTCCGGGTAAATCACGAATGTATTCACGGGATAAAACTACGTCCCTTTCTATCTTGGAAATTAGATAGAAAGATAGCTATAAGAGTTTTGTTTATTTGTGTGTAGAACTTGAGGTTTCAAGATAGTATTCAAAGAAAATGAATAAATCTTTTTAAAGTGTTGATCTCTTCTCTTCAAATATTTCAAGTGTTATGTACTTATATAATGTGTTATTCTACATGAAAAACACAATATAACCCTTCAAAAACAATTAAGAAATGTCTTCATACCGAATGGACATCAGTTAAAACCGAAGGGACACCAAAAAGCTATTGAAACCAAAATTCGATTTTGCATCCTCAGAACTCATCCGTGCGGATAAAATACCTATCCGTGCGGATATATTACGATATCCGATTTCAATTTAACAGGCTTCACCCGTGCACGATAGTTCAATCTATCCGTGCGGATACTGCAACGATATCAGATTTTGGTTCAACACTTGATCTAACACTTCCATAAGCTTGTAAATATCAATTATAAGCATGCACCCCGCATCTCCTAACTCATATCGATTGTTTCAAGCTTACCAAACCTCAAACTAAATCCAATTACACTAAATCAAATTGGTGATATAATCACCAACAATCCTCCCCCATTTAGTGTAACCCTTGATTTAGTTAAAACTTATCAACACACAACAATTCATCTTTCAATGATAATGTCACGCAGATTGAATTACCATCTAGTATATTATACATTCCAAAATATTCGAGTATTGGGGTGTGACTAAGCATTGAACCCCTTTACACATTTGAATACTTCAAAGATAATACACAAATGAATCAAAAGACAACTCCAATATCTTGCTTGACACTCTTTATCCAGGCCTCGTGTCCATATCAATTCATGAGCATGTAGAAAGCCAACCCTAACTTTATTGAAGCGGCCAAACTTCATACTCATATAGGTGAGTCTTATCAATCGTGTACCTGCAACAACACTTTTTCATAAGACTTATTAAGATATATTATCAACCTCACATGCAGTCAAGCACAAACCTTCGGGACAAAATATATGTGCCAAAATTAAGTCATTAGGCCTCCCACATTGGATTCAGCCCCTAATGTCATATTAAGGGGGAATTGGGTATCCTAACGCAAAAGTTTCAATGGGTTGTAGACCCGTCCGACAACCGACTTGATGAACAAGTCCTTCGCCAATGCCTTGGTCAAATGATCGGCTAAATTCTTTTGAGGTCTCACAAAAGCAATCGATATCACCCGTGAGTGATCAACTCACGAATCGAGCTATGCCTAACTCCAATATGTCGCGACTTTCCGTTGTACACTTGGCTATAGCATTTAGCCAATGTATTTTCACTATCACAATTGATAGAAATTGGTGATATCGGTTTGGCCACAATGGAATCTAAGTAAATCGGATGTTTAAGCCATTCCGCCTCTAAACCGGCGCCAAGGCAATAAACTCCGATTCCATTGTTGAGTTTGCATTACATGTTTGCTTCTTGGAAGCCCATGAAATGGCACCACCTCCAAGTAGAAACACCCAACCACTCGTAGAAGAATGATTTTCATTTGATATCCAACTAGCATCCGAGTAGCCTTCTATAACCGAAGGATGTCCAACATAAGTTAAACCAAAATTTTTGGTAAACTTAGATACCTTAACACACGTGTCACCGCATGCCAATGAACACTGCTTGGATTACTAGTATATTTACTAAGTTTTCCAACCGCATATGCAATGTCCGACGTGTGCTAGTCATTGCATACATCAAACATCCTATAACTTTCGAGCATATTCAAGTTGAGACTCGGATTACCCGAATTCAACTCAAATTTCTCATGAGGATCCATGGGAGTTCTTGCCGGAGCAAATTTTCACAATTGAATTTCTTCAACATTTTCTCGATATAGTGAGGTTGTGTCAAAGTAATCCCTTTGTCATTCCTTATGATTTTTATTCCAAGGATAACATCCGCCTCCCCCATATCTTTCATAGAAAAACTTGATGACAAAAATGATTTACAATGGTCAACTTGATCTTGGTTTGTACCAAAGATCAACATGTCATCAACATATAGGCAAATGATTACACCATTTCCGGTTTCATCAAATTTGCTATACAAACACTTGTCCATTTGGTTAAGCTTAAAACCATTAGACAATACAACCTCATCAAACTTATTATGCCATTGTTTGGGAGCTTGTTTCAGCCCATACAATGATTTAACAAGCTTACATACTTTATGCTCATTTCCGGGTATCACAAAATCCTCCGGTTGTTTCATATAAATTTCCTCATCCAAATCCTCATTCAAGAAGGCTGTTTTAACATCCATTTGATGGATAACAAGATTGTTAATGGCTACCAAGGCAATCAACAATCTAATAGTGGAGATTCTAGCAACCGGGGCATATGTATCGAAATAATCAATGCCTTCTTTTTGTCTAAAGCCTTGTATTACCAACCGGGCTTTATACCTTTCAACGGATCCATCAATTTTCATTTTTCTTTTGAAGATCCATTTGCAACCCAATGGTTTACACCCACGTGGAAGATCCGTCAATATCCACGTATCATTGCCTAAAATGGAATCCATCTCATCATTAATGGCTTCCTTCCAAAAGGCAACATCCCGAGACTCCATAGCCTCTTTATAAGTTCTAGGATCATCATCAATATGATAACAATATGCATATTGAAATCCTACTTCATCTCTTGTACCCTCCACCAAATATGTTTGGAAATCGGGACCAAAAGATTTTCTTTCCTTGCCTTTTTTGCTTCTTGAAGCACTAAAGGCTCATCTTGTGACTCTACACCACCACAACTTTCTTTAAATCCAATGTTCACAGGAACAACATCTCTAGGCCTTGATATAGAAGAAAACCGACTTTCATCAAAGAGAGCAATCCTTGATTCAATTACGGAATGAACCGCATAATCAATCATTTGGTTCTATAACATAGAACCTATATGCCTTGAAATGCAAAGCATATCCAATAAATATGCAATCAATGCCTCTTTACCCCAAGGTTTTAATCTTGGGATTGGGTAGTCTTCTGATCGCTTCTACATCCCCAAACACGCAAATAATGCAAGTTTGGCTTCTTTTTATACCAAAGCTCATATGGGGTAATATGACTCTTTTTATTAGAATCTATTCAATAAATAACAAAGTCATTAACATAGCTTCTCCCAAAATCCTCACTCAATCCCGAGTAAGAAAGCATAGTATTCACCATATCTTTTAGAGTACGATTCTTTCTTTCAATTTATGCCATTTTGTTGTGGTGTATAAGGTGAAGTTCTTTCATGTATAATCCCACAAGATTCAAAGTATGGTGGATCAAAGTATTCTCCACCTCTATCCGTACGAAGTTTCTTTATTTTAGTTTCAAGTTGCAATTCCACTTCGTTTTTAAACACTCTAAATTTTTCCATTGCCTCGTCTTTAGTATAAAGCAAGTAAACATAGCAAAAACGAGAGCAATCATCAATGAATGTGACAACATACTTTTTGTTTCCAAAAGATGGAGAAGAACAAAATTCACATAGATCACTATGAATAAGTTTCAAAATTGTAGACGACCTTTCAACACCTTTAAAATGTTGTCTTACAATTTTAGTTAAGTTACAAGTAATACACTTATTCATAGTTGTACTACAAACAGGAATTAAGTCATTTTCAGACATTTGCAACATTCTTCTAAAATGCACATGACCTAATCTTGCATGCCACAAGTATGAATCATCAACATTAACAGTCATAACATTCATAGCAGCATTTTCATACAAACCATTACTAACAATATTAAGCATAAACATACCATTGTTAAGATAACCAAATCCTACAAATACACCATGTTTAGTCAATACATAACGAGAAGACTCATATACTTGTTTATAGCCCTCTTTACATAAAATACTACCGGAAACTAAGTTTTTCCGGATCAAAGGTGCATGTAAAACATTGTTTAAAGTTACAAATTTTCCAGAACTAAATTGCAAATTTACAATTCCTCTTCCAACAACAATGGCTTTAGACTCGTTGCCCATATGCACAATGGATCCATCTTCAACTTTTTCATACTTCAAAAACCAGGATCTATCCTTGCATACATGTCTAGTCGCTCCCGAGTCTATCCACCAACTAACATCATCATCCTGCAAAAAACATGCTTCGGAAATCAGTGGTACATAATTCATATCCGAATTAACACCACAATTATAAACATTCATACCTTGATGTTTAGGTGGATCCGGTCTTTAGCCCCATTCACGGACCTTTACCTTTACCATACCATTGTTGTGCTTTCTAGCAAAACAATCCGCCCTGAAAATGGCCTTCTTTACAGTAATGCCAACAAGTGCCTTTTGGCTTCTTGTTGAACTTTGCCTTGTTTTTGTTGTTGGAAGAATCAAACTTTCTCTTGTTGTTATTCTTTTTAGAAGTTTCTCCAACTTCAACCATATTGATTGAAGTTGAACCATCTGCAATGTTCTTACCGCAACCCACAACAATTTTACCACTTTCTTGTGAATGCAAACTCTCTTCTATCCTTAGATGACTACCAAGTTCAATTAAAGAGAGTTCTTCCTTTTATGTTTCAAAGAGTTTTAAAATCCCTCCAAGAGGGAGGCAACTTTTCAATAATACTAGACACACATATGGATTCATCCATAGCCATCTTATGCATTGAAAACTGACCAAACAAACGCAACAACTCATGGTATTGATCCATAACCGGACGATTATCTACCATCACATACTTCATAAAATTACCAACAAGAAACTTCTTACTAGACGCGTCCTCACTTACATATTTTGCCTCCAAAGTATCCCACAACTCCTTAGACGTCCCAATTTCAAGGTAAGTATCAAAAAGACTATTAGACATACCGTTAAGGATGTGACCACGGCATATATAGTCGTCATTTTCCCACTTACTTTTCTTCCTTGACTCTTCCATGGTGTTGTTATCATCAATCTGAGGGCATGGCGTACTCAACACGTACACAACCTTCAATGCAGTCAAAAGGAAATGCATTTTCTTTTGCCACCTTCGGAAATCCTTACCATTGAATTGTTCCAACTTGCTGAAATTAGAAGTCATCTCCTTGATACTCGACATTGTTCAAACAACAATAGTTTTCGCAGATTGTTGGGGAGTTTGTAGGTAATTAGAACAATGGTATCAAAACAACAAATAAAAGAGAACTTAATATATAAACGCAGAGTCGGCGGAGGCTCTTTCTGCGAAAACTATTCGTCCCCTAAGATTGCCTCCGGGTAAATCACGAATGTATTCACGGGATAAAACTACGTCCCTTTCTATCTTGGCAATTAGATAGAAAGATAGCTATAAGAGTTTTGTTTATTTGTGTGTAGAACTTGAGGTTTCAAGATAGTATTCAAAGAAAATGAATAAATCTTTTTAAAGTGTTGATCTCTTCTCTTCAAATATTTCAAGTGTTATGTACTTATATAATGTGTTATTCTACATGAAAAACACAATATAACCCTTCAAAAACAGTTAAGAAATGTCTTCATACCGAATGGACATCAGTTAAAACCGAAGGGACACCAAAAAACTGCTGGAAACCAAAATTCAGTTTTGCATCCTGTAACTCATCCGTACGGATAAAATACCCTATCCGTACGGATATATTACAGTATCCGATTTCAATTTAACAGGCTTCATCCATACGGATAGTTCAATCTATCCGTACGGATACGCAGCAGTATCCAGTTTTGGTTCAACACTTGATCTAACACTTCCATAAGCTTGTAAATATCAATTATAAGCATGCACCCCGCATCTCCTAACTCATATCGATTGTTTCAAGCTTACCAAACCTCAAACTAAATCCAATTACACTAAATCACATTGGTGATATAATCACCAACACATAGCTCTTATATATTTAGTATTATGGTCGCATAATGAGTTTTTTGAGATTTTTTTGGTTGTGTTCATTGAAATTATAATATTAAACAAATAAAAAGATCAATTATAAATATCAGGACTTTTATTCAGTAAAACAATACAATATTATACTCTACGCCGTGGAGGCCTTGTGGAAATATGTCACTATTATTTTATGGATGATTATTGATATGCTATTTATTTATTTATAAATCTTATATGAGATTTTATGTAATAATTGGACGTAGACCCTAGCTTAGTGTTTCTATTTCTTGTGATATATTGTGGGTATGTGGCTTGAATAATCGCTTTTCTTATTATTATTTAGCATTTGATCTCCAGCTACGAGGCTTTGTGATTCAAGATTTTTATTTCAAGTCGTGGACAAATGGTTTGGATTCGGATTTAATTACGTTAATTCGGGTCAAGAAACATATATACTTTTACAACAAGAAAAAATCATAATAATTTCTAAATATAATAGTACTACTTAGGTTTTATAAATTGTAGATTCTGTTGGTAAATACTCCTTTTTCAATTTAATGGCGACTAATTTATAATTTATTTTGGGTACTAACCACTTAATTAATAAACTTGAAAAGTGGAAGGACATTTATTATAAAAAAAAACAATGTTCAAGAATTTTCCTTGCATGCTTAGTGCTGTTAAACGAACATAGTCACGAATAAATTCGTGTTCAATTCGTTAGTAACTATGATCGTTTGTTATTTAGTTTAACGAACCAAACTTGAACAATATTATAAACTCGTTTCCTAAACGAACGAACACGAACTTACTCGCGAACGTTCGATTATGTTCGCGAACCTGTTTATATAGATGAATCATGTACAACCTAACCCTAACTCATAAAATGATAAGTCATCTATTAGTCTAATTAGATATTCTAGATTAATTTTATAGGATATTCACAGAGTTGTCCTAATATTTTTGTTACTATAAGTCTATAATGTTTGAATAATATTTTGTACTGTGTTATTTATTCATTTGGTCTGAATTTTTTATACCTTAACCAGGGCCGGCCTTGAGCACAGACCCAAGAGGCCTGAGCCTAAGGCCCTCCAAAATATCTTGAATTTCAGGCCCCCAATTCCATATTTTATCAACATTTAAATTTTACAAAAGGGGCAGATTTAATACAAATGATAACCTTAACGATTTTTTTACTCTGCTTTACAGTGAGTTTTTTTGTTGGTCTAATCAACCTCTATACTATATATTTAAAAAAAAATTGTATTTCACCATTTTAGTTCGACTTTGAATAATAAATTAATATTGAAATAAAATAAAAAAAATAAAATAATGTATGCTAACAAAAGAAAAGTGTACTCCACTGTCATGATTCTTTGTAAATTTCTAATGAATGTATTATTTTTTTACATCATTTTCATAAATTTTCAAAAAAGAAAAATTGTATTCAAAATTAAAAGGGCTTAATTGATGTAAAATTGGCCTAGAGCCCCGAACCCACGGGGCCGGCCCTGACCTTAACGATTGAAACTCGAGCTAAGAGGCAAAATACGTGAAGCAAGCCAAACCCGAACACGAACTCGAACAAATATCCTTTAGAAATGAGCTGAGTTTGAACATATTTTTTATTCGTTTATTAAACAAACGTTCGCGAACAAGCTCATGACCTTAACAATCCAAGTTTAAACACAACTTTTTGGTTCATTTATGAAACAAATGAACATGAATAAACTCGTGACCTAAAAGAATCAAATTTGAATAAGTGATACTCAATTCGGCTCGTTAACAGCACATGCTGACAAAAATGACAAAAGATGAACGTTAATATTTCTGTTAGTAAATAAAGTATTACGGATTCGAATCCAAAGATGATTGTTAGACAAAATCTAACAATTAATGAATATCCATATTCCTATTCGTACAGAATCATAATATTAGTGTGTATAACTGTTTTCTTTCTAGTAATTAATCCCCTCTACAATTTTCCAGCCATGAAGTCGCAATATAAAGAGGCAAAGTTTGTCTCTCATTTTCACTCCTAATTATTTTGGTTAAGTAGCTAAAACAAAGGCAGGTTTGTTTCTTCTTTTTTTTTCACTACTAATTGTTTTGATTAAGTAGCTGAAACTCCCATGAATGAAGTCACAATTTAATTAAAGGCTAATTAATTTTTTGTTCTCTTATTTATTTGATTATAATTAAGTAGATGAAGCTGATAAAATTGAAGGATATAATGCGCGGTGCCAAAGAAACGGCCGGTGATAATGGAAAGAGCAATCACGAAAAAACGAGAGATGGTTGAGGAATCAAGCTTTTACTGGAAGGTGGATATCGTTCGTAATCACCAGCAAGATTCTGGAGACAAAACTGGATGTTATGCTGTTTTTGATTATTGCTGGTCTAATATTTGTTTAAGGGTTAAACAATTGACTAATTATTTGTTTCACGGTCATGAATCTTCTTTGAGTAATAATAATATGGATCATGCCCATTAATGACGAAAGAATTATAACTAGCTGTCTGTGTTTTTTTTTTTTTTTTTTTTTCATTTAAAATAATTTGTTATCAATCAAGTTATTTGTTGGCCGGGTTTATCTCACAACATAATTTACATTGATGTTTATCCTTGTTGTTGTTGTTGTTGTTGTTGTTGTTATACATCATCATTTTATTTATTTATTTTGTCAAACAAAGAAGTTGTTTTCTTTTTTCTCTTCGTTATATAAAGTTTTATTACTCTTGTTTCGATGGTTAATTAATTAACATATAGTTCTAGTACTCTCTTTGGAATAAAATTCTCAAACAAAATAATAAAAAAAAATAAAAATAAAGGGGGCTTGGGGCTTTGGGGAGCTTGGAGATCAAAACTTGGCATTGTTGGGAAAGTGATGTTGGCGTTTCAAAAATGAAGAGGAATGTTCTATTACTCTCCTTTCGATGGTTAATTGACATATAGTTATATTAGCTTTCTTTGATTCAAATTCTCAAACAATAAAATAAAGGGGGAGTTTGGCGTGGGAACTGGGAAGTAGTAGTAGGCTTAATTATTAAAAAAAAAAAAAAAAAAAAAAAAAAAAAAAGCGGTTAGACCTGCTAACCGGAAGGTCTCTCGTCGTCCCGATCCCACAGTGTGCGAGAGAGAGTTAATCGAGGGGCCAAGTAGTCACGATATAGAGCTCTTTGTTTTTCCGCTTACCGAAAGGGGCCGGACCTTTACGGGATTCGAACCCCCACACTCCGGCTTTCGGTCCAGCTGGCACTATATATACCACATTCTACCCCTTACCGCTAGGCCATATCCAGGAGATTAGTAGGCTTAATTATTAAAAGTAAGGTAGGAGAGCAAGAGATTTTATTGAGGAAATTGGGATTCCATTATTCTCTTCTGACATGAAAAAGGTGAGGAATATTGGGGATGGTACTAAATTTTAGGGGGATATATAATTGGGTTGGAATGATGTCTTAGAGATATTTTTCCTAGATTGTAAATTGTATAGATTATCTTCTAACAAAGATGATTGGATGAGAGATATAGCTAGGTTGTTTTGAGGGAGGCATTTGGAGATGGAAGTGTGAGTGGCCGAGTGGGTAAGCTGAGGGAGTTAAGGGGAAAGGGACCGAGTTAGGAGAAGTGGATGACTTGTATTCTCGTTTATATCATGTCCATATTGATACAAGTTCTTGAGATGCTCATGTTTAGACTTTATCTTTGTCGACAATTTTTTATGTGGCTCGTCTCAAACAAGTTATTATTATTGGTTTAGGAGTATATATAGCTCTCACATTTTACTCACTTGTTCATGCTCTTCTATCATCTGGAGAGATTGGTTTTTGTTTGGTGTAAGATTAATGGCCGCATGCCAGGATGCTGGGAAGAGTTACGTTATAATTCCACCCACTTTACAAAAAGTCATTGTCACTTGGATTTAGGATGCAAAAAAAAACATTACCGCATGGTATATTTGGATGAAACTAAATGATTTGTTGTTCTATCAAATGGATGTCGATGTCACTAACACTTTAACGGAAATTCAAACTCGCTGTTTGGTATTGGTATGGATCTCACATGGAAACATATACCACCGCTCATCACAATGCTTGCATAACCGACATAGGCTAGTTTCGTCTGAAGTTGAAAGATGCTAGTTTCGTCTCAGGTAGATGTCACTAATGCTTTAACGGAAAGAGGCTAGTTTCGTCTCAAGTACTTCCAATGAACCATACAAACCTAAATTAACTTAAAGAGGAAGCCATATAAACCATATCAAAGAAGGAATTTCATAAGATGTTTCCACCGAGAATACACACCGAGAATACACAAGGGCAAAGATAAACACACGATTAGATCTTCACAAACAAATATAGATATACGTTCACTTTATGTCAGACTCATGAATGTATCAGCACTATTGTGTCTTCCATGGTGATAATCAAGTTTCATTACGTCTGATTATGGCGGAGTTACATACTGATCAGGGGAAAACGCCTCCTATTAATCCTAAAATTACACTAATATATGTATAAAGCATATCGTTTGCCCCCCTTAAATTTTTTATTTGCCGTTAAAAATTTTACTGCCCCTTTACCTGAGATCCTGCGTCCGTCCCTGATTGCGTAGGAATGTCTTTGCTTCAAAAGCACTTGAGTGTCACGTTGGTGCATATATATATATATATATATATATATATATATATATATATATATATATATATATATACCAAAACCTTATATATTTATGTGAATAATATACATCAAACATTCACACATACACATATTATAAAATGTTGGATTAATGCATTAGATATGGTGAACATGCATATATTCACCCAACTATATTAAGTTATTAACTAGCTCTATAAATAGAATAATATAATAGTTCTATGCACTCGGTGTTCAGTGGTCAAGTCAAATCGACTCAGTCATGTTTTTTTCTTCTATATAAAATTAAAAATTAAAGTAATATCATGAGTCATGACTCACCATTATATACTACTAATACAGTTTTTACTACTACTGCACTCTAATTAATTCAACGTCCGGTCAAATATCATGACCTAGAAAGAGTACAGTAATTAGTTCTCAAAAAAAGAAAAGAAGAAAGAGTACAGTAATTTTTTTTTACGGAGAGAAAGAGTACAGTATGAGTACAATAATTTCTATTTATACGGTGATTTTTACGTGGTATCTCCATGTATGAGTGTATCTGAATCAGATAACTTAATTTATAATCAAGATTAAATTATGATTCTAAGTTTCAAATCTGGAAACACCACGTAAAAATCTCCCTCACCATATCTTGTCATCATTTGTTGAGGTGGCTTCCCTCCGAACCGCCACGTATTGTGATAACAATATGGTCACCAACGTCAGAGGAATTCACCGGTGCCAGTGCCGGTGCCGGTGCCGGTATGACAACAACTTCGACCGGAGCAACTTGACAATTGATGTGAGTCTTGAAAGAAGCTAATTCAGAGAGTTGATTAAAAGTTTTCCCGATATTCTCCACACATTTAATAACTTCCATTAATATGGACGCAAATGTTAAGACATGCATAGTTTCCGTCAACTTTGCATTGTCTAACGTTAGAGTTTCGAACTGATTCTTAAGGTCATCCATGGCGGATTTTAAGTTTTGTAAATGGATATCAATGGAGGTTGATGAATGATGTCTCATTGATTTGAGTGATTTCGATATTTCTCTCAAAGCTTTTCCTGCTTCTGAACATATTCTTCTGCATGCTTCTTGTATTCTCCTAAGATTTTCCGTCAACTCTACCTGCACATTCATTAATTTTATTGATTACGATATTTATTTATGAGTGGAGTATTTATAAAAGTGTTTTGTGTATTTTACTTATTATGACTAGTTTATTTTATTGTGTAACAAATATATTAATTAAGCGCGAGTAAGATTGGATTAATTAATGTGTTATATTTTATTATTGTTGTTGAATTATTATTAAGTAAATAAGGTACCTGAGGTTGGGAATTAGGGATGCAAGTAGTGAGTGATTGAATTAAGTAAGCGCATTGGCGAGAAAGTCCACCAATTTTCAAGTATTGTTTCCATGGATGAACAAACTTGAAACGTCCATGACAGGGCTCCCACCATGCCAAATTTGCCTGTTAATATTTATTTATACCATTTTCAGCCAAACATAAGTCAAGATATTCATCATTTATAAGTCATACAAATTATACACTACACTTTATAAGAGTATGCACATATAATTCCTAAATATAAGTAGTTTTGGAGGTTTTCCACAGTATAAGAAAATGAATTAAAATCATAAAATTTATATTTTCCTTTGTGTATCATTAATGTAATTAATATAGAATTCGAAAAGTTGTTGAAATGTAATAAATTGTGTCTTGGTATTCTAAACTGACCAACATTATTTGATCAGTTATTTTGATTAAAACGACTATAAGGACGGACATAGTAGCTAAAAGTAGTTGGGCAAATATAAATAACTGGTAATATACGGGAAAATTTTGATTAATGCTCTTTTGATATTGTAAAGCGACTTACATTAAGTGACAAAATAAAAATGATTGAATTACTTAAATATATTGATGGAGGTAGCAAGGCTTTTTAATGTTTTACTTTAGTCTCATAATACAAGTTGTTTTACAAATGAGCTGATTATACTTACTTTTCTTTCTCATACCTTTTTTTTTTTTTTTTTTCTCTTACTCTTAATTTATTATTATTAATTCAACATTATTTGTTATTTTACCACAATTACATTAATCGAAATCAAAGAATATTTTATATTTGTATCCTAAATATTTACGACATTCTTTCACCTTTTTAATTCAACCATATACGCGAAAACTATATTAATTAAAAAGAACTTATAATTTCAGAGAGAAGAAGCATATAGTAATTAAGGAATAATTATACTTACCAATGATTCTTCGGTAGCTTTTGTATTCAAAACACTTTTATAGGCTTCCAAATATGTCTTATCATCCTTTCCGGCAACTGAAATAATATTTTTCCAGAAGTAACTGTAACAATTAATAATTTCCACTATTATAATCAAATTAAATTGCTAGAGATAAATTTTTAATTAAAGTAGTAGTGAATAAACTACAATTAAATCCAATTGGAAATTAAAATAGATCATCATCACCTTCAAAGAAATCAGCAAGTTTTTCAATATTGGCAGCAATTAAATTATGAAGATCTTCACCAGCCCAAACAGGACAAACAAAAACAGAAATAATAACACAAGCTGCCGCACCGATGAGGATGGTTGATAGCCGTTGATGAGCCAGCATTATAATCTCGTCCACACGATATCCAGACACCGTTACTAAACTAAATGTCAATATGAATATCAACACCCCATAATCATATCTCTGTTTTATATGCGGTATGAATCTCGTGAATGTCATTGTTGACCCTGTAATGTAATTAATAATTATTATTATTTCACAGTTTCAAACGTATTAATTACTATCTCCGTCTCAAAATCTAATTCCATTTAGTTTTTTTAGTTTTTTTTCTACTAATGTAACTCAATTTTTTCTATTTTTGCCTCTTATTTATTATATAATCACTTACTTTTCATTAATAACAATGGAAAGTTATTTTAGATTTTTTTCATCGATATTAATGAACATATAACAAATTTAACTAATTTTCTTAATCTGTGCGAAAAGATTTAAACGGACTTACGTTTTGAAACGGAAGAGGAGGTAGTACTGTCCTCCTAAACTATTTTAACTTTTTGCTGAGAAAGCTGTAATCAGATTAACTGAAATTATAGGTGAAATTAATGAAAGTAGTTATGTCAACATTAACACAATAGTAATAATAAATTGTGTAAAAAAAAATTTATCGTGTCATATTGTAACACGGATTGATTCATATAAGTTTCATACTAATTAATTAATTATGTAAAAAAAATATTGTTTCATAGTTAATAATTATTTTAGTAGTAACACGCGTGAAAAAAAAATTGTATCAAAATCGAATATTGTATAAATTTAATTAAAAAAATTGGTACCTAATAGAAAAACCAATAGTCCAAGAACAATGGGTTCTCCCTTCTTTCCACATTGATCTGCCAAATACTCAGCTCCAACCCCTAATGCACCAGCCACCAATGTAGCAAACCCCCTATTCAAGCTTTTTGATAAGGTTCCACCTTAATTAAATATTTCCCAAAAAAAAAAAAAAAAATTAATACAGTAAAAAGAATTATATATAAGTGTTGTAATTTTATTTGTTTTTTTTTCCCAATGTTTTAAGACAACAAATGAATTAACAATGAAATTAATTAAAAACATACCAGCAGTGTATTCAAAGACAACAACAACAGTTAATACAGCCCAAAGAGCTGTTTGTTGAAATCCTTGATATAAAGGCCTAAAATAGTACAACATTGATACAACTGTAAGTGCTAATCCCACTTTTACACAGTGAATTATTCTTCTGGGATCATCTTTCCCCGTCTTTTTAACACTTTCAACAATTTTTATCATTTTACTCCTCATTTTTCCTAACATTTTTGCCCTTCAATTTCTAATAAAACTGAAGGTCAATTTGTCAGGAAAATAAAAAAGAATAATTTTATTGAATAAAAATCGCTACAGAAATTATGAGTATTTGAGAGATTGACAAGTAATTAAAAATGAGGGTCTTGCACAAGATTTATAGCCTTCTTCAGCTCAGCTGCTGTTTGAGGAAGGAAAAATAAAAATAAAAAGCTATTTCTACGCAATGGTGGAAAGTCTATGTGTAGTCTTATATTTTTGACTAAACGTGTTCTAATTTATTTATTTAGGAAAAAAAAAAAGGTATATCACATAATTCCATGGACGTAGTATTTCATTATAAAAAATAAAATAAAAATAAAGTAAGACTAAAGAAAAGACAAAAAATCGTACGATAGCATTAAGCTCAGGTGCAACCGTACCTATGCTTTGAGACGGTGGACGTCACTAGTTATTATAAAATGCATATATATTTACCTAATTTTCATCGATACCTTTTTCCTTTATGGAGGTGAACACGTGGCACTAGCGCCAGATTTCTGAACAGGAGGAGTGACAACTCAACCCGTTTGATATCACGTATTTATTATTATCAGACCTTTATGAAGAATTTAAATTGATGATTTATATTGGTTCGGTGTGCAAGGAACTTCATTTAGGCCTCTTATTGCTGAAAACATTCGATGATGTTTGGAATCTAAGTGCGGTATTTATATATTGATGATGATCCAATCATATAAGATTATGACTCATTTAATCTGAATTTATCATAAATCCGAATGAGAAATCATATATATGTGTGAATATAATCTTATAATAATTAATCTAATCCTGGAGTGATTGCACACTCATTTTTGTTTCAAGATAGAGTTTGGAGTGTTGTTCAACGACTATTAAGTGGCGTGATCCGAATCACTTTTACGTCGTCAATATTTAGGAATGAATACCTGTGAATGTATTTCAGAAAAACGGAATTCAATCCTCCATATGGGGAGTAGAGAGACTATCCTCTTATTTGTTAATTCTAAGAACCGATCAATTTGCGGAGTTTATAATATTGATTATGAATATTAGTGATTTTATAATAAAAGTTATTTTACATAGACATGCTAAAGATTATGTTTCCGGATGTTTAAATTAGTATAATCATACAAGAAGAAATATTGACATTATTTTCAAAAGATAGCAGATTTTAAGACAGAAAAGAAATGACTAGAAAGTTTTACAGTTTAACAAAAAGTCGATAGCTTTACAGTAACAGTATATTCAGAACATAAAAACATTTTAGATAAGCAAGTGTGGAAAGTGGAGTTTCCAGAAATATCAGATTTTTTTTTTTAGGAGGAAAATCAGAATTTCAGATAAAGAAGTATAGCAGTAAAGTTTAAGAGATTTTAATAATGTTACGGTTCACCAGACATACATACCCGCTCCCGAGTTTGAGGGAGAATTCAGATTTTAGATTCTTATCGAGAATCCCATTCACCAGGCCTTGCTCTTGGGCTATATAATATGGAGTACGTCATATATGTTGGAGCCGGTCAGAAAATCCGTTTGCCACCTCAGACGGTTTTCAGAGCCTCTTGTAAGGGCATGGATCATAATGAATAGTACAACTATTACATGTCTTCCAACAAACTATCAGTTACAATATGTTATTTCAGCATGATAATATTTCAGCCAAGTCGTTGTTATTCCTAGTTAAGTTGCATGCTTTATTTTTAGTTATATATTTTTAATAGATATAGGATGTACTATTCCTCTTGATACTTATAAACACCGTTTACATGGCATTCATCTCAATTCTTTAGTTTATGTGATTTTCATATGAGACCTACAATTTTGGAAAGACATAGAGTGGCTGTCCCAACATTAAAATAGCTAAGTTCGAGTCTCCTAATGGAGGGGGTGGACATACATCTTCCGGGATGATGGTGTCGTTGTGCTGACTATCAGGGTAGACGTTTTAGTAGAAATAGGTCAAATCAGAGAAGATGACAAATAAAATAGGACAGAGGAAGTAACATTCTTTTCTTCTTCTTATGGGCTATTGGGTAATAAATCCTTGATTATGAGTGGTTCCCCAAAGCGCCGTCATATTTCCATTTGTGATTTCTTAAAGTGCCGTCATTTTGTTGTCACGACATAGTTTATCGTTATATAACCATGACGATGAAACTCACAAGACAGATTACTACTCAATGTAACATTTCGGTAAGTCATTATTACTCACACTTAAGTTTCATACTTTACTATTCAGTCATATATTTTTAATACATATAGCATTCACTATTCCTCTTGATACTTATAAACACTACTTACGTGGCATTCACACTTTATGATATTGTAAACGTACAATACTACATGTTTATAGAATAGAACGGATGACATAGTGAAGTACAAAAATTTGTAGCGGTACCTTAAAGACATGAATGTGATTATACTAATGTAACATTACATGTGTACACGCCTGGGAAACAATGGCGACCCAAAACTTTTTTCAATGCATTCAGTAAATATTTAACACACTAAATAATTTTTTTCACGTGTCAAATATATTTCTATATGTAAAATGCAGAGTATTTTTATTTTTAATGCAATCATGACCACCCTTACGAGGCTTTAGATCCGCCCCTGCTGGGAAACAGGATATACATGTACATATACTTGTATCCCTCCATTAATACGTGCATGTCAATTTTGTATTTTTGTATAAATTACATCTATAGAATTTATTTCATAAATTTAAATATCATTTGACAATTATTAATGAAACAATTGTATCAAAAGGAATGGAATAGGGCCGTAAGCGAGTCAAGCTGATCACAAGTAGTTCGTGATTGGCTCGAGCCAGAACTTGACTCAACTCAACTCTAACTCGATAAAAAACGACTTGACTCGAAGATTATACGAATGATACTCGAGCAATGCAATAATCGACTCAACAACTAGCGAGCAACCTCAAATGCATGTTTACGTATAATTTTAACAAAAAACATATATGTATATTTATACATGTATACATACATATACATATATACTATCATAAATATACATATATATGTGCCTTTTATACTTTTATTCAATGTATAAATAATATCAAATATTGAAGTTTTCATTGATTTATATTTTCCGTATACTTTGTCGTCTATCAAAACATTTTATGCAGTACTAAATAAATATGGAAACTTATCGAAAAGACAAAACATTTACAAAATTATCAAAAATGACACCATCATTTTCTTTTAGTATTAAGGACTCAAAAGACAACAATACCTCTCTCGAATCATTTTAAAAAAAAAAATTGCTGCGCATCCAAGTTAACTACTTTGAGAGTCAATTCAGTGCACTAACTTCAAATATATATATATATATATATATATATATATATATATATATATATATATATATATATATATATATATATATTAATAGCAATTTTATCAATTTTTAATCCGCTATATCTTTTAATTTATATTTCCAATTATCATAATTTTTTTACCATAATTTATATATTTTTTTTGTTATCTTTTTTTTGATATCAAAATTGATATATTTCCGATATATTTTCATAAATCATTTTTCTGTGTGCAATAATACGTAATTTAAACTCTCACTACTATTTGATTGACACTAGTGATGATTGTGTCACTAATGATAATAACAAATGTCGATACAATGTGTCACTTATAATTATCAAACAATTTGACACTATAATTTGACATTGATATACTATGTGACACCATTATTGGACGCTACCATTTGATATTGTGATACTGAGTGACACTATTATTTGATACTACTAATAGACACATTGATTCATGTTATAAGTGTCAACAAAAAATGTGTGAATCGAAGGTTATAAATCTCAAATTGACACTATGACATGAGTGACAATATCAGGTCATCGTAAATACATAAATAATGTCATTAATGTTGTCACTACAAATTGATACTATGACAATAGTAACCCATAGTTATAATAAAGAAAACAAAAAAATATAAATTATTATAAAAAATTTATGATGATTGAAAATATAGATTAAAAAATATAATTGATAAAAAAAAATATTAGATATAATATTTGTTGTTTTTTTTTCTTCACTAACGTGAGTGTTATTAGTATTATATTATTTTTTTCAGTAAACGTGGGATTGGTTTTTTTTTTTTTTTTTTTTTTTTTTTATAGTTGTTGCAGGGAACGTGGGGTTGTTTTGCAAAAAAAAAACCGTGGGATTTTTTTAAAGTTATAAATATAAATATGAAAAAAAGAGAATAAGGGCATGTTTGCTTATACCATTAACACTTATTCTTAAAAGAATAAATGATTATTAAAATAAGTGTTGTTTGATAATACATTTTAGCATCTCTTAATTAATTAAAATCTTCTGAATTTCCTGTGAAAAATTATGAAAAATTTTAAGTGGTTGAGGAACTACTTAATGCTGGATTTTTTCAATAAATCTATGTTAGGTAAGGGTACACCCCACACCCATATCTACCTCACACTTACACCCCACCCTCACCCTACCCCCAACCCCACCCCATCCACCCCATCCATACCCCCCACCCACCCCACACCCCCACACCCACACAACCCATACCCCACCCATCCCACACCCCCACACCCACACAACCCATACCCCCACACACCACACACCCGCCCACACCCTCACCCGCCCATACCCACCCCCACACCCCACACCCTCATACCCACCTACACCCTCACACCCCCACTCCCACCCTCCCTACACCCACACCCACCACACCCCACACACCACACCCACACCCGCCCCGCCACCCCACACACACCCATTCATAGCCACCCCTACACCCCCACAAACCCCCACACCCTACACCCACACCCACCCCCACACACCACCCACCCACACCCACACCCACACCCACACCCTACCGTACACCCACCTACACCCCCATTACCCCACACCAACACCCCCACCCACCCTACACCCATCCTCCACACACCCACACCCACATACACACTCACGGAACAAATTCTAATTTCGGATATAATAAGTGTTACCAAACAAATCTAATCAATTTCAAAGACTTAAAATATTCAATTATTTAATTTATTCATTTGACTTTGATTTCGCCTTTGCTTTTAACAAACTACTTCCTAAGAGGCATTTTTGTCCATATACAATAAAGAATGTCATTTTTGCTAAAAAAATAATGTACATGTATTATATAAGAAATATTATATGATTGAAGGGAAAAGTAGATTGCTTATATTTGAGGTAGTAGCAACCAAATAACAAAACAATTGAATGTTTAAGACAAAGGAAATGAAAGGATGTCAAAGGAAAAATGGAATGCTTCTATTATTTCTTTCTTCACCTCTCCACAACACCAATGGGGATGGGGGTTATATATAATGACAATATGGAAATGAAACAACACATGTACAATTAGTGGTACATTAATTTGAGACTTTTGACATTCAAAACTTATTACATAATACTCCCCTTTGATGTCAACGACACAAAGAATATGCCTCGTTAAAACCTTACTAAGAAAAAAAACCCAGTGGGAAAAAAAATCTTAGTAAGGAAAAAGAGTACATCATTCTTTGTGTATTATTCTCTCCCCCTGAATCAAATATCAGTTAAGATCCTTTAGTCGCCGCATCCCGATATTCTTCACTAGTCTTTCGAACGTTGCAGTCGGCAAGGCCTTTGTAAATAAATCTGCCAGATTGTCACTTGATCGATTTGTTCCACAAAAATTTCACCCTTCTTTTGTAATTCATGGGTAAAGAAGAATTTTGGTGAAATATGTTTTGTTCTATCTCCTTTAATATATCCTCCCTTTAATTGAGATATGCAAGCTGCATTGTCTTCATACAACACAGTTGGAGGATTTTCTTTCTCATGTGATAGCCCACAGTTTTTACGGATAAAATGGGACATTGATCTCAACCAAACACATTCCCGACTAGCTTCATGCATCGCTATTATTTCAAAGATGATTCAAGAAGTTGCTGAAATTGATTGTTTTGTTGATCGCCATGAAATAGCTGTACCACCACATGTAAACAAATAACCAGTCTGGGATCTTGCTTTATGCGGGTCAGATAAGTACCCCGCATCAGCATAACCAATTATTTCAGGTTTAGAATTATATGAATAAAATAAACCTAGATCAATTGTTCCTTGAAGATAGCGAAAAATTTGTTTAATACCATTCCAATGTCGCTTAAGTAGAGATGAACTAAATCTTGCCAATAAATTTACATCGCAAATGATATATCAAATCGAGTACAGCTTAGCAAGATACATAAGTGCGCCAATTGCAATCGAGATATGGTATTTCAGACCCATTATCTCTTCATCATCCTCTCGAGGTCTAAACGGATCTTTAACAGATCTAACGACCTGACGACCATTGGAGTACTTAAAGAATGCGCTTTATCCATATAAAACCGCTTTAGTAACTTCTGGGTATAAGTAGTTTGATGAACAAAGATTCCATTATGTAAATGCTCAATTTGTAAACCAAGACAAAACTTAGTCTTACCGAAATCTTTGATCTCAAACTCTTTCTTTAAGTATTCAACCGCTTTTTGTAGCTCTTCAGGAGTTCCAATCAGATTGAGATCATCAACATATACGGCTATAATCACATATTCCGACCCATTTTTCTTTATGAAAACACATGGACATATTGGGTCATTTGTATAACCTTCTTTAACTAAACATTCACTGAGGCGGTTGTACCACATACGTCCAGTTGTTTGAGTCCATACAAGGATTTCTGTAACTTGATGGAATACATCTGTTTGGGGCTTGATCTACATGCTTCAGACATGTTAAATCCTTCAGGAATTTTCATATAGATATTAGTATCTAATGATCCATAGAGATACGCGGTAACTACATCCATCAGACGCATATCAAGTTTTTCATGTACCACTAAACACACAAGATATCGAAACGTTATTCCATCCATCACTGGCGAATATGTTTCATCATAATCAAGCCCTGGTCTTTGTGAAAATCCTTGTGCTACCAATCTCGCTTTGTATCTCATAATTTCATTATTTTCATTTCTTTTTCTTACAAAGACCCATTTATATCCGACAGTGCTTCACATTTTCAGTGTTCGCACTACAGCCCAAAAACACTTCTTTTGGCTAGTGAATTCAATTCACTTTGAATCGCTTCTTTCCATTTTGGCCAATCGCTTTTTTCCGACATTCATCAACCGATCTTGGTTCATGATCCTCGCCATCTTCTTTAATATCAAGTGCTACATTATATGCAAAGATACTATCAATAATCGTATCTTTCGATTCCACCTTTTTCTTGTAGTGACAAAATTGATGAATTTTCAACAATTTCATTTTCTTCAGATCGCTCTTGGGAGATACCTCTTCATGAGGTTGAATTTTGTCACTAACATTATTTTGACCATCATCGGTTTCACATACAATATTATTATTCATTCCTCTTTTCTTACGAGGATTTTTATCTTTAGAACCAAGAGGTCTACCACGCTTCAGCGCAACTGGATTCATTAGCACTTGTAATTTGTCTTTCAGAATATCAATTTTAACCGAACATTTTCAAAGAGAATGTGAGATTTTGTGATTCTTTTAGTCTCACTAAAGGCATCCGGCAATTGATTCGCAATTTTCTGCAAATGGACAATTCTTTGAACTTCTAGTTCACTTTCTTTGTCACGAGGATCAAGGAAATTCAATGATATTTTCCAATTAATTTCTTTTTTCGGTTGATCTTTTCCTCCCCTAATGTCGGAAAATGTGATTCGTCAAAATGACAATCTGCAAATCGTGCGATAAAATAAATCACCATTAATGGTTCAACATATTTAATTATAGATGGTGATTCATACCCGACATATATCCCCAATCTTCGTTGAGGTCCCATTTTTGTACGTTTAGGTGGTGCAATTGGAACGTATACCGCACATCCAAAAATTCGCAAATGTGAAACATTCGGCTCATGGCCAAATACTAATTGCAGGGGAGAATGATTTTGATAACTTGTCGGTCTAATTCTCACAAGTGTTGCTGCATGTAATATAGCATGTCCCCAAGCCGATACAGGAAGTTGAGACCTCATTAGTAATGGTCTTGCAATCAATTGCATTCTTTTAATAAATGATTCGGCTAAGCCATTTTGTGTGTGAACATGAGCCACGGGATGTTCCACACTTATGCCAATTGACATGCAATAATCATCAAATGTATGCGATGAATATTCACCGGCATTATCCAAACGAATTTTCTTAATTGGATAGTCGAGAAATTGTGCTCAGAATTTGATTATTTGAGCTAGCAATCTAGCAAATGCATGGTTACGAGTAGATAATAAACATACGCGTGACCATCTTGTCGATGCATCAATCAACACCATAAAATATTTAAAAGGTCCACACGGTGGATCTATAGAGTCCACATATATCACCTTGGATTCTCTCTAAAATGCAGCGATTCACTCTCAACTTTAACCGGTGAATGTTTAATAATTAATTTGCCTGTGAGCAAGCAACACATGAGAATTCACTAGAATTTAACACTTTTTGACCTTTAACGAATGACCATGTGAATTCTCTATTATACGCCTCTTCATTGTGGAACCGGGATGCCCAAGGCGATCATGCCATATCATAAAATCATTAAAACAATAGATTTCTCGGTCTACTACGTGATGAATTTCAATTTCTTTGTTATTTTCGTATAATATAAGCCGTAAGATAGAGAATGCAAATTTTTCTAATACACATTTCATCCCGTAAATTGTATTTGTAATCAATAAATATTCATCATCGAACTCATTTTGTGTCTCGATATGATATCCATTTTGACGAATATCTTTAAAACTCAACAAATTTCTTCGAGACTTGGGAGAAAACAATGCATTGTTTATAATAATTTTCCCTCTCGAAGAAAACAATGGCTTTTCCACAACTTTCTATCAATTTTGCACTACCACTAATTGTATTGACATTTGTTTCTCCCATTTTCAAATCAAAAATAATCTTTGTTTTTCAATATAGTTGTGCGTCAGTAGCACTATCAATGAGGCATATATCGTCATCACCATTAGATGTACCCAAATATTTAGCTTCCATTTCTCTTCTGAAAGAGACGAGAGGGGGAAAAAAAAAAAAAATTAAGAATAAGAATTATGTATCGCTTAATAAATGCATAGTTACAAAATAAACATATGTATGTAACACTTAATGAATAACACTTATCGTTCTTTAATTGTTTATAGTTTCCAAAATAATGGAAAGAAAAAAAAGCGGTAACGGATAAAACCAAATGATGCATCTATCACATACGCTTTATATGTATATTGTGCCTTTATTTCTTATAAGAAATATTATATCATTAACTGCAAAACTTCTACATTTTCTTTTCAAAATAACGGTGGCCTAAAACTTCATATGTTGTGCTAATGTGTTCTGAAAGTGCATAAGCAAACTAAAAGCTTAACTTTTACAATAAAGCATCTAAAGATTGCAATAAAATGCTCTATCTTATATATATAGAGTATACGTATGGGTCATGCAAATTTTTCCTTGTCTATTATGGCAAAATAATTAAACAATTAACCAACATTAAAACATATAGTCATAAGGCTAACAACATAGAATAATTACCATTTTATTTATTAGTAAAAGTTCGGTATTACATCATAAATTACTAAAAAAAACCAAAAGAGGAAAAAACCAACAACATCCATACTAGATAACTTTATTCATATTAAAACAACATAAAAGAAAATGCAAAAGACACAACGATCCGAAAAGCCATCAAGCGGTATCGTTAAAAAAATCCGCAACATCCAGGTGTGACATTAGTGGCATATCAATATCCAAGATTATCATTGTCATTCTTTTGATCAATTAAATTTGCCTCGATTTCTGACTTCTTCTGTGATGCCTGGTAAAGTTCGACCAAATGCTTTGCCGTACGGCATGTATTGGACCAATGTCCATCCATTCCACATCTGTAGCACTTGTCACCACGAACTTTCTTTTACGATTTTTATTATCATGATCCAATTTTGGTGGATCATTTCGCTTTCTTGCCTCGATTGTCGTTATGATATGCCACAGTTTTCCACGACCACGTCCCACGATCGCGCCTCTACCACGGTCTCCACCCGACCACGTCCACGTCCACGTCCACGACCAAAATTTGAAGAATACGTCGCATTCACCTCAGGGAATGGACTGGCACCAGTAGGTCGGGACTCATGATTTTTCATCAGTAATTCATTGTTTTGTTCAAATTGATAATAGACATGCAATCGATCGTAATATTTTGTAAACCCTTTCTCTCGATATTGTTGTTGCAATAGCACATTCGAGACATGAAAGGTGGAAAAGTTTTTCTAACATGTCTTCATCAATCACATTTTCACCACACAATTTTAGTTGTGATGCAATTTTAAACATGGCTGAATTATATTCTGTGACAGTTTTATAATCCTGCAGTCGCAGGTGGAGCCAATCATACCTGGCTTTTGGTAAAACAACCAGTTTCAAGTGATCGAACCTTTCTTTTAAATGGTTCCATAATTCATACGGATTTTTCACCGTCAAATATTCATGTTTCAACCCTTCATCAAGATGATGACGGAGAAAAATCATGCCTTTGCACGGTCTTGGTTTGACTCAGTATTGTTCACGACAATTGTTTTACCAAGCCCCATTGATTCCAAGTGCATTTCAACATCCATGGCCCATGATAAATAATTTTTTCCCGATATGTTTAAGGGTATAAACTCTTGTTTGGTGATATTAGCCATTAAGAAAAATAACAGAAATGAGCAAAAATAAGATTTTTACCTAAACCACGGAAGAAACGCCAACAATGGAATACTCCGTCGGTAGAGCTTCGTGCTGATAACGTATTATATAAGAAATATTATATGATTGAAGGGAAAAGTAGATTGCTTATATTTGAGGTAGTAGCAACCAAATAACAAAACAATTGAATGTTTAAGACAAAAGAAAATGAAACGATGTCGAAGGAAAAATGGAACGCTTCTATTATTTCTTTCTTCACCTCTCCACAACACCAATGGGGATGGGGGTTATATATAATGACAATATGGAAATGAAACAACACATGTACAATTAGTGGTACATTAATTTGAGACTTTTGACATTCAAAACTTATTACATAATAACATGTTCTTTTTACTAATTTTACAAATGTTTTTGTACTTTTTGATAATTTTCCCAAAAAAAAAAAACCAATCCCACGTTTACTAAAAAAAAAAATATAATATTAATAACACTCACATCTGTGAAGAACTCGTGGTTCAAAATCTATTAGACTCAATAAACTCAATGAAAAACTCGTGGTTCGAATTCTAAGAAATTCAATGAATCTAATCAGTTTGAGTTCGAGTTCAAAATACTTAAACTTGAACTTGAAAATATTTTACATTGCTCGACTGGTTTAGATTATTAATCGGTCCAATTCAGTTTCATTTACACCTCTAGAAGAAAGGTTTTATAGAAATAAAAGAAAAGAAAAGAAAAGGAAAAGGAAAAAGAAAAAGAAAAAGAAAGGAGAAAGGACAGGGTAAACTGCAAACACGAAGGAAATGAAAGGAAAGGAACAGAAAAGATGATGGATGATAACTGGAATCGGTTGTAAATAGAGGCAGGGAAACGGGAGATTATTGTGTGGTGTTTTCACACGGTGTTGAGACACCGTATGGCACACCGCATACCACACACCACACACCACACACCACACATCACACATCACACATCTTCATTATGTATTGAAACTGTGTGGTTCTGTTCGTTTCACCCGTCATTTCACCATAAATTCCCTCACCACACAATAACTTCCCGTAGGGAACCGCTTCCACTTTCGAAGAAGAGCCGTACATTTGTGTAGTTCGTTGTCTACTTTTCCTTTAACTCCTCTTGGCTGTCGTCAACCTCTAGCCTTTCTTTTCTTTTTTTAATGGAAAATTTACTGCTCAAGTACTCATATTTTTGTTACTATTACATTTATTATAAGGAATTATTATTACATACTTATTTAAACACATTTTGTAAATGAAATAGTAACTCACTTTAACATTAAAATCTAGAAAAATTATAACAAAAATAAAAATTCAACGACCCACTCTCTCCCTCCTAAATAGAAAAAAAGGAAGGGAAAAAAAAAAATGCCCCTTACCTTACTACTATTTATGACCAGCCAAGATATAAAATATTAATTTTTATATCCCATCAACTTAATTTAATAAGAGATTTAAAATTCAACATAATATCGTAATGTAAGATAATGAAATAATTAACTATCTTCTCATCAAAATAAGATTTTGAAAGAGATGATAATTCAACAAAGACCCTCAAACCCCATATACATCGATAAAAGAAAAATCTCAACAAGAAAATCTTCTTTTATGTGTTCTTGTCTTTTTCCGAACGTTGCAATATCATTTTGAATACATATTTTGCACTGTTATTAACATTATCATTTTGAACAATTGTGTTTATTTTCTAGTGTCTTTGTATTCTTATACGTATACAAACTTTATACCGTCATGTTTTGTTGAGATTCTGAAAAATAGAATTTTGTCAAGGTGTCTTATGTTGGCACCACTATATTTAGAGATGAATTTCATTTACCTCATAGCCTACGTTTTTCAAGGATACGGTCTTTCCTCCACTTTAGACTTAAATTTTCTACAATATTTTTTTTTGTATTTTTTTATGATGAAAAAAATTGTGGTTAGAGAGGAAAGAGGGAGTGCTAGATTATCTTAATTTCATGATTTTTGTTGAATTTTCTGGTATTTTATTCAAATGTTTGGTAGTTTAATTTTTTTAAATATAATTATTAGTAAACTTAAAATAAGATTATTAGAAAATAGTTTAGTATTTTTTTTTCCATTAAAAATATGAGTGAAGCATTATAATAAATTCAACGATGTGTTTGGCCTTGTACACCATTCTCTTGAGTGCTCTAAATTGGGTGTTTGATAGTTTTGTATTATTGTTTTTTTATTTTTTATTTTTTATTTTTTTGGTTTTCTGAAAATGAATGAAGTTTTTGTATTTTGGATCCCACTTATTATTATTTGTTAGAGCATTTAGAGTAGTTATCGTTGATATACCCGATCCTGATGGGAACCCGAGCATCTAGATTGTGCCTGATTTCAAGCCTAACAACAGATCATGGGCCTCCATCCCTCTTGTCCGCAGTCAATAAGTCGGACACATCTCTACTCCGACACATCGGACATAGTGGAGGCTACCCACATTATCAGGCTGGCTAAGCTTCGAGCTGATGATATCAGGACAAAGGAAGATAGTCCGACCTCCAATTAAATCCGCTGTCCGCCATCTCATTCCGACAACTGTCTAGTCGGTTTATAGTTAATTATCCTTAATTATATGCTTTTAATGTCTTGTCATGTATGTACTTAAACCTACTTAGTCTTTGCCTATATATATGGGATCACAATGTAATAGAAAGAGATCAAAGAACTAATATACACATAGCTACTCACAATTTGTCAACTCACTTGTGTTCTCATGCATAAGCATCAAGATTTACCACCTTGTTCTTGATATGCACCACCTTCTCACCGAGGAATCATCCATAAATAGCCTTATATCCTCATTATGTCAATGTTATCGCAAAACATGATACATCCGACCATATCAGTTGGCTCCGTTACCGGGAAACTCATTCATCCATCTTGAAGCATTTGCTCCACTGTGAATACGGTTTCATAGCATCGCCGGCGAGATCACGCAACCATCTCCAACTTTCTGATCAGGAAAAGCTTTAGTTTCTGGGTTGTACAGCCCTTGAACATTGTTTTTATCAAGAAAGCGGCGGATTCTAAGAGAGCAAGTTTGATTTACGCAGATTTTGGCCTATATATAATCCAAAGTCGAAGAATACCTTCATCGGCGTGTTCACAGCTCTACCCGAGCCTCTCATAACTCCCAGGTTGGTATAAACTCTTGGTCGGTTTCAGCTCTTCAAGTAATAAGAAACCGGTTGCCTAATAAAACCACCTGGAAACACACTTTTGGATATATTGAGTTCTGAGAGATATTTCTATAGCCAGCGAAATATCTTCAAAATATCTTTAGTCAAACATGGCTGGCGCGAAAAATATGACACCTGCTACATCGTCTAAAGCGGGCAAATAGGGCCCAACACGTGGAGCAAACACGCCACGTGTCAAAAGAGCACCGAATCACGGGGAAACAAGTAGGAGGGTACTGTCCACCGGGGACGAGGCCGGGCAGGACATCATACCTGACATGCAGGATTATATAAGGGAGAGAACACGAGCCCGCGAGATACACGAGGCAGCGGTCAGACAGAGCCGCGGAAAGGGTACCACAGGGGCCTCTCATCCAAATCAAGAGCAGAGAGCGGTCTCAGCGGGAAGGACAGGTCAACAAGAGAGCCCTTATACAATATCCCTCCGAGCACATATGGATTATGTAGAGGAGATGCGTATGAACTACATGCTACTCATCGCAGAGGGTGTCTGTCCCTCAACCCGTCAGCAAGTTTATTCCCCCCGTACTAGCACCTACGGAGATACAACCCACTATAAATCCACAAAAATGATTCAACCTCAACGGAGAGAGAGAGACGGAAGCAGTCATGCCACTTCTCAAACTATAGAGGGAAGGAGGTCAGCTTTAGTTCGTCTAGGGCCCGTGGTCGACGATCATGCGTGCACTTCGGCGACATAAAAATCCCGACAGTCCGTCCCACTGCGTAGAAGGACGAGGGGAGTCACATGTCGATGAAAGTTATACCCGACTCCCTACTATCACAGGAAACCAAGATGATCTGGGCATAATGAAAAAACAAATAGAGGAATTACAAAAGGACAACTCAGTTAAAAATAAAAAAAAAAAAATCACTAAAATATGTAAATTATGAAAAATTATCCAAACAATATTTGAGAATGCATGCAACTAGATGGATAAATTAAAAAGCAAAAAGGAAGGTAACCTAATTTTTGGTGGTGGTCATGATTTTCCAACATATACCGCTACTGTATGTTTAGCTTTTGTTTTTATTCCATAGTGAACCCTTCATATCAAAATTTTCCAATTCCGTGTAAAAATTGATAATGCATAATATGGTAAGCAATAGATACATAATGATAGCTTATGAGGTTTGAACTGTAAAGACTAGAAAGTAAAAGAAGAAAAGTATGTAACTTCCTTTTTAAAAGGTTCGAGGGGTAGAAACCAGCCATCCATCCTTAGTGTCCAATTAATACTTTGCTGTTTTTTCAATTAAAATACTACTATTTTTGTGAAAGTCTACTTAATCCTTTAAAGCACCTTATTGCAACTTGATTCTTTTCTTGCAATAGTAGTGGGTGCCATTTTAGTCTAATTTGGACTAACCACTAATTAAACACAAGAAATTACCCATCTGGTTGAATACTCTAAAAAGTTAATTATTACAAATGAAGGAAAGGCTAGGGTTTTGTGTCAAAATTAAACTCTGAAGAATTTGTTTTTGGAAGTTTTTAGTAGCTAGCACCATACTAAAGTTATTTTCAGGGCACCAGGTGTCACCGTAGATGTTATGTGGTTAAATTAATGTTTTTTTTCTTTTTTTAATTGTTCAAATTGAAGTTGTTACAATGGAGGTATTAAATCGAGAGTAATCTTTTTTTTTTTTTAAAAAAAAGAGATCGAGAGTAATCTTATAAAATATAAATCTTGATGATTTATTTTATATCTTGCATGCATGTTATGATAATGATAAAATAAAATTTAAACATAAAACTAAACTAAACTTATAATTTTTGTGGTGTTTATTGATGGGTGTTTTAATAGAGTGATGTAAAACCTGAATGTGTTTTTTTTCAAAAAAAATAAAATATAGAATTGAATTATTAAATAGAAGAGGAAACAGGGAAGATAATAGGAAATGAGAAAGTTGAGAGACATGCTAAAAATCAAAGGTCATTTTTTTTATCAAGTGCTTCCGACATAGCTTAGTGGTGTATAGTTTTAAATATGGGCAAATGTTTTTGAATAGTCTTGGCATTAGCCATCTCTTATAATCACATGCATTTATTCAAATCATCTTTTTATTTAAGAAACACCAATATTTTTTTTTTCCGATTGCAATAGCACTTGCACCACTTACATGTGTGGTAGTATTAGTACAATATATGCATTTAAAGCATATTATAACATCTAGATGAATGGGTTTACCGTGGTTCCTTAATCCTAATATTCTGGTTCAGCCTTATCAAGACAAAAGCGTAATGCGTATATTAATATTTGGGTTTGAGTTACAGTGGAGACAAAAAAAGTGTGCATATGTATGTTTCGCTTCTTCGGAAAAAAAGGTTGGTGTATCATGTTCAAATGAAACAATTTGCATGCATGATTTAAAATTTTATAAGGTAGCCAACTTCAACAAAAACGAAATTAAATGAAATCAGTCTCCCATCAAAAAAAAAAATGAAATCAGCTTGATTATAAGAAACCTGTGTTGGATTTATTTTAATTAAATAAAGTCTTAGTTGTGTTTATTTTTTCGAATTTTACTAAGTCTAGTCAAGTAGTTAGTACATGAGATCATGTAGGAGTTAGTTTAACCCATGATCTCCATTTCCTATTTTGTAGGCTATACTTTTGGTAGCATTTTCTTTTTTTCAAGTGCATTGTAATTTGTCTATTTATAGCTTAGCTTTGATTAATGAAAAGCATTCCATTTCCTTCAATTATTCTGAATACATTTAACAGTGGCATCGGAGCCATAATCTCAATCGGTTTGCAAATTGAAAGAGATCACATGGCGTAAGCAATATCGCTCAAGCTGCCATTCTAAAATTCGATGGTCATTATGATCATTGGAGCACATTGATGGAGAATTTCTTAAGATCAAAGGAATTCTGGACCATTATAGAACATGGTGTTCCTACAGCAACAGGCACACTCAAAGGAATTCTGGACCATTATAGAACTGATTTGGATGGCAAGAAACTCAAGGACCTGAAGGCTAAGAACTATCTATTCCAAGCTATAGATAGAGCAGTTTTGGAGACCATTCTTTGCAAAGAAACCTCCAAGGATATTTGGGATTCCATGATGGGGAAATTCCAAGGGAATGCAAGGGTAAAAAGATCACAACTCCAAGCATTGAGGAGAGACTTTGAAACCCTGCAGATGAAGGATGGAGAGTCTGTTACAAACTATTGTGCAAGAACAATGGAGATTTACAACAAGATGAGGTTCCTTGGTAAGAAGATGGATGATGTTATCACAGTGGAGAAGATCCCGAGATCTCTCAAATTTCTAAATATGACTATGTTGTGTGTTCTATAGAGGAATCTAAAGACATAGACACACTGTCTCTAGATGAACTGCAAGCATCATTGCAGGTTCATGAACAGAAGATGACAAGGAGAAATGATCACGAGGAGCAGGCCTTGAAAACCACAACCTCTACTAATTTCAGAGGAAGAGGAAGAGGCAGAGGCAGAGGCAGAGGCAGGGATTCAAACTCAGGCAGAGATGGATCCAAAAATGCAAGATCAGGAGATGATACTGATCACAGAAGCAAGGGATATGACAAATCCCGTGGAATGCTACAGATGCCATAAATTTAGGCATTACAAATCGTAATGCTATACAAAGATGCCAGTGACAAAAAAGGGGGCAATGACCAAGGAGAGGTCTCAAATTTCACGGAAAAAGGTGATATCGAAACTTTACTTATGGTCGCTCATTCAACCTATGAAGCATCAACAGATATATGGTATGTAGACATCGTCTAGAATCATATGTGTGGAGACAAGTCCTCTTTCTCAAGTTTAAATGACACATATCACTCTAAAGTAAGTTTTGGAGACAAATATACAGTAATGACTGTAGGTAAGAGTGATATCAAGATAAAAACCAAGAATGGATATACAGAAACCATTTCTAATGTTTTGTATGTGCCTGACTTAAAGTGAAATCTGTTGATTGTTGGACAATTACATGAAAATGGCTATGAAATCACCATCAAGAAGGGAGTGTGTGAAATTTATAATATTACCAAAGGATCAATTGCAGTGATCAAAATGAATGCTAGCAGGCTGTTTCCACTGCAAATAACTCTTGTGCAGTCATGTTTGATGGCAAAATATACAGATTCATCTTGGTTGTGGCATTTCAGGTATGGACACTTGAATTTTGGTGGATTAAGGACCATTCAACATAAAGGTATGGTGGAAGGTTTTCCCCAAATAGACATTCCTGCACAAGTATGTGAGGAATGTACACTAGGCAAACAACACAGTTTGCCATTCCCTAAAGGAAATGCAAGTAGAGCAACAGAAGTGCTAGGTCTGATTCATCCAGACTTGTGTGGTCCAATCACTCCAACATCAAATGGTGGAACCAGGTACTTTATGACTTTTACTGATGATTTATCTAGAAAGACATGGATCAGTTTTTTGAAGGAAAAGTCAGAAGCTTTCAGGGCCTTTAAAGGTTTCAAGCAACAGGTGGAAAATGAAACAGGGAAGACCATAAAGAGGTTAAGGTCTGATAGAGGTGGAGAGTACTGCTCAAATGAGTTTGATCAGTACTGTGTTGATCATGGCATTAAAAGGGAATTGACAGCTGCATACACTCCTCAACAGAATGGGGTGTCAGAAAGGAAAAACAGAACCATTCTCAACATGGTTAGGAGTATGATGATGCAAGGAAATGTGCCAAAAACCTTTTGGCCTGAAGCTGTTAATTGGAGTATACATATCCTAAACAGAAGTCCTACATTTTCTGTGAAAAACATGACACCTGAGGAAGCATGGTCTGGAACCAAACCTACTGTAAGTCATTTTAAGATATTTGGATGTATTGCATATGCTCATATCCCTGATGTAAACATGAAGAAGCTTGGTTATAAAGGTGAGAAATGCATCTTTCTTGGGATAAGTGATCAATCCAAGGCTTATAAACTGTACAATCCAGCTACAAAGAAGATTGTTACAAGTAGGGATGTGATATTTGATGAACTAAACACCTGGGAATGGGAAGCAAACAATACCCAAATTTTATCCAAGTCGAATCGATAATGAAGAACCAAATTGAGGGTCACAGGATGAGAATCGCAAGGTGAGAGTCTTTGACTCGTGTTAAGCATGTATCTCAAAGAACTAAAAAAGACCAAAGATGGATGACTGATTATGAGGTCACCGGTCCTGGTTTAAAAGCAACTTATTATGCACTGATGGCAGAAGGAGATCCCACCACTTTTGAAGAGTTAATAAAGGATTCAAAGTGGAAGCAAGCAATGGATGATGAAATAGCATCCATTATGAGGAATGACACATGGGAACTCACTGATTTACCTACTAGACAAAAGGCAATTGGGGTAAAGTGGCTGTACAAAACCAAATTGAAAGAAAATGGGAAGATAGACAAGCTGAAAGCCAGGTTGGTAGCTACAGGCTACAAACAAGAGTATGAAATTGACTACAATGAGGTTTTGGCACCATGGCAGCCGGATACCATCAGATTGGTGTCAGAATTCTAGTCAGAACAGTAGGCATGGAAGCGTACATCAACTTGATGTAAAGTCTGCTTTCCTAAATGGAAAGATAAAGGAGGAAGTGTACATTGATCAACCACCAGGTTACATCAAATGGGCATGAACATCGTGTATGCAAGTTGAAAAAAAGGCTTTGTATGGATTAAAACAAGCACCACGTGCTTGGTACAGCTGCATTGATTCTTATTTTGTTAAAAAACAGTTTGAGAGATGCCCACATGAACCTACTCTCTATATCAAAACTAGAAGTAATGGTGATATCTTGATTGTTTGTCTATATGTTGATGACTTGATCTACACCAGTAATAATGCAGCTATGTTATCTTATTTAAAAAGGCTATGATTAGTACATTTCATATGATGCACTTAGGGTTGATGCACTACTTCTTGGGATTGAGGTAAAGCAATCAGATGAAGGTATTTTCATAACTCAAAGGAAATATGCTTGTGAGATTCTGAACAAGTTCCAAATGAAGGATTGCAATCCTGTCATAACACCTACTGAAGTTGGAACCAAACTCACAAAAACTGGAGAAGGAAAGAAAGTGGATGCAAATCTATATAAACAGATGGTTGGATGTCTATTGTACCTCACAGCTACAAGGCCAGACATTATGAGTGATCCAACAGAAGCACATTTGAATTTTATCAAGAGAATACTCAGATATTTGAAGGGAACCACAGATTATGGAATCAAGTACTCAATCAGTCCAAAGCTCAAGCTGATTGGCTTTTCTGACAGTGACTATGCAGGTGATATGGATGATAGAAAGAGCACATCAGGCCAGGTGTTCATGATTAATGAAGGCATAGTCTCTTGGGGATCTAAAAAGCAGCAAATTGTGACCCTATCAACAACTGAGGCTGAATTTGTAGCTGCTGCACAGTGCTCATGTCAAGAAATTTGGCTAATGAGGTCACGAATGGTTTAGAGACGATACATCAAGGTCCTATAACCATCTATTGTGACAATGTTTCAACTATAAAGCTATCCAGGAATCCTGTACTACATGGAAGAAGCAAACACATTGATGTAAGGTTCCATTTTTTGAGAGATTTGTGTGAAGATGAAGTCATTGAGTTGGTGTATTGTAGAAGTGAAGACCAACTAGCTGATATTATGACAAAACCATTGAAGAGGGAGCTGTTCATCAAGTTAAGGAAGAGATTGGGGGTTTGCCCCATCAATGAAAGTGGCTGAAGTTGAAGATTGAAGAAAACTAAGACTCATAAACTGAACTTAGCTAAGATTCAGTTTAAGGGAGAGTTTGTTGGATTTATTTTAATTAAATAAAGTCTTAGTTGTGTTTATTTTTTCGAATTTGACTAAGTCTAGTCAAGTAGTTAGTACATGAGATCATGTAGAGTTAGTTTAACCCATGATCTCCATTTCCTATTTTGTAGGCTACACTTTTGGTAGCATTTTCTTTTCTTCAAGTGCATTGTAATTTGGCTATTTATAGCTTAGCTTTGATTAATGAAAAGCATTCCATTTCCTTCAATTATTCTGAATACATTTAACAACCTGGTTAGTTTGGTTTGTCTTAGGTTTATTTTGGTTTTGCATGTACATCTTTTCATACATATATTTTTGGACAAACAAATGTGATATACCATAAAGTATTGTGCATAAACTCACACCCGTAGCATATCAATAATGTGAAAGAAGAATAGAAATGTCTCGGAAATTTTAGGTTCATAGAGACGAACACTTTGTTTGGATATTAATTAAGATTATGCAAGTAACTTGATACGTGCGGTATGCATAATCTTTGCTATGTTGTAATCATGTTTTTAAATGTTTTAGAGATTGTGTTTTAAGGCTATTTATTGAATGTTATTATGAACAAAATGACAAGAATGTATTGAATATGCAAAGCATGTAATATATAATCAGTGTTTTGTTATTAGCATATATGCACTAGTATTGTATATGAATGAAAGTATTGTACAGTGAGAAGTAGTCACCTAGTAAAGATAGTAATGATCTATAAGGTCCATGCTTAAGTACTAAACATTGAATAAGACAATGAACTCCCGTGGGTCACCTGCATTAGGCCCCACGAAAGAATATGAATAACAGGATGGAGCCGGGTATAATAGTGGATATTTGCACTCTGTCATAGTTATCAGGCCCTCCACAACACAATTATAGTGACAGAAATTATACAGTAAAGTAAGAGTAATGTTATGTATGGTAAAGTTAGTTTACATGTACGATATGGTATGCTCATTTGTTTCCAGTATTGTCCACTTATATGCTCTGGTAATATTGGTAGTCTTGTTAATTACTATTTTAATTATTGTACTTATGCATTCATTTTGTGAAAGAAAAATTGGAACTCTGTCCTGGTCCCAGCAACATATATTTGTTCTTTTTGATACAAATGTTTTCGTATTGAGATTCATAGTTTATCCTTTATATTAAATCTTAGCTGGTGAAAAACATTCACTTGAGGAGGTCGAGGAAATCCGTAGGATGGTTGAGGCTAATCCTCCTCCTACCTATATCAACGCTATACCAGCAGGGCCGGCCTCGCATTTTTGCGCCTAAGGCCAAGTCACTAATTAGACCTTTTAGTTCGAAGTAGTTTTTTTTTCTTTCGAAAATACGTACTTATAAAAAAAAAATTGGGTCTTTATCGATTCGAGTAATTTTTGTTTGGGCCTTTATCTATTCAAATAAAAAAAATTAACACGTTATATTAGGTTCGATCGGAATGGATCTACACGGATTTTTTTTTAATCTTTTAACGAAACATGTAATGTTGGCCTCCTGCACCGTTAGGCCTAAGACCACCGTCTCCTCCGCCTTATTGGAGGGCCGACCCTGTATACCAGTCTCAGTTGTTCCAACAATCCCACCACGAGTTTTGGATGTTAATCATGTAGTGTCTGTTCTATTAGCTTCTACTCTCATGCCGGTTACTGTTACTTTTTCTTGGTTTCGTGGTGTCTAAACCTACTACGTCATCTTTCATGACTTGCACATGGCGCTTGTGATTAGAAATGACAAGTTTGTAGATATTATGAAAGTTCAAGTGTTATTGCATCTCTAAATACTCCAATGTATTGTTATGACATTTGTACTCCCTCCGTTCCACAATAATTGAGGCAGTTGACAAAAAGTTTTGTTTCATTTTATTTGAGGCAGTACAATTTTCAATGCAACGTTTATTGTGATTTAATTGATATACCCTTATTTATTACATTAGGTGGTATAAAAAACAATGTCACATTAATTATAGAGATAAAGAGCCAAAAGTCCTCTTTTTGGCACAAAATAAATAAAGAGGACACACCTATTTTTTTAGTTGTAAAAAGGACAAACATTTTCAGAAGGACAAAACTAACCCTCGCGCGCGTCCTCAGCTACATGATACATGAGTACATTGATTAGTTTGATCTGTTTGTTTCTATTTTTTTTTTTTCAAACATCCGTAACTTTTGATTTACAACCCCGATCATCGAAATTCTTTCACCAAAATTCATGTTTTTTTTTGCTCTTCAATTTGAGCCTAAATACGATACCCTTCCGACGTATATTTTGAAAGACGAAAAAATATTTTTATTAACCGGAGCGCTTTTTCTTATAAACGACCGTAACTTTTGATTTAGAACACCGATCATCAAAATTGTTTCACCAAAGCTCATATTTTTTTATCTTCATTTTGAGACCGCGTTTGATACCTTTTCGACGTAGTATTTGAAAGCCGAATTTAATCGCAGCATTTACACTAACACAATGACGATTATCACTATCGTAGATATCGATGACGATGATCGTGATCAACGATGATCGGTATCGCAGAGTATATATGATCGATCGATGATTATACAAGAATATGCAGGAGAACATTCCACCGCATCATTAACAAACTCAGCAGATTAATAGCAAGTACAACAAACTATAGATTTAGTACAATATGTACATCGCTTAACAACATGAAAAATAAAGAAAAAAAAGCAGATTTATGCTTGTTTAGTCTCTATTTACCATCATCATCAAAGCTATTTAATCACCTCGAATTTGTCAGTAAGGTCTTTATCCGTAGAGATAAAGATCATTCTCCAAATGCAAAATCCAGATACACTAACACACCGTGTTAAATTGGTTTATATGATACAATTCGTAAGAGATAGAATCATTAATGTATAACTTGATTAAGGCGTGGTGTTTATAACATGCAGTTTCGATGAGAGTTAATCACTTGAATTAAGCCTAAAAAGTACATCGACTAAAAGGTAATACATGAAGATCAAGACAACGTACTATAGTTTAGTACAATAGTACATCGACTAAAATGTAATACATAAAGATCAATACAAGTCCAAAACAATCAACTATCACCAAATTATAAGAAGGATATTCTAGTTCAAAGAACTAAATTATCATGCCCGAATTCACAAGGTCAATTACAAGTTCAAGAAGTTTATAACTAGGCCTATCTATTACATGATGATACAATGTAGATCAAAAACAAAGACGCCAAGGCACATAGTAAGCCTTTGAACTAGCCTATCTATTGCATTAAGGCACACACATGACGATATCGATGTCGATGTCGCAGATGATCGATGACGATGATCAAGCTCAAAAGGACTCTCCATTCGGTTTTTGTTGCAAGGTCTATGTCCCCAAATCTAACAACGCCAATAGCATAAGTAGAACCAACATGAAGCATATTAGCCCAAAATCAAAATCTTGCTTATAACCACTAATCTTGAACGAATGACGGCCCATACGGTATAAGGATCTACCCTCGGATCGAATATAAGCATCGACATCTTTCGAACAAAAATGCAATATCAAGCTTGGAAACAAGAATGACATGTGAAGTAGTCATTTCATACTTTTCCGTATTTACAAACTCATTTACTCCTCAATCCGTGGCTTGATGAATCGATGATTAAACTAACCTTTTTTGCCTCATTTTCACGACCAAATAATCTCAGCATACCAACAACCGGAAGCACCAATGCTTCATGACTACCAATTCCTATGTTTGTTTCAAATGGCATTTCGTCGAACACGTGTCGGGTATCTCCCAAATGTTCAAGTTTCAACGAACACATGACTACCAATTCTTATTCCCTGATTGATAGATAACCAACTTGGCGTAATTGTATGCATACTCACATGGTAAAAGGAGAAAGAGGAGCAGCAGCTTTTTTTTTTGGGATTAATTTCACTTGCTTCCTGAATAAAAAGATCATATATCCATATATATGATTCTTGTTAACTCCAATGATGTAAGGCTCTAACAACAATGAGGTAGCTACTAAGATACTTTGATTCGGTGACAAAAAAACTCATTCCCAATCATTCGATAGTAGGCTGAATTTTTTTGCCTTAGAGCAAAAAAATTGATAAGCTACTTGGACTCTTGACCCTGTTAGTAATCATAAGCATGCCTACATATAATGCGACAGAAAAAAAAAAAATGAACCACAAAGAACATTCAGGAGAAAAGAATTGATTTTGGTTTATGTACATTACATGATGCTTTTCTTTTCTTGGAAGTTGCATTGCCACCTTCTTCCGAACCCTGATATTAATTTCCGGCCAATTCCGGCGGCGATACTAAATTGATGAACATATGCGCACCGAGAGAGAGGCGAGAGTCGATTGGAAGAAGAGGCGCATAATTGAAAATAAGGGTAATTTAGTCCGATCAAATTATTTGTCCTTATTGCAACTAAAAAATGATGTGTGGATTAATGCTTAATTAAAGGGGAAAAAAATGGGACTTATACCTAATTTTTCCTTAATTATATCTAAAGACATTCTAGTTATTTTATTGTAAAAGTTAATGCATTAACTAACATCCTTAATATCGTATTTTTGGCAAATCGCCACATAAATTGGAACGGAGGGAGTAGTATATAACTTGTAGTAGTAATTCATGACTTGGTTGCAACCTTAATACTTTTATTAGTAAGGATGCAAGGTATGGAGTTTCATCTAAGATCATTAGCATCCATATTTACACCGATTATTATACTCCCAAAAACCTATACTTCTCAGTGTCATGACCGAACGGGTTAATCCAAATTTCTCGGTTTCTAGACGGGTTGTTGGATCCGGATCTCAGACTTTTTGCAATCCCAAATTTTTCCAAAATTTGGTGACGTGGAGGTCGGGTCTTCAACACACAAAAATGGTGGCCGCCCACACAGAAAGATGAGTGTTCTTTCTCCTCGGTCAAATATGTGGTCGGTTCTGGATCGCAAAAGTTCGATGATCCTGATTGAAACTAAGATATGTTGATGGTGTTACATTCTCTTTCCAATATTCTTTTTTATTTGTTTTAATAGTTTTTTTAGAGGGAAATCTTTTTCCAGCACGTTGAAAACGTCCGGACTGTTAATTAAACGACAAGCCCATTTATTATTATAGATGGGCTTTACACAAAATTCTACCTTATTTTTATAAGAAATTCTCCTGTATTATTTTATGTCTTATTATTTGTGGGCTTTCTTTTTTATTAAAATATAATTTAGTTTTATTGACGCCACGAAATTGTAAATTATACAACATTTATTGAATAAATTTCTTCAGGTAATCATGGTGTTCGAAACAACTTCCTGATGTCAATAGACGTCGTCTAAAATAAAAACAATAAAAAATATATAAAATAAAAAGCTGCCGGCCACTAAAGTAATTGGGTAAGTTACAAATTACAGATGCAAATCGGGCCAGTCTTTAAAACTAGGTTTTTAGGGTCAAAACCCTACCTTATCTATCATCTTTGAATCAAACCTTGAATTAAATTAATTGGTTCCATTATAGTAATATTGTTTTATTACGAGAGTTATCTATGTGTATGAGTTATGCTAATCTTTTTATTATTTTTCTAATTTTATTGCATGTCTCTGATAGAGATTTCATTGTAGTTTCCAAGGGAGGGGCTATGAGAAAGAAAAGAAAAAAAAAAGAAAAAAAAAAGGTTTTTTTGGGACAAATAATAAGAGCATATTTTTTTTGGGCCGCGAACAGCATCCATGATCTTTCATCTTATAATCAACAGCTAGCGCCCCCAAACAGATTCACAAATTATGGTCCAACATAATATATGCAAAAATTGATGTCCAATAAATCGATACATAGGCCTCAGCAAATATATGTAATAGAGTTGATCTCTCAAGTCTACATTAATATAAGGGTGTGCTTTATGAAATAAATTTATAAAAAAAATTGAGCAGTAAAAGGGTTTTTATTATTAAACTATATCAGCGGTGTGGACATCTATTATATCAGGGTGAGGTGTGAGGTGAAAGTCCTCATTCTTTATAAGAAATAAATCATTAAATTGGAAAATTTATATTTGATTGATCATTGAACAATATTTTTGATACAAATGACTGGTACACGACGATATAACAGAAAGTTGTATTCATTTTTTTTTTTTTTTTTTTTTTTTTTTTTTTTTTTTTTTTGAGGCGAAAAGTTGTATTCATTGAAAATAATATAAAATCAAAGTATGCATAAATTTCAATATAAAAATTGCATTAGCTATAAATCTTTTTTAGAGATAACATTAGCTAAAAATCTAAAGACGCATATACATATCAAATGTATATTTTACTAATTAAATATAAATATGTATTCAATGCCGCCGTATGTTCGAACTAAATCAAGTAATCGTTTGAGTAAATTCAAATTGAGTCATAAGAATTTGAATTTATTTCAAAATAACTTATAAATATCTAAACTCATTTACGACGTTACTAGAACGCCTATATATAAAGTCAATTGTGGAATTGGTTGGTTGAATAAATTATAGAATAAATTAAAATAATAAAAATGGGTACCAAAAAATGGGCAAACGGTCCCCTCTCCCTCTTCCCTTCGAATTCTGGTAAATGGTGTGGACCACATCAACATCCAGAAATTGGAAAATCAGGTTGTGTCGCGTCCGACACTCAGAATCAAAAGCATGCTCTTTTCTCGATACTTGGAAAATCGTGAAGAACGTAAAGATCCTTACGCTCAAACGTAGCGATCCTTACGCCCAAACGTAGCGAAATTCAAACCAAATCTCATACAAAACCACTCAACACGCATTCCTTACGCTTAACGTAGAGATCTCTACGCTTAAACGTAGAAATTCTCGTCCATTCAATTTTTTTTTAAATATTTTATCGACATTTTGTTATTTAACATTTAGAAGAAAAAATTTGCAAGATAAATTTTTTTGTTTTCGCTATAACAAATCCTGTAATTTTAAAAATAAAATAAAATTATGAACACTCAACAAATTATAATGATTATTATTTAATTTTATCCCTACATCACTTCTCTAAATATTATTCCTTTAAGAAAAAAGATCTCATGAAGTGTTTTTTTCTCTACTCATGTGAAGTGTTTTTCTCTGCTTTCTCAAATTTATTTAATTTATTCTATTTAACGTAAATTTCTCTGCTTCAATTATAACACTCTCATGGATTTGCTGAGCTTGAAGAATCAATGGCGGAGAAGAAATTACCGGCGCATTTAAACCCACATATTCCACTTAGAAGAATGTCAATAAGGGGGACGTAAGGATAATATTTGCTTGAGCTTGAGTGATTTTTGTATGAGATTTAGTTTGAATTTCTTTACGTTTGACGTAGCGATCCTTACGCTTGAACGTAGCAATCTTTACGCTTACCCGATTTTCCACGCCGTGCGCGCACGACTGATTTATGTCACGTACCGACACAACCTCGATTTTCCACCCTCATCATCAACATCTGGTTATTCTCGATGCAGGAGGCTACGATAGAGAGATGCATGCATCGCGCAACATCCTGACCACACGCTTCATCCTCAATAGGGAATTGCATACGCGTGGCGTGAAATCGCGCATGGCCCAGATGTGTTTAATGTATGCAACTCTCTATCGTTCTCTCGCAGATCGTAATAACCCCAACATCTTACCATGCAGCACGGACACAGATACGGATACGCCGCACGATATTATACGGACACGACGACACGTTTAATTCAAAATTTTAAGGATATAACACGCCACCGACACGTTATATATATATAAGATTTATCAAAAAAATATATTCCTAAAGATGGGAAAAAGAAAAACTAGACAAAATAAGGGGGTGTTTGTTAAAATAAATAAGCATTTATTCTTAAAAGGATAAGAGGTAATTAAATTAAGAGGTGTTTGATAATGTTTTACCCACATCTTAATCAAATCGAGCATCCGAACGCCAGTAATGTAAAATGTAGTAAAATTTTCAATGTTTCTTAATTGATCCATCAAGCAACATAAGTGTCGGCACCTCTCCGTGATCTCAAAATAATTTTATCTTCTCTTCCCCGCTTACCCTTTATCTTCCTCATCTTCATTGATCCATTGGCAACATAAGTGTCGGCACCTCTCCAAATCGTAAAGTATCATCGAGTCCTCTCCAATGAAAAATGAATCGATTCTCGACGCCCCATTTCGGACACCGCGCCCTTATCCGAAAGAGCGCTCGCACACATATATTATCAAATAAATTCAATAATATATGGAAGCCTTACGTCATACATCAGAACTAAAACGACGCGGAAGATAAAACGACTCAACAACTCGGGGAAACCAAAAGATCGAACACACGGTAATCAATCGCCGTGAAAAACTAAATCCAATAAAGGGAACTAATCATCCAACATCCAAATCCCAAAAGATCTCAAAAGAAGCTAAACCAAAAAAGAAGGACAACATTGTTCAAACGTGAAACAACTGCTTTAAGAAAGAAACAACTAAAAGAACTGAAGTTTTCAAAAGCTTCATCTCAAACTTCATCATCAAAGAACTCATCAACCGTAAAGAACTGCTTCATCTTCTTTTTGGGAAAAGGAGAAACAAACACAACGTAACGGGTAAGTACAAAAGTACTCGATGAACGCTGTAGAAGATCGTATAACTATGATCTCATAAAGAAATAAAAGCAACGCCGTCTTTTATTAATTCATTTCCATTATTAACCCTAGCTCACTATCATATTATGTTCATAGCATAAACACGAGGTTCCAAAAGGTATCTAACTTAGCTCAAGTTTGTTACATCATGAATAACAAGGGGCACTACGCCTAGTAATATGATGTACTAGGACAATCTGGGTGCAACCTACTTAGAGACACGCCTAGTAGCCCTCGGAATATCCGAGTCCCGATAGTGTGATAACCGCGGAATGTACCAGACGCTTTATCTAGCCAATCGATTGACCGGCGTGGGTCACAATCTACTTTGTCTCGGTCGTGAGAACACATCGCGATATTGTACTATGCCTTACCAAGCATTGCATGATGTTTAATATTATTAATCTAGCACATACGCTTGATTAGATGTTTAACGGCCACACAAGTGTTTTCAAGTAAGCTCCTCACATCTCCTACTCTCTTCCTGACCACTGTAGACACGGACAAGGCCTAGCAATTACATGCACATCGATAAACTCTAGCTTATCGAAGCACAAGGCAAATCAAAGCTTTTGACGGTCCCACACTTGACCTTTTCAGGGAAATCCATGTGGTGCCGAACTAAACGCATCAAAAGCTAATTCGAGCTTTGTCACGTAAGGTTATGCAAAGAAATATGCTATTATGGAGCTTGAAACACATAACAAGGAAAACAAAGATCAAATAATCCCTGTCCGGACGGATAAACTTTCTCATCCGATCATCGAGAAATAGTCAGACGGATACACAACTCATCCGTGCGGATGAACCAACACTCGGTCGATCCCGAATGGATAGGCTCGGGCCGACCGAGCCTCTCTCTTGCACTGCTACATGTTTTTCTTGCACCAAAGAGAACGATTTTACGCACTCTGCGTTTTACTCAAATTCAACCCAAAATCGACTTAAACAAATTAAAACCATGAAAAACAATAATACAAATTGCTCTACCACTTTACTTAAACCTTAATCATACGATAAGAAAACCACGTTACCTTAAATTGTGTGGTACAACGATCCAAGCTTCAACCCGTCAAAAGTTTAACCTTTAAATCCAAACGTTAATGGATTTAAGGATTGTTGGTGTCAAAACGATCCTCGTCTCGCGGTGATCCTTTCTCTCTTGAGACGTCTGTTGAAAAGAGCAACGGATTAGCCTCGAAAATCGAAAGCCTCTTCTCCTTTTTTTTTCAAAACTTGCACCCCTTTTTCCTCTCTTGCGTCCCTCTCTCTTTTTTTGTGTCAAAAACAACTAGGTTAAAATTAGGATTAGTTTTCCTTTTATAATCCCAATTACCTAATTATTTAATTATTTTCCTTAAAAAGAAAATCCTTGTTTATCCTTTCTCTTTTTTTTTTTTTTCAAAATCCTTTAATTAAAAATAACATAATATTCGATTTTTGCTAAGAGACCGAATTGCCTTTTTTAAAAAAATCGGGATATTACATTCCTCCCCTTAAGAGGAGTTTCGTCCTCGAAACTAGATCGTGCTGGTAGATGAGGGAACTCGGGAACTCGTCGAACATGTCCGCTTCCACTTCCCAAGTGGCTTCCGTCGGTGCATGATTGCTCCATTGCACTAATACTAACGGAATCACTCGCCTCTTTATCACCTTCTCTTTCCTATCCGTAATCCTTATCGGCTTCTCCACGTATGAGAGATTATCTTGCAACACTTCCGGTCAATCTCGGATTCCACGTCCACTTTAGATAGACACTTCCTAAGCATCGATACATGGAAAACATTGTGGACCCTAGACATCGACGCTGGTAACCGAAGTCTATAGGCCAACTTCCCAACTCTTTCAATGACATCAAAAGGTCCTACATACCTTGGACTTAGCTTTCCTTTCTGTCCGAACCTCTTGATACCCTTCATTGAGACGCTCAAGGTAAACTCTATCCCCGACCTCAAACTCTGGCGGTCTTCTCTAACGCCGGCCCAACTCTTTTGACGATCTTGAGCAAATTTTCAGATTTTTCCTTATCAACTCGATTTTCTCCTTGGCTTGTTTGAACCATCTCCGGCCCTGTGATATGTTTCTCTCCCACTTCATCCCAAAGAAAGTGGAGTTCTACACTTCCTACCGTACAAGGCCTCAAAAGGTGGCATTCCCAAACTTGCATGGTAACTATTGTTGTAAGCAAACTCAGCCAAATTGAGGTAATCTATCCATGATCCTCCGGCATCCAAAACACAAGCTCTAAGCATATCCTCGAGAGTCTGAATTGTTCTCTCTGACTGCCCATCCGTCTCATGGATGAAACGTCAGACTCAAATCAGTCTTCGTCCCAAAAGCTTTCTGCAAACCCTTCCAGAAGCGACTGATAAATCTACTATCCCTGTCAGATACAATGGATAGAGGCACACCATGAAGCTTCACTATATTGTCGATATACATAGTAGCGAACTTCTTTATAGGCATGTCCACTTTACACGGCAAGAAATGGGCTGATTTTGTAAGTCTATCCACAATCACCCAAATCATGTCATGACCGCCCTTAGTCTTAGGCAAACCGGTGATGAAATCCATCGTAATATTCTCCCGTTTCCATTCCGGTACCTCCAAGGGTTTCAACAAACCTCCTGGCCTTCTGTGTTCTGCTTTCACTCTCTGGCATGTATCACATCTTGCCACAAACTCCACGATTCCTAACTTCATACCAGGCCACCAATACCTTTCCTTGAGATCTCTATACATCTTAGTGGCTCCTGGATGTACCGCAAAAGCAATCTTATGAGCTTCATCCATAACCTTCTCTTAGGCCATCCACATCGGGCACACACAAACGGTCTCCGTACTCAAAGATGACCACTCTTGTCCAACCGATAACCCACTCAGAGGCTTCTGTCGAGTCACTCGCTTCAAATTAATCAACACCGGGTCTCTATCCTGCTTAGCCCGAATCTCATCTAGCAAATCTGACCTTGCCATCAATGGCGCCAAAGTCTGAGCTTCACCCTTCCTTTCAATCACTTGTATCTGCATCCTATCCAACTGATCCATAACTTCTTGCAAGGTAGTGATAGCATTAACCGCTTCTTCGCTAAGTGCATCCGCTACAACATTCGCTTTACCCGGATGGTATTGAATGTCCAAATCGTAATCCTTCACGAACTCCAACCATCTTCTTTGTCTCATGTTCGGATTCTCCCGAGTAAAGAAGAACTTAAGACTCTTATGATCCGTGAAGATCCTTGCCTTGACACCATACAAATAGTGTCTCCAAAGCTTCGAGCAAAACCATCGCCGCCAACTCCAAGTCGTGTGTAGGCAATTCTTCTCATGCACCTTCAATCGCCTAGATGCATAAGCAATTACCTTCCCTCGATTGCATCGTAACACAACCCAAACCTTGACCCGATGCATCCGTATATATATCATAGTTTATCAAAAACTTCCGGTAATGCTAACACGGGTACTGTGGTCAACTTTTCTTTCAAAGTCCGAAAAGCTTCCTCACATTCACCGTCCACTCATACTTAACGTTCTTTTGAGTAAGCCTCGTGAGAGGTGTAGCTATCTTAGAGAAATCCTTTACAAACTTCCGGTAGTACCCAATTAAACCCAAGAAACTTCTTATCTCTCACATCGATGTCGGTCTGGCCACTTAGAAACGGCTTCTATCTTCACTTGGATCCACCTTAATACCTTCTCCGTAAATTATATGCCCAAGAAAACTAACCTGGTCCAACCAAAATTCGCACTTAGAAAACTTGGCATACAATTTGTTCTCCTTTAAGGTCTCAGAGAACTATCCTTAGGTGTCCTTCATGCTCTTCCTCATCCTTAGAGTACACCAAGATATCGCCTATGAAAACTATCACAAACTTATCGAGATAAGGCATGAAAACTCTTTGCATCATGTCCATGAATTTTGATGGAGCATTAGTGAGTCCAAACGGCATGACCAAAAACTCATAATGTCCATATCTCGCATCAAGGTCGCCTTTGTATATCTCGACACCTTGATCTTCAACCGATGATAACCGGACCTAAGATCAATCTTAGAGAACACCTTCTTACCTTGCAACCGATCGAATGATCATCAATCCTTGGTAAAGGATACTTATTTTTGATTGTCGGGTTATTCACTCTCTCTGTAGTCGATGCACAAACGCATACTCCCATCTTTCTTCTTCACAAACAAGACCGGTGCTCCCCACGGTGATGTACTTGGCTAGATGATGTTTTTCTCTAGCATCTCCTTCACCGAGTTTTCAACTCTTTCAACTCATTGGTGCCATCCTATAAGGTGCTTTAGCCATCGGTGATGCTCTTGCAATCAATTCGATCTCGAACTCTATGGCCCTATCGTATATGTCCCGCAAATCTTCCGGAAAACTTCAGAAAGTCCTTAACTACACGAGTCTCTCCTAACTCGGGCCTATGCTTTTCCTTATCTAATGCATAAACAACGAAACCACGCAACTCCTCTTCAAAGCTCTTAGGGCTTTAATCTGCTGAGATAATCGGATAACGACCTTTTGCTAGGCTTGTATATCGTTACCCGTAAATGTCTTAGCCGATTTTCCTGGGGCCTTAAAGATCACCCTCTTACCTCTACAATCCAAGTAGACGTAATTCTTGGACAACCACCCATACCCAGATAACATCGAAATCCGAAATCCAACACCGTCAAAGCATCTTTGGCACTTGTAAGTCCCAACTATAATGTCAACTTGGGGTGTGACTTGAGCACATCTAGTGACTCGCCCCAAGGGTGTGGTTATACTCAAAGGTCTCTAAATTCCTTAAGAGGTAGGTTCAACTTCTTAGCTATCTTAGAGGAAACAAAAGTCCTGAAGCTCCAGATCAAACAGAGAATGAAACTGCTAGATTATCTATGATTATGGTACCTAACAAGTGAATCAATTTAAGTACAAATATGTAATATCATATGCGCTATATCATATTAAATATTTATAATAAACACAAACACTAAAAAGTACCATGCTACCACAAGGTCATCTAACTCTTCCGGTTCAGCATCTGCTGCGAAGACACGAATCGGTTCTACATACTACGGTACCTACCTTTGGTTACCTCGTCCTCTTACTGATTACCTTGAGAGAGCTTCTTAGGACACGCTCTTGAGTAATGTCCCACTTCCCCACAAAGGGAAACAACTCACGCTACCTGCCATGCACTCTCATGTGTGTGTCTTGTTACACTGAGCACAAACCTCTGGCGTTCCACTTGCTGAACTCTTCGTAGCCGGATTTCTGTCCTCTTAACATTCATTGCGTGTGCTCTCTATTACTTCCTTGAAAATTTGAGAAAGGCCTCTTATCTCCAACTACAACCGTTTGTCTACTGGCAAATCTCTCCGCAATCAAAGCTCTATCCATGACGCTTGCCATGCTCGTATGTCTATCTCCTAGCATGCCCTTCGCCACCTCGTGTGACAATCCTTCCATGAATTTATCAATCTTTTTCTCTTCACTTTTCATGATCTCGGGTAGAATCCGCCAACTCATGGAACTTCGGAAGTCTTGAGTTATCAGTAGTATATCTCACTTGTTTCAAACTCGAGAACTCATTAGCTTTCACATTCCGTCTTTGTCCTTGGAAAGTATTCCTTGTAGAATGCAGATCCTTGAACACCGCCCAATCCGTGATCCTTGGATTAACTTGCTCATATGCTTCCATCCAACTTTCGCATTTCCCGCCAACAAGGATATCGCTAATCTGAGCCTATTCAGATTCTCGAGCTTTCATATTTCTCGCACGCGCTCTCTCGAACCCACGAATCCATAAGTCTGCTGCTTTGTTGGTTCGACATTGCCAAAGAACTCGGCACCCTATGTTTCTTCATCTTCTCATACCACCTATCTCTCCATGCATAACCCCCAAATCGATGATGTTATATTCGCCGCCGACTTTGCCTTTGTGGGGCATTCGACATCGATAGTTCTGTTGGGGATGGGTGTAGCCAGTGCTACGAAAGAATCCGACCTAGGCGGTGGTGGAGGTAGAACCGTCGGTTCGCGGTGTAAAACTCAGGCCGGTGCGTAAGGAAACGTCGATACTGTGGATAATCGAAAAAGCGACTAGCCGGTGGATGAGAAAGTCCCAACCCGGTCCAACTCGTGGTCCTTGAGTCGAAGTAGTAACCGCACGCTGGGTGTTAAACCGTGAAGGACCCCCTTGTTCCACTCTACCTCTGGTGACAATGTCTGGTCCCTGATTCACCCCACGCAGGATGTTGCTCACAGACGGGGTGTTAACTTGGGAAACTGTAGGGCCCTGGGTAGCTAGTCCACTTATTCTCCTTCTCGGAATCACAACCCCGGTAAATCCTGCCTCAGTGTTACCCGTCTGGGTGTTAGCTGCCTCGGTGTTACTCGTATTAGCTCCTCCTCTAGTAAGAACCATTATGTTACTAAGAAAAGAGAGGGGTTACTAAAGCTCTAAAACTTATCTTAAAGAAGAAATCAAGTCCTACACAGCAAGGAAAACCTTTCTCTCTGATACCAACTGTAACGCCCCATTCCCGGACACCGAGTCCTTATCTGGAAAGAGCGCTCGGCACATATGTTATCAAATAAATTCAATAATATATGGAAGCCTTACGTCATACATCAGAACTAAAACGATGCGGAAGATAAAACGACTCAACAACTCGGGGAAACCAAAAGATCGAACACACGGTAATCAATGCTGTGAAAAACTAAATCCAATAAAGGGAACTAATCATCCAACATCCAAATCCCAAAAGATCTCAAAAGAAGCTAAACCAAAAAGAAGGACAACATTGTTCAAACGTGAAACAACTGTTTTAAGAAAGAAACAACTAAAAGAACTGAGTCTTCAAAAGCTTCATCTCAAACTTCATCATCAAAGAACTCATCAACCGTAGCAACCTGTTCATCTTCTTTGGGGAAAGGGAAGACAAACACAACGTAACGGGGTAAGTACAAAAGTACTCAGTAACGCGTAGAAGATCGTATAACTATGATCTCATAAAGAAATAAAAGCAACGCCGTCTTTTATTAATTCATTTCCATTATTAACCCTAGCTAACTATCATATTAGGTTCATAGCATAACATGAGGTTCCAAAAGGTATCTAACTTAGCTCAAGTTTGTTACATCATGAATAACAAGGGCACTACGCCTAGTAATAGGATGTACTAGGACAATCGGGTGCAACCTACTTAGAGACACGCTCTAGTAGCCCGGGAATATCTCGAGTCCCGATAGTGTGATAACCGGCAGAATGTACCAGACGCTTTATCTAGCCAATCGATTGACCGGCGTGGGTACAGTCTACTTTGTCTGGTCAGAGAACACATCGCGATATTGTACTATGCCTTACCAAGCATTGCATGATGTTTAATATTATTAATCTAGCACATACGTTTGATTAGATGTTTAACTGGCCACCTAAGTGTTTTCAAGTAAGCTCCCTCACATCTCCTACTCTCTTTCCTAGACCACTAGACACGGACAAAGCCTAGCAATTACACAGACATCGATAAACTCTAGCTTATCGAAGCACAAGGCAAATCCAAAGCTTTCGACGGTCCCACACTTGACCTTTTCAGGGAAATCCATGTGGTGCCGGAACTAAACGCATCAAAAGCTAATTCAGAGCTTTGTCACGTAAGGTTATGCAGTAAATACGCTATTATGGAGCTTGAAACACATAACAAGGAAAAACAAAGATCAAATGGTCCTATGCCTGGACGGATAAACTTTCGTCCGATCATCGAGAAATAGTCATGCGGATACACAACTCATCCGTACGGATGAACCAACACTCGGTCGACCGAATGGATAGGCTCGGTCGACCGAGCCTCTCTCTTGCACCTGTTACACGTTTTTCTTGCACCAAAGAGAACAGTTTTCTGCACTCTGCGTTTTCTACTCAAATTCAACCCAAACTCGACTTAAACAAATTAAAACCATGAAAAACAATCATACAAATTGCTCTACCACTTTACGAAACCTTAATCATACGATAAGAAATCCACGTTACCTTAAATTGCGTGGTACAACGATCCTCGTCTCGCGGTGATCCATTCTCTCTTGAGACGTCTGTTGAAAAGAGCAACGGATTAGCCTCGAAAATCGAAAGCCTCTTCTCCATTTTTTTCAAAACTTGCGCCCCTTTTTCCTCTCCTGCGTCCCTCTCTCTTTTTTTGTGTCAAAAACAACTAGGTTAAAATTAGGATTAGTTTTCCTTTTATAATCCCAATTACCTAATTATTTAATTATTTTCCTTAAAAAGAAAATCCTTCTTTATCCCTTTCTCTTTTTTTTCCGAAAATCCTTTAATTAAAAATAACATAATATTCTGATTTTTGCTAAGAGACCGAATTGCCCTTTTTTCAAAAATCGGGATATTACAGATTCTTTAATTAAAAATAACATAACAATGCAGACGCCTCGATGAAGTGACACCGCGATGCATTGACCACCTAGATCCATTGACCACCACGATGCAATGGCCACCCGCGATGCGAGAGACACCGCGATGCGAAGAACCACCTCGATGCGGAGACAACGTGATGCAATGACCATCCCGATCTGGAGAGACACCGTGATGTAGTGACCACCCCGATCACGAGACACCACGATGCGGTGACCACCCCGATCTGAGGCGCGCGATTCGAGACACCTCCAATCAGTGACCACCGCGATGTATCGACCACCTCAATCTATTTACCACCGCGATGCGCTTGCCACCCGATCACGAGACACCGCGATGCGCGACCACCCCGATGCGAGACACCGCGATGCGAGGCACTGAGAGATGAAGTAGCGCCGTGATGCGGAGACATCGCGACGAAGATTGGGCAATTGAATCCAAACAGAACCTCGAGTTGGTATATACTAAAATAAAAAACTCGGCATCCTTTTAAGCAAAAGAGACCCGTGATATCAACATTTTATGCAAATGACATCGGCAATCGTATATGCAAAGTGATATCAACATTTTATGTAGTGACATCGGCAATCATATATCGTTACATCAACAATTTATGCAAAGTGACATCGGCAATCAAATATGCAATGACATCAACATTTTATGTAGTGACATCGGCAATCATATATGCGTGACATCAACAATTTATGCAGTGACATCGAAAATCAAATATGTAGCGACATCAACATTTTAATTCCACACCCAGGTGGTAAATTTACTCAAAATTCAAGCTTTTTCAGTTGGATCCATTTAACGGAAGCAACTCTATGCCTAAGGACAGTGAGTTTCCTTCATTACCATTAATTATGTATCTTTTTCTTTCAAATTTTCTTGGTTTTTCCTGTAGATCTCCATGAGGGAGAATCTTTCATCTATGTCACCAGGTGAAATTTAATGTACATGTACAATGACACTACGATGCAGTGACATGTGAAGATGAAGTGACATTTGAATTAGGGTTGTAAGTGAGTCGAGCTACTTGTGAGCTACTCGTACTCGTCTCGCAAGAGATTTTGACTCGATTCGATTTTTTTGAGTTCAAGCTCGAGTCGATCTACTCGAATAATTAACCGAGCCGATCTCGAGTTTTAAAATATAGTAATCAAGTACCTCGCGAGCTAATCGAGCTTCATTAAATAATCATTTAAATAAATATATTTATTAAGTTTATTATAAAATATTGTTTATTATAATTCAAAAAGTATTATTCGAGTCGAGTATTAGACGAGTCGAGCTCGATCTTGTTATATTTTATTAAAAACTAAATGAATTCTAAAAAAACAATCGAGCATACGAGCCGAGTCAAGTACTTAGCGAGTCGAGTTCGATCTTGTCTTTTTATGGCTCGATCGAGCCCAAACTTTTTTGGTCGAGTCAAGCCCTATGGAGTATCGACTCGACTCGGCTCGATTACACCCCAGGTTTGAATGGCATTACACTTATTTTACAAAGTTACCCAATTTGTGTATTAAATTATATATGCAGTGACAACAATGCCACTGCATCAATTCTCTAATTGTAAATGTAGTGACATCAATGTCACTGCATCAATTCTCAAATGATCGTAAATTTCGGATGTTAAAAAACATGAGCATAATTATTCAACACAAGGGGTAAAGGGGTAAACAATGCAAAACAAAGGGGGGTTTTTTCGAAACAAAAACTTTCAATTAATGGATAACAAATCAGTCACTTCATAAACATTTAAGGAGAGATTTTCTGGTGATTTGGTCTTACTCCTGCTAGCATATTTTGGTCCATTAAATATTGCAAGTTTAGCAAAAATGAAGGGGCTCGGGTCTATTTCTCCCATCGTTTAATTCCAACATTTGTTCCACCGGAAGGGTTTCAAAACCTGTACACTCATCGTTGTTTGGAAATTTGCTTTTCTTTACTCTTTAGAATTAACAAAAGAACTTAAAGTATGCATACATTCGATCGTATTGAGTTAAAATGTTTACATTTATCAGTTCCCTCCGCGCATGCTGAAGCTCATTGTTCAACTCCGTCACTCCATCTATTTCTTCATTCCTTTCTTCCAAATCTTGAGACAACTATAGGATTGCGTCTTCAACTTCGTGAGCTTTCGATTGCAACAAATGTATTTTTCCAGCTTAGGAAATTAAAGGGAAAATAACATAAAATTTGACTGTTGCAATGCTGTAGAATTCAACATGAAGCGAATCATTATATATGTTACTTCAATATGGGGATATTGTTAAGGGTGATTTTATACGTTTGGACTAATTTTCATCTCGATCAGCATCTACTCACCTTACTTGGTAAGTTAGTAACAACTTTTCTAGATTTTATTCATGTTTTTGTGAGTTCGATCTTTGGGTCGGCTCGTTCACTTGAATATCACCTTAATTCATTTTTTTCCGGTTTTGTGGTTTCTTTCTGCTCTGTTATGGTGATATGGTGCTGTGATGGGTGATGATTGGGTTGTTTGGTGATGATTATGGTTGTGGTTGTGGTTTGGTTGTTTTGAAATCCCGCTTTGGATGTTAAACGGGTACCTTGTTGTGGATTGGGATTGTGTTCGTGTAGTCTAGGCTTGAATTATGGTTCATAAGAAGGCGGTAGTGAACCGGCATGGTAAGGAAGTGGCTAGGGAGGCCGGAAAGAAACGCAAAGAGTTTGATCCCACCTTAGTTGATCCGAACCGGGGTGTTAGTATTCGAGAGCAACCCCATAGAGCCACCCAAACTAGGGCTACTTTGAGGGATGAACCAACCTCGGAGTCTGAGACGGATGATGATATTCCTCAGGAGGATGCCTGTGAGCTCGGAGGGTGGAGCGTCCGTCTAGGGTTGAGGAGGCTATGGATGCTCCTCGGGAAGAGGAACCGGTGGAAACTAGGGCTGCACAACCTAGGAAGAAAGCCAAAACCGTTGCCCCGATGCCTATGCCTCGTAGATTCGTGAACCCTACGGCCCACAACGCTTATACTAAACACTACTTCTCGAGGACTATGTTGATTGAGCGGGCTACATTGGAGACGAAGGTAGATCCGAGTTTCGTCAAGTTGCTAAGAGACCGGAAATGGGATGCCTTGCTGACGATCCCGACTACCCCGGTCAATGGTTCCTTGGTTCGTGAGTTTTATGCTAATTGCTCGGAAACCGACTTGGAGACGGGGGTAGTTGTAGTTCGAGGGGTGGAAGTTCCGTTTACACCGGAGGTGATTAATCGGAAGTATAACTTGACGGCTTTTGAGGGGCGAGATTATAAGGAAGAGATTGTTCATAGACAGAGTTTGGGGCAGGATCCCTTGGAGGAGTTGAGGTTGAGAGTCTGCCCGGAGGTGGCTTGGACATTGAGGCCGGGTGGAGACCGGAAAGAGTTAGTCACCACTACCTGGACGGAGGATTGGAAAGTCCAGTGTAGGTTTATTCAGAGTCGGTTGTTGCCCAAGAACAACTTGACACATTTCCATATTGGTGACCTAGGCATGTTATATGCGCGCTGACTTTTGGCCTGAATGTGGGCGTGGGAAGGCATTATACGATGAGGTGGCTCTCAATCGCCAGATTTATACACGTTGCTGATTATCCTCACTTGATTCACGGTCTATGCCTTGATGCCGGTGTGCCTGAGTATGGAGCGGATCATAGACCGAAGAACCCGAGGCCTATACAGAGAGAGAATGGTAAGTCTTCGGGACAGTCTGAGTCGGGGGCACCCCAGGAGCCTGGTTCGTCGTCAGCACCGCCTCGAGTATCCTCGCTTCCTACTTTATCTCCCTCCATCCGGATGAGGTTGAGTATGGGCGACAGTGTGCGGAACTGGTTGGAGGATATTCGGACTACACAAAACAACATTTTGACGATCTTGCAGTGTATCAGTGAGGGCCGGAAGCCGAAGGACGATAGAATTTTCGACCCGAGCACCATGGATTATATCTATTCTGATGTGGTTGAGCAGGCCATTACGGATGTTTTGGAGGACTCTGCGTCTTCTTCGGATGAGGAGCAGCCTGATGCCCCTGCGGGTGATGTACCTCCGGGTGGTGATTCTACGGCTCCGGGCGCTATGATTTTATTTGATTATTTTCGATTTTGATTTGTCCTGATAATCGAGATTGTATATTTTCGCTACTTTTGATTACGTGATTCGTTGTATTTTTCATTCAATGACTATTTATTATTTCCGATGGATCATGTAAGCCATAAGGCATCGATATTTTCATTTCTACTTTGTTTCACTTTTGGATGTATTGAATGCTTTATCTTTTGCTATTACTCGATTTTGCTATCTCTTTTCATTTTAGTGTAATCCTCGCTTTCCCGAGATGTTTCCGTGTTTGTCAAGTAGTGCGAGTATCTTTTTAGCGGTTTTGTCGAGCTACATTGTATGGTTATGAGTACAAAGTGTCACTACGTCGGCTCCGGCCTGACCGACGATTCGAGTATTTGATACAATCAACTAAGTTCTTTCTCTATTTACTTTCCACACAACCTGAGGACATGTTGATCTTTAAGTGTGGGGGAGGGGAATGATTTGATATGTATCTACACATTTGCTTAATCCGTTATGTTTCTATGCAAAAATGAGCTAGAATTTTCAAATTTTTCGACACTTTTGTTTTTGTTTTGTCCCGAGTAAGCAATTCAACTCAATGTTCGTTTTTTTATAGTCATTGAAGTCATATGTCATACGTTTGATAAGTTAGTTGTTTCACCTGAGATCTATTTTTCACGAGCCATAGTGAATGATGAGCTAAAATATAAAGCTATACCCCTTTTGGACGAGTGATCTTTGTTTTCTTATAAGTTGTGTGCTTAGTGCTACGTATATATCTTGAGATTTATGATAGTTTGTATTTAGATCCGGAGTATGTTATCATCGTGAATATCTAAGGTTTGAATGTGATAAGTAACACGTAACTTATTGTCAAATGAAAAAGTTGAGTTTATAATGTATTAATTGGGTGTGTCGGAAGCTGGTCAATGATTTGAGTGCGATAGGGTATACCACGTATGTCCTATACCACTATGATGACTAAAAGCTCACGACAGTCGGAAGAAGCTGCCTTATGATTGGAGTAAGGTAGGGTATATCTCGAATATCCTATTCTGCTATGACAGGGCAATAGCTCATTCTGATGTGTGTTTAAAAGTGAAATAGTTGAATCAACTAGTGAATTGTTATGAAATGAATAAAAGACTAAGTTATCGCTCTACCTTATCCCAAAGATAAACCGATAGATATCTTTGTAGGACTATCCTCCGAGTATTTCGTAAAAGCCCTGATATATCCGATCATTCTTTTCGGGATATTTTACGTTTGTAGGGTACATCTTATGAGTGTCATTTATTGCTAGTCTACGAGGGGGTATTAGCTAGTTTTGCTTTGAGTTTCTCAAGTTTGGATTTAGTGGAAGTTTTCTATGGCTTTGCACACACACGGTGGTGGACTTCTGATTTATTGGATCTGTGCTATATTGTCTGAGATGTCTGTTCTTTTTCCGAGCCCTAATTTTTGTTTTGTTTTGCTCGGGACGAGCAAAAGCTAAGTGTGGGGGAGTTGTTAAGGGTGATTTTATACGTTTTATAAGGATATATTTTATGATAATTTCCCTCACATTTGTATAATTTGCATAAGAAATAAGTGTTTAGATGGAAATCTCGAGCATGTGGTGTTTTTAATAAGTTAATCGCAAAATTAGTCAATTTATGCGTTTTATTGATGAATTTATATTTAATTGGACATTATTACAGTTTGCGATGTTTTTATGTGTTATAGATACATGTTTGAGGCTCAAAAGATGATCAAACGTTGATTAAGTTCGAGCTAATTGATGATAAAAGAGATAATGAAGGAATGGGATAGAGAAAAAAAGAGATAAAGATCAAGAAATCAAAATTCGATCACATTGGACGAGCGTCCAGGTCCCGTCCAGAGTGGACGGGCGTTTGATAGATTGAACGAGCGTCCGGAGGTGCGATTTTGATACAGAGAGTTTGGACGCGGTATGAACGGGCGTCTGAAACAAGTCCAGATCTATCTGGACGGGCGTTCACAAGGCTGGACGAGCGTCCGGCGGCCGACCTAGTGAAACCGACTTTAAACTCTATATATAGCAGCTGTTTTCTCCACATATGGGAGACCAATTACACAATACTCAAAACCCTAATCCTAGGGGCGGATTTAGGCTGCGATTTTCCTTAGTTTACAAACAGTTTTTCTTTAGATTCTTTTATGCACTTTTATTCAAACAATTCCAAGTTTCAAGAGGATGCTTAGAGGCTAAAAGCTTTGAACGAGCGTTGTGAAGCCGTCTGACTCAACAATTCAGTTTCGTTCTTGATTATTTTGTGAGTTTCTAATTCAAGTTGTTTCTTTTATCATGTTTATGATGTTTATCGCAATTCATATCGAAAGATCGTTGCTTGTTGATTGTTTATTTTTGATGAAAATCATCTAAACGTTAGATCACCATGATAAAAGAATAGTTATTTGAACTATATAACGAGTGTTAATAGGTTAGATTTCTAGATTAAAAACGTTAAAGTTTACATCTTTGGTTAGAAGAGGCGTTAATCTTTAGATCGAAAGATAAAAGATTGATAGGAGAACTTGTCTAAGAAATTAGGAGTTCATACCTTAGTTAAGTTTATTTTCACAACTTGGTTAGAAATCACAAAATAATCTGAATTGGAATTAAATGTTGATAGGATAGGTGGATCAATTGCTCGTTTGCTCGTTATAATTTGATCAAATCCCTTAGAACTTGAATTGTTTAGTTAATCAATTTCCTTTATTGCATACTAGGTTTAGTTTTAGTTTAATAGTTCGCAACCCGTATCTTTCCTGGCTTTAGATCATATCTTCTGTCCAGTTTTACGTTTTAGTTAAGTTTATTTTCAGTTTCGTTTAGTTTTATCCGCTGTTTAGATTAGTTTTTCGTGACATAATTTAGTTAGACAAAAACTAGGGTTAGCAATCGCCAGTTCCCCGTAAGATCGACCCGGTATCAACCTCTATACTACGATCCTTATACTTGAGGGAAACCGGATTTATAAATATTTATTACTTGTTATATTTGGCATTGCATAAATCCGTGACAAGTTTTTGCGCCGTTGCCGGGGAACCGGACGGTTGCCTAGTTTTTGTTTTTCGTTTTTCTTGTTTTTATTTTCGCTTCAATTCCTGCTTTTAGTTGATAATAGTTTAGGTTATTAAGGATATTAGGGTTTTAGTTAGGATTTAAGATCTTCTCTTTTATAGTTCCTTGTGATTAGTTCTTTCTTTCTATCTGCCTTTAAGTTCTTCTGCTTTTCTTTCCTGCTTGTTCTTCTCCATTCCACCTTCGTTTTACGCTTCGCTCAAGTTTTCCATTACCAAACGGGCGTCTAGAATCTTGGGCGCCCGTCCATTGGAAAATTTTCAATCTCAGATCGTTTTCACCCACTTAGACGAGCGTCCCATAAAATTTGGGCGCCCGTTCAAGTTTTCAAGACCAGGACGAGCGGTTGGGCAACAGCGAACGCCCGTCCACCCAAAAGTTTATGCAGACGCCCGCCCAAACCTTTGGGCGCCTGTCTGTTTCATCTTTTCCTTAATAATTCTATTTCCTTTTCTTCCTTTCCTTTATTTTCTTTTCTTAGGCTTTAATTTTTAGATTAGGTTTTAATTTCTTAGTCCTTAGGTTGCTTTCACTTGTTTTTGGTCCGGTTTATGCAAACTCGGAGTCAAAAGGACCGTTATTATACACCCTCGACTTTTGAAGCGAACCGTAGTCCGCCAAGCAGCGGATCTTCCGTTCTGCGTTTACGCGTGCAGAGCGAGCAAGATCTTGAGGATCGATTAGCCAAGCGAGATCACCGATTTTGTAATCATGGTCGCTAATGATAGACGTCACGTTGGCGGACTCGCCATGCTCTGGCGTAGTCGCGATCCAACCCGGCTAATGTCATTCCACCATCAACGCACGAACCTTCAAGCTAAGGCCGGGACTTATTCAGATGATGCAGCATGTATCTATTTTCCACGGGTACCAGTCAGAGAATCCACACACTCACTTGCATACATTCTTGAGATCTGCGGCACCACACGCATCCAAGGAGTAAGTGAGGATGCCATCAAATCGAAACTTTTTCCATTTTCTCTAAAGGGAGAAGCGAAGGAGTGGTATACATCTCTCCTCTGAATCAATTACCACCGGGCTTTGAACTCGAAAGGAGTTCTTGAGTCAATACTTTCCACCTTCAAAATGTTTTCAATTTGAACGAGATTTTCACTTTCTACCGAAAAGAGAATTAATCCTTCTTTGATTGTTGGAAAAGATTCAAATCTCTCGCTTAGAAAGTGTCCTCACCACGGCTTGCCACCGCAGAGGCAAGTCAACACATTCTTTAGTGGATTGACCGAGCTTACTAAAGGCTTGGTCAATAGTTCATCTCGTGGGCGCGTTTACGAAACGCCGATGAGGATGGGCACTTTGTTTGAGGACATTGCAAAGTACAACTACGCCTCCTTTTATCAAGTCATTCAAACACCACCTCCTCCTCCTAAGGTATGAGAGGTAAATATGCAAAGTTTGATAGCCATGCTTTGCAGAAGCAAATGGCAAAGATCTCAAGTTTCAAATCCGATAAATCAAACTTCTTCTTTCCACGTAACCCTCGTGTTCATTGCGCTTCGTTGCCGACCGCCATATGAATGGCGGTGTCAATTTAATCCTCGCACCTTATCAAGTGAATGATGTTCATGATTATGGGCATGGTGTAATCAAGTCACATGCGAATTGTGACGAGGTGGGGCACACATCTAAATTACGTCCCATGAACGCAGGCGAGAATCGTCAAGTGAATGCATTCTATGGCCGTAACAACCAAAGGTCTAATCAAGTTTACGCCGAATAATTTCCAAAGCCATGGGTTTAATCAATCTTATAGTTTCAATCCTAATTCAATTTTAATTCAATCAAAATTTCAATAGAAACCCTGGTTTTAATCGTAACCAAAACTCAAATTTTTCCAATCCTACTCAAAGATTCAATCGAATTGGCCCGCCAATTCTAATCCTCGTTGTTCAAAGTCGGCCACCCACTTATTCGCGAATCTCCAAAACTCTCAAGCCCCTCGTACTCAAGTGATATCAAAGCTCAATAGATTCCTTTAGTGGAGGAGCAAAATAGATCAATGAAAAACCTTGAGAGGCAAATCGGGCGGTTGGTTGAATAGTTAGCTTCTCGACCACCAGTGGCAACTACCCGCCACACGAGAAAAATCCCAAGGGTGGTCAAGTGGCTCAAACCGACTTGAACAATGGCCAATGTCTCGACCTCGTACCATCAATTCCATATGGTAGAGAGGAGGCGGCAAATGAACCTCGAAGCGGTACTCAAGTTAGTGGTCCTTCCCACCAGTGGAAACCACTAGCCCTCCCTCGCCATTGATAAGGCGGGAGGGAAAGTAACGAGCACCTCCCACTCCTTGGCCAAAAGAGAATACTCGTGGTCGATCCCCGAGAGGTGAAAAAGCTGGAAGTCCTCGGGTGGTGATCCCTGAGGAGTGAAGAATCAAGTTTGAGTCGAGGGTCGATCCTCGACTAATGAAAAGGTTGAAAAAGCCGTTAGGTGGAAGGATCTCGGAAGACAAAGTCACAATGCATCCTCAAAGAAAGTCTTCTCGAGAATGATCTCAAAAAGCTTCCATTTCCACCAAGAAAGAGCAACATCCCTTTAAGTGAAGATAAGAAGTATGAAAAGGTGCTAAACCTTTTGAAAAATACTCAGGTAAATCTTCCATTATCAGATGTCTTGGTTGAAATGCCTAAGTATACAAAATTTATCAAGGATGTTGTTTCTTCGAAAAGGAAGTTGTCAGACATGGAAAGGCTGATTGGTGAGGATTGTTCAATGATCAATTACGAAAACTTACCAACCAAGAGAGGTGACCCTGGAAAGTTCGTGCTTACAGTGTTAATGGGAGGCCTGGTCTTCCCTAACTCTTTGTGTGACCTGGGTGCATCTATAAGCCTAATGCCATTGTCTGTATGCAAACAGCTGGGTTTAATTGATCTTCTAGAACCCACTACCATGAATTTGCAATTCGCTGATAGATCTTCTAAGCGCAATGGAATCTTAAAGGACATCCTAGTTCAAATCGATAGGTTTACCTTTCCTGTCGACTGGTACGTCCTGGACATTGAAAAGGATGAAAATGTTCCCCTAATTCTTGGAAGACCTTTTCTGTCTACAGCTCGAGCCCTCATTGACTGTGATGGTGGGCGAGTGACAATACGTGTTGGTGATCAAGAGGTGAGCTATACTGTCTCCAAATTCACTCAAGTACCCTCTGGTCCTCCAACCGGTTTTTCCATTGAGGAGACGTCTGATGACTTCGATGATTTGATGGAAAAGCAAATCATGGTCGTTGCAACGGAGTATGAGCGATCGTTGATAATTTGAACAATCATGGTGTGGTAAGTCTCAGAGCGCTTAAAGTCGAATTTAAGGATGAGTTGTTGGAAGGTGAAGCTTTGGAAGTGGGACCGCTCAATGAAACTCAAATGATGTTGAGTTGAAAGGTGGAGAGCTTAAGTCTAGTTTAAGAGACCCCTGCAGATTTGGTGTTTGAAGCCGTTGCCTAAACATCTCAAGTATGTTTTTTCTAAGAGAAGGTGACAAGCTTCCATTAATTATATCACGCTTAGTTGCCTCGATTAGAGAAATGAAATTAATCAACGCCTTGAAGAAAAATGAAAAAGCCTTTGGATGGCAAGTAGAGAGATATCGAGGCATATCTCCCGACATCTGTATGCATAAGATCAAGACAAATGAGGGTGCGAAATGTGTTAGAAAATTTCAAAGGAGGCTCAACCTCATATGCAAGAGGTGGTTAAGAAAGAAATCATCAAACTTCTGGACATGGGAATCATCTATGCCATCGCTGATAGCGAATGGGTTTCCCCAACTCAAGTAGTTCCCAAGAAAGGAGGAATTACGATTGAGAAGAATGAGAAGGGAGAGGAAATAGCATTGAGACTTGTCACTGGTTACAGAGTCTGCATCGACTATCGAAAGCTCAATGAGGTAACCATGAAGGATCACTTTCCCCTTCCATTTATTGACCAGATGCTTGAGCGTCTGGCGGGACACGCATTCTACTGCTTCCTGGATGGTTATTCAGGATACTTTCAAATACCCATCGATCCAGCTGACCAAGAAAAGACCACTTTCACCTGCCCTTATGGTACATTCGCTTACAGTGAATGCCATTTGGTCTTCAGCAATGCCCCGCCTACATTTCAACGATGTATGCTGGCTATCTTTGACGGGCTAGTAGAAAAGTGTATGGAAATCTTTATGGATCGATTTTTTCGGTCTTTGGTCATCTATTTGATGATTGTCTTGACAACCTTGACCAAGTGTTATCCAGATGCGTGGAAAAGAACTTAGTGCTCAATTGGGAAAAATGCCATTTCATGGTTGATGAGGAATAGTTCTTGGCCATAAGATCTCCGCCAAAGGTATGAAGTTGACAGGAGCAAAAGTAGAAGCTTATCGAGAAGATGAGTTATCCAAAGAATGTGCATGAAGTGAGAGGTTTTCTTGGACATGTCGGTTTTACTATGTAAGATTCATTCAAGACATCTCCAAGATAGCCAAGCCCTGCCTACTTTACTTAAGGAAGACGTTGAGTTCAATTTTGATGAGAGCCGCAAGCAAGCGCTTGAGGAGCTTAAGGACCGCTTAATCTCTCGCTCCAATTCTTATATCGCCCGACCGGAACCTACCTTTTGAGCTTATGTATGACGCATCAAACTATGC